>CANTUR010000672.1:0-628815 GCA_947683625.1 Mallotus nudiflorus
CACTATTTAATTAAATCATGTAGAATTAGGCCCACTAATTTAAATATTTCATAATTTATGGAATTAGGCCTATTTTTTTTATTAAAATTATGAGACTTAGGTTCATTTAATTAAAATCAAAAGGAATTAGGTCTTTAGGTTCACTTATACATTAAAACATGTAGATTTAACTCATTTAATTAAAATCCATGTAGATTAGACTAACTTAGGGATTATGTGATTTATTGAATGCATTATTTACTTATATATTTCATGACTAGTTTGCCTTGGAGTTTATTGTTTTGGGTTTATATGAAATTGCATGTAAACAGAGAGTAAGATAATAATTCATAAAGTAATTCTAAATCAACATAAGACTGAAAGAAATTGGTATTCCGTATCCAGAATCTCCTAGTTGTGGTACTAGCTTTCTTTTAGGGAATTGAGTACCACCTTTTTTATTTGTCCCAATTATTACCCTGGGTGGCGACTCCTCATCTCCACGACATGTCTTTATGATAGTGGTTACTGTGTTCTCTAGAGCCCTGAGCTCAAACAGTGTCGCGATTGCTAAAATCTTAAACACGCACTAAACCCCGTCGTCTATAGTGGCGACTCCACTAGGGATAAGAGATACTGATTCTACTTGTGTTCTTTAGAATTATTTTATTAATTATTATTTTATTCTTGCATTCATTTTGCATGTCCCTACTAAACCGATGGCATTGGTTTATGACTCCATGATTCAACTAGCTTCATGGGGTTATAGATTGGCTAACCATCACTCTTTGCCTTAACTCGGTCCAAGAAAGATTACCGAGCTCATCTGACCAGAGCCTATAACCCAAGTCCTTAAGGGGGGTAGTCTTCTCTTGAGTTTGCAAAGGATATTGGGCCCCTCTAACCTTGGCCTGTAACTCAAAGTTCATAATGGAGAGCATCTTGCTAAGGGAACCTTGACCTTTTTATTGGACCTTAACCACATATAATGGCTTAGTTATTTCCCCTAGGATTTACCCAAATTGCTTGTGAATGTTGCCATGAGGTATTTTTATCTGTAAAGGCCCAAGCCCATACTTTTGAAACCATTTAGGTTAATAAAGATTGGGCTAATCTCTTACACCTAGAAATGTTGTTTCTGTGCTTCTATTGCTTTGAGAGATTTGGCATGCACGTCAGACCTTGATATCCCCTGTTGATATTAAGGCCAAGATCCAAAAATCCTAGGAAAAGAGACTCGCCATTGAATACGTGTGTGGGAGGAATAAGGTTGGAAGGATGTATGTATACCTAACTTGTTACTTGCTACTTGTTGTATAGCACGTGCATCATGCATACATGCACCTCATGCATCATACTAATAATTTTTCTTGCAACCATCATAGATTCATCTGGGTCTTCCTGTGTTTGGAGTCAAAAAGGTGGAAAATTTATGAGAATTGATTGAAGCCCCCAATCGATCATAAAAGAGATCCTTAGTAGACTGGAAAAGAGCCCCATTAATCCTCTCTATTTGAAAGCTACACAACCTGAATGAACTAAAAGAATGGAACAACAAGAGGGAGGAAACTAGACCTTAGAAGATGTCAAAGGAGCACTGATGGATGACATGAGAGCAATAATGCAAGACAAGTTAAGACAAGCTCTAATGGGATTAATGCCACCACCTACTGCTGCTGCACCACTCGTCGAGGCCAACCCACCTATCATGGGTTCACTACCTGTTAACAATGACATGAAACTTAAGGATGTTGAGAGTTACATGGTTGAAAAAGTAAAAAAGGGATACTTGAGCAAGTTCAAGAGCTAGAATCCATTTAGATGAAGGCATTAACTCAGAAGATGTCTAAGATGGAAGAGTTGATGAGGGGACAAGGCCTAGGATACCCGTTTGACTTTGATGATATGATGCAATTTGAGAAAGACAGGCTACCTAACAAATTCAAAATGCCACAACTATAGAAGTTTGATGGTATTGGGGACCCGAGGATTCATCTCAATCAATACACAACTACTATGAGTATCACTCAGGCTCCTTTGGTCGTGGTTACTAAGCTATTTGTGTTGTCCTTAGAAGGTATGGCCGTTAACTGGTATCATGGGTTAGAGAAGTCTATCCGAGCAGATTGGAGGGAGTTGTGCACTGCTTTTCTAAAGCAATACAACTATAATACTAGGCTTAAGGTGTCTATAAGAGATCTAGAACTAACTGAGCAAAAGCCCAACGAATCATTTTTAAATTTTCTGACTAGGTTCATGAATAAGGCAGGAATGATGAAGAACAAATTGGCAGAGAAGGACCAGGTTAGAATGATAGTTTGAAACATGTCACCTAACCTAGTGGAGAGGTTGCAAATGATGAACCCCAAGACATTCGTAGACCTTTATGATGACGGGTTAAAGGCTGAAGAGATCAAAAATGAGAAAAAGAAGGCTACTAGGAACACCGGAGCAAGAAACTACGCAACTGGGGGCATACAACAAAGAAGCACTAGTCGAGTTGTAGGAGTCCATGTTATTCAACAACCAAGGAGGTTCTCAAATTTTAAACAACCTTTGTCAAAAGTCCTAGAGTGCCTAAGGGAAAAGGGCTTACTTCGGCCTTTACTTACTCCAAACCCACCAAATCCAAATATCCCAGGCTATAACTCGAATAAACATTGCAAATTCCATTAAAATCTACAACACTCCATAGATAACTTCATCTGCCTCAAACATGAAATCCAAAACCTCATAGACTCTGGAAAAATCACAGATCCTAAAAACCCAAGCACTAGAAGCAATCCTTTCCCAAACCACCAAAACATGCCATCTCCAATAACCATGATGATCAACTCTGGAGTAAGCGAGAAAGAAGTGCCAAACTCCTTTAAGGATCTAGACTTTAAAACCAATGAGAAATCTCCTGATGCCCCTAAAGATGTAGAGCGAGTTGAAGATTTGCTAGGTCAGTCCTCGAGTTGATTGACTATAAGGTGTTTTACACTAAACCACCTTCTTTTGACATACCCTTCGAGTTGATTGTGCCTGCAAGATGGGGTGATGAGTTTGATGATGAGAAACTGCAAGACAAGGAAGAAACATGCATAGTAGAGGTATAGAAAGATGAAGTCATGGAGACAGTTTGCAAGAAAATGCAATAATAACTATTATGTCAGCCACTTGAAAGACAAGCACTATGAGACTCAAAATCCCTAGCATCTAGAATAGGAAATAAAATTGTCTTCTTTAAATAAAATTTTAGTCTCTTTAGAACTTGTTTTATTTTAGTGATCGATGATATAAATTATGATTATGCTCACTTATGTAATATGCATCCTGGTGGTACTATGCATTGTGATATTGATTGCATCCTCATGTTTGACAAAAATTTAATTCAATTAGATTCATTTAGTATGGGCACAAATGAAAACTTAAAGAATAGTCTTATATCACATGACATAACTTCTAAAGAGAGCAAAATCTGAGGAAATATAAGAAGAATAATAAAAAAGTGAAGAGAACAAAGAGAAAAAAATAGTAAAGTGAAAAATTAGAGAGAAAAATTCAGGATTAATTAATTATAGGAGTTGTGTCATGTGATGTAATGAATGTTCCCATTTTTGCCCTAATGAATGAGTAAAATTGAATTGGAGATTTTTGTCAAATATCACATATTTTTCTTTATTATATTGCATAAGTATCTGAATGGAAAGACATTACATAATGAAAGCTAAAATCAGAGCTATGAGATCACTATTTTAGTTATGTTTCCTTTTTTAATTTTCCTTATAAGCTTAAGGTCCCCTTACACCTTGAAAGAATTCAAATGGTTCAATAACTTGCATCAACCATCGCATCAATATCAAGCTTTATATTCTGCTCAAGAGTTCTTCAAAGTGCAAGTCCAGCTGATTTCATCATTAAAAAACTCACTTCGGTCAGTTTGCCCATTCCTCTACATCTCCAATGCATGAGATTGCAAGTAATAAGGTTAATAAGTCAAAGGATCAATAACAGTAGTGAATGAATTGGGTCTCTTGCACACAAAAATGAAAGAAGACTGCTAAAATAGCATGAATGAATCTAGAATGGAACTAAGGGAAAAATACAACTCGGGGCAAATTGTGTCTGCATTCAAAGAGCGAATATGGATGTTGAAGTGTAAGAGCTAATACCTCAATCATTATATTGCAAAAATAGTAATAAAAATAAAATTTCAATAGTGCATTGGTCAATCATAAGCTCTAATCTAAAGCCATGGACCCTACTTGTTAGCCTAGTAATCAGTCTGATGAATCGTATCAGAAGCTTCAATATCAGAAGTACCAACAGTGAATCATTCAATTCTCAAACTAACAGGCTATTGATGAGTGGCTCTGTTCCTAAACAGGAGACCCATTAGGATCATACATAGCATGCATACACTTGCATACATATTTTATGAAACACTTATTTTGTATAATAAAAGCCTTTGAGACTAGATAAGATCGTGCAGATCCTCTACTACTAACCTTTGAAAATTAGTGTTGGAAGAACGGAAAGTAGTCAGAGTATTCGCATGTGAAACATCTGAAATAATGAAAATAAGAGCAGTGACATTACCAAGAAGCATTATCCTAGAAACTTCAAAAGGCTAGATAGGATGCTTAAGCTCCTCAGATTCAATATAAAAGGGAAGAATGCACTCAAAACTTGAGATGAATGCACTCTGAGAACTTCTTTGATTATGAAATAAAAACCTCTAACTCCTAAATATTTTCTTTTTGTAGGAAATGTTGGGAAGAGAAATGAAACCCTTTACCATAGCATCAATGGGATAAAGCCACAACTTTAATGGTGGAGCATCACGACCCTGTGATCGGAGACATCATCACCACAATAAAAGGGAAGAATGCAAAAGAATAACATTGCATTCTGATAAATTTTTTACTAGTGAATAGACCAAACTAACTTATGGTATTTTGTGTAGGGAAAATAAAAGAGAGCAAAAAAGGAAAAAGGAACTGATACATCAATAAGAAAGGGCAAGATAGCAAATGCTAATCACTCGTCAAAACCTCACCCTGTGCAAATACCAAAGGGAAGTAGTACAACTCTATCCCCTTTTGATTTTGTAATAAAATAAATCCTCAATAAGAAAATTCATAAATTAAAAGGAAATTCATTCACTCCATGAGATCTTGTGCGAAAATTTATCTCATGACCTTTGATTTTAGTGGCTTTCTTTTATTAGCCTCGCAGAATTCAGATGTTTTGTTGATAGTTCTAGGCTGAGAATTTCTAAACTCTAATCAATCTAATGCTTGTTTTGCACCCAAACGAGGGGAAGAACATACAAAGAAAAAATAGGTGGACTTGTGGTATAAATTGATTAAATTTTAGGGTATCATTTCAATCTTATGAATGATAAATGTGCATGTAATCTACTCTAATGCTCAGAAATGAGTATGAGCACAAAATCCCTTGACGGTATCCACGCTGAGTAATATGAGAAAAGTGGGGGAATACTAAGAGGAGAATAGAAAAAGAGCAAGCATAATTTACTCTAATGCTCAGAAATGAGTAAGAGTATCAACATAAAACCTCTTGCAGTATCCATAATAAGTAATACAAAAAAGGCAGAGAATACTAAAAGAGGACCATGCAAAAAATCGCTCTATTTACTCCAATGCTCTATAGGAGTATGAGTATCCAAAGGACCTTTCCAACGGTATCCACACTGAGTAATATGAGAAAGGTAGGGAATACTCGGATAAGGAAGAAAATCACAAAAATAATTCCAAGACTTTTTTTATACTTAGAATCTAATCCATTTATGCTCAAATACCATAAGTTTTGTCTAGTAGATTCTTTCTTAATTTAGGTGTGGAAGTAAGCTCTTCACTTGGTAAAAAGTATGCTCTCAGCATAAAATGGTTAATAATGCCTCTACCCTTTGTGAATGGTAAATAAATGATAGTCATGAGGATCAAAATTAAGGAGATTGGTTAAGTACATGTTATCTCATGAAAATGATGAATTTTCTTATAAATTTTCAAAATAATAATATACTTTTGTACATTCATCTTGTTAAAACTAACTTTAACAATTCTGTAGGAATTTCAAATCTAGAAGGGGGTATACTCAACTTGTAAAGCCAATCAAAATAGAAAAATTCAAATTCAGTCAACACAAGTGCTAATTAGTCAGCATAAACAATTCAAAGCATTCGACTCAAACAATTAAAGATAAAAATCAGTAAACAGTTATGGACTGTAGCATCATCAAAGGCAAGCAATGAAAGGATTGCAGTCAATTTGTAAGCAATTATGGATTGCAGCATCATCAGTGTGCAATGAAAGGGTCACAAGCAATTATGGATTGCAGCATCATCAGTGGGTAACGAAAGGGTTGTAGCTAATCGCGAGTAATTATGGATTGCAGCATCATCAGTGAGCAATGAAAGGGTTACAGCTAATCACGAGCAATTATGGATTGTAGCTAATTGCGAGCAATTATGGATTGCAGCATCATTAGTGAGCAATGAAAGGGTTACAGCTAATTGCGAGCAATTGTGGATTGCAGCATCATCAGTGAGCAATGAAAGGGTTACAGCTAATTGCGAGCAATTATGGATTGCAGCATCATTAGTGAGCAATGAAAGGGTTGCAGCTAATCACGAGCAATTATGGATTGCAGCATCATCAGTGAGTAATGAAAGGGTTACAGCTAATCGCGAGCAGTTATGGACTGTAGCATCGAAAATGAGCAATGGAAGGGTTGCAGCTAATAGTGAGCAATTATGGATTGAACCACAATCGCATAATCAATCAGCATCATACGACTGAGTGTGATGTTTCTTATAAAAAATAGACTATACGACTGAGTGTAGTCAGCATTGTACGACCGAGTGCAATGTATTCATCAATCGATTATACGACCAAGTATAATCAGCATCATACGACCGAGTGTGATGTTTCTTATTAAAAATAGACTATATGACCGAGTGTAGTCAGTATTGTATGACCGAGTGCAATGTATTCACCCAATTGATTATATGACTGAGTATAATCAACATCATACGACCGAGTGTGATGTTTCTTATTAAAAACAGACTATACGACTGAGTGCAGTCGGCATTGTATGACCAAGTGCAATGTATTCCTCAATTGATTATACGATCGAGTATAATCAACATCATATGACCGAGTGTGATGTCTCTTATCAAAAATAGACTCTACAACTGAGTGTAGTCGGCATTGTATGACCGAGTGCAATGTATCCTCAATCAATTATACGACCAAGTATAATTAGCATCATACGACCGAGTAGGATGTTTCTTATCAAAACAGACTATACGACCGAGTGTAGTCAACATTGTATGACCGAGTGCAATGTATCCTCAATTGATTATATGATCGAGTATTATCAGCATCATATGACCAAGTATGATGTTCCTTATCAAAACAGAATATACGATCGAGTGTAGTCAACACTGTACGACCGAGTGCAATGTATCCTCAATCGATTATATGATCGAATATAATCAGAATCATACAACCGAGTATGATGCTCCTTATCAAAACAAGATTATACGACTGAGTATAATCAATATCATACGACCGAGTACGATATATCATTTGAAATGTTGTACATCCAAGTATAGCAAATTCATAAGCAGAAGCCTCAAGGAGTACAGGTAAGTACCCTAACTTTCAATTTAGAAATTGGGTGCTATTTGCTTTGCCGCAATTTATCAAGCAAACAGCGACAAAGGGGGGCAACTGTAGACACCCAATTTCGGGATGATATGTTATGGATGTAACAAAGGACTCCAGAGATGAAAATATCTTCGAAACTTAATCCTTAAAAAATTCTAGGTGCTTTTAAAGAAAGGATTTAATGTTTTCAGGGACTAAATCATAAAGTTCTTTTTAGGACCTAATTGTAAAATTTAAATTTTTTTAGGTGGCCTTTTTATAATTAAATGTTAAAAAAAAGTGCATCGGAATTCCATAATTCCGACCATCGAAATTACATAATTCCGATCGAAATTACATAATTCCGATCTGAATTATGGAATTCCAATCGGAATTACAACAATTCCAATCGGGATTGTATAATTCCGATCGAAATTACACAATCCCGATCGGAATTGAATTATTCTGTTTTCCTATTTCTAATTTGCTTCCAATTTAGTGTTTTAATTGGTTTAAACTTCCTAATTAATTCAATCCAAATTGGTTTCAACTTCCTAATTAATTCATTCCTAATTGGTTTAAAATTCTTAAATACACTTTAGGAATTAGAGTCACATTAGGATTAGGGTTAGCCTTACTGGTTCTACTATAAAAGGAAGAGAAGAGAGGAGCAGTGAAAAAAAAAAGGGAGCACAAGAGAGAAAAGGGAGAAAAAGGCGTAGAAAAGAGAAAAGGAGAGAAAGAAATTTGAGTTTTTATTTTTCTTTCATTTACTTCTAATCAAAAATTCTTTTGATTCATCAAATAATTCAAAAACTCGTGAAGGATTTTTTAAAGCAAAGATTTGAAGACTTATCAAGAATGGTGAATCACAAATCTGAGGAGCACCCTAATCATCCATAAGCATATCATATTCTTCTTCTTCTTTTTATTTATTTATTTATTAGTTTATTTATTATTCTATTTATTTTATCATAATTTATTCATTAATTATTATTATTTTTTATGGTGATTGTGGAGGAAAACAGATGGTGATCATATGAGGAAGATGAATTTTATTGGAAATCCATTGAAGACTATAGATAAAGCCCCGTAGAGTCTTAGTTTCTAGGGTTTTATTTTTTATTTTTTTTATTGTCTCTATTTTTATTCTTTATTTTTATATTTTTATTAATTGTTTTAGGAATTAATGTAATAGCCCTAATAGTGGGAATAATAAAATTATGTGTGTGGTTGTATGTTTATTTTGATTAATTTGGTTAGTAAAATTAGGTTTCAATTTAGTAATTATTTAAAATCAATGGAGGATGTAGATTAATTTAGGTTGCACGTTAATAAAAATTAGGATTTTAGTAAGGAATAAATTTAATTATTTGTTTGATCTTATTTAATTGTTTCTCTTATATTTTTATTTGTTTTGGGTTTATTCATTATTTTTGTATGTTTTGGGCCTTAAGCCCACTTTAGGTCTTGATTTATTTATTTAAGTTTAGGTAATTCTTTTAGCCCATCTCATTTAATAATTAATTAGGTTTAATTAACTAAAATATATTTTTAGGCCTATAATTAATTAGATTTTAGGTTAGAAATATCCTTAGGCTCATCTAGTCAATTAGACATAGGCCCACCTAATTTAATTTAATTAATTTAGACTTAGCTCACTTAATTTAAGCCTTTTTTCATAATTTGTAGATTTAAGATCTCTATTTAATTAAAACATGTAGAATTAGGCCCACTAATTTAAATATTCCATAATTTATGGAATTAGGCCCATTTTTTTTATTAAAATTAAGAGACTTAGGTTCATTTAATAAAAATCAAAAGGAATTAGGTCTTTAGGTTCACTTATACATTAAAACATATAGATTTAACTCATTTAATTAAAATCCATATAGATTATACTAACTTAGGGATTATGTGATTTATTGAATGCATTATTTACTTGTATATTTCATTACTAGTTTGCCTTGGAGTTTACTGTTTTGGGTTTATATGAAATTGCATATAAATAGAGAGTAAGATAATAATTAATAGAGTATCTAAATGAACATAAGACAAAAAGAAATTGGTATTCCGTATCCAGAATCTCCTGGTTGTGGTACTAGCTTTCTTTTAGGGAATCGAGTATCACCTTTTCGATTTGTCCTAGTTATTACCCTGGGTGGTGACTCCTCATCTCCCTGCCATGTCTTTGTGATAGTGGTTAGTGTGTTCTCTAGAGCCTTGAGCTCAAATAGTGTCACAGTTGCTAAAATCTTAGACGCGCGCTAAACCCCGCCGTCTACACTATCGATTTGATAGAGTGCACTTTCGCACTTTTGCTTCAAATGGACGTTTGTGGAAGCATCGGTTGACCCATGGGGCCCATAATATATCATATAGAAGTTGATTCAGAGGGCTATAATGGGGTTTATAAACTTTTTCTATAGCTATATGTCTTCAAGGCTAAATTCCTTTATTTAGGCCCATGGATTTGATAGAGTAGGCTTCCATACTTGGGCTTCAAATGGACATTCGTGGCAACATCGGTTGACCCAAGGGGCCTATAATATATCAAATTGAAGCTTACTAAGAGGGCTAAAATAGGGGCTATAAACATCATCTACATCCATCTATCTTCAGGTCCAAATACATTTATTTATGCCCATTGATTTGATAGAGTGGGCTTCCGCATTTGCACTTCAAATGGATGTTCATGGCAGCATTGGTTAACCTACGGGGCTTATAATATATCATATTGAAGCTGACTCAGTGGGCTATAATGTAGGCTAGACACTTCATCTATAATGGTCCATCTTCAAGTGAAAATATTTTTGTTTAGGCTAATGGATTTGATAGAGTGGGCTTTCGCACTTAGGCTTCAAATGGATGCTCATAGAAGCATCGATTGACTCACGGGGCCCATAATATATCAAATTAAGGTTGACTCAAAGGGCTATAACTGGGGCTATAAAATTTGTCTATAGCAGTCTGTCTTCAGGCCCATATATTTTTGTTTAGGCCCATGGATTTGATAGAGTGGGCCTTCGCACTTGGGCTTCAAATGGAAGTTCGTGGCAGCATCAGTTGATTGACGGGTCCCATAATATATCAAATTGAAGTTGATTGAGAGGGCTATAATAGGGGCTATAAATATCATATACAACCATCCGTCTTCAAGTCTAAATACCTTTGTTTAGGCCCATTGATTTGATAGAGTGGGCTTTTGCACTTGGGCTTTAAATGGATGTTCATGGCAGCATCGGTTGACCCATGGGGCCCATAATATATTAAATCGAAGCTGACTAAGAGGGCTAAAATAGGGGCTATCAACATCATCTACATCCATCCGTCTTCAGGTCCAAATACCTTTATTTAGGCCCATTGATTTGATAGAGTGGGCTTTTGCATTTGCGCTTCAAATGGACGTTCATGGCCGCATCAGTTGACCTACAGGACCCATAATATATCATATCGAAGCTGACTCAACAATCTATAATAGGGACTAGACACTTCGTCTATAGCATCCCATCTTTGAGAGAAAATATTTTTGTTTAGGCCCATGGATTTGATAGAGTGGGCTTTTGCACTTGGGCTTCAAATGGACACTCGTGGAAGCATCGGTTGACCCACGGGGTCCGTAATATATCAAATCAAAGTTGACTCAGATGGCTATAACTGGGGCTATAAAATTTATCTATAGCAGTTCATCTTCAGGCCCATATATTTTATTTAGGCCCATGGATTTGATTGAGTGGGCTTTCGCACTAGGGCTTCAAATGGATGTTCATGGCAACATCGGTTGACCGACGAGTCCCATAATATATCAAATCAAAGATGATTGAAAGGGCTATAATAGGGGCTATAAACATCATCTACAACCATCCTTCTTCAGGTCTAAATACCTTTGTTTAGGTCCATTGATTTGATAGAGTGGGCTTTCGCACTTGGGCTTCAAATGGACGTTCATGGCAGCATCATTTAACCTACGAGGCCCATAATATATCAAATCAAAGTTGACTCAATGGCCTATAATCGAGGCTATACCCTTTATCTATAGCAGTCCATCTTTGGGCCAAAATATTTTTATGCCCATGGATTCAATAGAGTGGGCTTTCACACTTGGGCTTCAAATGGGTGTTTGTGGCAACATCGGTTGACCCACCGGGCCTGTAATATATCAAATCGAAGCTAACTCAGAGGGCTGTAATGGGGGCTATAAACATTGTCTATAGCGGTTCATCTTTGGGCCCAAATACCTTTTTTTAGGCCTATGGATTTAATAGAGTGGGCTTTTTCACTTGGGCTTCAAATTGACGTTCGCGGTAGCATCGGTTGGCCCACATGGCCCATAATATATCAAATCGAAGTTGACTCAAAGGGCTATAATGGGGGCTATAAACTTTGTCTATAGTAGTGCATCTTCATGCCCAAATACCTTTGTTTAGGACCATTGATTTGATAGAGTGAGCCTTCGCATTTGTACTTCAAATAAACGTTCATGGTAGCATCGGTTGACCCACGTGACCCATAATATATCAAATCAAAGTTGATTCAGAGGGCTATAATGGAGGCTATAAACTACATCTATGGCAGTCCATCTTTAGGCCCAAGTATTTTTATTTAGCCCATGGATTTGATATATTGGGCTTTGGCACTTGGGCTTTAAGTGGACATTCGTGGCAGCATCAGTTGACCCACGGGGCCCATATTATATCATATTGAAGCTGACTCAAAGGGCTATAATGGGGGCTATAAACTTTGTCTATAGCAGTCCATCTTCAGGCCCAAATATTTTTGTTTATGCCCATGGATTTGATAGAGTGGGCTTTTGCACTTAGGCTTCAAATAGACATTCATGGCAGCATCGGTTGATCCACGAGGCCCATAATATATCAAATCGAAGTTGCTCAGAGGGCTATAATGGGGGCTCTAAAATTTGTCTACAACCATCTGTCTTTAGGTCTGAATACCTTTGTTTAGGCCCATTGATTTGATAGAGTGGGCTTTCGTACTTGGGCCTCAAATGGACGTTCATGACAGCATCGGTTGACCTACGGGGCCCATAATATATCAAATCGAAGCTGACTCAGTAGGCTATAATGGGGCCTATACACTTAATCTATAGCAGTCCATGTTTAGGCCCAAATATTTTTATTTAGGCCCATGGATTTGATAGAGTAGGCTTTCACACTTAGGCTTCAATTGGACGTTCGTGGCAGCATCGGTTGATGCATAGGGCCCGTAATATATCAAATCGAAGCTAACCTAGAGGGCTATAATAGGGGCTATAAAATTTTTCTATAGCAGTCTATCATTAGGCCTAAATATTTTTGTTTAGGCCCATGGATTTGATAGAGTGGGCTTTCGCACTTGGGCTTCCAATGGACGTTCATGGTAGCATCGGTTAACCCACGAGGCCCATAATATATCAAATCAAAGCTGACTCAGAGGGCTAAAATGGGAGCTATAAACTTCATCTATAGTGTTCTTTCTTCAGGCCCAAATACCTTTGTTTAGGCCCATGGATTTGATAGAGTGGCCTTTTGCACTTGGGCTTCAAATGGACATTTGTGGTAGCATCGGTTGTCCCACGGGGCCCATAATAAGAATGGAAGAACATCAAGCTTCCTATTGAACAGGGGGTTTCTTCTATTCAATTGTGTTTATTCATTCTTAATTTTAATTTAATGATGATGTCTATTTTCTTTTATTCTTCTTCTTTATCTCTTACAATTAACATGAGTAGCTAAATTCTTAGTTAGGGTTCTTATTGCAATTCAACCATGGGCTAATCACCATTAAGCCTAAGCTATTAATCTAGATCCTTTGGTTGTTATTGAACTTAATGTCTTATTAGGACTGATTATCCTTTGATTGAATATACATAATAAAACTTGATTGAGAGATGGGTTGTATTAGATTAAACAATAACTTGTTAGATGCTTTGTTGGTTGAGAAACACTTAAGCAACTAATATTGATTAAGGGTTAGTGCTTAAACTGGGTTAACTGAACACTTAGTAGGTGACAGTTTTAAATCTAAGAACGTAAATTTACTTGGTTAATCTTAGGGTTGTCTTAGGAGGAAAGCCTATAATTCTTGAGAAACCCTCAAATTGGATTAAGGTTAGGTATGGCTTAGCAGTTAATTGATCTTAAATAAAGGTTGAATTGGTAATAAGAACCCTAGCTCTGTAAAGTGATTGATATTTCATTGTGATTTTTTTTTGTATTTTGTCTTAGTTTAATTTTTAGTTTAATTCAAAATACCCTTTTTCGCTGTTTAAACAAACAAACATAATTAGTATCAATGTAGTCAATTTGCAATCTCTGTGGGATTGATATTTAATTACTACTTGTATGAATTTGTATACTTATAAAAATCCATTAAGTTTTTGGTGCCGTTGCCGGGGATTGCCAAATTGATATTGTTGAGAATTTTTTGTTATTTGATTTAGATGTTCTTTTTTACTTTTGTTTTTATTTTTTGGTTTTACAGGAACTCTTTTTGTTGCATGCACACAATGCGTGATATAAGCAGACAAGGAGTCCAGTTAATACCACTTGATTTAGAGATTGAAAGAACTATTCATAGAAGGAGAAGATAAAATAAAGATAGGATGAACAGAGGGGAAGATGAAAGAAACCTGCCTTTGGGGGGTAGGGAAGCACACAATGGACAAGATGGCCAAAATGGGCAGGTTGCCCATAGAACTATGAGGGACTTTGTGAGTCCCAATGTCCAAGGTGACCGAACTCTAATTGTGAGGCTGGCGATTACTGCAAATAACTTTGAAATCAAACCAGCCATGATCCAAATGATTCAAAACTCATAGTTTAGTGGCTTGCCACATGAGGATCCAATTGGTCATATGACAAGATTTTTGGAGTATTTTTTGACCTTCAAGATGAATGGAGTACAGCTAAAAGCAATCAGACTCATCCTTTTTCCATTTTCATTGATGGATAGAGCAAAAAGATGGTTTAATAGTTTAGCACCTAACTCCATAAACACATGGTAGGAGCTTTATACAGCCTTTTTCAATAAGTACTTTCCACCAGCTAAAGTACTCAAAATTAGAAATGAAATCAACTCTTTCTATCAAAGAGATGATGAAAGTTTTTATGAGTGCTGGGATAGATTCAAGGATCTTCAGCGATAATGTCCACCACAGTTAATTCCTTCATGGGATTCGGCACAGTCTTTTTATAAGGGTGTCAATCCCGTAACGAGAGCAAACATAGATGCATCAGCAAGAGGAACTATCCTGTTTAAGACACCAGAAGATGCCTTAGAGCTTTTTAAAGAAATGGCTAATACTCAAAGCCTCTGGTCCAGTGAGAGAGCTATTCCAAAGAGAGGGGGAGTAATTGAAGTTGACACTTTGACAATGTTAAATGCAAAGATGGATGATTTATCTAAAAGAATGGATAAAATGAATATTAATGCCATATCTAACTTGTCTTCCTCTTGTGAATTATTTCAGGGTAGTCATCCAACTATAGAGTGTCAGATGATGCAAAGCTTGTCCATGGAGAATGTAAACTTTATAAACAACTTTAAAGGACATCAGAACCAAGTGCATGGCAACACCTATAATCCAAGTTAGAGAAATCATCCTAATTTCTCTTAGAGTAATCAAGGGAATAACCAGTGGAGGACACAAGCACCACCTGGTTTTGTAGGGCATAATGTGCAACACCAACAACCAAATTACCATCAAGAAAAAAATTCATCTTTTAGGAGTTCTCTAGAGAGCAATTTAGAGAAGTTCATGGATGTGATGTCCATAAATATTAATTAATAAGATGAAGCTACAAAGAGGTTGGAAGGCAGATTTGAGCAAATATATCAAGACACTCAGTTGATGTTCAAGAACCACTCTTCCTCTATTCATAATTTAGAGGTGCAAATGGGGCAATTGGAAATTCTTTGTCAATGAGGAATCAAGGTTCTTTGCCAAGCAACACTAAGAAGAATCCAAAAGAATAGTTGAAGGCTATCACCTTGAGAAGTGGAACAGAGATCCAAATCCCAAAAGCAATAATAGAATATGAGCAGGAAAGGAAGAAGGAAGAGGAGAAAGAGCAAGAGGATGAATGGGTTGAAGTGAAAATAGAGGAGAAGCTACAAGGTGATAACAAAAATAAAGAACGAGTAGTAGAGAAACCTACACCACCACTAGTGAAACCTTACAAACCTCCAGCTCCATATCCTCAGAGATTGAAGAAATAGGAGCATGATCAACAATTTGCTAAATTTTTAGAGAGGTTTAAACCACTCCATATCAACATGCCTCTAGTGGAATGTCTTTCACAAATGCGTAAGTATGCTAAATTTCTCAAGGAACTGATTTCCAGCAAAAAGAAGTTACAAGAATGTGAGACCATCACACTCACAAAAGAGTGTAGCGCTATCAACTTAAAGAAACTTTATTTAAAAAGGAAGCATCCAGGGAGTCTCACTATTCCTTATTCTATGGGAAATTTAAATTTTCAAAGATCTTTATATGATTCTAAAGCTTCAATTAATCTTATGTCTTTGTCTGTTTATAGGAAATTAGGATTAGGAAAAGCAAAACCTACAAGCATTTGATTACAACTTACAGATAGGATAGTGAAGGAACCATAAGGGATAGTGGAGGATGTGTTAGTAAGGGCTGGAAAATTTATTTTTCCAGTGGATTTTATAGTCCTTGACTTTGAAGAAGATGAGGAGGTTCCACTAATCCTTGGTATGCCATTCCTTTACACTGCTAGACCAATAATTGACATCTATGATGGAACTCTCATATTAAGATTAGGGGATGAGAGCTGTAAGTTTAATATCTATGAAACTATGAAATATCCCTATGACGAAGATTTTTGCATGTGAGTTAAAGTCATAGATAAATGTGTGAATGAAGTCCAACGACAGAGGTTGGCACGGTCTTTAGAAGTTGAGAATATTAAGAAGTGCTTATAGGTACAATCTTCTCAAGAAGAAGTGACTTTCAAATACCTGCACTAACCACACATACAACTACCAAACACTGAACCCACACCTCCCTCAATCATAAAACCACCAAAACTAGACTTGAAGTCGTTACCTCAATATTTAAGGTACACTTTTCTTGGTGACTATCAAACTTTACCTATGATTATATCTTTTAAACATAGCAAGGAGCAAGAGGATTTGTTGGTGAACATGTTAAAGAGAACAATAAAGGCAATCAGTTGGCAGATTTTAGATATAAGAGGTATAAGTCCCTCTTATTGCATGCATAAGATTTTAATAGAGGATGGACACAAGCTAGCCATTGAAAGACAGAGGAGGCCCAACCTGATCATGCAAGAGGTGGTGAAGAAAGAAGTGGTCAAACTACTTGATGTAAGAATTATTTATCCAATCTCTGACAGTTCTTGGGTTAGCCTAATTCAGTGTGTGCCAAAGCAGAGGGAATAATAATTGTGCAAAATACGGAAGGAGAGTTTGTTCCTACAAGAGTTGTGAATGGATGGAGAGTGTGCATTGATTATAGGAAATTAAATTCATCCACAAGGAAAGACCATTTCCTATTACCCTTTATTGATCAAATATTGGAGCAGATAGTAGGACATGCTTTTTACTACTTCCTGGATGGTTACTCAGGCTATAATCAAATTTTAATAGCTCCAGAAGATCAAGAGAAGACCACCTTTACATGTCCTTATGGCACATTTGCATACAGGAGGATGCCATTTGGGTTATGTAATTCTCCTATAACTTTTCAGAGATGTATGATGGCTATATTTGCAGATTTAGTAAAAGAGGTCATGGATGTTTTCATGGATGATTTTTCTATCTATGGAATCTCATTTGAAGGATGTCTAAGAAATTTAGAGCAAGTTGTAGCACGTTGTGAGGAAACAAATTTAGTGTTGAATTGGGAAAAGTGCCATTTCATGGTAGATGAAGGTATTGTACTTGAACACAAGATTGTAGCTTAAGGCATTCAGGTTGATAAAGCAAATGTGGAGGCAATTGAGAAGCTAAAATACCCTATAAATGTTAAAGGAGTTAGGATTTTTCTTGGTCATGCAGGCTTCTATAGGCAATTTATCAAGGATTTCTCAAAAATCTCAAAACGCCTATGTAAGTTACTTGAAAAAGATTCACCTTTTGATTTTACTAATGGTTGCAAATTGGCTTTTGATAGGTTGAAACAAGCACTTGTTTCTGCTCCTATAGTGATGGCACTAGATTGGAGTCTACCATTTGAGCTTATATGTGATGCCAAGGATCATGCAATAGGAGTTATTCTTGGCCAAAGAAAGGAGAACAGGTTGCATATGATCTATTATGTGAGCCGAACATTGACAAATACTCAGTTGAATTATGCTACTACAGAAAAGGAGATGCTGGCTATTATATTACTATTGACAAGTTCATATCGTACCTCCTTGGATCTAAGGAAATTATATACACATATCATGCAGCATTGAAGTATTTAATAAACAAAAAGGATTCAAAACCAAGGCTCATTAGATGGGTACTTTTATTCTAAGAGTTTGATATTGAGATCAGAGATAAGAAAAGAGCTGAAAATGTAGTAGCTTATCATCTTTCAAGGTTGGAGTTGGAATAAGAGGAAAGAGATAAGCAAGAGCTTATCAAGGAGATGTTCCCTGACAAAATGCTTTTCACTATAGGATTTATGGGTGCTCCTTAGTTTGCTGATGTAGCAATTTTTTTGTTAGTGGATGAAATTCCAAAAGAGTTCACTCCTCAGCAAAAGAAAAAGTTGATTCGTGATGCTAAGTTCTACATTTAGGATGAGCCATTTTTATGGAAACTATGCAACGATGGCATGGTAAGGAGATGTGTAACAAATGAGGAAGTAGGAGAAATGTTACAACACTGTCATGGGAGGGTCAATGGTGGACATTATGGACCACAAAGAATAGCTACTAAGGTTCTTGAAACAAGGTTCTATTGGCCATCAATTTTTCAAAATGCTAGAGATTTTGTGATGCATGCCAAAGGAGTGGAAACATTTCAAAGAAGGATTAAATGCTTCAATATGGAATTCTAGAGGTGGAAATTTTTTATGTTTGGGGAATTGATTTCATGGGACCATTTCCGATGACAGATGGTAACAGATATATTCTTGTTTATATGGATTATATTTCCGAGTGGATGGAAGCTCAGGCGTGCGCAGTTAATGATGCAAGGGTTGTTTACAAGTTCTTAAAAGAGCTATTCTCTCGACTTGGAATGCCTCAAGTCATCATAAGTGATAGGGGAACACACTTTTGTAATAAGAATATGGAAGCATTATTAGCTCGCTATGGTGTGAAGCATAGGGTAGCTACACCTTATCACCCGCAAACCAATGGCCAAGTTAAGGTGAGTAATTGGGAGTTGAAGAAGATTTTGGAGAGAACAGTAAGTAAGTCAAGGAAAGAATGGGCAAGGAAGCTTGATGACGATTTATGGGAATATAGAATAGCTTACAAAACACCTCTTGGGATGTTTCCCTTCAGGGTGGTTTATAGCAAAGCATGCCATCATCTTGTTGAGCTTTAACACAAGGCCTACTGGGCGATGAAAGCCTTGAATTTTGACTTCAAGAAGGCAGCTGAGAGAAGAATGTTATAGTTGAATGAACTTAAAAAGATAAGAGAAGCCGTTTATGAAAATTCAAGGATTTATAAAGAACTTACTAAAAGATGGCATAATGCAAGAGTAACAATCAAGGAGTTTAAGGAAGGTTGATCAAGTTTTATTGTTCAACTCATGGCTCATATTATTTCCTGGAAAGTTGAAAAGTAGATGGATAGGACCGTATACAGTGACTCATTCATATCCTCATGGAGTTGTGGAATTGAGCAACACAAGAGGAGACACATTCAAAGTGAATGGACAAAGGTTAAAGCTATACCATGGAAGCACATTTAAGGAGTTCCATCAAGTTTCATACTTGAAGGAATCAACTGGATAATCAATTTGATGGTCTAGCTCATGGACCATTAAAAGAGCACTTCGTGGGGGCTTAACCAAGGCTATTTTCATTTGTATTTGTATTTTTATTGTTATTATTTTTTTATTATTTGGTTATTTCTTTTATGTTTTTGCAAGTTTATTCTATGTTTGATGATTGTTTCTTATGCATTTTAGGGAATGAAAGAAAGGTTAGAGCTCTAGAAGCGGTCTCGTGAGTTAAATGTTTAGTGGAATGTTATTTTGAGGGACTTGTAAGTCAAAATTGTGATGCATTGCTTGTTTATGTGTGTTGAATTTTTGATTTAGCGAATTTTCTGAAGTATGCATGTGCAGGTCGCATGACTGTGCTAAAAATGCACATGGCCATGCATCTTATGTCGCCACTTTTGGATAATTAGGTCACATAACTGTGTGAAAAATGCACACAGTCGTGCACCTTACGATGCCAAAACTTGACACACGGCTATGCACATTTTGTGCATGGCCGTGCGACGAGATAGACCTTTTTTTTTTTTAAAAAAGACACAAAATTTTGTTTTAAGTGGATTTTTCCACTTCCCAACACTCCACAATCCCCCAAAACCCTAGGGACTCCAATTTTTACCACTTTTCCACTTCCCAAGCCTTAAAAAACCTAACCCTTAACCACCTTTTCAATTTCTCATTAAATTTGACCCAATTCCCCATCATCCCACTCTCTATATAAACACTCACCTCCTCTCTATAAAATCATTTCCTACACCATTCTCCACTCTACATATTCTCTACACCACTCTACACCATTCTCCACTCTACATATTCTTTTTAAGGAAGTCTCATAGAGAAAGATCAAAGGAGGAAGGGCATAGCAAGGAAGAAAACTAATCCTTCCAAAAGAGCAAGACATGGTGGAACTTTAAATAATCCGGGTGGTGCAGATGAGGAACAAATGGTAAAACCTTTCCCCTCTCAAATTCAATTTAGGCATGGTGAGCATAGGAATAAGTTTCAAGCAATTATAGGTAGGAAGATTGTGCCAAACAGATATTTGAGTGCCACATCCTTAATTGAAATTGGGTTGTTAGACGAGATTAATTTGTATGTTCATAGGATGGGGTGGAATGATTTTTTTTATGTAGAATCCTTCTTATGCCATCCCCACTTATGAATTTCTCTCTTCTTTTGAGTTTAATGATCATATCCTTGTGCTTACTTTTCGTTTGGGGAATGAGGAGCATACTCTAGGCTTGTTTTAACTCAATGATGTATTCCATTTTCCTAAAAATCAGGATGCTAATGTTGCATATGATAGGAATGTGTTTTGGAGAGAATTAACTAGGGAAAGGGGAGTTTTCTATGAGGCTCGATTAGAAAAAGAATCAAGGATACGATTGCCCACACTCAAGTACCTTCATAGGCTCATGGCACATTCTTTGTTTCCAAGGAAAGAGGGTGACTCTGTGAGTACCACCACTGAGCTAAACATTTTATATTGTATGGTGAATGATAGAAACCTTGATGTCTGTCATGCTTTAGCTAGGAAATTAAGAGATGTTGCTATAAAAGCAACTGGGGCTATTAAGGTGGGAGGACTAGTAACAGCTATATCCAAGTACTTAAACTTTGACATAAAGAACATGCCTTTTGAATAGGTCCTAGGTCGTCACTTCATTGACACTGGCATGATGGAATCCATGGGAATGGCTAGAGTTGACCATACTAGGAGAGCTTTTCTTATCCTGCATGTACCTGTAGAGTAAGATGAAGAGGAAGAGGAAGATGTTTCTCTAAATAATGTGATAGAAAGGCTGGATAGCTTGGAGTTGCAAATTGGAGTCATAGATTCCAACATAGGTGAGCTGAATTCTGAAGTGGTAGGCATGGGTCATACTTCTAGGAAAATGAATTGCACATTGTAGATGATTAACCATAATCTTAACACCTATTTTAGCTCTCAGAATTTTATCCTGCCGCCATTCTTGCATGATGAAGATATGGCAGCACAAGAGTACTCCTCTAAGGATGAAGGGGAGGAGTCCTTGTTTTGAATGGTGTTTAAGTCTAGCTTGACCAATGTTTATTTTATGTGTTTTTATTCCTTTTAATTGTGATGTTTTGTGGAACATTATATGTTATGTTTCATGCTTTGAATTAAAGTATGTTTTTTCTAAGTTGTTTTTGTTAAGGATTTTTATTTTAGGAATGTTACTTTTTCTTATTTTCCATTCATTTTTTCTTCCAATTGTGCAATAAATATGGGAGGCTTGTCCTACCAATATGATGCAAAAAAAATCGATCTATGCTAGCAGGTAGCACGGCTATGCGCATTTGGCACACGGCCATGCATGATACAACGTCAATTAGGTAGCATGGCCGTACGCATTTTGCACATGGCCATGCAACCTGATGCATAGGACAATTCAAATCTTCAAATTTTTCCTATTATAAACATTGCAATGAGGACATTGCACATTTTAAGTGTGGTAGAGGAATTAAAATTTTTTTATTTTGCGAGCTTGTTAGTTGTGATTTTTTTTGTTTTTATGTTTTTTCCTTATTCCATTGGGAGTTTAGTTGATTTTAGTTTTCTAAGTGAGCTAAACTTCTCGAATTAATGGGTGAGCAATTTTTATTTTATTAGAGTTTTTTTTTCTTGTAACTCTTTTTCTTATTTAAACTTTGCTAACTTTTGTTTTTGTTCTTGTTAATTTCATTCTCTTTTATTGTTTTATTTTAGTACTAACATTGTTGTGATGGCTAGAACAAAGACACAATTTCAAGGAAAAAAGCTTAGTAATGGCAAGGGCAAGCCTAAGGACATGAGGGACGATTATGAAGCTTTCTTTGCCATTTATTCTGAAGAGGAAGGGAAGAGATTCTGCTCCTTAGTCAAGAGAAATTTCAGCAAGCCAAAATACTTTGATGATGAGGTACTATTGAATATGGGTATTAAGGGAACCATAGATGTGTTTTGCAATAAATTGGGGTGGTTTAAATTGGCTACAGCCTAATATGATGTATTCTTTGAACTCACAATATAATTTTACACTACATTTAAGATTCTATATGCACCTCTAGGGATCTTTTAATGTATGTTCTTTGGGAAAGAATACTTATTTGACTATGAAATCATGTCTCAAATCTTTGGTTTTCCTCAAAGAGGTGTTTATCAGCCTCCTATGTATTATAATATGAGTAGTTTTTGGCATGAAATCACTAGAGGTGATAAAGTTTGTGAGGGTCAAACAATGACTAGTGGTTTGATCAAAGATCACTCATATTTAATCATGCATAAATTCATGGCACATACAATCTTTGGAAGAAAAGATAGTACTAAGGTTTCTCCTGATGAACTATTCATATTGTGGTGCTTGAAGACTAACACAAAAGTATATAGTACATACTTTATTTTGTGTTCTATTTGGCATGTTGTTCAGGCTAGAAAGGCATTGATCTCAATGGGGCATATTTTCATCGAATTAGCATTGTATTTTTCTCCACTCAAATTTGCCAAACATAAATTGGAGCCTTTAGAAGTCGAGCCCCTTGATGAAGATTACCTAGTGCGAGCTAAAATCATCACCGAATTCAATGAGTTTCATGATGTAACAGGTAGAAGATGCTACATGATCCGCCAAATGGCAATGCAACATGGTGAAATACCTTTACCCCCTAATGCAACTGAAAAAGGAGATAATGGGAGTGAAGCTCAATCAAAGAAGCGAGGGAACACCAAAAAATGGAGTGATGGTATCATGGAAAAAATCAAAGAGCGGATGGATATCTCTAACAATAGGATTGGGAATATGGTTATGGATTTGTCCAACCAGATAAAGAAGTTTGAGAGGCGATGTGAATCCAGAGCTGAAAGGTTACAACTTCAAATTGATGAAATCTTTCGCATCCTTCCTCAAAGCAAAAGATCTAAAGCTATAAATGAAGCTACAAACTGCATCATGGTCACACCATATATTCCCCCTCTAGTTTCACTAGAATAAAAGGAGTATAATGTTCTTTAGTTTTCTTTTATTCATTTTCTTTTCATGACTGTATGGTTATGTGTTTGTTTTATTTTAAGAGTCTACATGCTTTATTTTTTTTACCCTTTTACATGTTTATGCCTTGCTCTTACACTTGAATTTTTGCAATACATATACCTTTAGAGCCTTATTCATTAATCTTAGTTTTCTTGAAGAAATGCCTTAATCTTCCTTTAATGGATCATTTTAAATTTTTAAATTAGAAGAGAAGCTTGTGGTTAGGAATTTTTAAATTTTAATGAACACTAATGCTTACTTTTCTATTGAATAAGTGAATTTAGATGATTAATATTTGAGAAAAGTATTTGTGAGTAGGAATTTGAGACTGCTTTAGAGTGGTTAAAAAAATCAAGAAGCGAGATGGAGCGTAAAATGCACTCGTTTGGAGCTTAAAATTGAAAAGAAAAATCTTTTAAATGCTCCTTCTACTCTTTAAGAGTAAGAGTATCCAAAGGACCCATTTTGGAGGTTTCCACACTGAGTAAAACAAAAAAGGTGGGGGATGCTGAGATTGGTAAGACATTGATTAATTAACTTCTTAGCCTCCTTATTATTGGGATGATTCCTACTTGTTTCTATTTTTCTTGAGTGTCAATCGTTTGTTTTCATAGTTTCACTAGAAAAGTATGCTCTTCACATGATAATAATATATTCTTGACTTCAGTTGTTGTTTTAAATTTTGATTTTTTAAACTTTTTATTAAAGGAAGATTATGTTAGTTAGTCAAGTTAAAGCTAGTTAATGAGTATGATTCTTTAGGTAGATATGTGTTTTCAGGTTTTGCTTGAGGACAAGCAAATATTCAACTGTGGGGGAATTTGATGAGTATGAAAAATGCATTATTTTAAGTAGTCTTTGTGTTAGGACTAGATGCAATTTTAGTTAAGTTTGTGTTTCTTTTATTTAGTTTTTATTTAGTTAAGTACTTAATGCATATCTTGTGTGTTTATTTATTTTTATGTATTCGTTGGTTTATTTTTGGTTGATTTTTATGTATTTAGGGAAGTTAAAGAATAGTACAAGGACCCATGGGCACTTGATGTGGGCCCAAAAAGCAATGGAGATCGATATGCTAAAATACTGAAGAAGTGACGTACACGACCATGCGCAAAATGCATATGGCCGTGTGACCTGCGGATTGGGAAATTTGGAGTCAAATTTAATTGCTGACTCATGAGGGACAAGATGGAGATTTTGCATGGTTGTAACTTTAAGGCTAGTAATTAGGGTTTTATAAGAGGGTAGCCACTAAAAATAAGGATATATTTTTCATCACTTTTTGATATACATTTTCTTAGAGTAGTTTTGGAAAAAAACAAGGATTTTTCTTGTTTATGTTAGTTTTGGAGATTTGAGAATAAGAATTGAAAAACATCAAGCTTCCTATTGAACAAGGGGTTTCTTCTATTCAATTATGTTTATTCGTTCTTAATTTTGATTTAATGATGATGTCTACTTTCTTTTATTCTTCTTCTTTGTCTCTTACAATTAACTTGAGTAGCTAAATTCTTAGTTAGGGATCTTATTGCAATTCAACCATGGGCACTAATCACAATTAAACTTAAGCTATTAATCTAGATACTTTGGTTATTATTGAACTTAATGTCTTCTTAGGATTGATCACCCTTTGATTGAATATACATAATAAAACTTGATCGAGAGATGGTTGTATTGGATTTAAACAATAACCTGTTAGATGTTTTCTTAGTTGAGAAACACTTAAGCAACTAATATTGATTAAGGGTTGGTGCATAAATTGGGTTAACCGAACACTTAGTAGGCTACAACTTTAAATCTAAGAATGTCAATTTACTTGGTTAATCATAGGGTTGTCTTAGGAGGAAAGCCTATGATTCTTGAGAAACCCTCAAATTGGATTAAGGTTAGGTATGGCTTATCAGTTAATTGATATTAAATAAAGGTTGAATTGGTAATAAGAACCCTAGCTCTGTAAAGTGATTGATATTTCATTGTGATTTTTTTTGTGTTTTGTGTTAGTTTAATTTTTAGTTTAATTCAAAATACCCTTTTTCATTGTTTAAACAAACAAACATAATTAGTATCACTGTAGTCAATCTGCAATCTCTATGGGATCGATATTTAATTACTACTTATATGAATCCGTATACTTGTAGAAACCCATCAACCCATGACGTCCATGATATATCAAATCAAAGTTGACTCAGATGGCTATAATAGAGGCTATAAACATTGTCCATAGCTGTCCGTCTTCAAGCCCAAATATTTTTTGTTAGGCCCATGGATTTGATAGAGTGGGCATTCATACTTGAGCTTCAAATGGACATTCATGGCAACATCGGTTGACCTATGGGGGCCATAATATATCAAATCGAGGCTGACTCAAAGGGCTATAATGGGGGCTATAAACTTCATCTATAGTCATCCGTCTTTAGGTCCAAATACCTTTGTTTAGGCCCATTGATTTTATAAAGTGGGCTTTCGCAATTAGGCTTCAAATGGATGTTCATGGCAGCATCGGTTGAACTATGAGGCCCATAATATATCAAATTGAAGCTAACTCAGAGGGCTATAATAGGGGCTATAAACTTCATATGTAGTGGTTCATCTTCAAGCCCATATACCTTTGTTTAGCCCCACAGATTTGATAGAGTGGGCTTCCTTACTTAGGCTTCAAATGGACATTCGTGGTAGCATCAGTTGACCCATAGGGCCCATAATATATCAAATTGAAGCTAAATTAGAGAGCTATAATGGTAGTTGTAAACACCATCTATAGCAGTATGTCTTCAATCCTAAATATTTATGTTTAGCCCATCAATTTGATAGAGTGAGCTTTCACACTTGGGCTTCAAATGGATGTTCGTGCCAGCATTGGTTCACCCACGAGGCCCATAATATATTAAATCGAAACTGACTCAAAGGGCTATAATTGGGGCTATAAACTTTGTCTATAGTAGTCCATCTTTAGGACAAAATATTTTTGTTTAAGCCCATGGATTTAATAGAGTGGGCTTTCATACTTAGGCTTCAAATGGACATTCGTGGCAGCATCGGTTGACCCATGGGGCCCATAATATATCAAATCAAAGTTGACTTAGAGGGCCATAATAGGAGATATAAACTTTGTCTACATCATGTGGGCCCTATAATATATCAAATCAAAACTGACTCAGCTAGCTATAATGGGGGTTATACACTTCATCTATAGTGGTCCATTTTCAAGCCCAAATATTTTTGTTTAGGCCCATGGATTTGATAGAGTGGGCTTTTGCACTTGAACTTCAAATGGATGTTCTTGGTGACATCGGTTGACCCATAGGGCCTATAATATATCAAATCAAAGCTGACTTAGAGGGCTATAATGGGGGATAAGCACTTGGTCTATAGCCATCCATCTTCAGGCCCAAATACCTTTGTTTAGGCCCATGGATTTGATAGAGTGGGCTTCCGCACTTGGGCTTCAAATGGATGTTTGTGGCATTATCGCTTGACCCATGGGGCCCGTTATATATCAAATCAAATATGACAAAGAGGGATATAATAGGGGCTATAAACTTCATCTACAACCATCCATCTTTAGGTCCAAATACCTTTGTTTAGGCCGATTGATTTAATAGAGTGGGCTTTCACACTTGGGCTTCAAATGGACATTCATGGCAGCATCGGTTGACCTATGGGGCCAATAATATATCAAATCAAAGATGACTCAGTAGGCTATAATAGGGGCTATAAACCTTGTCTATAGCAGTCCATCTTTAGGGCCAAATATTTTTGTTTAGGTCCATGGATTTGATAGAGTGGGCTTTCGCACTTGGGCTTCAAATGGACGTTCATGGCAGCATCGATTGACCCACGGGGCCCATAATATATCAAATCGAAGCTGACTCAGAGGGCTATAATGGGGGCTATATACTTCATCTATAGCCATTTATCTTCAAGTCTAAATACCTTTGTTTAGGCCCATTGATTTGATAGAGTGGGCTTTTGCACTTGGGCTTCAAATGGACGTTCATGGCAACATCGGTTGACCTACAGGACCCATAATATATCAAATCGAAGTAGACTCAAAGGCTATAATTGGGGCTATAAACTTTGACTATAGCAGTCCATCTTCAGGCCCAAATATTTTTGTTTAGGCCCATGGATTTGATAGAGTGGGCTTTCGTACTTGGGCTTCAAATTGACGTTCGTGGCATCATCGGTTAACCCATGAGCCCCATAAAATATAAAATCAAAATTGACTCAGAGGGATGTAATGGGGGCTATAAAATTCATCTACAACACTTCGTCTTCAAGCCCAAATACCTTTATTTAGGACCATTGATTTGATAGAGTGGGAATTCACACTTGGGCTTCAAATAGACATTCGTGGCGGCATTAGTTAACCCACAGGACCCATAATATATCAAATCAAAGTTGACTCAGAGGGCTATAATAGGGGCTATAAAATTTGTTTATAATGGTCTGTCTTCATGCCCAAATATTTTTGTTTATGCCCATGGATTTGATAGAGTGGGCTTTCATACTTGGGCTTCAAATGGACGTTCATGGTAGCATCAGTTGACCCGCGGGGCCAATAATATATCAAATTGAAGCTAACTCAGTGGACTATAATAGGGGCTATACACTTCATCTATAGAAGTCCATCTTCAGGCCCAAATATTTTTGTTTTGGCCCATGGAATTGATAGAGTGGGCTTTCGCACTTGGGTTTCGAATAGACGTTCGTGGTTGCATTGATTGACCCACTTGGCCCATAATATATCAAATCGAAGCTGACTCATAGGGCTATAATGCGGGCTATACTCTTTGTCTATAGTGGTCCATTTTCATGCTTAAATACCTTTGTTTAGGCCCATGGATTTGATGGAGTGGGCTTTCATACTTGGGCTTCAAATGGACATTCGTGGCAGCATTGGTTGACACACGGGGCCTATAATATGTAAAATCGAAGCTAACTCAGAGGCTCATAATGGGGGCTATACACTTCATCTATAGTGGTTCATCATCGGGCCAAAATACCTTGGTTTAGGCCCAAGGATTTGATTGAGTGGGCTTCTATACTTAGGCTTCAAATCGACATTTGTGGCAACATCGGTTGACCCACAGGGCCCATAATATATCAAATTGAAGCTGACCCAGAGGGTATAATTCAGGCTATAAACTTCATCTATAGTGGTCCATCTTCGGGCCCAAATATTTTTGTTTAGGTCCATGGATTTGATAGAGTGGGCTTTCACACTTGGGCTTCAAATGGATGTTCGTGCCAGCATTGGTTTACCCACGGCGTCCATAATAAATCAAATCAAAGATGACTCAAAGGGATATAATTGGGGCTATAAACTTTGTCTATAATAGTCCATCTTCATGCCCAAGTATTTTGTTTAGGCCTATGGATTTAATAGAGTGGGCTTTCGCACTTGGGCTTCAAATGGACGTTCGTGGCAACATCAGTTGACCCACGGGGCCTATAATATATCAAATTGAAGCTGACTCAGAGGGCTTTAATAAGGGCTATAAACTTCATCTATAGTTGTTCATCTTTAGGCCCCAATACCTTTGTTTAGGACCATTGATTTAATAGAGTGGGCTTTTGCACTTGGGCTTCAAATAGAGGTTAATGGCAGCATCGGTTGACCCATAAGACCCATAATATATCAAATCAAAGTTGACTCAGAGGACTATAATGGGGGCTATAAACTTCATCTATAGCGGTCTGTCTTCAGGCCCAAATATTTTTGTTTAGGCCTATGGATTTGATAGAGTGGGCTTTTGCACTTGGGCTTCAAGTGGACATTCGTGGCAACATTGGTTGACCCACGGGGCGTATAACATATCAAATCAAAGCTGACTCATCAAGCTATAATGGGGGCTATACACTTCATCTATAGCGGTCCATCTTCAGGCCTAAATATTTTTCTTTAGGCACATGGATTTGATAGAGTGGGCTTTCGCACTTGGGTTTAAAATAGACATTCATGGCTACATCGGTTGACCCATGGGGCCCATAATATATCAAATTGAAGCTAACTCAAAAAGCTATAATGTGGGCTATACACTTCATCTATAGTGGTCTATTTTTAGGCCTAAATACTTTTGTTTAGGCCCATGGATTTGATGGCGTGTTCTTTCATACTTGGGCTTCAAATGGATGTTTATGGCAACATCGGTTGACACACGGGGCCCATAATATGTCAAATCGAAGCTGACTTAAAGAGCTATAATGGGGGCTATAAACTTCATTATAGTGGCCCATCATTGGGCTCAAATACTTTTGTTTAGGCCTATGGATTTGAAAGAGTGGCCTTCCATACTTGGGCTTCAAATGGACGTTCGTGGCAGCATCGATTGACCCATGGGGCTTATAATATATCAAATTAAAGCTGACTCAGAGGGCTATAATGGGGGCTATACACTTTATCTATAGCGATTCATCTTTGGGCCCAAATACCTTTATTTAGGCCCACAGATTTAATAGAGTGGGCATCCGTACTTAGGCTTCAAATGGATATTCGTGGCAGCATCGGTTGACCCACGGGGCCCATAATATATCAAATCAAAGTTGACTTAGAGGGATATAATAGGAGCTATAAACTTTGTCTAAATTGATCCGTCTTCGGGGCCAAATATTTTTATTAGAGTCCATGGATTTGATAGAGTGGGCTATGGTACTTGGGCTTCAAATGGACGTTCATGGGAGCATCAGTTGACCTACGGGGCCCATAATATATCAAATCATAGTTGACTCAACTGGCTATAATGGGGGCTATACACTTGGTCTATAGTCATCCATCTTAGGGCCCAAATTTTTTATTTAGGCCCATGGATTTGATAGAGTGGGCTTTCGCACTTGGGCTTCAAATGGACATTTATGGCAGTATCGAATGACCTACGGGGCCCATAATATATCAAATCAAATTTGACTCAGAGGGCTATAATAGGGGCTATAAACTTCATCTATAGCGGTCCGTCTTCAGGCCTGAATACCTTTATTTAGTCCCATTGATTTTAGAGTGGCCTTCTATACTTGGGCTTTAAATGGACATTCGTGGCAGCATCAGTTGAACCATGGGGCCCATAATATATCAAATTGAAGCTGACTCAGCGGGCTATAATGGGGGCTATACACTTCATCTATAGTAGTCCATCTTCCGGCCAAAATAATTTTGGTTAGGCCCATGGATTTGATAGAGTAGGCTTTTGCACTTGGGATTCCAATGGACGTTCATGGCTGCATCAGTTAACCCATGAGGCCTATAATATATCAAATAGAAGCTAACTCAAAGGGAAAAATCAATGGGCCTAAACAAAGGTATTTAGGCCCGATGATAAATGGTTATAGATGAACTTTATAGCCCCTATTATAGCCCTCTCAGTCAGCTTCGATTTCATATCTTATAGGCCCCATGGGTCAACCGATGCTGCCACGAACATCCATTAGAAGCCCAAGTGCGAAAGCCCTCTCTATTAAATCCATAGGCCTAAACAAACATATTTGGGCCTGAAGACAGACAACTATAGATGAAGTTTATAGCCCCCATTATAGCCCACTGAGTTAGCTTCAATTTGATATATTATGGGCCCCATGGGTCAACTAATACTACCACGAACGTCTATTTAAAGCCCAAGTGCAAAAGCCCACTCTATCAAATCAATAGGCCTAAATAAAGGTATTTGGGCCCAAAGATGGATTGCTATACACGAAGTTTATAGCCCCCACTATATCCCTCTCAATGAGCATTGATTTGATATACTATATGTCTCGTGTGTCAACCGATATTGCCATGAATGTCCATTTGAAGCCCAAGTGCGAAAGCCCACTCTATCAAATCCATGGGCCTAAATAAAGATATTTGGGCCTGAAGGCAGACCATTATAGATAAAGTGTATAGCTCCCATTATAGCCCTCTGAGTCAGCTTCAATTTGATATATTATGGCCCCCGTGGGTCAACCGATACTGCCACGAACATCCATTTGAAGCCAAAGTATGAAAGCCCACTCTATCAAATCAATGGTCCTAAATAAAGGTATTTGGACCTGAAGATGAATGGCTATAGATGAAGTTTATAGCCCCCATTATAGCCCTTTGAGTAAGCTTTGACTTGATATATTATAAGCCCTATGGGTCAACCGTTACTACTAAAAATGTCCATTTGAAGCCCAAGTGGGAAAGCCCACTCTATCAACTGCTATAGATGAAGTGCATAGCCCTAATTATAGCGCTCTGAGTCAACTTTGATTTGATATATTATGGACCCCATGGGTCATCCTATGCTGCCATGAACATCCATTTGAAGCCCTAGTACAAAAGCCCAATCTATCAAAATCAATGGGCCTAAATAAAGGTATTTCGACTAGAATAAAGATGGCTATCGATGAAGTTTATGGCCCCCATTATAGCCCTCTCAATGAGCTTCAATTTGATATATTATGGGCCTCGTGGCTCACTAGATGCTGCCACAAACGTCCATTTGAAGCCTAAGTGCAAAAGCCTACTCTATCAAATCAATGGGCCTGAACAAAGGGATTTGGGCCTGAAGATGGATGGCTATAGATGAAGCTTATAGCCCCCATTATAGCCCTCTAAGTCAGCTTTGATTTGATATATTATAGGCCCCGTGGGTCAACCGATGCTGCCACGAATGTCCATTTGAAGCCCAAGTGCGAAAGCCCACTCTATTCAATCAATGGGCCTAAACAAAGGTATTTGGACAGAAAGACGGATGGCTATAGATGAAGTTTATAGCCCCCGTTATAGCCCTTTGAGTCAGCTTTGATTTCATATATAATGGGCCCTGTGGGTCAATCGATGCTGCCACGAGCATCCATTTGAAGCCCAAGTACGAAAGCCCAATCTATCAAATCAATGGGCCTAAATACAAATGGACCATAATACAAATGGCTATAGATGAATTTTTTGACACTTATTATAGCCCTCTCTGTTGGGTTTTCATGATACAAATGCAGTAGAAAAATTAAAATTTTATCACGTTCCCAAGCCTGGATCCATGTAATTTTGACTACTTTATTAAATCTAGGATTTCAAGAATCTCACCAAAATGCAGAAGAGGCAAGATTTTCTGGAAGGATGAGAGGAGGTTCACACCAGTGACACCTTACCTTGAGCTTTTTGGCTTAGTTTTTCAGATCAAGACGTCTCCAAAAGGATGCATCCTCTATAGGTATCCACACGAACTGCCCTTCATAAAATGAATTGGAATGTGTGTGCTAGCAACCTCCTTGATTGTCTCATAAATCAAGAACAAAAGAAAAGCTCTGTCTTTATTTTCTAAGAAGAAAGAAAATGAATTTTGAGGTAGGAAAAACAAGTGTGTGAAACCCTAGAGAATATAACATATTTATAGACTCCAAATTAGGGTTTCACCTACCAATGACCTTTTAGTAATTTCCATTTATTATATTCTAATTTTGTTTAAAAACAAATCAGAAATAATATCTTATTTATCTATTTAAAATAACATTTATCTTAAATAAATAAACAAACAAATAAATAAATAAAACACTTTAATTATTTATTTCCACAGAGTTTATTTTGGGCTTATTAAACCCATATTCATTTTGGGCTTGTTCTAAGTGTGTGACCCTATAGGTTCATATAACATTGGTAGTGGGCCTAAATCTTTATTTAGGCCTACAAGTCATAAATGGCCTCTAGCAAGACATTATGACTACCCAAGTCATGTGAAGTTAATAATCTGACATAACCTAATTACAATGAATTTTATTGTCCCTTTATCACATGATATCTTAATTGAACATAAGGCATAGAATGTCATCCTTATATAGTTAAATATTATGACTTGATTCCAAGTAAACTGAAAATGATAACTCTTTATCAATTCATTTCAGCATGGCCATGCAATTTTATTCAGTCTATCTCATCAAGGGGCCCATAGATATCTTTCTCATATTAATGAGGGATAAACTCCTTCTAAATCACTCACATTCCTCACATAACTAATTTCATATCCAACAACATTCCAATTTAATCGTCCGATTAAAGACAATGTTAGAATGTATCAAAACATAAAATAGCTATGTAGAAATCCATGATGATTTCAAGGTCAAAGGACCGAAATAAAATTACTATGATGAGAAATACTTACGACAATAATCTATGTAGTATTCTCATAGTGGGTCAATCCAGTACATGATCTCTCATCATGTACCTATGAGTTGACTTAATATCTCATATTCATGATTAGTAAAACATAACCATCAGTCAACATCATACTAGCCTTAATACTTTAATGAATAAATGGCTAGGGATAATTACAATAGAACTATTATTTTAATCTAAGGGTTTTACTATCAAGTCACATACTTGATGGCCTTAGTAAGAATTAACCATTCATATAATTATCATAAAATCAAATAATAATAAAATAACTCTTTATTAATAAAATAAGAAAGAAATGCATAATCAAATGATTGACCTAGTGCATACCACTAAAACTCTCAATAAGCTTCAATTTGATATATTATGGGCCTCGTGGCTCATCCGATGCTACCACAAACGTCCATTTAAAGCCCAAGTGCGAAAGCCCACTCTATCAAATCAATGGGCCTAAATAAAGGGATTTGGGCCCGAAGATGGACAGTTATAGATGAAGTTTATAGCCCCCATTATATCCCTCTCAATGAGCTTCAATTTGATATATTATGGGCCCGTGGGTCAACCGATGCTACCACAAATGTCCATTTGAAGACCAAGTGTGAAAGCTCCATCTATCAAATCCATGGGCCTAAACAAAGATATTTGGGCCTGACACAGACCACTATAGATGAAGTATATAACTCCCATTATAGCCCTCTGAGTCAGCTTTGATTTGATATAATATGGGCCCCATGGGTCAACCAATGCTGCCATGAATGTCCATTTGAAGCCTAAGTGCAAAAGCCCACTCTATTAAATCAATGGTCCTAAACAAAGGTATTTGGGCCTGAAGACGAACGGCTATAGATGATGTTTATAGCCCCTATTATAGCCCTCTTAGAAAGCTTTGATTTGAGTTATTATATGTCCTATGGGTCAACCGATGTTGCCACGAACGTCCATTTGAAACCCATGTGTGAAAGCCCACTCTATCAAATCAATGGGCCTAAACAAAGGTATTTGGACCAAAGGACGAATGGATATAGCCAAATTTTATAGTCCCCATTATAGCCCTCTAAGTCAACTTTGATTTTATATATTATCGGCCCTGTGGGTCAACCAATGCTGCCATGAATGTCCATTTAAAGCCTAAGTGTGAAACCCCACTCTATCAAATCAATGTACCTAAACAAAGGTATTTGGACCCAAATATAGATGGCCATAGATGAATTTTATAGCCCCTATTATAGCCCTCTCAATGAGCTTTGATTTGATATATTATGGGCCTCATGGGTTAACCGATGCTGCCATGAATGTCCATTTGAAGCCCTAGTGCAAAACCCCACTCTATCAAATCAATGGGCCTAAACAAAGGTATTTAGGCCCGAAGATGGACCACTATAGATGAATTTTATAGCCCCCATTATATCCTTCTCAATGACCTTTGATTTGATATATTATGGGTCTTGTGGGTCAACCGATACTACCACAAACTACCATTTGAAGCCCAAGTATGAAAGCCCACTTTATCAAATACATGGGCCTCAACAAAATTATTTAAGCTTGAAGATGGACTGCTATAGATGAAGTGTATAGCCCCCATTATAGCCCTCTAAGTCAGCTTTGATTTGATATATTATGGGCCCCATGGGTCAACCGATGGTGCCACGAATGTCCATTTGAATCCAAAGTGTGAAAGCCCACTCTATCAAATCAATATGCCTAAACAAAGGTTTTTGGACTCAAAGACAGATGGCTATATTTGAAGTTTATAGCCCCCATTATAGCCCTTTGATTTAGCTTCGATTTGATATATTATGGGCCCTGTGGGTCAACCTATACAACCACGAATGTCCATTTGAAGCCCAAGTGCAAAAGCCCACTCTATCAAATTAATGGACCTAAATAAAGGTATTTGAACCCAAATACATATGGCTATAGATGAAGTTTATAGCTCCCAATATAGGCCTCTCAATGAGCTTCGATTTGATATATTATGGGCCCCGTGGGTTAACCGATGCTACCACGAACATCCATTTGAAGCCCAAGTGTGAAAAGCCCACTCTATCAAATCAATAGGCCTAAAGAAAGGTATTTGAGCTGAAAGATGGACTGCTATAGACAAATTTTATGGCCCCCATTATATCCCTCTCAATGAGCTTTGATTTGATATATTATGCACCCCGCGGGTTAACCGATACTGCCACAAACATCCATTTGAAGCCCAAGTGCGAAAGCCCACTCTATCAAATCCATGGGCCTGAATAAAGATTTTTGGCCTGAAGACGAACCACTATAGATGAAGTGTATAGCTCCCATTATAGCCCTCTAAGGTAGCTTTGATTTGATACATTATGGGCCTCATGGGTCAACCGATGCTACCACGAATGTCCATTTGAAGCCCAAGTGCGAAAGCCCACTCTATCAAATCAATGGCCCAAAAAAAAGGTATTTGGGCTTGAACACATATGACTATAGATGAAGTTTATAGCCCTCAATATAGCCCTCTCAGTCAGCTTCGATTTGAAATATTATGGGCCCCATAGGTCAACCGATGCTGCCACGAACGTCCATTTGAAGCCTAAGTGCAAAAGTCCACTCTATCAAATCAATAGGCCTAAACAAAGGTATTTAGACCCGATCACAGATGATTATAGATAAAGTTTATAGCCTCCTATTATATCCCTCTCAATGATCTTCAATTTGATATATTATGGGCCCCATGGGTTCACTGATGTTGCCATGAACGTCCATTTGAAGCCCAAGTACGAGAGCCCACTCTATCAAATCAATAGGCCTAAAAAAACATATTTAAGCTCGAAGATGGATTGCTATAGATGAATTTTATATTCCCCATTATATCCTTCTCAATGAGCTTCGATTTGATATATTATAAGCCCTGTGGGTCAACCATTACTGCCAAAAATGTCAATTTGAAGCCTAAGTGGGAAAGCCCACTCTATCAAATCCATGGGCCTAAACAAACATATTTGGGACTGAAGACAGACTACTATAGATGAAGTGTATAGCCCCAATCATAGCCCTCTGATTCAACTTTTATTTGATATATTATAGGCCCCGTGGGTCAACCAATGCGGCCATGAACATCCATTTGAAGCCCTAGTGCGAAAGCCTACTCTATCAAATCAATGGTCCTAAATAAAGGTATTTGGGCCCGAAGATGGACAGTTATAGATGAAGTTTATAGCCCACATTATATCCTTCTCAATGAGCTTCAATTTGATATATTATGGGCCTCATGGGTCAATCGATGCTGCCATAAACTCCCATTTGAAGCCCAAGTGTGAAAGCCCCCTCTATCAAATCTGTGGGCCTAAACAAAGATATTTGGGCCTGAAGATAGACCACTATAGATGAAGTGTATAACTCCCATTATAGCCCTCTAAGTCAGCTTTGATATGATATAATATGGACCCCATGGGTCAGCCGATGCTGCCATGAACGTCCATTTGAAGCCCAAGTACAAAAGCCCACTCTATCAAATCAATGGTCCTAAACAAAGGTATTTGGGCCCGAAGACGAATGGCTATAGATGAAGTTTATAGCCCCTATTATAGCCCTCTCAATAAGCTTTGAATTGAGTTATTATAGGCCGCGTGGGTCAACCGATGCTGCCACGAATGTCCATTTGAAGCCCATGTGTGAAGGCCCACTCTATCAAATCAATGGGCCTAAACAAAGGTATTTGGACCAAAGGACGGATGGATATATGATGTTTATAATCCCTATTATCACTCTCTAAGTTAACTTTGATTTTATATATTATCGGCCCCATGGGTCAACCGATGCTGCCACGAATGTCCATTTGAAGCCTAAGTGCGAAACCCTACTCTATCAAATCAACGTGCCTAAACAAAGGTAGTTGGACCTGAATATAGATGGCTATAGATGAAGTTTATATCCCCTATTATAGCCCTCCCAATGAGCTTTGATTTGATATATTATGGGCCCCGTGGGTTAACCGATGCTGCCATGAACATCCATTTGAAGCCAAAGTGTGAAACCCCACTCTATCAAATCAATGGGCCTAAACAAAGGTATTTAGGCCCAAAGATGGACTGCTATAGATGAATTTTATAGCCCCCATTGTATCATTCTCAATGAGCTTTGATTTGATATATTATGGGCCCCGTAGGTCAGCCGATACTGCCATAAATAACCATTTGAAGCCCATGTATGAAAGCCCACTCTATTAAATCCATGGGCCTAAACAAAATTATTTAGGCTTGAATAAGGACTACTATAGATTAAGTGTATAGCCCCCATTATACCCCTTTAAGTCAGCTTCGATTTGATATATTATGGGCCCCGTGGGTCAACCGATGGTGCCACGAACGTCCATTTGAATTCTAAGTGTGAAAGCCTACTCTATCAAATCAATAGGCCTAAACAAAGGTATTTGGACTCAAAGACAGATGGCTATAGTTGAACTTTATAGCCCCTATTATAGCCCTCTAAGTTAGCTTTGATTTGATATATTATGGGCCCTATGGGTCAACCTATACAGCCATGAACGTCCATTTGAAGCCCAAGTGCGAAAGCCCACTCTATCAAATTAATGGGCCTAAATAAAGGTATTTTAACCCACTCTATCAAATACGGATGGCTATAGATGAATTTATGGCCCCCAATATAGCCCTCTCAGTGAGCTTCAATTTGATATATTATGGGCCCCATAGGTTAACCGATGCTACCATGAACATCCATTTGAAGCCCAAGTGCGAAAGCCCACTCTATCAAATCAATAGGCCTAAAGAAAGGTATTTGGGCCAGAAGACGGACCGCTATAGACAAATTTTATGGCCTCTATTATATCCCTCTCAATGAGCTTCGATTTGATATATTATACGGCCCGTGGGTCAACTGATACTGCCACGAACATCCATTTGAAGCCCAAGTGCGAAAGCCCACTCTATTAAATCCATGGGCCTAAATAAAGATATTTGGGCCTAAAGATGGACCACTATAGATGAAGTGTATAGCTCCCATTATACCCCTCTAAGGTAGCTTCGATTTGATATATTATGGGCCTCATGGGTCAACCGATGCTGCCACGAATGTCCATTTGAAGCCTAAGTGCGAAAGCCCACTCTATCAAATCAATGGCCAAAAAAAAGGTATTTAGGCTTGAACATAGATGGCTATAAATGAAGTTTATAGCCCCTAATATAGCCCTCTAAGTCAGCTTCAATTTGATATATTATGGGCCCCATAGGTCAACCGATGTTGCCACGAACATCCATTTGAAGCCCAAGTGTGAAAGCCCACTCTATCAAATCAATGGGCCTAAAGAAAGGTATTTGGGCTTGAAGATGGATCACCATAGATGAAGTTTATATTCCCCATTATATCCTTCTTAATGAGCTTAATTTGATATATTATAAGCCCTGTGGATTAACCGTTACTGCCAAAAACATCAATTTGAAGCCCAAGTGGGAAAGCCCGCTCTATCAAATCCATGGGCCTAAACAAACATATTTGGGCCTGAAGACAGACTGCTATAGATGAAGTGTATAGCCCCAATTATAGCCCTCTGAGTCAACTTCGATTTGATATATTATAGGCCCCGTGGGTCAACCAATGCCGCCATGAACGTCCATTTGAAGCCCTAGTACGAAAGCCCACTCTATCAAATCAATGGTCCTAAACAAAGGTATTTAGGCACAAAAATGGATGGCTATAGATTAATTTTACATCCCCCATGATAGCCCTCTCAATGAGCTTTAATTTGATATATTATGGGCCCCGTGGGTCAACCGATACAGCCACAAATCTCCATTTAAAGCCAAAGTGTGAAAGCCCACTCTATCAAATCCATGGGCCTAAATAAAAATATTTAGGCCCTAAGATCAATCGCTATAGATGAATTGTATAGCCCCCATTATGGCCCTCTCAGTCATCTTTGATTTGATATATTATGGGCCCCGTGGGTCAACCGATGGTGCCACGAACATCCATTTGAATCCTAAGTGCAAAAGCCCACTCTATCAAATCAATGGGCCTAAATAAAGGTATTTGGACTCAAAGATAGATGACTATAGATGAATTTTATAGCCCTCTGAGTTAGCTTTGATTTGATATATTATAGGCCCCATGGGTCAACCGATGCAGCTATGAATGTCCATTTGAAGCCCAAGTGCAAAAGTTCACTCTATCAAATCAATGGGCCTAAACAAAGGTATTTGGACCCAAATACGGATGGCTATAGATGAAATTTATAACCCCCATTATAGCACTCTTAGTGAGCTTCGATTTCATATATTATGGGCCTCGTGGGTCAACTGATGTTGCCACAAACGTCCATTAGAAGCCTAAGTTTGAAAGCCCACTTTATCAAATCAATAGGCCTAAAGAAAGGTATTTGGGTCGGAAGATGGACCACTGTAGATGAAGTTTATGGCCCCCATTATATCCCTCTTAATGAGCTTCGATTTAATATATTATGCACCCCGTGGGTCAACTGATACTACCATAAACATCCATTTGAAGTCCAAGTGCGAAAGCCCACTCTATCAAATCCATGGGCCTAAACAAAGATATTTGAGCTTGAAGAGGGACCACTATAGATGAAGTGTATAGCTCCCATTATAGCCCTCTGAGGCAGCTTCAATTTAATATATTATGGGCCTTGTTAGTCAACCAATGCTGCTACCAATGTCCATTCGAAGCCCAAGCATGAAAGCCTACTCTATCAAATCAATGGTCCAAAACAAAGCTATTTGATCCCAAAGACAGACGACTATAGATGAATTTTATAGCCCCCATTATAGCCCTCTCAGTCAGCTTCAATTTGATATATTATGGGCCCTGTAGTTCAACCGATGCTGCCATGAACGTCAATTTGAAGCCTAAGTGTGAAAGCCCACTCCATCAAATCAATGGGCCTAAACAAAGGTATTTGGACCCAAAGACAGATGGATATAGATGGAGTTTGTAGCCCCTATTATAGCCCTCTCAATTAGCTTCGATTTGATATATTATGGGCCCCATGGGTCAACCGATGCTTCCATGAACGTCTATTTGAAGTCCAAGTGCAAAAGCCCACTCCATCAAATCAATGGGCCTAAACAAAGGTATTTGCACCTGAAGATGGATGGATATAGATGGAGTTTATAGCCCCCATTATAGCCCTCTTGGTCATCTTTGATTTTATATGTTATGGGCCCGTGGGTCCATTGATGCTGCCATGAATGTCCATTTAAAGCCCAAGGGCGAAAGCCCACTCTATCAAATCAATGGGCATAAACAAAGGTATTTGGACTCAAATACAGATGGCTATAGATGAAGTTTATAGCCCCCATTATAGCCCTCACAATGAGCTTCAATTTGATATATTATGGGCTTCATAGGTTAACCGATGTTGCCACGAACGTCCATTTGAAGCCTAAGTGCGAAAGCCCACTCTATCCAATCCATGGACCTAAACAAATATATTTAGGCTCAAAGACGTACTACTATAGATGAAATGTATAGCCCCCATTATAGCCTACTAAGTCAACTTCAATTTGATATATTATGGGCCCTGTCGGTCAACTGATGCTACCACAAACGTCCATTTGAAGCCTAAGTAAGAAAGCCACTCTATCAAATCAATGGTCCTAAACAAAGGTATTTGGGTGCAAAGATGGATCCCTATAGATGAAGTTTGTATCCTCAGTTATAGCCCTCTCAATGAGCTTCGATTTGATATATTATGGGCCCTGTGGGTTAACCGATACCGCCATGAATGTCCATTTAAAGCCTAAGTATGAAAGCCCACTCTATCAAATCCATGGTCCTAAACTAAAATATTTGGGCCCCAAGATGGACCACTATAGACGAAGTGTATAGCCCTAATTATAGCCCTCTCAGTTAACTTTAATTTGATATATTATGGGCCCCTTGGGTCAATCGATAGTGCCACGAATGTCCATTTGAATCCTAAGTGCGACAGTCCACTCTATCAAATTAATGTGCCTAAACAAAGGTATTTGGACTCAAATATGGATGGCTATAGATGAAGTTTATAGCCCCATTATAGCCCTCTGAGTCAACTTCGATTTGATATATTATGGGCCTCGTGGGTCAACCGATGCAGCCACGAACGTCGATTTAAAGCCCAAATGCAAAAGCCCACTCTATCAAATCAATGGCCCTAAACAAAGGTATTTGGACCCGAATATGGATGGCTATAGACATATTTTATAGCCCTCTCAGTGAGCTTCGATTTGATATATTATGAGCTCGATGGGTCAACCGATGCTGCCACGAACGTCTATTTGAAGACCAAGTACAAAAGCCCACTCTATCAAAATAATAGGCCTAAAAAAAGATATTTGGGCCCAAAGATGGACCACTATCGATGAATTTTATGGTTATATCCCTCTTAATGAGCTTTGATTTGATATATTTTACGCCCTGTGGGTCAATCGATATTGCCATAAATGTCCACTTGAAGCCCAAGTACGAAAGCCCACTCTATTAAATCCATGGGCCTAAATAAAGATATTTGGGCCTGAAGATAGACCGCTATAGATGAAGTGTATAGATCCCATTATAGCCCTTTGAGTCAGCTTCAATTTTATATATTATGGGCCTCATGGATCAACCAATGCCGCCACGAACATCCATTTGAATCCCAAGTACGAAAGCCCACTCTATCAAATCAATTGTCCTAAACAAAGGTATTTGGATGCGAATATAAATAGCTATAGATGAAGTTTATAGCCTGTATTATAGCCCTCTTAGTGAGCTTCGATTTCATATATTATACGCCCGATGGGTCAATCGATGCTGCCACAAACGTCCATTTGAAGACCAAGTGCGAAAGCCCACTCTATCAAAACAATAGGCCTAAAGAAAGGCATTTGGGCCAAAAGATGGACCGCTATAGAGGAAGTTTATGTTCTCCATTATATCCCTCTCAATGAGCTTCAATTTGATATATTATGTGCCCTGTGGGTCAACCGATACTGCCACGAACGTCCATTTAAAGCCTAAGTACGAAAGCCCACTCTATCAAGTCCATGGGCCTGAAGATGGATTGCCATAGATGAAGTGTATAGCTCTCATTATAGCCCTCTGAGTCAGCTTTGATTTGATATATTATGGGCCCTGTGGGTCAACCGATGCAGCCATGAACATCCATTTGAAGCCCAAGTGCGAAAGCCCACTCTATCAAATCAATGGGCCTAAATAAAGGTACTTGGACCCAAAAACGGAAGGCTATACACAAAGTTTATAGCCCCCATTATAGCCCTCTCAGTGAGCTTCAATTTGATATATTATGGGCCCAGTGGGTCAATCGATGCCGCCATGAACATCCATTTGAAGCCCAAGTGTGAAAGCCCAATCTATCAAATCGATGGGCCTAAACAAAGGTATTTAGACTAGAAGATGGACCTCTATAGATGAAGTTTATAGCCCCCATTATATCCCTCTCAATGAGCTTTTATTTGATATATTATGGGCCCCGTGGGTCAACCGATACTGCCACGAACATCCATTTGAAGCCCAAGTGTGAAAGCCCAGTCTATCAAATCCATAGGCCTAAGCAAACATATTTGGGCCCAAAGACGGACCGCTATAGATGAAGTGTATAGACCCCATTATAGCCCTCTGAGTCAGCTTCAGTTTCATATATTATGGGCCTCGTGGGTCAACCGATGCTGCCAGGAATGTCCATTTGAAGCTTAGGTGCGAAAGCCCACACTATCAAATCAATGATCCTAAACAAAGGAATTTGGGCCAGAAGACGGATGGCTATAGATGAAGTTTATAACCCCCATTATAGCCCTCTCAATGATCTTCGATTTAATATATTTTGGGCCCTGTGGTTCAAATAATGTTGCCATGAACGTCCATTTGATGCCTAAGTGTGAAAGCTCACTCTATCAAATCCATGGGCCTAAACAAAAATTTATGGGCCTGAAGATGGACTGCTATAAATGAAGTGTATAGCCCATTGATTCAGCTTTAATTTGATATATTATGTGCCCGTGGGTCAACCGATGCTGCCATAAATGTCCATTTGATTCTCAAGTGTGAAAGCCCACTGTATCAAATCAATAGGCCTAAATAAAGGTATTTGGGCCTAAAGATGGACCACTATAGATGAAGTGTATAGCCCCTCTTATAGCCCTATTTATCAGCTTTGATTTGATATATTATGGGCCCCGTGGGTCAACCGATGCTGCCATGAACATCCGTTTGAAGCCCAAGCACAAAAGCCCACTCTATCAAATCAATGGGCCTAAATAAAGGTATTTGGACTAGAAGACAGACCGCTATAGATGAAGTGTATAGCCCCCATTGTAGCCCTCTGATTAAGCTTCAATTTGATATATTATGGGCCCCATGGGTCAAATGATGCTTGCACGAATGTCCATTTGAAGACCAAGTGTGAAAGCCCAGTCTATCAAATCAATGAGCCTAAACAAAGGTATTCGGGCCTAAAGATGGACCGCTATAGATGAATTTTATAGCCCCTATTATATCCCTCTTAATGAGCTTCGATTTGATATATTATGGACCCCGTGGGTCAACCGATGTTACCACGAACGTCCATTTGAAGCCTAAGTGCGAAAGCCCACTCTATTAAATCCATGTTTGGGCCCAAAGACAGATCGCTATAGACGAGGTGTATAGCCCCCATTATAGCCCTCTGAGTCAACTTCAATTTGATGTACTATGGGCCCCATGGGTCAACCGATACTGCCATGAATGTCCATTTGAAGCCTAAGTACGAAAGCCCACTCTATCAAATCAATGGTCCTAAAGAAAGGTATTTCGGCCCGAAGACGGATGGCTATAGACAAATTTTATAGTGCCTATTATAGCCATCTCAATGATCTTTGATCAGATATATTATGGGCCTCGTGGGTGAACCGACGTTGCCACGAATGTCCATTTGAAGCCCAAGTGCGAAAGACTACTCTATCAAATCAATAGGCCTAAACAAAGGTATTTGGGCTCTAAGATAGATTGCTATAGATGAAGCATATATCCCCCAATATAGCCCTCTGAGTCAGCTTCGATTTGATATATTATAGGCCTCGTGGGTCAACCGATGCTGCCACGAATGTCCATTTGAAGCCCAAGTGGGAAAGCCCACTCTATCAAACCAATAAGCCTAAAGAAAGGTATTTGGGCCTGAAGATGGATTGCTATAGAAAAAGTTTATAATTGCCATTATAACCTCTCCATGAGCTTTAATTTGATATATTATGTGCCCCGTTGGTGAACCGATACTGCCACGAATGTCCATTTGAAGCCTAAGTATCAAAGCCCACTCTATCAAATCCATGGGCCTAAACAAACATATTTGGGCCTAAAGATCAACTGCTATAGATGAAGTCTATATTCCCCATTATAGCCCTTTGAGTCAACTTTGATTTGATATAATATGGGCCCCGTGGGTTAACCGATACTGCCATGAACATCCATTTCAAGCCCAAGTGTGAAAGCCCACTATATTAAATTCATGGGCCTAAACAAACATATTTGTGCCCGAAGATGGACTACCATAGATGAAATGTATATTCTCCATTATGACCCTCTGAGTCAGCTTTAATTTGATATAATATGGGCCCCGTGGGTCAACCGATACTGCCATGAATATCTATTTGAAACCCAAGTATGAAAGTCCACTCCATCAAATCCATGGGCCTAAACAATAATATTTGGGCTCAAAGATGCACTACTATAGGTGAAGTGTATAGCCCCCATTATAGCCCTATCAGTCAGCTTCGATTTGACATATTATAGGCCCCATGGGTCAACCGATGCTGCCATGAATGTCCATTTGAAGCCCAAGTGCAAAAGCCCACTCTATCAAATCAATGGGCCTAAAAAAAGGTATTTGGACTCGATGATGGATGGCTATAGATGAAGTTTATAGCCCCCATTATAGCCCTTTGAGTCAACTTTAATTTGATATATTATGGACCCTGTGGGTCACCCGATGCTGCCACGAACGTCCATTTGAAGCCCAAGGGTGAAAGCCCACTCTATCAAATCAATAGGACTAAAGAAAGGTATTTAGGCCCTAAGATGGACCACTATAGATGAAGTTTATAGCCCCCATTATATCCCTCTCAATGAGCTTTGATTTGATATATTATGGGCCCCATGGGTCAACTAATGTTATAACGAACGTCCATTTGAAGCCCAAGTACAAAAGCCCACTCTATCAAATCAATGGTCCTAAACAAAGGTATTTGCGCCCGAAGACGGATGGCTATAGATGAAGTTTATATCCCTCATTATAGCCCTCTCAATGAGCTTTGATTTGATATATTATGGGCCCCGTGGGTCAATCGATGCTACCACGAATGTCCATTTTAAGCCCAACTATGAAAGCCCACTCTATCAAATGTATGGGCCTAAACAAAAATATTTAGGCCCGAAGATGCACTGCTATAGATGAAGTGTATAGTCCCCATTATAGCCCTATCAGTTAGCTTTGATTTGACATATTATAGGCCCCATTGGTCAACCTATGCTGCCATGAACGTCCATTAGAAGCCCAAATGTGAAAGCCCACTCTATCAAATCAATGGGCCTAAACAAAGGTATTTGGACATGAATACGAAATCGATGTTGCCACGAACATCCATTTGAAGCCCAAGTGCGAAAGACCACTCTATCAAATCAATAGGCCTAAACAAAGGTATTTGGGCCCAAAGACAGACCGCTATAGATGAAGTTTATAGCCCCTATTATAGCCCTCTGAGTCAGCTTCAATTTGATATATTATGGGACCCATGGGTTAAATGTGTTGCCACGAATGTCCATTTAAAGCCCAAGTGCAAAAGCCCACTCTATCAATTTAATAGGACTAAAGAAAAGTATTTGGTCCCGAAGATGGACCGCTATAGATGAAGTTTATAGCCCCCATTATATCCCTCTCAATAAGCTTTGATTTCATATAGTATGGGCCCTGTAGGTCAACCGATGCTATGACGAACGTCCATTTGAAGCCCAACTGTGAAAGCCCACTCTATCAAATCAATGGTCCTAAATAAAGGTATTTGGCCCCAAAGATGGATGGCTATAGATGAAGTTTATATCCCCCATTATAGCCCTCTCAATGAGCTTCGATTTGATATATTATGGGCCCCGTGGGTCAACCGATGCTGCCACGAATGTCCATTTAAAGCCCAAGTATGAAAGTCCACTCTATCAAATGCATAGGCCTGAACAAAAATATTTGAGCCCGAAGATGCACCACTATAGATGAAGTGTATAGCCCCTATTATAGCCCTATCAGTTAGCTTTGATTTGATATATTATAGGCCCCGTGGGTCAACAGATGCTACCACGAACGTCCATTTGAAGCCCAAGTGCAAAAGCCTACTCAATCAAATCAATGGGCCTAAAGAAAGGTATTTGGACCTGAATATGGATGGCTATAGATGAAGTTTATAGCCCCCATTATAGCCCTCTCATTGAGCTTTAATTTGATATATTATGGGCCTCGTGGCTCAACTGATGCTGCCACGTACTTCCATTTGAAGCCCAAGTGTGAAAGCCCACTCTATCAAATCATTGGGCCTAAAAAAAATATTTGGACCCAAATATGGATGGATATAGATGAATTTTATAGCCTCTATTATAGCCCTCTTAATGAGCTTCGATTTGATATATTATGGGCCCCGTGGGTCAACCGATGCTGCCATGAATGTCCATTTAAAGCCCAAGTACAAAAGCCCACTCCATCAAATCCATGGCTCTAAAAAAAGGTATTGGGCCTAAAAGATGGACCGCTATAGACAAAGTTTATAGCCCCAATTAAAGGCCTCTCAGTCATCTTTGATTTGATATATTATGGGCCCCATTGGTCAACTGATGCTGCTATAAACATCCATTTAAAGCCCAAGTATGAAAGCCCACACTATTAAATCAATAGGCCTAAACAAAGGTGTTTAGGCCTGAAGATGAATGGCTATAGAAGAATTTTATAGCTCCCACTGTAGCCCTCTCAATGAGCTTCGATTTGATATGTTATAGGCCCTGTGGGTCAACTGATGCTACCACGAACGTCAATTTGAAGCCCAAGTGCGAAAGCCCACTCTATCAAATCAATGGGCCTAAACAAAGGTATTTGGACCCAAAGACGAATGGCTATAGATGAATTTTATAGCCCCTATTATAGCCCTCTAAGTTAGCTTTAATTTAATATATTTTGGGTCCCGTGGGTCAACCAATGCTGCCACGAACATCCATTTGAAGCCTAAGTGTGAAAGCCTAGTCTATCAAATCAATGGGCCTAAATAAAGGTATTTGGACCAGAAGATGGATGGTGATAGATGAAGTTTATAGCCTCCATTATAGCCCTCTAAGTCAGCTTCGATTTGATATATTATGAGTCTTGTGGGTCAATTGATGCTGCCACGAACTTCCATTTCAAACCCAAGTGCGAAAGCCCTCTCTATCAAATCAATGGGCCTAAACAAAGGTATTTAAACACGAATATGGATGGCTATAGATGAAGTTTATAGCCCCTATTATAGCCCTCTCAATGAGCCTCAATTTGATATATTATGGGCCCCATGGGTCAACTGATGCTGCCATGAACATCCATTTGAAGCCCAAGTGCGAAAGCCCACTCTATCAAATCATGGGCCTAAACAAAGGTATTTGGACCTGAAGATGGATGGCTATAGATGAAGTTTATAGCCAATATTATAACCCTTTGAGTCATCTTTGATTTGATATATTATGGTCCCAGTGGGTCAACCGATGCTGCCATGAACGTCCATTTGAAGCCCAAGTGCGAAAGCCCACTCTATCAAATCAATGGGCCTAAACAAAGGTATTTGGACCCGATGACGGATGGCTATACATGAGTTTTATAGCCCCTATTATAGCCCTCTAAGTTAGCTTTGATTTGAAATATTATGGGTCCCGTGGGTTAACCGATGCTGCCATGAACGTCCATTTGAAGCCTAAGTGCGAAAGCCCAATCTATCAAATCAATGGGCCTAAACAAAGGTATTTGGACCCGAAGATGGATGGCGATAGATGAAGTTTATATCCCCTATTATAGCCCTCTAAGTCAGCTTCGATTTGATATATTATGGGCCTAGTGGGTCTATCGATGTTGCCACCAATGTCCATTTGAAACCCAAGTATGAAAGCCCACTCTATCAAATCCATGAGCCTAAACAAAGGTATTTTGGCCGAAAGACAGAATGCTATAGACGAAATGTATAGCCCCCATTATAGGCCACTGATCATCTTTGATTTGATATATTATGGACCCCGTGGGTCAACCGATGCTGCCACAAACATCCATTTAAAGCCCAAATGTAAAAGCCCACTCTATCAAATCAATGGGCATAAACAAAGGTATTTGGGCCTGCAGACGGATGGGTATAGAAGAAGTTTATAGCCCCTTTATAGCCCTCTTAATAAGCTTCGATTTGATATATTATGGGCCCCGTGGGTCAGCCAATGTTGCCATGAACATCCATTTGAAAACCAAGTACAAAAGCCTACTCTATCAAATCAATGGGCTTAAATAAAGGTATTTGGACTCGAAGACAGATGGCTATAGATGAAGTTTATAGCCCCTATTATAGCGCTCTAAGTCAGCTTTGATTTGTTATATTATGGGCCCCATGGGTCAACCGATGCTACCATGAATGTCTATTTGAAGCCCAAGTAAAAAAGCCCACTCTATCAAATCAATAGGCCTAAACGAAGGTATTTGGATCGGAATATGGATGGCTATAGATGAAGTTTATATCTCCCATTATAGTCCTCTCAATGAGCTTCAATTTGATATATTATGGTCCCCGTGGGTTAACCGATGCTACCACGAACGTTCATTTGAAGCCCAAGTATAGAAGCCCACTCTATCAAATCAATGAGCCTAAACAAAGGCATTGGGCCCGAAGATGAACTACTATAGATGAAGTTTATGGCCCCCATTATATCCCTCTCAATGACCTTTGATTGGATATATTATAGGCCCCGTGGGTCAACTGATGCTGCCACGAACATCCATATGAAGCCCAAGTATGAAAGCTCACTCTATCAAATCCATGGGCCTAAACAAACATATTTAGGCCTGAAGATGGACTGCTATAGATGAAATGTATACCCCCATTATAGCCCTCTGAATCAGCTTCGATTTGATATATTATGGGCCCCGTGGGTAAGCTGATGCTGCCACGAACGTCCACTTAAAGCCCAAGTGCGAAAGCCTACTCTATCAAATCAATGGGCCTAAACAAAGGTATTTGGACATGAAGACAGACGGCTATATATGAGGTTTATAGCCCCTATTATAGCTCTCTAAGTCAACTTTGATTTGATATATTATGGGCACCGTGGGTATACCGATGCTACCACGAACGTCCATTTGAAGCCCAAATGCGAAAGCCCACTCTATCAAATCAATAGGCCTAAACAAAGGTGTTTGGACCTAAATACGGATGACTATAGATGAAGTTTATAGCCCCTATTATAGCCCTCCTAATGAGCTTTGATTTGATATATTATGGGCCCCATGGGTCAACCATTGCTGCCACGAATGTCCATTTGAAGCCCAAGTATGAAAGCCCACTCCATCAAATCCATGGGCCTAAACAAAGGTATTTGAGCTGAAAGATGGACCGCTATAGATGAATTGTATAGCCCCCATTATAGGCCTCTGATTTATCTTTGATTTGATATATTATGGGCCCTGTGGGTCAACCAATACTACCACGAACGTCCATTTGAAGCCCAAGTGCAAAAGCCCACTCTATCAAATCAATGGGCGTAAACAAAGGTATATGGGCCTAAAGATGAATGGGTATAGAAGAAGTTTATAGCCCCATTTATAGCCCTCTTAATAAGCTTTAATTTGATATATTATGGCCCTCGTGGGTTAGCCGATCTTGACACGAACGTCCATTTGAAGACCAAGTGCAAAACCCTACTTTATCAAATCAATGGGCATAAACAAAGGCATTTGGACCTGAAGATGGATGGCTATAGATGAAGTTTATAGCCCTTATTATAGCCCTCTAGGTCAACTTCGATTTGATATATTATGGGCCTTATGGGTCAACTGATGCTACCACGAATGTCCATTTGAAGCCCAAGTGAGAAAGCCCACTCTAACAAATCAATAGGCCTAAATAAAGGTACTTGGACCCAAATATGGATGGCTATAGATAAATTTTATAGCCCCCATTATAGCCCTCTCAATGAGCTTCGATTTGATATATTATGGGCCCTATGGGTCAATCGATGCTGCCACGAACGTCCATTTGAAGCCTAAGTGCGAAAGCCCGCTCTAACAAATCAATGGGCCTAACAAAAAGTATTTGAGCTTAAAGATGAACTACTATAGATGAAGCTTATAACCCCTATTATATCCCTCTTAATGATCTTCGATTTGATTTATTATGGGGCTTATGGGTCAACCGATGCTGGCACGAACGTCCATTTGAAGCCCAAGTGCGAAAGCCCACTCTATCAAATCCATGGGCCTAAATAAACATATTTGGGCCTAAAGACGGACTACTATAGATGATGTGTATAACCCCCATTATAGCCCTTTGAATCAACTTTGATTTAATATATTATGGGCCCCGTGGGTCAACCGATGCTGCCATAAACGTCCATTTGAAGCCCAAGTGCGAAAGCCCACTCTATCAAATCAATGGTCCTAAATAAAGGTATTTGGGCCTGATGATGGATGGCTATAGATGAATTTTATAGCCCCCATCATAGTCCTCTCAATGAGCTTCGATTTGATATATTATGGGCCCTATGAGTCAACCGATGCTACCACAAATGTCCAATTGAAGCCCAAGTGCAAAAGCCCACTCTATCAAATCAATGGGCCTAAACAAAGGTATTTGGACCCCCAAGATGGATAGCTATAGATGAAGTTCATAGGCCCCATTATAGCCCTCTGAGTCAGCTTCAATTTGCTATATTATGGGCCCCGTGGGTCAACCGATGCTACCACGAACTTCCATTTAAAGCCCAAGTGCAAAAGCCCACTCTTTCAAATCCATCAGCCTCAACAAAAATATTTGGGCTCAAGGACAGACTGCTATAGATAAAGTGCATAGCTCCCATTATAGCCCAATGAGTCAGATTCAATTTGGTACATTATGTGCCCCGTTGGTCAACCGATGCTACCACGAACATCCATTTAAAGCCTAAGTTTAAAGCCCACTCTATCAAATCAATGGGCCTAAACAAAGGTATTTTCACCTGAATATGGATGACTATAGACTAAGTTTATAGCCCTCTCAATGAGCTTCGATTTGATATATTATAGGCTCCATAAGTCAACCGATGCTGCCACAAAAGTCCATTTGATGCCCAAGTATGAAACTCCACTCTATCAAATCCATTGGCCTAAATAATGGTATTTGGGCCTAAGGATGGATGGTTATAGATAAAGTTTATAGCCCCCATTATAGACCTCTAAATGAGCTTCGATTTGATATATTGTGGGCCCTATAGGTCAACCGATGCTGTCATGAACGTCCATTTGAAGCCTTAATGCGAAGCCCAATCTATCAAATCAATGGGCCTAAAAAAAGGTAGTTGGACCTGAAGATGAATGGTTATAGATGAAGTTTATAGCCTCTATTATAGCCATTTAAGTCAACTTCGATTTGATATATTATGTGCCTCATGGGTCAACCGATGCTACCATGATGTCCATTTGAAAGTCAAGTACAAAAGCCCACTCTATCAAACCATGGGCCTAAACGAAGGTATTTGGACTGAAAGATGGACCGCTATAGATGAAGTTTATAGCCCCCATTATAGACTTCTGAGTCATCTTTGATTTGATATATTATGGGCCCCGTCAGTCAACCGATGCTGCCACGAGCGTCCATTTGAAGCCCAAGTGTAGAAGCCCACTCCATCAAATCAATGGGCCTAAACAAAGGTATTTGGGCCTAAAGATAGATGGCTATAGAAGAATTTTATAGCCCCCTTTGTAGCCCTCTCAATGAGCTTTGATTTGATATATTATGGGCCCCATGGGTCAGCCGATGCTGCCACGAACGTCCATTTGAAGCCCAAGTGTGGAAGCTCACTCTATCAAATCCATAGGCCTAAATAAAAATATTTGGGCCCGAAGATGGACCGCTGTAGATGAAGTGCATAGCCCCTATTATAGCCCACTGAGTAAGCTTTCACATGATATATTATCTGCGCCGTGGGTCAACCGATGTTGCCACGAATGTCCATTTAAAGCCCAAGTTTAAAGCCCACTCTATCAAATCAATGGGCCTAAACAAAGGTATTTGTACCCAAATATGGATGAAAATAGACTAAGTTTATAGCCCCCATTATAGCCCTCTCACTGAGCTTTGATTTGATATATTATGGACCCCGTGGGTCAACCGATGCTACCATGAATATCCATTTGAGGCCCAAGTATGAAAGCCCACTCTACCAAATTCATAGGCCTAAACAAAGGCATTTGGGCTCGAGGATGGATGGCTATAGATGAAGTTTATAGCCCCCATTATAGCCCTCTCAATGAGATTTAATTTGATTTATTATGGGCCCCGTGGGTCAACCGATGCTACCATGAACGTCCATCTGAAGCCCAAGTGCAAAAGCCCACTCTATCAAATCAATAGGCCTAAACAAAGGTATTTGGGCCTGAAGACATATGGCTATAGAAGAAGTTTATAGCCCCCTTTGTATCCCTCTCAATGAGCTTCGATTTGATATATTATAAGCCCCGTGGGTCAGTCAATGCTGCCATAAACGTCCATTTGAAGCCCAAGTGCGAAAGTCTACTCTATCAAATCAATGGGCCTAAACAAAGGTATTTGGACCCGAGGATGGACAGCTATAGATGAATTTTATAGCCCCATTGATTTGATAAAGTGAGCTTTCGCACTTGGGCTTCAAATGGACATTCATGGCAGCGTCGATCGACCCACGGGGCCCATAATATATCAAATCAAAGCTGACTAAGAGCACTATAATGGGGGCTATAAACTTCATCTATAGTTGTCTGTCTTTGGGCCTAAATATTTTTATTTTGGCCCATTGATTTGATAGAGAAGGCTTTCGTACTTGGTCTTCAAATGGATGTTCATGGTAGCATCAATTAACCCACGTGGCACATAATATATCAAATCAAAGCTGACTCAGAGGGCTGTAATGGGTGCCATACACTTTGCCTATATAGGTTTGTCTTCGGGCCCAAATATTTTTGTTTAGGCCCATGGATTAGATAGAGTGGGCTTTCGCATTTGGGCTTCAAATGGACATTCGTGACAGCATCAATTGACCCACAGGGCCCATAATATATCAAATTGAACCTAACTCAGAGGGCTATAATGGGGGCTATAAAATTCATCTACAGCGGTCCATTTGCGGGCCCAAATACCTTTATTTAGGCCCAATAATTTGATAGAGTGGGCTTTCGCACTTGGGCTTCAAATGGATGTTTATGGCAGCATCGGATGAACCACGGGGCATATAATTTATCAAATCAAAGCTAACTCAGAGGGCTATAATGGGGGCTATACACTTCGTCTATAGCAGTCCATCTTCAACCCAAATATTTTTGTTTAGGCCTATGGATTTGATAGAGTGGGCTTTTGCACTTGGGATTCAAATGGACGTTCGTGGTAGCATCGGTTGATCCACGGGGCCCATAATACATCAAATCAAAGCTAACTCAGAGGGCTATAATGGAGCCTATAAACTTCATCTATAGCAGTCTGTCTTCAAGCCCAAATACATCTATTTAGGCCCATTGATTTGATACAGTAGGCTTTTGCATGTGGGCTTCAAATGGACGTTAGTAGGAGCATCGGTTGACCCATGGAACCCATAATATATCAAATTGAAGCTGACTGAGAAGGTTATAATGGGGGCTATAAACTTCATCTATAGTAGTTCATTTTCGGGCCCAAATATCTTTTTTTAGGCCCATTGATTTGATAGAGTGGGCTTTCGCACATGGGCTTCAAATGGACGTTTGTGGCACCATCGGTTGACCCATGAGGCACATAATATATCAAATCAAAGCTCATTGAGAGGGCTATAATGGGGGCTATAAACTTCATCTGTAGCCATCCGTCATCAGGTCTAAATACCTTTGTTTGGGCATTCGTACTTGGGCTTCAAATGCACGTTCGTGGCAGCATCAGTTGACCCACGAGGCCCATAATATATCAAATTAAAGCTGACTCAGAGGGCTATAATGAGGGCTATACACTTCATCTATAGTCATCCATCTTCGGGTCCAAATACCTTTATTTAGGCCCATTGATTTGATATAGTGGGCTTTCGCACTTGGGCTTCAAATGGACGTTCGTGGCATCATTGGTTGACCCAAGGGCCCATAATATATCAAATCGAAGCTGACTCAAAGGGATATAATGAGGGCTATAAAATTCATCTATAGCGGTCCATCTTCAAGCCTAAATACCTTTATTTCACCCCATTGATTTGATAAAGTGGGCTTTTGCACTTGGGCTTCAAATGGACATTCGTGGGTAGCATCAGTTAACCTACAGGGCACATAATATATCAAATTGAAGTTGACTCAAAGGGCTATAATAGGGGCCATACACATCATCTATAGCGGTCTGTCTTCATGCCCAAATATTTTTATTTAGGCTCATGGATTCAGTAGAGTGGGCTTTTACGTTTGGGCTTCAAATGGATGTTCATGGCAGCATCGGTTGACCCACGAGGCCTATAATATATCAAATTGAAGCTGACTAAGAGGGCTATATTAGGCTCTATAAATTTAATCTATAGTGGTTCATCTTCGGGCCCATATACCTTTGTTTAGGCCCATTGATTTGATAGATTATGCTTTTGCACTTGGGCTTCAAACGGACGTTCATGGCAGCATTGGTTGACCACGAAGCCCATTATATTTCAAATCGAAGCTGACTCAGAGGGCTATAATGGGGGCTATAAGCTTCATCTATAGCAATCCGTCTTCGAGCCCAAATACATTTGTTTGGGACCATGGATTTGATAGAGTGGGCTTTCGTACTTGGGCTTCAAATGGATATTCATGACAACATCGGTTGACCTACGGGGCCCATAATATATCAAATCAAAGCTTACTTAGAGGGCTATAGTGGGGGCTATAAACTTCATCTATAGTGGCCTGTCTTCAGGCCTAAATATTTTTATTTAGGCCCATGGATTTGATAGAGTGGGCTTTTGTACTAGGGCTTTAAATGGCCATTCGTGGTAGTATCGGTTGACCCACGGGACCCATAATATATCAAATCAAAGCTAACTCAAAGGGCTATAATAGGGGCAATAAACATTGTCTATTGCAATCCATCTTCAGGCCCAAATTTTTTTTTCAAGGCCCATTGATTTAATAGAGTGGGCTTTCGCACGTGGGCATCAAATTGAAGCTGACTCAGAGGGCTATAATAGGGGCTATAAACTTTGTCTACATTAGTCCTACTTTAGGCCCAAATATTTTTTTCTTAGCCCATGGATTTAATAGAGTGGGCTTTCACACTTAAACTTCAAATGGACGTTCGTGGCAGCATCGGTTGACCCACGGGGCCCCTAATATATCAAATCGAAGCTCGCTCAGAGGGCTATAATGGGGGCTATAAAAATTTTCTATAGGAGTTCAACTTTAGGCCTAAATATTTTTGTCTAGGCCCATTGATTTGATATACTGGGCTTTCATACTTAGGCTGTAAATGGATGTTCACAACAGCATCGGTTGACCACGGGGCCCATAATATATTAAATCGAATCTGACTCTGAGGGCTATAATGAAGGCTATAAACTTCATTTATAGTGGTTCGTCTTTGGACCCAAATACCTCTGTTTATGCCCGTGGATTTAATAGAGTGGGCTTCCACACTTAGGCTTCAATTGGACATTCGTGGCAACATCGGTTGACCCATAGGGCCCATAATATATCAAATCGAAGCTTAATCAGAGGGCTATAATGGGGGCTCTAAACTTTATCTATAGTAGTCCATCTTCAAGCCCATATATTTTTATTTAGGCCTATGGATTTGATTGAGTGGGCTTCCACACTTGGGCTTCAAATGGACGTTCATGGCAGCATCGGTTGACCACGGGGCCCATAATATATCAAATCAAAGCTGACTCAGAGAGCTATAATGGGGGCTACAACCTTCATCTATAGTGGTCCGTCTTTGAGCCCAAATATCTTTGTTTAGGACTATGGATTTAATAGAGTGGGCTTTTGTACTTGGGCTTCAAATGGATGTTCATGGTAGCATCAGTTGACCCACGGGGCCCTTAATATATCAAATCCAAGCTGACTTAGAGGGCTATAATGGGGGCTATAAACTTCATCTATAGTGGCCCATCCTTGGGCCCAAATATTTTTATTGAGGCCTATGGATTTAATAAAGTAGGCTTTCGCACTTGGGCTTCAAGTGGATGTTCCTGATAGTATCGGTTAACCCACGGGACCCATAATATATTAAATTGAAGCTCACTAAAAGGGCTATAATGGGGGCAATAAACATTGTCTATAGCAATGCATCTTTAGGCCCATATATTTTTTTCTAGGCCCATTGATTTGATAGAGTGGGTTTTCGCACCTGGGCATCAAATGGACGTTCGTGCCAACATCGGTTAACCATAGGGCCTATAATATATCAAATTGAAGCTGACTCAGAGGGCTATAATGGGGCTATAAACTTTGTCTACTGTAGTCCAACTTTTGGCCCAAATTTTTTATCTCGGCCCATGGATTTAATAGAGTGGACTTTTACACTGGGGCTTCAAATGGATGTTCATGGCAACATCGGTTGACCCATGAGACGCATAATATGTCAAATCAAAGCTAACTCAGATGGCTATAATGGGGGCTATAAACTTTGTCTATAGCGATCCGTCTTCAGGCCCAAACACCATTGTTTAGGCCCATTGATTTAATAGAGTGGGCTTTTGCACTTGGGCTTCAAACGGACGTTCGTGGCAGCATCGGTTGACCCACGGGGCCCATAATATATTAAATCAAGGCTGACTCAGAGGGCTATAATGGGGGCTATAAACTTCATCTATAGCGGTCCGTCTTTGGACCTAATTATTTTTTTGTTTAGGCCCATGGATTTGATAGAGTGGGCTTTCACACTTGAGCTTTAATTAAATGTTCATGGCAGCATCGGTTGACCCATAGGGCCCATAATATATCAAATTGAAGCTGACTCAAAGGGATATAATGGGGGCTATAAACTTTGTCTATAGTAGTTCATCTTCAGGCCCACATATTTTTGTCTAGGCCCATTGATTTTAGAGAGCGGGCTTTTGCACTTGGCCATCAAATGGACGTTAGTGGCAGCATCGGTTGACCATAGGGCCCATAATATATCAAATTGAAGATGACTCAGAGGGCCATAATGGGGGCTATAAACTTCATCTATAGCGGTCCATCATGGAGCCCAAATACCTTTATTTAGGCCCATGGTTTTGATAGAGTTGGCTTCCACACTTGGGCTTCAAATGGACGTTCATGGCAGCATCGATTGACGCACAGGCACATAATATATCAAATCAAAGTTGAATCAAAGGGCTATAAGGGGGGCTATAAAATTTGTCTATAGTAGTCCATCTTGGGGCAAAAATATTTTTGTTTGGTTCCATGGATTTAATAGAGTGGGCTTTCGCACTTAGGCTTTAAATGGACGTTCATGGCAACATCGGTTGACCCACAGGGTCCATAATATATCCAATCAAAGCTGACTCAAAGGGCTATAATGGGGGCTATAAACATTGTCTATAGTAGTTCATCTTCGGGAACAAATATTTTTATCTAGGCCCATTGAATTGATAGAGTGGGCTTTCGCACTTGGGCTTTAAATGGACGTTCGTGGCAGCATTGGTTAACTGTGGGGCCAATATTATATCAAATCGAAGCTAACTCAGGGGGCTATAATAGGGGCTATAAACTTCATCTATAGCAGTCCGTCTTCAGGCCCAAATACCTTTGTTTAGGCCTATGGATTTAATAGAGTAGGCTTTCACACTTGGGCTTCAAATGTACATTGATGGCAGCTTCAGTTGACCCACGGGGCCCATAATATATCAAATTCAAGCTAACTCAAAGGGCTTTAATGGGGGCTATAAACTTCATCTATAGCAGTCCATCTTGAGGTCCAAAGATTTTGTTTTAGGACCATGGATTTGATAGAGTGGGCTTTCACACGTAGGATTCAAATGAACGTTCATGGCAACATTGGTTAACCCACGGGGTCCATAATATATCAAATTGAAGCTGACTCAGAGGGTTATAATGGGGGATATAAACATGGTCTTTAGTAGTTCATCTTCAAGCCCAAATATTTTTATCTAGGCCCATTGATTTAATAGAGTGGGCTTTCATAGTTAGGCTTCAAATAAACATTTGTGGCAGTATCTGTTGACCATGGGGCCCATATTATATCAATTCAAAGCTGACTCAGACTGCTATAATAGGGGCTATAAACTTTTTCTATAGTAGTCCGTCTTTAGGCCCAAATGCCTTTGTTTAGGCCTATGGATTTGATAGACTGGGCTTTCGCATTTAGGCTTCAAATGGATATTCATGCCAACATCAGTTGACCCACGGGGCCCGTAATACATCAAATGAAATCTGACTTAGAGGGCTATAATGGGGGGCTATAAACTTTGTCTATAGCGATCTGTCTTCAGGTCCCAAACATCTTTGTTTAGGCCCATGGATTTAATAGAGTGGGCTTTCGCACTTGGGCTTCAAATGGACGTTCGTGGCAGGCATCGGTTGACCCACGAGGTGCATAATATATCAACTCGAAGCTGACTTAGAGGGCTATAATAGGGGCTTTAAACTTTGTCTATAGTAGTCCATCTTTGGGCCTAAATATTTTTGTCTAGGCCCATTGATTTGATAGATTGGGCTCTTGCACTTGGGCTTCAAATGGACGTTCGTGGCAGCATCATTTGACCACGGGGCCCATAATATATCAAATCAAAGCTGACTCAGAGGGCTATAATGGAGGCAATAAACTTTGCTTATAGCGGTCTATCTTTGGGCCCAAATACCTTTGCTTAGGCCCATGGATTTGATGGAGTGGGCTTTTGCACTTGGTCTTTAAATGGACGTTCGTGGCAGCATCATTTGACACATGAGGCTCATAATATATCAAATCAAAGCTGACTTAGAGGGCTATAATAGGGGCAATAAACTTTGTCTATAGCAGTCCATCTTCAGGTCCAAATATTTTTGTTTAGGCCCAATGATTTTAGAGAGAGGGCTTTCGCACTTGGGCATCAAATCACCCTTCATGGCAGCATCGGTTGACCATGGGGCCCATAATATATCAAATTGAAGTTGCCTCAGAGGGCTATAATGGGGCTATAAGCTTCATCTATAATGGTCCATCTTTAGGCCCAAATGCATTTTTTTAGGCCCATGGATTTGATTGTGTGGGCTTTCATACCTGGGCTTCAAATGGACTTTCATGGCAGCATCGGTTGAACCCACGGGACCCATAATATATCAAATCAAAGCTGACTCAGAGGGCTATAATGGGGGCTACAAACTTCGTCTAGCGATCCGTCTTTGGGGCCAAATACCTTTGTTTAGGCCAATGGATTTGATATAGTGGGCTTTTGAACTTGGCTTCAGATGGATGTTCGTGGCAGCATCGATTGACCCACGAGACCCATAATATATCAAATCAAAGCTAACTCAAAGGGCTATAATGGGGGCTATAAACATCGTCTTTAGCAGTCCATCTTTGGGCCCAAATGTCTTTGTTTAGGCCAATGGATTTAATATAGTGGGCTTTCGCACTTGGGATTCAAATGGACATTCGTAGTAGCATCGGTTGACCCACGGGGCCTATAATATATCAAATCGAAGCTGACCCAAAGAGCATGGTAGGATTGGTTGAAAAATGGGGGCCATAATAATCAATTTGAAGCTGACTCAGAGGGCTATAATGGGGGCTATAAACTTTGTCTATAGTAGTCCATCCTCGGGCCCAAGTATTTTTATTTAGGCACATGGATTTGATAGAGTGGGCTTCCACACTTGGGCTTCAATTGGATGTTTGTGGTAGCATCGATTGACCCATAAGTCCCATAACATATCAAATTCAAGTTGAATCAGAGGGCTTCAATGGGGGCTATAAACTTCATCTATGGCAGTCGGTCTTTAAGCCCAAATATTTTGGTTTATGCCTGTGGATTTGATAGAGTGGGCTTTCACACTTGGGCTTCAAATGGATATTCGTGGCAACATCGGTTAACCCATTGGGTCCATAATATATCAAATCAAAGCTGACATAGAGGGCTTTAATGGGGGCTATAAATATTGGCTATAGTAGTCCATCTTCAGGCCCAAATATTTTTATCGAGGCCTATTGATTTGATAGAGTGGGCTTTCATACTTGGGCTTCAAATGGACGTTCGTCGCAGAATCGGTTGACCACGGGGCCCATAATATATCAAATCAAAGTTGAATCAAAAGGCTATATTAAAGGCTACAAACTTTGTCTATAGCGGTCCATCATCAGGCCCAAATACCTTTGTTTAGGCCCATGGATTTGATAGAGTGGGCTATCGCACTTGGGCTTCAAATGGACGTTTGTAAAAGCATCAGTTGACCCACGAGGCTTATAATATATCAACTCAAAGCTAACTTAGAGAGCTATAATGGGGGCTATAAACTTCATCTATAGCGGTCTATCTTCGGGCCTAAATATTTTTGTTTAGGCCTATGGATTTGATAGAGTGGGCTTTCGTACTTAGGCTTCAAATGGACGTTCATGACAGTAACGGTTGACCCACAGCACCCATAATATATCAAATTGAAGATGACTCAGAGGGATAAAATAAGGGCTATAAAATTTATCTATAGCGGTCCGTCTTCATGCCCAAATACCTTTGTTTAGGCTCATGGATTTAATAAAGTGGGCTTTTATACTTGGGCTTCAAATGGACGTTCATGGCAGCAGCGATTAATCCACGGGGACCATAATATATCAAATCAAAGCTAACTCAAAGGTCTATAATCAGGGCTATAAACTTTTTCTATAGTAGTCCATCTTCGAGCCTAAATATTTTTGTTTAAGCCCATAAATTTGAGAGAGTGGGCTTTTGCACTTGGGCTTCAAATGAACATTCATGGCAGCATCGGTTGACCCACAGAGCCCATAATATATCATATCAAAGCTGACTTACAGAGCTATAATAGGGGCTATAAACTTCATCTATAGCGGTCCATCTTTAGGCCCAAATACCTTTGTTTAGGCCCATGGATTTGACAGAGTGGGCTTCCAAACTTAGGCTTCAAATGGACGTTGTGGCAGCATCGATTGACAGACGAGGCCCACAATATATCAACTCGAAGCTAACTCATAGGGCTATAATTGGGGCTTTAAGCTTCATCTATAGTGGTCCATCTTTAAGCCCAAATACCTTTGTTTAGGCCCATGGATTTTATAGAGTGGCCTTTCACACATGGGTTTTAAATGGACATTAGTGGCAGCATTGGTTGACCCACGGGGATGATAATATATCAAATCGAAGCTGACTTAGAGGGCTATAATGAGGGTTATAAACTTCATCTATAGCGGTCCATCTTTGGGCCTAAATACCTTTGTTTAGGCCTATGGATTTGATAGATTGGGCTTTCACACTTAGGCTTCAAATGGATGTTCATGGTAACATTAGTTGACCCACAAGGCCTATAATATATCAAATTGAAGCTGACTCAGAGGGCTATAATAGGGGCTATAAACTTCATCTATAGCAGTCCATCTTCGTGCCTATATATTTTTGTTTAGGCCAATGGATTTGATAGAGTGGGCTTTCGCACTTGGGCTTCAAATGGATATTCGTGGCAGCATCGGTTGACCCACAGGGCCCATAATATATCAACTCAAAGCTTACTCAGAGGGCTATAATAGCGGCTTTAAACTTCATCTACTACCTTTATTTAGGCCCAGGATTTAATAGAGTGGGCTTTTGCACATAGGCTTCAATTGGACGTTCATGGTAGCATCGGTTGACCCGTGGAGCCCATAATATATCAAATTAAAGTTGACTCAGAGGGCTATAAACTTCATCTATAGCGGTCCATCTTCAGGCCTAAATATTTTTATTTAGCACCATGGATTTGATACAGTGGGCTTTCGCTCTTGGGCTTCAAATGGACGTTCGTGGCAACATCGGTTGACCCATGGGGTCCATAATATATCAAATGGAATCTAACTCAAAAGGTTATAATGGGGCTTATAAACTTCATCTATAGTAGTCCATCTTTGGGCCTAAATACCTTTGTTTAGGGCCTTGGATTTGATAGACTAGGCTTTTGCACTTGTGCTTCAAATGGATGTTTATGGCAGCATTGGTTGACCAACGGGACCCATAATATATCAAATCAAGGTTGTCTCTAGGGGCTCTAGTGGGGGCTACAAACTTTGTTTATAGCAGTCCATTTTTAGGCCCAAATACCTTTTTTTAGGCCTATGGATTTGATAGAGTAGCCTTTCGCACTTGGGCTTCAAATAGACGTTCATGGCAGTATCGGTTGACCCACATGGCCCATAATATATCAAATCAAAGCTGAATCAGAGGGCTATAATGGGGGCTATTAACTTCATCTATAGCAATCCATATATGAAATCAAGGCTGCATCTAGGGGATATAATTGGGGCTATAAACTTTGTCTATAGCGGTCCGTCTTCGGGCCCAAATACCTTTGTTTAGGCCTATGGATTTGATAGAGTGGCCTTCTGCACTTGGGCTTCAAATGGACATTCGTGGCAGCATCGGTTAACCCACGGGGCCCATAATATATCAAATCAAAGCTGACTTAGAGGGCTATAATAGGGCTATTAACTACATTTATACAGATCCATCTTCAAGCCCAAAAACCTTTGTTTAGGCCCATGGATTTAATAAAGTAGGCTTTTGCACTATAGCTTTAAATGGTTGTTCATGGTAGCATCAATTGACCCACGGGGCCCCTAATATATCAAATTAAAGTTGACTCAAAGGGCTATAATCTGGGCCATAAATTTTTTCTATAGCAGTCTATCTTCTTGCCCAAATATTTTTGCCTAGGCCCATTGATTTGATAGAGTGGGCTTCCGCACTTAGGCTTCAAACGGACATTTATGGCAGGATCGGTTGACCCATGGGGACCATGATATATCAAATCAGAGTTGACTCATAGGACTATAAAAAGGGCTATAAACATCGCCTATAGTGGTTCGTTTTCAGATTCAAATATTTTTGTTTAGGCCCATGGATTTGATAGAGTGGGCTTTTGCACTTGGGCTTCAAATGGACGTTCATGGCAACATCGGTTGACCCATGGGGCTCATAATATATCAAATCAAAGTTGACTCAGAGGGCTATAATGGGGGCTATAAACTTCATCTATAGCGGCCCATCTTCAAGCCCAAATATTTTTGTTTCAGGCCATGGATTTTATATAGTGGGTTTTTGCACTTGGGCTTCAAATAGACATTCGTGGCAGCATCGGTTGACCCATGGGGCCCATAATATATCAAATTCAATCTTACTCAAAGAGCTATAATAGGGGCTATAAACTTTACCTATAGCAGTCCATTTTCAGGCCCAAATATTTTTGTCTAGGATAATTTATTTGATAGAGTGGACTTACGCACTTGGGCTTCAAATGGACGTTCATGGCAGCATCGGTTGACAATGGGGCCCACAATATATCAAATCGAAGCTAACTCAGAGGGATATAATGGGCACTATAAACTACATCTATAGCAGTCCATCATCGGGCCCAAATACCTTTGTTTAGGCCTATGAATTTGATAGACTGGGCTTTCCCACTTGGGCTTCAAATGGTCATTTGTGGTAGCATTGGTTGACCCAAAGGGCCCATAACTTATGAAATCGAAGCTTAGTCAGAGGGCTAAAATGGGGGCTATAAACTTCATCTATAGCGGTCCGTCTTCGAGCCCAAATATTTTTATTTAGGCCCATGGATTTGATAGAGTGGGCTTTCGCACTTAGGCTTCAAATGGACGCTCGTGGCAACATCGGTTAACCCACGAGGCCCATAATGTACAAATCAAAGTGAACTATGTGGGCTATCATAGGGGCTATAAATTTTATCTACATTAATCAATATCTAAGCCCAAATATTTTTATCTAGGCCCACGGATTTAATAGAGTGGGCTTTTGCACTTGGGCATCAATTGAACGTTTATGGCATCATCGGTTGACCCATAGGGCACATAATATATCAAATCGAAGCTGACTCAGAGGGCTATAATGGGGGCTATAAACTTTTTCTATAGTGATCTGTCTTTAGGCCCAAATATTTTTGTTTAGGCCTATGGATTTGATAGAGTGGGCATTCGCACTTGGGCTTTAAATGGACATTCATGGAAGCATTGGTTGACCCACGGAGCCCATAATATATCAAATTGAAGCTTACTCAAAGGGATAATAAGGGATATAAAATTTCTCTATAGCGGCCTGTCTTCGGGCCCAAATATTTTTATTTAGACCTATGGATTTAATAGAGTGGGCTTTCACACTTGGGCTTCAAATGGACGTTTGTGGCAGCATCGGTTGACCCACGAGGCCTATAATATAACAAATCAAAGCTGACTCAGAGGGCTATAATGGGGGCTATAAACTTCGTCTATAGCGGTCCATCTTCAAGCCTAAATACATTTGTTTAGGCCCATGGATTTGATAGAGGGGGCTTTCATACTTACGCTTCAAATGGACGTTCATGGCAGCATCGGTTGACCCACTAGGCCCATAATACATTAAATCGAAGCTAACTCAGAGTGCTATAATGGGAGCTATAAAATTTTCCTATAGCAGGCCATCTTCGGGCCCAAATATTTTTATTTAGGCCCCTAGATTTGATAGAGTGAGCTTTCACACTTGGGCTTCAAAGGGACATTCGTGGCAGCATCAGTTGACCCACGAGGTCTATAATATATCAGATCGAAGCTGACTCAAAGGGCTATAATGGAGGCTATAAATGTCATCTATAGTGATTTGTCTTTGTGCCCAAATACCTTTGTTTAGTCCCATGGATTTGATAGAGTAGGCTTTCACACTTCGGTTTCAAATGGACGTTCTTGGAAGCATCAGTTGACCCACGGGGCCCATAATATATCAAATGAAAGCTAACTCAAAGGGCTATAATAGGGGCTATAATCTTTGTTTATAGCAATCCATCTTCAGGCCCAAATATTTTTGTTTAGGCTCATTGATTTGATAGAGTAGGCTTTCGCACTTGGGATTCAAATGGACGTTCATAACAGCATCGGTTGACCCACGGAGCCCATAATATATCAAATCAAAACTGACTCAGAGGGCTTTAATGGGGGCTATAAAAATTGTCCATAGTAGCCCATCTTCGTGCCAAAATATTTTGTTTATGCCCATTAATTTGATAGAGTGGGCTTTCGTACTTGGGCCTCAAATGGACGTTCATCGGCAAAATTAGTTGACCCACGGGGGCCATAATATATCAAATCAAAGCTGACTCAAAGGGCTATAATGGGGGCTGTAAACATTGCCTGCAGTAGTCCATTTTTGGGCCAAAATATTTTTGTCTAGGCCCATTGATTTAGTAGAGTGGGCTTTCATAATTAGGATTCAATGGACATCCATGGCTACATTAATTACCTAGGGGGCCCCATATTATATCAAACTAAAGCTGACTCTAGGGCTATAATGGGGCTATAAACTTCATCTATATCGGTCTATCTTGGGGCTTAAATACCTTTGTTTAGGCCATGGATTTGATAGAGTGGGCTTTCGCACTTGGGCTTCAAATGGACATTCGTGGCAGCATCGATTGACCCACGGGACCCATAATATATCAAATCGAAGCTGACTCAGAGGGCTATAATGGGAGCTATAAACTTTGTCTATAACAGTCCATCTTTAGGCTCAAATATTTTTTCTAGGCCCATTGATTTAATAGAGTAGGCTTTTACACTTGGGCATCAAATGGACATTCGTGGTAGCATCGGTTGTCCACGGGGCCCATAATATATCAAATCAAAGCTGACTCAGAGGGCTATAATGGGGGCTATAAACTTCACATATAGCAATCCATCTTCTAGCCCAAATACCTTTGGGTAGGCCCATTGATTTGATAGAGTGGGCTTTCGCACTAGGGCTTCAAATGGACATTCATGGTAGCATCGGTTGACCCCACAAGACCCATAATATATCAAATTAAAGCTGACTCAAAGGGCTATAATGGGGGCTATAAACTTTTTCTAGAGCATTCCATCTTCAGCCCCCAATATTTTTTTTTTAAGCCCTTTGATTTTATAGAGTGGGCTTTCGTACTTAGTCTTCTAATGAACATTCATGGCAACACCAGTTAACCCATAGGGCCCTAAATATAACAAATCAAAGTTGACACAGAGGGCTATAATGGGAGCTATAAACATTGTCTATAGTAGTCCATCTTTGGACCCAAATATTTTTGTCTAGGCCCATAGATTTGATAGAGTGGGATTTTGAACTTAGGCATCAAATAGACTTTTATGGGCAGCATCGGTCGACCGTGGGGCCCATAATATATCAAATCGAAGCTGACTCATAAGGCTATAATGGGGGCTATTAAAATCATCTATAGCGATCTGTCTTTCAGCCAAAATATTTTTATTTAGGCCCATGGATTTGATAGAGTGGGCTTTCGCACTTGGGCTTCAAATATACATTTTTGGCAGCATTAGTTGACCATGGGGGCCCATAATACATCAAATCAAAGTTGACTCAGAGGGCTATAATGGAGGCTATAAACATTGTCTATAATAGTCCATCTTCAGGCCCAAAGATTTTGTCTAGGCTCATTAATTTCATATAGTGGGATTTTGTACTTGGGCTTTAAATGGACATTCATGGCAGCATCAATCGAACCACGGGGCCCTATAATATATATATCGAAGCTGACTTAGAGGGCTATAATAGGGGCTATAAACTTCATTTATACTGCTCCATCTTCAAGCCCAAATATTTTTGTTTAGGCCCATGGATTTGATAGAGTGGGCTTTCGCACTTGGGCTTCAAATATACGTTCGTACCAGCATCAGTTGACCCACAAGGCCCATAATGTATCAATTCAAAGCTGACGTAAAGGGCTATAATGGGGGCTATACTCTTCATCTATAACAGCCTATCTTCAGACCAAATATTTTTATTTAGGCCCATCGATTTGATAGAGTGGGCTTTCACACTTGGGTTTCAAATGGATGTTCTTAGCAACATCGGTTGACCCACAGGACCCAAAATATATCAAATGGAAGATGACGTAAAGGGCTATAATGGTGGTTATACACTTCATCTATAGCGATCTATCTTCGGGCCCAAATACCTTTGTTTATGCCCATGGATTTGATAGAGTGGGCTTTCGCACTTAGGCTTTAAATGGACATTTATGGCAGCATCGGTTGACCCATAAGGCCCATAATATATCAAATTAAAGCTGACTCTGAGGGCTATAATAGGGGCTATAAATTTTGTCTATAGCAGCCTATCTTGGTGTCCAAATATGATTGTTTAGGCCCATGGATTTGATAGTGTGGGCTTTTGCACTTGGGCTTCAAATGGACATTCGTGGTAGCTTCAGTTGACCCACAGGGCCTATAATATATCAAATTGATGCTGACTCAAAAGGCTATAATGGGGGATATAAACTTTCTCTATAGCAATCCATCTTTAGGCCCAAATACCTTTGTTTAGGCCCATGGATTTAATAGAGTGGGCTTTCACACTTGGGGCTTTAAATGGACATTTGTGGTAGCATCGATTGACCCATAGGGCCCATAATATATCAAATCTAAGCTAACTCATAGGGCTATAATGAAGGCTATAAACTTTGTCTATAGCAGTCCATCTTTGGGCTCAAGTATTTTTGTCTAGGCCTATGGATTTGATAAAAGCTGGCTTTCGCCACTTGGGCTTCAAATGGACGTTCTTGGAAGCATCAGTTGACCCACGGGGCCCATAATATATCAAATCGAAGCTGACTCTGAGGGCTATAATGGGGGATATAAAATTCATCTATAGCCGGGGCCATTTTTAGGCCCAAATCACTTTGTTTAGGCCCATGGATTTGATAGAGTGGGCTTTTGCACTTGGGCTTCAAATGGACATTCGTGGCAGCATCGGTTGACCCACGAGGCCCATAATATATCAATTCAAAGTTAACTCAGAGGGCTACAATGGGAGATACAAACTTTTCCTATAGCAGTCAATCTTTAGGCCTAAATATTTTTGTTTAGGCCCATTGATTTGATAGAGTGGACTTTCACATTTGACCTTCAAATAGACATTCGAGGCAGTATCGGTTGAGCCACGGGGCCTATAATATATCAAATCAAAGCTAACTTAAAGGGCTATAATAGGGGCTATGAACTTCTTCTATAGTAGCCCGTCTTTGGGCCTAAATATTTTGCTTAGGCCCATGGATTTGATAAAGTGTGCTTTCATACTTGGGCTTTAAAATGGACATTCGTGGCAGCATCGATTGACCCCACGAGGCCGGTAATATAGCAAATCAAAGCTAAATCAGAGGGCTATAAAGGGAGTGATAAGATTTTGTCTATAGATAGTCCATCTTCGAGCCCTAATACCTTTGTTTAGGTCCATGGATTTAATAGAGTGGGCTTTCACACTTAGGTTTTAAATGGACGTTCATGGCAACATCAGTTGACCCACGGGGCCCATATTATATCAAATCGAAGCTGACTTAGAGGGCTATAATGAGGGTTATACACTTCATCTATAGCGGTCTGACTTTGGGCCCAAATATTTTTATTATCCCTATGGATTTGATAGAGTGGATTTTTTCACTTAGGCTTCAAATGGATGTTCGTGGCAGCCTCGATTAACCCACAAGGCCCATAATGTATCAAATCGAAGCTAACTCAGAGGGCAATAATAAGGGCTATAAACTTCATCTATAACAATCCATCTTCGGGCCAAATATTTTTGTTTAGGCCCATGGATTTGATAGAATGGGCTTTTGCTCTTGGGCTTCAAATGGACATTCACGGCAGCATCAGTTGACCCACGGGGCCCATATTACATCAAATTGAAGCTGACTTAGAGGGCTATATTAGGGCTATAAACTTCATCTATAGTGATTATAGGCGGCAGGGTTTGGCGTGCACCCAAGTGTTTGGCAACCACAGCACTATGTGGGCTTGAGGCCCACTAGGAAATACGATATAGGTCTTGGGCCTATTCGGAGATGGAGTCACCACCCGGATAAATGTCGGGACACACTGTACAACAACTGAATCCCACAAAGGTTCCCAGAAGCTGTCATTAGAGATCGGGTTCAAAAACTGGGTATAAGAGTTTGAATGCTCACACAACCTTGCAGTTGGCCTCCATTTGTTGTTTTGCATTTTATTACCATTTAATTATTTAATTATTTCCCCATTTACATCCGAAGTTGCACTTGCCTTCATTTACTTTCTAAATTTTATAATTAAGTTCAAGTTTGCATATTAATCCAGTTTCATGCTTTTGAGTCCCAACATTCAATAAAAATTAAATAAATAATAGTTTACAACCATACATTCAAAATCAAATGGGGGAAGGGATTAAGGATTACAACTCTTTTAGGCTAAATAAAAGAATAATATACAGAAAATAAACTAAACATATACCAAAAATAAATCGATAAAATAACATAAATGTTGTAATATAAAAGGGATAACTAACAAAGGTGACTACTCAATGATGGAAATCATTAAGTAATTCCTGCAAATAACACACAATTAGTCCTTCTTTTAAAAAATGAAATCACATATAACGATACTTATAAAGAGGGCTCTAAAAAGAGGTTTTCACATTATAAACTAAAGAAAGCATCAAACGATCAAGATTGGACATCATCATGCAATGATATAAACATGTTCAAGGTCAAAAGGGGACATACCAAAGCAGACGTCATGACAAACTTTAATAAAAATGAAACCGAAAGCAGGCCAAACCTGTCAATGTGGAGATCGCCTCATCAATAGAGGCCCCTAGTATTTCTAAGGCAAAAAAAAAGACATACAACACATATGGACAAAGGAGACTTCCTAGAGGCCTATCAATGAGGCGATCGCCTGATTGATAAGAGGCGTCACCTGATCAACATGTCAATTCTGACTCTCAAATGTTTAAACTTCTACTTTAAGTAAAATACATGCATATACATACTCTACAATCATCAAACTACAGCCACATGCAAAAGTGTTCAAAGATCACATCAATAAAGTGGGATATTAAGCAAGATAAACTAGAAATATACCTAAAATACACTAATAGCTTAGTCACGCACAAGCAAGAACACACATAATGAAGAACATGTTAAGTTCGAGTGCAAGTTTCCTACCAAAATGAGAGGCCCTCATAGATGTTTTGATTGTGATCCTTGCTAGGATGAGATTTCTACTTTTGACACAATCTTCTTCCTTCTTCTCTTAGGTAAAAGTGGACTATCCCTTACCTCAATCTCACCTTCTTTCTTAAGGACATTTTTTTCCTTGCTTTCTCTGTTGTTTCCTTCCTTTTTTTCAGAGCTCCTTTCTCTTTTTTTTTAATAATGGCTTCCCCCCCCTTTTCTTTTTCTCTCTCTTTCTCTTTTATTCTCTAGCTTCCTTATGTGCCTAAGCCTTCTAGCTCATCATGAGCCTCCATAGCCTTTTTCTCTTCCCATCTCTTTCTCATGCAAGCATCAAGTTTGGAGGTCGGGGCCCACCCCACTTGGCCACCAAGGTTGCAACTGTATTTAATGTAGCTACAAGTGGGCTACCATAGAGGTGGCACCTCTGTGATGAGGCGATCACCTCATTGGCAGCTGCCAAAGAGGCGATCACCTCATTACACTGTGGCGACACCCCTTTGGCCTGGGCCTGCACTGGGCCAGGCAGGCTTAAGCCAATTTTAGATAATTGGGATGGGTTTTAGGCTTTTTAAGCTTTGGATTTTCAAGTCCACTTTCCATTAGAGATTCAAGCTTCATTCTCATGTCCACATTTCACATTCTCATCATTGGGCTTGATAACGGGACGGTCAAACTGAGCATCCCTAATTTGTCCCCTAACACCTACTGACCAAATCAGGTGTCTACAGTTTACCCCCTAATTTTTTGAAAAATCAAATGCATGCAATGACCATTTTTTGAAAAATCACATGCAAAACAACAATTAAACAATAAGATAAAAAGAACATACCTAACTCTTAGGTGGATGGATCCTTCAATTCTGAAATGTGACTGTGATCCTCTAGTTTTCTTGGCCCAATCAGCCACTCATTAATATTTGATAAAGATATTTGAAGACTGTTAACCTCGGGTTTTCCTGGCCCGATTCTCATAATATTAAAACTTGATTCTCTGATTTTCCTGGCCAGGTCCTCATAATACTAAAACTTGATTCTTGGGTTTTCCTGTCCCGGTCCTCGTAATACTGAACTTAATTCTCGAATTTTCCTGGACCAATCCTCACAATACTGAAACTTGATTCTTGGGTTTTCCTGGCTTGATCCTCACAATATTGAAACTTGATTCTTGAGATTTCCTAGCCCGATCCTCGCAATACTGAAACTTAATTCTCGGGTTTTCTTGGCTCGATCCTTGCAATACTGAAACTTGATTCTCGGGTTTTCCTAGCCCAATCCTTGTAATACTAAAACTTGATTCTTGGGTTTTCCTGGCCCGATCATCACTAGGGATGTGGTTTTCAAATTTTCCTAGTCCGATTATCACTCCTCCAAGGACATAGATTTTTGGGTTTTCCTGGCCTAGTTGTCATTCATTTTCAACTTTGGGGATATTACCCGAACAGTCATTTTGATCTTTGAGCTTTAGGGATTCAAACCTGAACAACCCTCTCTTTGAGCTTTTGGAGTTCAAACCCGAATAGCCTTGTCTTTGAGCTTCGGGGATTCAAACCCAAACAGCCCTCTCTTTGAGCTTCAGGGATTTAAACCCAAACAACCACTCTCTTTAAGCTTCAAGGATTCAAACCCAAACAGCCCAGTCCATTAACGGTGTGGGTTTTCCTAGCCCACTCTTCCTGAAACTTCATCTCAAAAATCTCAACCTCTGAATTTCGCCTTCTTAGTATGCGATAATAACCATTATTTTCTATTCATCATTTTTCATTCATTCATTCATTCATCACCTTTTTTTTTGGAAAAACTACACCTTTGCCCACTATAAAAACACCTTTTTTCCTTTATCTTTCTCCTCTTTTTACTTTTTTTCACCTTTCTCTTTTCTTTTCTCTTCTCCTCCTACACTTTTTGTATTTTTTGTACCTTTCCTCTCTTTACAGTTAATAGAGAATGAGAGAACACCCCCTGTGCCTGAGTGGGATCATATTCCACCTTTTATTAGCCCTTTTAAGAGTCTGGGACTGACCCAAGGAGACTCAATTCCCCTTCTGGCAGACTTAGGGTCCTACATCTGCTCATCTACATCTTGAGAGGTTAATACCTAAAATTTCCTACAAAATCATGTTGGGTCAATGATCAATCTTGCATAATTATCATTCTAGGGCATTATTTAATTAAATAAATGTGAAATTTATGTTTTAATTTCCAAAAATTGAGAATTGTCCCCGCCCGCGCCTCACAAAAGCGATCGTCTCATTGATGAGGTGATCATCTCATTAATGAGATGATCGACTTCTGTGAAGAGGCAATTGCCTATTGCCCTTTCAAAGAGCCAATCGCCTCTTTAATGAGGCAATCGCCTCTATGATGAGGCGATCACCTTTGTGATGAGGCAATCGCCTTTGTGATGAGGCAATCGCTTCATCAACAGAGCGAACTGCGCTATTTACATGTACGTTCCTTTTTTAGTTTCTTTTTGAAACTATAAAATGCATAAATTTCACTTCCCTATCTTCTTCACTCGCAACATGACGCTCAGACATTCAAGGGTGCCGGAATTTCCATGGAGCCTGGGTTTTCTATAGTGAATTGACCAATGAGTAGAGGGATTGGATTCAAGAGACGAGGTTCGAGGACTTCGTACTCTCGCTTCCTTTCAAGCATGGACGCATGGACTATCAGCCATTGCACACTTTGATGGAGAGGTGGTTTGATATGACTCACACTTTCCACCTCTCATTCAGCAAGCTTATTCTGGACCCTATGTCATTTGCCACCACCATAGGGATTGCCTGCGCCGAGGACCCCATCCCTTTTAATGCGAGTCTACATCAATTGTCTCCGGACAAGGCTACATACATCGAGCGACTTTTGGGGATGACTCCTGACATGAAGGGGACTCATACCCTTAAGTTAGACTTGATTAGGAGTTTCTACACCTGAGATCAGGCTGCGGTGATGATTACACCTCATGAGATTGACCAGGTGGTGAGGGCTTTCTTACTATATCTACTTGGTACTACCTTCTTTATTGACACCCGCCAGCTCTATCGACCTGATTTTCCTACCGGCTCTTCAGGATCTTGACCAGGTTCCCGCATTCGATTGGGGTAGTTGTGCTCTAGTGTACTTGTACCAGAGTATAGACGAGGTAGTCTGAGGTGCCTCAGCAGCAGGCGATCCTGCCCCTTTAAAAACCCACATTCTTGTGTTCAGCCCACTTCTTGAGTTCCCTCCATCCCTAAACTCCTATTTGTCTCTCTCTAAGAACCTTTGAAAGTTATAATCATGATTGAATGGAGTCTGTGGATGCTACAATCGATCTTGAAAGGTCTAAACAATAAATCTTGGACTAGATTAGAACCGTTTCACCTTTCAGTCTTTAAATCACGCCACACTAGGAGAATCAATTTCCCTTTTCTCCATGCCATGGTTCAGTTTTAGGATCCCCATAAACACATTTTCCAATTCAACATGATAGAAATATGTCCCCTGCCAGAGGAATTTGAGGCAATTCTCAACCATCATACAGATTCTGCTTGCTGACTTGTGGTTCCTAACCTTGACAACCTAGATTCTCACTTCATTCAACACCAAATGGTGCGTATGTTCAACCTTTCACCCCGGTCTTCTCTTCATTGTATCTCCAGTTCAAAAATCAAACTAGAGTCTTTTCTCGAGGTCACTATGAATGTGGACAAAGAGGAAACTTATTGGCCCCGCATGATAGCCCTCTATTTGTATGCTCAATTTCTATTGGTTTCTTCCTCAGGACACTGCGATTCAAAGATCATTTCCATCCTTGATCAAGTGGAGTCAAGGTTCAATCCTTTCCTCTCATCTTAGTAGAAACTATCATTAGACTGGACGACTTCACGAAGACACGATGATTCTCAGGAAGTCCATTCGTGTTGGAGGTAAATTTCCCGTTGTCCTTTCCTAACTTCCAACTGTCATACCATCTGCATTTAATCATTTACAAATCCACAGATGTGGTTTTACAAAAAGTTAGATCTACTTAAACCTCCTCAAGACATTAGGCATTATAAAGCCAAGAATTATCGAACAAGGAAATTACATCCCATCCCTGCAGACATTCACGGCTGGCTATCAACATTCCCTGATACACTAATCCGGTGGATGTGCCCCTGGAGGGGGTTGCAGTATATGACCATTCGGTCTTATACATATTATGTCCCGGTCTCCATTTTGCCACTTTCTATAATCTAACCCACTTCTGCCACCAATACAATCACAAACAACTGATTGTGGAGCTTGTTCATGAGTTCGAGCCAGGGCCCCTTTCTCAAAATTTCATGAACCACCTGGTGGCAACTTGGCTTTAAAGAGTCATCAAAAGAAATTTAAGCTATGACAGAGATCAAACTACTGATGATTATTACAAAGCATGGGTTTGTTTGTAATAGACAAAAAGAGATGAATTTATTAAATACAAAAGGACAAGAGAGTTACAAATGTCAAGTTCACAGTGTAGGCAACAAAAGAAAAGAAAACAAAATTAGCCTATGAAATGAAGTCATCATTTCCCCTTTTGTTAGAAGTAATTTTCCTTTTGTACTAGTTAAACAGCTTGTAATGGTCACATTATGCAATGTTTAACAATAATTAAAGAAATTCATTTCATTTTATTTAAGCACAAAACGTATGTACATTTTGCTTCTGGTACATCTCATGTTATTAGTTGGCTTGCCCTTGTAAGTTTTCCAACTAATCATTTTGTGTCTCTCTATCTCCTTTTACATGTCCTTAATTTTTGCATGGATCACCTTTTTGCATGGACCGCCTCTTTTGAGGTTTTCAATTCAGTAGAACCTTTTTCTTTTTTTTTCTTTTTAGTCTTTAATGTTTGCCTAGATAGCCTCTTTTTGAGGTTTTCTCCCTAGCGAGACTTTTTACAGAAAGTATTTCTTGAGCTTCTCTAGGTTGATGGGTTCTTTGAACTCATTTCCCTCCATGTCAGACAAAATGGCAGCACCTTTCAAAAATAACTTCTTTACCATATATGGTCTTTCCCAGTTGGGCTTAAACTTCCGTCAAGGGTCGGTCATGATTGATCTTGTAAGTTTCAATACCAAATCCCCTTCTCAAATCTTGCCTGGCTTGATCTTCTTATTGTAGGCCCGGGCTATTCTTTTCTGATACAGCTAAGAATGATATATAGCCTTCATCCTTTTTTCATCCAGCAATGTCAACTGAGCCAACCGACTTTTGACCCATTGATACTCGAGGAGTTTAGATTCTAGAAGGATTCTCAATGACCTTATCTTAACCTCTACCGACAAGACAACCTCACACCCATAAACCAAAGAGTATGGAGTGACTCCTGTCAAAGCTCTAGTAATGGTGCAATACCCCCACAATGCAAATTGTAAATAATTGGCCCAATCTCGATAATTTTCCAATGTCTTGGCCAAGATCTTTTTAAATTCTTATTCACTGCTTCCATCGCCCCATTGACCTGCGGCCTAAATGGAGATGACCTGTGGTGCTCAATCTTATAGTCTTTCAGTACTGTGGCCATTTTTACTCGAAATTGAACACCATTGTTTGTAACTATGTGGTACAGTAAACCCATATCTACAGATTATGTTCTTTTTGATAAACCTCAACATCTGCTTTGACCCTACAGTAGCATAAGATTCAGCCTCAACCCATTTGGAGAAGTAGTCGATAGCCATAATGATATACCAATGGCCATTAGTTGCTTTTGGCCTTACCTCTCCTATGATGTCAATCCCTCATACAGTAAATGGCCAAGGAGAAGTCATTCCCTAAAGCTCCATAGAAGGCAGGTGGCTAACATCACCATAAGTTTGGCAATTGTGACATTTCTTTACAAATCTAACATAATCTACCTCTATGGTGAGCCAAAAGTACCCCTGGCAGGCTTTTTTCTTTGCTAAGATAGTTCCATTCATGTGTGACCCCCACACCCCTTCATGAATCACTTCCATAAGCTTTCGGGCTTCATCCTTATCAACACACCAGAGGTGTACCCCGGCCGACATTCTTTTGTATAACATCCCATTGTGACTTATGAACTATCGAGACAACATTTGCAGGGATATTCTTTCTTTCTTATCAGCATCATTAGGAAACTGCCTAGTTTCCAGATACTTTTATAAAGCATAAAACCAAGGTTTCTTAGTAGCATCAATTGGTGTTACTCTCACCTCCTCATAACAGGGCACTCAAGACTTTGTGAGAATCAAAGGCCTAACTTCTGGTTGTTTCCACTTTCCCATACAGAGGCCAGTGTGCCTAGGTCATCAGCTACCTAGTTTCCTTCCCTTGGCAAATGGACAAATTTACACTGAGTATAGGAGCACAGGATGGTGGCTAGGTATTCCCAATACAACTGTAATCTATCTTCTTTTATCTCCCATTCTTTGGTGGCTTATTTTATGACTAGCATGGAATCCCTATAAACAGTAACATTTTTCACCCTCGCGCTATGCAATGCCTCTAAGCTAAAAATGCAGGCCTCATATTTTTCTTGGTTATTGGTTGCTTCAAACTCAAGTCTTTTTGCCATTGAGATCATTTCTCCTTCTGGCGTAACCAAAATTACCCCTATTCCGGCCCCTTTGTTGTTGATAGCTCCATCAAAGTACATTTCCTAACCATGTATCTCTATCACCCCTAGATGTTCATCAGGAAACTCCAACTTCCATCCTTGGTTGTCTTCCACTAGGCTTTGTGCCAAGAAGGCTGCTACTACTCTTCCTTTCACTATCTTTTTGGCTATATACTCTATGTCAAACTCCATGAGTAAAATGAGCCACCTAGCCAATTTTCCTGTAAGAGACGGGGTCTATTGGAGATACCTGAGGGGATCATGTTTAGAAACCACCTGCACTTTATAAGACTGAAAATAGTGTCAAAGTTTTTTTGTTGCCCAAATTATCACTAGGCACATTTTCTTCACCAGGCTGTAAGTGGTTTTGTAGGGTAGAAGCTTCTTACTCAGATAATACATTATATGTTCGATCTTCTTTTCACCTTCCTGTGACAGCATTGCCTCTATTGCGTCCTCCTCAATTACTAGATACAAGGTCAAGGCTTTACCCAGTCTCGACGGTTGTAAAATAGGAGGATTCATCAAATAACCCTTGATAGCTTCAAAGGCTTGTTGACATCTTTCGTCCCACACAATAGGTTTTCTTTCTTTAGAAGCTTAAAGATGGGATTGCAGATGGCAGCCAATTTGGCTATAAATCTACTGATATACTATAAATGCCCCAGAAACCCTTGGACCTCTTTCTCATTCTTTGGTGCAGGCATATCCCTGATTTCTCTGATCTTGTCTGAATCCACCTCCATTCCTTTCTAGCTGATAATGTGTCCCAGTAGTTTCCTAGATGTGACCCCAAAAACACACTTCTTCGGGTTTAGCCTGAGATTATAACTTTCTGCCCTAGCCGAAAACTTGTCTAGTGCTTCGAAATGGCCTTCCCTAGTTGTAAACTTCACCATCATATCATCCATATATACTTCCACTTCTTTATGGATCATGTCATGTAGCAAGGCAATTGCCATCCTCTAATAAGTGGCCCCTACATTCTTCAACCCGAAAGGCATTACTCGATAACAGTACACACCCCATTCGATGATGAAAGATGTCTTCAATTTATCTATTACTGCCATCATGATCTAATTGTACCCTAAAAATCCATCCATGAAAGAGTACATTGCATTAGAAGCCGCACTATCAATTAACGTATCGATATGCGGTAACGGGAAGTCATCCTTGGGGCAGGCTTTATTCAAATCTCGGTAGTCTACACACACTTTAACCCTTCCATCCTTCTTAGGAACAGGAACTATATTCACTAACCACTGAGTGTCCTCTGCCACTTTTAGAAACTTTGCCTTCAGTTGCTTTTCGACCTCTTCTTTGACTAAGAGAGCCCATTCTAGCCTTAAACTTCTTTGCTTTTGCTTTATTGGCACTACATGAGGATGTGTGGGGATTCTGTGTTCGAAGATCTCTCTATCAATTTTAGGCATGTCTTCATAACCCCAAGCAAATACTTTCTATCTCTTTGTTAAGATTTCTTTCATTTTTTCTCTCTCATCTTAAGTTAAACCAAAAGCAAGTAATATGTTTTTAGGATTATCATTTGTGCCTAAATTAAATGATTCAGTTTGGGCGGAATTAATGCCAAACATATGCATGAAATGATCATCACAAACAAAATAATCATTAGGAAACACATCACATAAATAAGCAAACTCAGACTTTATTGCATTCACTTTTGAAAAGAAAAGATCATCAGTCTCAAATAGAGAAGCAATAGAAACATCAAATTCATTATAAGAGGTATCTATGATAGAGTTGAGGATGTAGGTTTCAAAGTCAAGGTCTTTGCTCTAATCATCAATGCCTTTCTACTCTGAGGTAGTTTTATCCTCTTTAAAATCCTCTTCAGTTAGTATTAGCTCCTCAGTAGAGGCTTTTTCAATAGTGATTCCCTCGGCTTTGTTTATAAACTTAGCAAAAATTTTGAATCCTGGGATAACTTCCCCAACCATCAGGAGAGGTTCTGGAGTCCCACTGTATGGGTGCCTAGTTCCTTCCTTTATAAAGATTTCCCATAGAGTTTTCTTTCCAGCCATGGTCTCCTTTTCCTTTTCTTCAGACTGCCCCCACACACTTATCTCTTCCCCAGCTCCGTCAGCCTCTTTAAATCCTAACCCATGCTTCAAAATAGGTACTTTGTTTCCCATAAACTCTAAAGGTCCACTCTGATTCTTCCCCAATCCCATGTCAGACAAAAATTTTATATTGTGCATCATTCTCAAAACCTTTTCATCCATCTCATCCTTATAGATTACACAAACTTCAAAACTACGGCTAAGGGAAATCTCCTTAGGGATCAACTTTAGTGCAGCTACGACGACTTCAGTTTCAACTGAGATGGTGACAACCCTTCCTTCATGTGGAAATTTAATCTTCTAATGAACAGTGGATGGAACGCCACCTAGAGGGACGACTTTAATTTCCAAGACAATGTTGGAACACACCCTTCTATTGCCAGGACTAACTAGTTGAACTCAGTAGGCCTATGCCTCATTAAGGATAACTTCCCCCTCCAACCAGTCAGGTAGTCAGCAATAGGCTCATTAAAGTTCTGTTTAGTATTCTGTAGATCTCTCAAAGACACCTCTAGTTGAACATTAAGACCATATTGCTTGATAAAAGCAATACACAGTTCCTTCCAATTTGACTGAACATGTGGTTCCAAGGTGTAATACCAACGGATTGGTGCCCCTTCTAATAAAATAGGGAACTCCTAGATAATTTTGGCTCTCAATTAGCTCGGTAGCCTTCATGTAAGTCACATATTGCTTCAAATGCAAATGGGGATCCTCGGCACCGATGTACTTCTTCATGTCAGGGAATTTAAACTTACAAGGCAGCGGTTTCCGATCATCACTCGTTCCTCGCTCCTTGAGGTCAATATTATTAGGCACAGCCCTTTACTCTTTCCTTACTTTGGTTTAAGATTCGTCCTCACCGCCTATTTAACCCTGGTTGGGTGGCACTCCTTCTCCAAGCGAGCCAGGGCAACCTGTGAAGCATTCCATGGTAGAAGATCCATGGCATACTTCTGCTTAAGTTAGATGCATACCTGGAGACCGACATCACCCTTTTCTAAATTCCAATCATAATCTAGAGGAGCGACCATGTCCTTCTCCTTCATCATTACTTGCATCTGGTTCATCACCTTGGTCATGTTCTTAGCCCACTCAATCTGACCTACATCTTCGACTAGGATGACATTTCTTTGACTCACTGGATTGGCCAACACTATCACATCATCTTCTTCCCTTCCTCTAATCGGTATTTCCTTATAGAGATCCACCAGATCGATTGGTGGTGCATTAGGTGGTTGTGCTAGCTGACTCTCTCTGATAAGCTTAGTAATTTCCCCCATCATTTCTCTCATCATAGCCTGGGTTTCTGTCATTACTTCTTCTTTCAACCGTGCCCCAAATGCTTCTAGATCAAACCCTCCTACCATTCCTATTTCTGAATTTCTGACTAAGCAACTTGAACTAGCTCGGACCCACCCTGCTAAGCTTGAAGGATCTATAGTGCTGCAAGACAATTAATTAGAATGATGCATGACATGTATGCATGATATGCAAGTCCATTTTATTATTTAAAAATTTTAAAAACAAAAAGTCATAAAAAAAGATATACAAGATCAAAACATGAAGTTTAAATGTGCAAACTTCTACCCTTATTTCTCCCACACACGTATTCAATGGCGAGTATCTTGTCCTAGGATTTTTGGCCTGAGTTTAATTATCAGCGGGGGATAATAAAACCAACGTATGCAAGAAAACTCTTAAAATGATTCAAACAAGTAATGGGTCCTTTAAATAAAGCCCAACTCCATTTCCTATGAGCAAAAATCCTTAGCACTATAAACTCACTTGTCAAGGCCCACTTGAAATGGGTCACGAATAGGCATGAGAGGCCCTTGTTGACTAGCTTGTTTATAATGGGCTTTGGTTAGACATGAGGGCCCATTTCACTTTGGACTGCTTATTGATGGGCTCAAGATTTATTTTAAAGGTCCATTATATGGCATAATACACATGCAAATGGGAAAATTCCTAAGGATGGTTGCTAGGTCATTACATGCACTTGAGTCTTAGGTAAAAAGGCTTCGACTCCCATAATGATATACATCCATATACGTCTCCCCACTCAAGGGTCAAACAACATGGATTAGTATGTGTCGTGAGTGACAATAATCAAATATTCCACCACTAGGTTTGAGTGAAACGTAGGTAGCGAAGTACTGACTATTGTTGGGTTAATTAGGGACTGAAGTGCTCATTGTGTGCAAAATGTATAGTAATTGCATAAATGCAAGAAGAAATAAGAAAATAATTAAGGATGATAAAATGCAAACCATTGGAATCAGTTTCTCTATCCCCAGTGGAGTCGCCACTATTGGCAGCGGAGTTTAGAGTGCGCCTGGCGACCACAGCACTGTGTGGGGTCGAGGCCCACTAGGAAACACGATATAGGTCTTGGGCCTATTCAGAGATGGAGTCACCACTCAAATAAAAGCAAGGACATACTATACAACAACTAGATCCCATGGAGGTTCCCACAAACCATCATCAAAGATCGGGTTCAAAAACTGTGTATGAGCATTTGAATGCTCACCTAACCTTGCGGTTGGGCTCCATTTGTGTTTTGTGTCTTATTACCATTTAATTATTTAATTATTTCCTCATTTACATGCAAAGTTGCACTTGCCTTCATTTACTTTCCAAATTTTATAATTAAGTTCAAGTTTGCACATTAATCCAGTTTCATGCTTTTGAGTCCCAACATTCAATAAAAATAAAATAAATAATAGTTTACAACCATACATTCAAAATCAAACGGGGGAAGGGATTAAGGATTACAACACTTTTAGGCTAAATAAAAGAATAATATACAAAAAATAAACTAAACATATATCGAAAATAAATCGATAAAATAACATAAATGTTGTAATATAAAAAGGATAACTACAAAGGTGACTACTCAATGATGGAAATCATTAAGTAATTCCTGCAAATAACACACAATTAGTCCTTCCTTTTAAAAAAAATGAAATCACATATAATGATACTTACAAAGAGGCTCTAAAAAGAGGTTTTCACATTATGAATTAAAGAAAGCATCAAACGATCAAGATTGAACATCATCATGCAATGATATAGACATGTTTAAAGTTAAAAGGGGACATACCAAAGCAGACATCATGACAAACTTTGATAAAAATGAAACCAAAAGCAGGCCAAACCTATCAATGTGGTGATTGCCTCATTAATGAGGTGACACCTCATCAATAGAGGCCCCTAGTATTTCTAAGGCAAAAAAGAAGCATACAGCACACATGGTCAAAGGAGACTTCCTAGAGGCTTGTCAATTGGATGATTGCCTTATTAACAAAAGGCGATGCCTTTATGAAGAGTCATCGCCTAATTAATAGGTCGATTCTGACTCTCAAACATTCAAACTTTTACTTTAAATAACAATACATGCATATACACACTCTACAATCATCATATTACAACCACATGCAAAAGTGTTCAAAGATCACATTAATAAAGTGGGATATTAAGCAAGATAACCTAGAAATATACCTAAAATACACTAATAGCTTAGTCTCACACAATCAAAAACACATATAATGAAGAACATGTTAAGTTTGAGTGCAAGTTTCCTACCAAAATGAGAGGCCCTCAGAGATGTTTTGATTATGATCCTTGCTAGGATGAGATTTCTACTTTTGACATAAGCTTCTTCCTTCTTCTCTTAGGTAAAAGTGGACTTTTCCTTGCCTCAATCTCACCTTCTTTATTAAGGACGTTTTTTTTTCTTTGCTTTCTCTATTATTTCTTTTTTTTTTTCCAGAGCTCCCTTCTCTCTTTTTTTTTAATAATGGCTTCCCCCCCCCCCCCTTTTCTTTTTCTCTCTCTTTCTCTTTTATTCCCTAGCTTCCCCATTCCCCTAAGCCTTCTAGCTCATCATGAGCCTCCATAGCCTTTTTCTCTTCCCTAAAAATCTCTTTCTCATGCAAGCATCAGGTTTGGAGGCCGGGGCCTAACCCACTTGGCCACCAAGGTTGCAGCTGCAAGTGCCTGCCATAGAGGCGACACCTCTTCGATGAGGCGATCACCTCATTGGCAGCTGCCAAAGTGGCGATCACCTCATTGCATTGAGGTGACACCCCTTTGGCCCAAGCCTACGTTGGGCCAGGCAGGCTTGGGCCAATTTTGGATAATCGAGCTGGGTTTTGGGCTTTTTAGGCTTTGAATTTTCAAGTTCACTTTCCATTAGAGATTCAAGCTTCATTCTCATGTCCACATTTCATATTCTCATCACTGTGCTTGACAATGGGTCGGTCAAACTAAGTATCCGTAATTTGTCCCCTAACATGGGTTGACCAAATCGGGTGTCTACAGCGATTTGTCTTCGGACCTAGAAATTTTTGTTTAAGCCCATGGACTTGATAGAGTGGGCTTTCGAACTTGGGCTTCAAATAGACATTCGAGGCAGCATTAGTTAACCCACGATGCCTATAATATATCAAATAGAAGCTGACTCAGTATGCTATAATGGGGGCTATAAACTTCATCTATAGCAGCCCATCTTAAGGCCCGAATATTTTTATTTAAACCCATGGATTTGATAGAGTAGGCTTTCGCACTTTGGCTTCAAATGGACATTCGTGGCAACATCGGTTGACCCACGGGGCCCATAATAAATTGAAACAAAGCTAACTCAGAGGGCTATGATGGGGGCTATAAACTTCATCTATAGCGGTCCATCTTCGGGCCTAAATACCTTTGTTTAGGCCCATGGATTTAATAAAGTGGGCTTTCACACTTGGGCTTCAAATGGACATTTGTGGCAGCATCGATTGACCCACGGGACCCATAATATATCAAATCTAAGCTGACTCTGAGGGCTATAATGGAGGCTATAAACTTTGTCTATTGCAGTCCATCTTTCGACTCAAATATTTTTGTCTAGGCCCATGGATTTGATAAAGCTAGCTTTCGCATTTGGGCTTTAAATGGATGCTCTTAGCAGCATCAGTTAACCCATGGGGCTCATAATATATCAACTCGAAGCTGACTCAAAGGACTATAATAGGGGATATAAACTTCATCTATAGCGGGCTATTTTTGGGCCCAAATAACTTTATTTAGGCCCATGGATTTGTTAGAGTGGGCTTTCGCACTTGGGCTTCAAATGAATGTTCGTCGCATCATCAGTTGACCCACAGGGCCCATAATATATCAAACCAAAGCTAACTCAAAGGGCTACAATGGGGGAAACAAACTTTGTCTATAGTAATTCATCTTTGGGCCCAAATATTTTTGTTTAAGCCCATTGATTTGATAGAGTGGGCTTTCGCATCTGACCTTTAAATGGACATTCGAGGCAGCATCGATTGACCCATGGGGCCTATAATATATCAAATATAATCTGAATCAGAGGGCTATAATGGGAGCTATAAACTTCTTCTATAGTGGTCCATCTTTTGGCCTAAATACCTTTATTTAGGCCCATGGATTGGATAGAGTGGGCTTTCGTACTTGGGCTTCAAATGGACGATCGTGGCAACATCAGTTGACCAACATGGCCTATAATATATCAAATCGATGCTGACTCAGAGGGCTATAATGGGGGCTATAAACTTTGTCTACAGCCATCCATCTTTAGGCCCAAATATTTTTGTTTAGGCCCATGGATTTATAGAGTGGGCTTTCGCACTAGGGCTTCAAATGGATGTTCGTGACAGCATCAGTTGACCCACGGGGCCCATAATATATCAAATCAAAGCTGACTCAGAGGGCTATAATAGGGCCTATAAACTTCATCTATAGCAGCCTGTCTTCAGGCCCAAATATTTTTATTTAGGCCGATGAATTTGGTAGAGTAGGCTTTCACACTTCGGCTTCAAATGGACATTTGTGGCAGCATCAGTTGACCTACAGGGCCCATAATACATCAAATCAAAGCTAACTCAGAGGGCTATATTGGATCCTATAAACTTTTTCTATAGCAGTCCATCTTTATGCCCAAATATTTTTGTCTAGGCCCATTGATTTGATAGAGTGGGCTTTCACATTTGACCTTCAAAAGGATGTTCGTGGCAACATCGGTTGACCCATGGGGCCCATAATATATGAAATCAAAGCTGACTCAAAGGGCTATAATGGGGGCTATAAACTTCTTTTATAGCGGTCCGTCTTCGGGCCCAAATACCTTTGTTTAGGTCCATGGATTTGATAGAGTGGGCTTTGCACTTAGGCTTTAAATGGACATTCATGGCAACATCGGTTGACCCACGGGGCCCATAATATATCAAATTGAAGCTGACTCAGAGGGCTATATTAGGGGCTATAAATTTCATCTATAGTAATCTATCTTCAGACCCAGATATTTTTATTTAGGCCCATGGATTTGATACACTGGGCTTTTGCACTTGGGCTTCAAATTGACGTTCATGGCAGCATCAGTTGACCCACGCGGCCCATAATATTTCAAATCGAAGCTAACTTAGAGGGCTATAAACTTTGTCTATAGCAGTCCATCTTTGGGCCCAAATATTTTTATCTAAGCCCATTGATTTGATAGAGTGGGCTTTCACATTTGACCTTCAAATGGACGTTCGTGGCAGCATCATTTGACCCACGGGACTTATAATATATCAAATCGAAGCTAACTCAAAGGGCTATAATGGGGGCTATAAACTTCTTCCATAGCAATCTGTCTTCAAGCCTAAATGCCTTTGTTTAGGCCCATGGATTTGATAGAGTGTGCTTTCGTACTTGGGCTTCAAATGGACATTCGTGGCAGCAACGGTTGACCCACGGGGCCCATAATATATCAAATCGATGCTAACTCAGAAGGCCATAATAGGGGCTATAAACTTCATCTATAGCAGCCTGGCTTCATGCCCAAACATTATTACTTAGGCCCATGGATTTGATAGAGTAGGCTTTCGCATGTCGGCTTCAAATGGACGTTCATAGCAGCATCAGATGACCCACGGGGCCCATAATATATCAAAACAAAGCTGACTCAGAGGGTTATAATGGGGACTGTAAACTTCATCTATAACAGTCCATCTTTGGGCCCAAATACCTTTGTTTAGGCCCATGGATTTAAAAGAGTGGGCTTTCACTCTTGGTCTTTAAATGGACATTCGTGGCAACATCGGTTGACCCACGGGGCCCATAATATATCAAATCGAAGCTGACTTTAAGGGCTATAATGGGGGGCTATAAATTTCATCAATAGCAATCTATCTTTGGACCCAGATATTTTTGTTTTGGCCCATAGATTTGATAGAGTAGGCTTTCGCACTTGGGCTTCAAATGGACATTCGTTGTAGTATCGGTTGACCCAAAGGGCCTATAATATATCAAATCAAAGCTAACTCAGAGGACTATAATCTTTTTCTATGGAAGTCAATCTTTGGCCCTAAATATTTTTGTCTAAGCCTATTGATTTGATAGAGTGGGCTTTCATATTTGACCTTTAAATGGACGTTCATGGCAGCATCGGTTGACCCATGGGGCCCATAATATATCAAATCGAAGCTGACTCAAAGGGCTATAATGGGGCCTATAAGCTTCTTCTATAGTGGTCCATCTATAGGCCTAAATACCTTTGTTTAGGCCCATCAATTTAATAGAGTGGGCTTTCGCACTTGGGCTTCAAATGGACGTTCGTGGCAGCAACGGTTGACCCATAAGACCCATAATATATCAAATCGAAGCTGACTCAGAGGGCTATAATGGAGGCTATAAACTTCATCTATAGCAGTCTGTCTTCGAGCCCAAATTTTTTTTGGGCCCAAGGATTTGATAGAGTGGGCTGTCACACTTCGACTTCAAATGGACGTTCATGGCAGCATTAGTTGACCCACGGTGCCCATAATATATCAAATTAAAGCTAACCCAGAGAGCTATAATGGGGGCTATAAACTTCATCTATAGAAGTCTATCTTCAGGCCCAAATTTTTTTTAGGCCCATGGATTTGATAGAGCGGGCTTTCGCACTTGGGCTTCAAATGGACATTAGTGGCAGCATCAGTTGACCCACGAGGCCCATAATATATCAATTCGAAGCTAACTCAGAGGGCTATAATGGGGACTCTAAACTTTGTCTATAGTAGCCCATCTTGAGGCCTAAATATTTTTTTTGAGCCCCATGGATTTGATTGAGTAGGATTTCGCACATGGTCTTCAAATGGACGTTCGGCTCAGCATCGGTTGACCCACGGGGCCCATAATATATCAAATTAAAGCTAACATAGAGGGAAATAATGGGGGCTATAAACTCTATCTATAGCGGTCCATCTTCAGGCCTAAATATTTTTCTTTAGGCCCATTGATTTAATGGAGTGGGCTTTCACACTTGAGCTTCAAATGGACGTTCGTGGTAGCATCGATTAACCCACAGGGCCCATAATATATCAAATTAAAGTGTATTCAGATGGCTACAATGGAGGCTATAAACTTTCTGTACCGCTATCCATCTTTGAGCCCAAATATTTTTATCTAGGCCCATTGATTTGATAGAGTAGGCTTTCGCATTTAACCTTCAAATGGACATTCGTGGCAGCATTGGTTGACCCACGAGGCCCATAATATATGAATTCAAAGCTGAATCAAAGGGCTATAATGGGGGCTATAAAATTCTTCTATAGTGATCCGTCTTTAGGCCTAAATGTATTTGTTTAGGCCTTTAGATTTGATAGAGTGGGCTTTCGCACTTGGGCTTTAAAAGGACGTTCATGGCAGCATCGGTTGACCCACGGGGCCTATAATATATCAAATCGAAGATGACTCAAAGGGCTATAATGGAGTTATTAACTTCATCTATAGTAGGCCATCCTCAGGCTCAAATACCTTTGTTTAGTCCCATTGATTTGATAGAGTGGGCTTTCGCACCTGGGCTTCAAATGAACGTTCGTGGTAGCATCGGTTGACCAACAGGGCCCATAATATATCAAATCAAAGCTTACACAGAGGGCTATAATAGGGGCTATAAACTTTGTCTATAACAGTCCATCCTTGGGCCTAACATTGGATAGAGTTAGCTTTTGTACTTTGGCTTCAAATGAACGTTCATGGCAGCATCGGTTGACCATGGGGCCCAAAATATATCAAATTGAATTTGACTCAGAGGGCTATAATGGGGGCTATAAACTTCATCTATAGTAGCCCATCTTCTAGCCTAAATACCCTTGTTTAGGCCCATGGATTTGATAGAGTGGGCTTTCGCACTTGGGCTTCAAATGGACGTTCATGGTAGCATAAGTTAACCCATGATACCCATAATATATGAAATAAAAGATGACTCAGAGAGTTATAATGGGGTTTATAAACTTCATCTATAACAGTCCGTCTTCGAGGCCAAATACCTTTGTTTCGGCCCATGGATTTGATAGAGTGCACTTTCAAACTTGCATTTCAAATAGTCATTCATTGCAACATCGATTAACCTACAAGGCCCATAATATATCAAATCAAAGCTGACTCAAAAGGCTATAATAGCTGCTATAAACTTTGTCTAATGCAGTCCATCTTTGGGCCTAAATATTTTTGTCTAAGCCCATTGATTTAATGGAGTGGGCTTTCGCACTTGAGCTTCAAATGAATGTTCATGGCAGAATCAGTTGACCCATTAGGCCCGTAATATACCAAATTAAAGTTCAATCAGAGGGCTACAATAGGAGATATAAAATTTCTCTACAACAGTCCATCTTCAGCCCAAATATTTTTGTTTAAGCCCATTGATTTGATAGAGTAGGCTTTCACATTTGCCCTTCAAATGGACGTTCATGGCAGCATTGGTTGACCCACGGGGCCCATTATATATGAAATCAAAGCTGACTCAGAGGGCTATAATAGGGGCTATAAACTTATTCTATGATAGTCTGTCTTCAGGCCCAAATATATTTGTTTTGGCCCATGGATTTGATAGAGTGGGCTTTCGCACTTGGGCATCAAATGGACGTTCATGGCAGCATTGGTTGACCCATGAGGCCCATAATATATCAAATCAAAGATGACATAGAGGGCTATAATGGAGTTATAAAATTCGTCTATAGCAGGCCATCTTCGGGCTCAAATACCTTTGTTTAGGCCCATTGATTTGATAGAGTGGGCTTTCGCACCTGGGCTTCAAATGAACATTCATGGCAACATCAGTTGACCCATAGGGCCAATAATATATCAAATCAAAGCTTACTCAGAGGGCTATAATGGGGCTATAAACTTTTTCTATAACAGTCCATGCTCGAGCCCAAATATTTTGCTCTAGGCCTAATGATTGGATAGAGTTGTCTTTTGCACTTGGGCTTCAAATGAACGTTCATGGCAGCATCGGTTGACCACGAGGCCCAAAATATATCAAATCGAAGCTGACTCAAAGGTATATAATGGGGCTTATAAACTTCATCTATAGTGATCCCTCTTCTAGCCCAAATACCTTTGTTTAGGCCTATGGATTTGATAGAGTGGGCTTTCACACTTGGGCTTCAAATGGACGTTTGTGCCAACATCAGTTGACCCACGACGCCCATAATATATGAAATCGAAGATGACTCAGAGGGCTATAATGGGGTTTATGAACTTTATCTATAATAGTCCATCTTTGGGTCCAAATACCTTTGTTTTGGCCCATGGATTTAATAGAGTACGCTTCCAAACTTGCGTTTCAAATGGACATTCATTACAGCATCGGTTGACCCACAGGGCCTATAATATATCAAAATGAAGCTGACTCAGAGGGCTATAGTGGGGGCTATAACTTTAACTTTAGCAATCCATCTTTAGGCCTAAATATTTTTGTTTAGGCCCATGGATTAGATAAAGTTGGCTTTTGTACTTAGGCTTCAAATGGACGTTCGTGGCAGCATCGATTGACCCACGGGGCCCATAATATATCAAATTGAAACTGACTTTGAGGACTATAATGGGGGCTATAAGCTTCATCTATAGAAAACTATCTTCGAGCCCAAATATTTTTTTAGGCGCATGGATTTAATAGAGTGGGCTTGAAATGGATGTTCATGGCAACATTAGTTGACCCACAGGAACCATAATATATCAAATCAAATCTGACTCAGAGGGCTATAATGGGGGCTATAAACTTCATCTATAGCAGCCTATCTTCGAGCCCAAATATTTTTTTTAGGCCCATGGATTTAATAGAGTGGGCATTCCCACTTGGGCTTTAAATTGATGTTCGTGGTAGTCGATTGACCCACGGGGCCCATAATATATCAAATCGAAGCTAACTCAGAGGGCTATAATAGTGATAATAAACTTCATCTATAGCAGTCTGTCCTTGGGCCCAAATATTTTTTTTAGGCCCATGGATTTACTAGAGTAGGCTATCGCACTTAGGCTTCACATAGACGTTCGTGCCAGCATCGGTTGACCCACGGGGCCAATAATATATCAAATCGAAGCTGACTCAGAGGGCTATAATGGGGGTTATAAATTTATCTATTGTAGACTGTCTTTAGGCTCAAATATTTTTTTTAGGCCCATGGATTTAATAGGGTTGGTTTTCGCACTTGGGCTTCAAATGGATGTTCGTGGTAGCATCAGTTAACCACGGGGCCCATAATGTATCAAATCGAAGCTAACTCAGAGGGCTGTAATGGGGGCTATAAACTTCATCTATAGCAATCCATCTTCTTGCCCAAATACCTTTATCTAAGCCTATGGATTTGATAGAGTGGCCTATCGTACTTAGGCTTCAAATGGACGCTCATGGCAGCATCGGTTGAGCCCCAGGGCCTATAATATATCAAATCAAAGCTGACTCAAAGGGATATCATGGGTCAATAAACTTTCTCTATAGCAACCCATCTTCGGGCCTAAATATTTTTGTCTAGGCCCATTGATTTGATAGAGTTGGCTTTCGCACTTAGGCTTCAAATGGACGTTCGTAGCAATATTAGTTGACCACGGGGCCCATAATATATCAAATCGAACCTGAATTAAAGGGCTATAATGGGGGCTATAAACTTCATCTAATGTAGTCCGTCTTCGAGCCCAAATACCTTTTTTTAGGCCAATGAATTTAATAGAGTGGGCTTTCGTACTTGGGCTTCAAATCGATGTTTATGGCAGCATCGTTTAACCCATGGGGCCCATAATATATCAAATCAAAGCTGACTCAGAGAGTTATAATGGGGGCTATAAATTTTGTCTATAGCAATCCATCTTATGGCCCAAATACTTTTGTCTAAGACAATTGATTTGAAATAGTGGGCTTTCACACTTGGGCTTCAAATGGACGTTCGTGGTAGCATCGGTTGACCACGGGGCCTATAATATATCAAATCAAAGCTAAATTTGAGGGTATAAACTTCATCCATAATGGTTAGTCTTCAGGCACAAATACCTTTATTTAAGCCCATGGATTTGATAGAGTGGGCTTTCGCACTTGGGCTTCAAATGGACATTCGTGGTAGCATCGATTGACCCATGGGGCCCATAATATATCAAATCAAAGTTGACTCAGAGGGCTATAATAAGGACTATAAACTTCATCTAGAGTAGTCTTTCTTGGGCCCAAATATTTTTTTTAGGCCCATGGATTTGATAGAGTGGGCTTTCACACTTTGGCTTCAAATGGACGTTCGTGGCAGCATCGGTTAACTCACGGGGCCTATAATATATCAAATCGAACTGACTAAAAGGGCTATAATGGGGGTTATAATATTTGCCTATAGCAATCTATTGTCAGGCCCAAATATTTTTGTTTAGGCCTGTGGATTTGATAAAATTGGCTTTCGCACTTGGGCTTGAAATGGATGTTTGTGGCAGCATCAGTTGACCCACGAGGCCTATAATATATCAAATCGAAGCTGACTCAAAGGGCTATAAAGGGGGCTATACACTTCATTTATTGTAGTTCGTCTTCAGGCTAAAATATTTTTTTTAGGCCCATGGATTTAATAGAGTGGGCTTTCACACTTGGGCTTTAAATGGACGTTTAAGGCAGCATCGGTTGACCCACAGGGCCCATAATATATCAAATCAAAGCTTACTCAGAGGGCTATAATGGGGGTAATAAACTTCATCTATACCAGTCTGTCTTCGGGCCCAAATATTTTTTTTAGTCCCATGGATTTAATTGGGTGCGCTTTCACACTTGGGCTTCAAATGGACGTTCGTGGCAGCATTGGTTGACCTATGGGGCCCATAATATATCAAATCAAAACTGACTCAAACGGTTATAATGGGGGCTATAAACTTCATCTATAGCAATCCGTCTTCAGGCCCACAATATATCAAATTGAAGCTAACTCAAAGGGCCATAATAGGGGCTATAAAATTTGTCTATAGCAGTCCATCTTTAAGCCCAAATACTTTTAACTAAAACCATTGATTTGATAGAGTGGGTTTTCACACTTGGGCTTCAAATGGACATTTGTGGCAGCATTGGTTAACCATGGGGTCCATAATATATCAAATCAAAGCTGACTTAGAGGGTATAAACTTCATCCATAGCGGTCAGTCTTCAAGCCCAAATACCTTTGTTTAGGTCCATGGATTTGATAGAGTGGGCTTTCGCACTTGGGCTTCCAATGGACATTCGTGGCAGCATCACTTGACCCATAGGGCCCATAATATATCAAATTAAAGCTGACTCAGAGGGCTATAATAAGGGCTATAAACTTCCTCTATAGCAATCCGTCTTCAGGCCCAAATATTTTTGTTTAGGCCCATGGATTTGATAGAGTGGGCTTTCACACTTCGGCTTTAAATAGACATTTGTGGCAGTATAGGTTGACCACATGGCCCATAATATATCAAATCGAAGCTGACTCAGAGGGCTATAATGGGGGCTATAAACTTTATCTATAGCAGTCTATTTTTGGGTCCAAATTTTTTTTTAGGCCCATGGATTTGATAAACTGGGCTATTGCACTTAGGCTTCGTATGGACATTCGTGGCAGCATCATATGATCCATAGGGCCCATAATATATCAAATCAAAGCTGACTTAGAGGGCTATAATGGGGGCTATAAACTTAATCTATAGCAGTCTATCTTTGGGCTCAAATATTTTTTTTAGGCCCTTGGATTTAATAGAGTAGGCTTTCACACTAGGGCTTCAAATGGATATTCGTGATAGCATCAGTTGACACACGGGGCCCATAATATATCAAATCGAAGCTGACTCAGAGGGCTATAATGGGGACTATAAACTTTATCTATAGCGGCCCATCTCCAGACCTAAATATTTTTGTCTAGGCCCATGGATTTAATAGAGTGGGTTTTCACACTAGGGCATCAAATTGTCGTTCGTGGCAGCATCGATTGACCCACAGGGCCCATAATATATCAAATCAAAGCTAACTCAAAGGGCTATAATGGGGGCTATAAGCTTTATCTATAGCAGTCCATCTTTGAACCCAAATATTTTTGTCTAGGCTAATTGATTTGATGGAGTGGGCTTTCGTACTTAGGCTTGAAATGGACGTTCGTGGCAGCATCGGTTGACCCAAGAGGCCATAATATATCAAATCAAAGTTGAATCAAAGGGCTATAATATGGGCTTTAAACTTTTTCTACAATAGTCCATCTTTGGGCCTAAATATTTTTTTCTAGGCCCATTGATTTGATAGAGTGGACTTTCGCTCTTGGGCTTCGAATGGACATTAATTGCAGCATCGGTTGACCCATGGGGCCCATAACATATTACATCAAAGCTGACTCAGAGGGCTATAATGGGGGCTAAAATCTTTGTCTATAGCAGCCCATCATTGGGCCTAAATATTTATGTCTATGCCCATTGATTTAATAGAGTAGGCTTTCGCACTTGGTCTTCAAATGGACGTTCGTGGCAACATCGGTTGACCCACTGGGCTGATAATATATCAAATCAAAGTTAACTCAGAGGGCTATAATAGGGGCTATAAAATTCATCTATGGTAGTCCATCTTTAGGCCCATGGATTTGATAGAGTGGGCTTTCACACTTAGGCTTCAAATAGACATTCATAGCAGCATTGGTTGATCCACAAGGCCCACAATATATCAAATTGAAGCTGACTCAGAAGGCTATAATGGGGGCTATAAAGTTTATTTATAGCAATCCATCTTTAGGCCAAAATATTTTTGTTTAAGACCATTGATTTGATAGAGTGGGTTTTCGCACTTGGGCTTTAAATGGACGTTTATAGCAGCATCGGTTGACCACGAGGTCCATAATAAATCAATTAAAAGTTGATTCAAAGGGTATAAAATTTGTCTATAGCGGTATGTCTTCTGGCCCAAATACCTTTATTTAGGCCCATGGATTTGATAGACTGGGCTTTCGCACTTGGGCTTCAAATGGACGTTCGTGGTAGGATCGGTTGACCCATGGGACCCATAATATATCAAATCAATGCTAACTCAGAGGGCTATAATGGGAGCTATAAACTTCATCTATAGCATTCCATCTTCAAGCCCAAATACCTTTGTTTAGGCCCATTGATTTGACAGAGTGGGCTTTCGCACTTGGGCTTCAAATGGACGTTCATGGCAGCATCGGTTGACCCATGAGGCCCATAATATATCAAATTGAAGATGACTCAAAAGGCTATAATTGGGGCTATAAACTTTTTCTATAGCAGTCCATCTTCAGACCTAAATGTTTTGGTCTAGGCCCATTGATTTAATATAGTAGGCTTTCACACTTGGGCTTCGAATGGACGTTCATGGCAGCAACGGTTAACCACGGGACCCATAATATGTCAAATCGAAGCTAACTCAAAAGGATATAATGGGGGCTATAGACTTTATCTATAGCAGTCCATCTTCGGGCCCAAATACATTTATTTAAGCCCATGGATTTGATAGAGTGGGCTTCCACACTTAGGCTTCAAATAGACATTTGTGGCAGCATCGATTGACCCAAGGGCCCATAATATATCAAATTGAAGTTGACTCAAAGGGATATAATGGGTGCTATAAATTTTGTCTATAGCAATCCATCTTCAAGCCCAAATATTTTTGTCTAAGACCATTGATTTGATAAAGTGGGCTTTCACACTTGGGCTTCAAATGGACATTCGTGGCAGCATCGGTTGACCATGGGGCCTATAATATATCAAATCAAAGCTAACTTAGAGGGTATAAACTTCATCCATAGCGGTTAGTCTTCAGGCACAAATACCTTTGTTTAAGCCCATGGATTTGATAGAGTGGGCTTTCGCACTTGGGCTTCAAATGGACGTTCAAGGCAGCATCGGTTGACCCACGTGGCCTATAATATATCAAATTAAAGCTGACAAAGAGGGCTACATTGGGGGCTATAAACTTTGTCTACAGCAGTCCATCTTCAGGCCCAAATATTTTTGTCTAGGCCCATTGATATGATAGAGTGGGCTTTTGGATTTGACCTTTAAATGGACATTCGTGGCAGCAACGGTTGACCCACGGGGCCCATAATATATCAAATCGAAGCTGACTCAGAGGGCTATAATCAGGCCTATAAACTTCATCTATAGCAATCTATCTTTTAGCCCAAATATTTTTTTAGGCCCATGGATTTAATAGAGTGGTATTTCACACTTGGGCATCAAATGGATGTTCATGGCAGCATCGATTGACCCACGGGGCCCAAAATATATCAAATCAAAGTTGACTCAGAGAGCTATAATGGGGACTATGAACTTCATCTACAACAGTCTGTCTTCATGCCCAAATACCTTTGTTTAAGCCCATGGATTTGATAGAGTGGGCTTTCAGACTTAGGCTTCAATTGGACGTTCATGGTAGCATCGGTTGACCCACGGGGCCTATAATATATCAAATCAAAGCTAACTCAGAGGGCTACAATAGGGGCTATAAACTTTATCTATAGCAGGCTCAAATATTTTTTTACGGCCCATGGATTTAATAGAGTGGGCTTTCGTAATTGGGCTAGAAGTGGACGTTTGTGGCAACATCAATTGACCAACGGGGCCCATTATATATCAAATCTAAGCTAACTAAGAGGGCTATAATGGGGGCTATAAACTTCATCTATAGCAATATATCTTCAAGCCCAAATATTTTTGTTTATGCCCATGGATTTGATAAAGTGGGCTTTTGCACTTAGCCTTCACATGGACGTTCATGCCAGTATCAGTTGACCCACGAGGCCCATAATAAATCAAATCAAAGCTAAATCAAAGAGTTGTAATGGGGGCTATAAACTTTGTCTATAATAGTCCATCCTTGGGCCCAAATATTTTTGTCTAGGTGCATTGATTTGATGGAGTGGGCTTTCGTACTTAGGCTTCAAATGGATGTTCAGACCAGCATCAATTAACCCACGGGTCCCATAAAATATCAAATCAAAGCTAACTCAGAGGGCTATAATAGGGGTGATAAATATCATTTACAGCAGTCTATCTTTAGGCCTAAATATTTGATAGAATGGGTTTTCACACTTGGGCTTCAAATGGACACTCGTGGCAACATCAATTAACCCATAGGGCCCATAATATATCAAATCAAAGCTGACTCAGAGGGCTATAATGGGGACTACAAACTTCATCTATAGCAGCCCATCTTCGAGCCCAAATATTTTTATTTAGGCCCATGGATTTGATAGAGTGGGCTTTCGCACTTGGGCTTCAAATGGACATTCGTGGTAGCATCGGTTTACCACGGGGCCCATAATATATCAAATCGAAGATGACTTAGAGGGCTATAATGGGGGCTATAAAATTCATCCATAGTAGTCCGTCTTCGGTCCCAAATACCTTTATTTAGGCCCATGGATTTGATAGAGTAGGCTTTCACCCTTGTGCTTCAAATGGACGTTCGAGGCAACATCAGTTGACCCACGGGGCCCATAATATATCAAATCAAATATGACTCTAAGGGATATAATGGGGACTATAAACTTCATTTATAGCGGCCCATTTTTAGGCCCAAATATTTTTATTTAGGCTCATAGATTTCATAGAGTGGGCTTTCACACTTGGGCTTTAAATGGACGTTCGTGGCAGCATCAGTTGACCACGGGGCCCATAATATATCAAATCGAAGATGACTTAGAGGGCTATAATGGGGGCTATAAAATTCATCCATAGTGGTCTGTCTTCAGGCTCAAATACCTTTGTTTAGGCCCATGGATTTGATAGAGTCGGCTTTTACACTTAGGCTTCAAATGGACGTTCGTAGCAACATCAGTTGACCCATGGGGCCCATAATATATCAAATCGAAGCTGACTTACAATGGGGGTTATAAACTTCATCTATAGTATTCCATCTTCGAGACAAATACCTTTGTTTAGGCCTATTGATTTGATAGAGTGAGTTTTCGCACTTGGGCTTCAAATGGACGTTCGTGGCAGCATCGGTTGACCCATGAGGCCCATAATATATCAAATCAAAGCTGACTCAAAGGGCTATAATAAGGGCCATAAAATTTGTCTATAGCAATCCATCTTCGGGCCTAAAAATTTTAGTGTAGGCCTATTGATTTGATATAGTAGGCTTTCGCACTTGGGCTTCAAATGGACGTTCATGGCAGCATTGGTTGACCACAGGGCCCATAATACGTCAAATCAAAGCTGACTCAGAGGGCTATAATGGGGGATATAAACTTTGTCTATAGCAGCCCATCTTCAGCCTCAAATATTTTTTTCTAGCACCATGGATTTGATAGAGTGGGCTTTCGTACTTGGGCTTCCAATGGACGTTCGTGGTAGCATCGGTTGACCCATGGGGCCCATAATATATCAAATCGAAACTGACTCAGAGGGCTATAATAGGGACTATAAACTTGCTCTATAGAAATCCATCTTCAGGCCCAAATATTTTTTATTACACCCATAGATTTAATAAAGTAAGCTTTGGCACTTGGGCTTCAAATGGACGTTTGTGGTAGTATCTGTTGACCCACGGGGCCCATAATATATCAAATCAAAGCTGAATCGAAGAGCTATAATGGGGGCTATAAAATTCATCTATAACAGTCTATCTTTTAGCTCAAATATTTAGGCCCATGGATTTGATAAAGTGGGCTTTCGTACTTGGGCTTTAAATGGACATTTGTGGCAACATCGGTTGACCCATGGGGCCCATTATATATCGAATCGGAGCTGACTCAAAGGGATATAATGGGGGCTATAAAGTTTCTCTATAGTAATCCATCTTTGGGCCCATATACCTTTATTTATGTCCATGGATTTAATAAAGTGAGCTTTCACACTTGGGCTTCAAATGGACATTCATGGTAGCATCGATTGACCCACGAGGCCTATAATATATCAAATCGAAGCTAAATCAGAGAGCTATAATAATTGCTATAAACTTTGTTTATAGCAATCCATATTTAGGCCCAAATATTTTTTTTTAGGCCCATTGATTTGATAGAGTGGGCTTTCGCACTTGGACTTCAAATGGACATTCGTGGCAGCATTAGTTAACCTACAGGTCCCATGATATATCAAATTGAAACTTACTTAGAGGGCTATAATGGGGACTATAAACATTGTCTATAGCAGTCTATCTTCAGGCCAAAATATTTTTGTTAGCCCTATGGATTTGATAGAGTGGGCTTTCGCACTTGGGCTTCAAATTGACGTTCGTGGCAGCATCGGTTGTCCCATGGGGCCCATAATATATCATATCAAAGCTAACTCATAGGGCTATAATGGGGACTATAAAATTCATCTATATTGGTCTGTCTTCATGCCCAAATATTTTTGTTTAAGCCCATGGATTTGATAGAGTGGGCTTTCGCACTTGAGTTTCAAATGGACGTTCGTGGCTGCATCGATTGACCACAGGGCCTATAATATATCAAATCAAAGATGACTCATAAGGCTATAATTGGGGCTATAAACTTCATCTATAGCTATCCATCTTTTAGCCCAAATACCTTTGTTTAGGCCTATGGATTTGATATAGTATGCTTTCGCACTTGGGCTTCAAATGGACATTCGTGGCAGCATCGGTTGACCCACGAGGCCCATAATATATCAAATCAGAGCTGAATCAAGGGGCAGTAATAGGAGCTATAAACTTTGTCTATAACAGTCCATCTTCGGGCCTAAATATTTTTGTCTAGGCCCATTGATTTAATGGTGTGGGCTTTCGCACTTGGGCTTCAAATGGACATTCGTGGCGGCATTAGTTAACCCACGGGGCCCAGAATATATCAAATTGAAGCTGACTCATAGGGCTATAATGGGGGCTATAAATTCATCTATAGCGGTCCATCTTCGGGCCCAAATATTTTTGTTTAGGGCCATGGATTTGATAGAGTGGACTTTCGCACTTGGGCTTCAAATGGATGCTCGTGGTAGGTTCGGTTGACCCATGGGTCCCATAATATATCAAATCAAAGCTGACTCAGAGGGCTATAACAAGGACTATAAACTTCATCTTTAGCGGACCATCTTCGAGCCCAAATATTTTTGTTTAGGCCTATAGATTTCATAGAGTGGGCTTTAACACTTAGGCTTCAAATGGATGTTCGTGGCAGCATCGATTGACCACGGGCCCCATAATTATCAAATCCAAGATGACTCAAAGGGCTATAAAATTTATCTATAGCGGTCCAACTTCGGATCCAAATACCTTTGTTTAGGCCTATGGATTTGAGAGAGTGGGCTTTCACACTTGAGCTTCAAATGGACATTCATGGCATCATCGATTGACCCACAGGGCCCATAATATATCAAATCAGAGCTGACTCAGAGGGCTATAATAGGGGCTATAAACTTTATCTATAGCAATCCATCTTTAGGCCCAAATATTTTTGTCCAGGCCCATTGATTTGATACAGTGGGCTTTCGTACTTAGGTTTCAAATGGATGTTCATAGCAACATTGGTTGACAATGGGGCCCATAATATATTAAATCAAAGCTGACTCAGAGGGCTAAAATGGGGGCTATAAACTTCATTTATAGCAGTCCGTCTTCAGGCCCAAATATTTTTATTTAGGCCCATGGATTTGATAGAGTGGGCTTTCACACTTATGCTTCAAATGGACGTTCATAGCAGCATCGGTTGACCCACGGGGCCCATAATAAATCAAATCAAAGTTGACTCAGAGAGCTATAATAATGGTTATAAACTTCATCTATAGCGGGCCATCTTCAGACCCAAATATTTATTTTTAGTCCTATGGATTTAATAGTGTGGACTTTCGCACTTGGGATTCAAATGGACGTTCATGGCAACATCAGTTGACCCATAGGGCCCATAATATATCAATTTGAAGCTAACTCAGAGGGCTATAATATGGTTATAAACTTCATCTATAGCGGTCTGTCTTTGAGCCCAAATATTTTTATTTAGGCCTATGGATTTGATAGAGTGGGCTTTTGCACTTAGGCTTCAAATGGACGTTCGTGGCAGCATCGGTTGACCCACGGGGCCCATAATATATCAAATCAAATCTAACTTAAAGGGCTATAATAGGGGCTATAAACTTTGTCTATAGCAGTCCATCTTCAGGCTCAAATATTTTTTGTCTAGGCCCATTGATTTGATAGAGTGGGCTTTTGCACTTGGGCTTCAAATGGACGTTGGTTGTAGCATCAGTTAACCCACAGGGCCCATAATATATCAAATCAAAGCTAACTCAGAGGGCTATAATGTAGCCATCTACATATTTTTTTAGCAGTTTCTATTTTTGATATTATAAAAATGTTATTGTGAAGAATGGGGACATGGTTGTAATTTTTTTATTTTGATTGTCAATTTAGTGAAAATTTTTTAATACAATCCTCTTAATTTTCTCAGAAATCTACTTATATTATGGCAATAAGTTCAAATAAGTACCTTACGAATCAAGCATTTTAGCATTAAGACCTTATGGTTTCCTTTATGACATTTCAATACCTTGTTGTTTTAAATTAATAGTGCTTGAGTGACAAAATCTATACAATTCATATTTCTCTCACTTCTTGCATCCAGAAAATTTAATTTTCATTTTTAATCAACTTCCCATAATTTTAATATGGATTTAGTAGTAGCATCTTTGTTTATAGTGTTTATTTTTTATCTCATTTATGTTATTATTACTACATAAAACTAAACCCTAAAACCTCAATCCTCAATCCTAAACCCTCAACCTTAAACCCTCAACCCTAAACCTTTAACCCTAAACTTAATTCTAAACCCTCAACCCTAAACCCTTTACCTTAAACCCTCAACCTTAAACCCTAAAACCCCAAACCTCAAACCCTCTGTTAGTGATATGCACTAGGTCAATCATTTATGATTATGTATTGACTATCTTATTTTATTAATAAAGAGGTATTTCATTAACATTTGATTTTATGATAATTCTATGAATGGTTAATTCTTACTAAGGCCATCAAGTATGTGACTTGACAGTAAAACCCTTAGATTAAAATAAGAGTTCTATTCTAATTATCCCTAGCTATTTATTCATTATATAAATATTAAAGTATTAGGGCTAGTATGATTTTGACTGATGGTTATGTTTTACTAATCATGAATATGAGATATTAAGTCAACTCACAAGTACATGATGAGAGATCATGTATTGGATTGACCCATTATGAGAATACTACATAGATTATTGTCATAAGTATTTCTCATCACAGTAATTTTATTTTGGTCCTTTGACCTTGAAATCATCATGGATTTCTACATAGTTATTTTATGTTTTGACACATTCTAACATTGTCTTTAACCGGATGATTAAATAGGATGTTGTTGGATATGAAACTAGTTATGTGAGGAATGTGAGTGATTCAGAAGGAATTTATCCCTTATTAATATGAGAAAGATATCTAAGGGCCCTTTAATGAGATAAACTGAAGGAAAATGCATAACGACACTGAAATGAATTGATAAAGAGTTATCATTTTTAGTCTACTTGGAATCAAGTTATAATATTGAACTATATAAGGATGACATTCTATGCCTTATGTTCAATTAAGATATCATGTGATAAAGGGACAATAAAATTCAATGTAATTAGGTTATGTCGGATTATTGACTTCACATGACTTGGGTAGTCATAATGTCTTGCTAGAGGCCACTTATGACTTGTAGGCCTAAATAGAGATTTAGGCCCACTGTCAATGTTATGTGAACCTACAGGGTCACACACTTAGAACAAGCCCAAAATGGATATGGGTTTAATAAGCCCAAAATAAACTCTGTGAAAATAAATAATTAAAGTTTTTTATTTATTTATTCATTTATTTATTTAAGATAAATGTTATTTTAAATAAATAAATAAGATACTATTTTTGATTTTTTTTTAAAACAAAATCAGAATATAATAAATGGGAAATTACCAAAAGGTCATTAGTAGGTGAAACCCTAATTTGGAGTTTATAAGTATGTTATACTCTCTAGGGTTTAATACACTTGTTTTTCCTGCCTCTAAATTTGTTTTCTTTCTTCTTAGAAAACAAAGACAGAATTTTTCTTTTGTTCTTGATTTGTGAAATAATTAAGAAGATTGCTAGCACATATTCCAATTCATTTTGCGAAGGGCTCTTCATGTGGATACCTACAGGGGACGCATCCTTTTGGAGACGTTTAGATCCGAACAACCAAAGCAAAAAGCTCGAGGTAAGGTGTCACCGATGTGAACCTCCTATCATCCTTCTAGAAAATCTTGCCTCTTCTGCATTTTGGTGAGATTCTTGAAACCTTAGATTTAATCAAGTAGTCGAATTACATGGATCCAGGTTTAGGAACATGATAAAATTTTAATTTTTCCACTATGTTTGTACCACGTAACCCAACAATGGTATCAGAGCCACTTGTAGTTCGATTAATTGATTCTGTGTATATGTGATATATGTTAGGGTTTATGATTTGTTTTTAAAAAGGGTTTTCAAAATTATCAAAAAGGGTTTTGATTTGTTTTGTGATAATTCTTAGTAATCTATTTGAAAATGGAATTAAACATTAATTTCATTAATGTTTGTAATGGTTTAATATGATTAAACTAAAAGCAGTTTTTGATTTTATGAATTCAGAATGTTGTTTCATGAAAAACGAATTCAAAATGTCGTTTCATTAAAACGAATTATGTATGATGTTTTTATGAAAAATGAATTAAGTATAATGTTTTATTAATGTGATTTAATGAAACAAAAATTATGTGTTCGAAAACCTAATCACTTAAGGATTTATATCTATTATGTATTCTGTTTTGATTAATATGATTAATTGAAACAACATATTTGTTTTCTGTTTTAATTAGGAAAATTGGTGTCTATTTTGATCAGGAAAATCATTTTTTATTAAATTTGAAACAGAAATTTTGTGATTATGCAGATTTTGTGTTAAGGGGCAATATGTTTAAATGTTAAACAGATTATGCAAAATGGATCTGTTTTATACAGATTCATTCAAGCTGTAATTTTGATTACAAAAATTAGGGATTTCTTAATGGATGCATCTGTTTAAAATTAAAAAATTATTTTTTATTTGTTATGAATGGATTTTTCAGACTGTTAGATGTTTATAGAAAGTTATGTCTTTTAGGCAGCAGCTGATTCAATAATATGATTACGAAAATTGGCTAGTTGCTTCCTTAACACAAATTAGGGTTTTAAGATGGTTGTTTTAATTAAGCATTTTTGTCTATTTTTGAACAAATTGATTTTATAGTAATTTGATTACGAAAATTCATTAATGTTCAAAAATTTGAAAGGCAATTGACTGAAGAGATAAGGTAAAGTGTTTACCATCAGACCAGCTGACTAGCCAGTGGGACCACCACCTGGGGCGCTGCCCCCGGACCCTGCCAGGGGCACTACCCCTTGACCCTGAAAGAATTGTCACATTATTTTATTTTTAACATAATAATTGTATTTGTTAACTAAATAGATTATTATGTTATACAAGTTTGTTATTTTATGCATGGTGCATAGTATGGCCCTTAAACCAATGTGATTGGATTTAATTTTTTATGGGTTGCAATTTTAAATACGGCCTACGAGTCATTTTTATTTTATTGTATTTATTTTATTAGAATAATGTAGAATAAATTAATATAATTTATGTAAATCAAGACCCATGGTGCAATTCAAGTTGGAGGCCCAGGATAAAGATCCAATATAGGAACCAAAGAAGTAGATCCATGGTAAAAGATGGAAATCCAAGTTGGAGGCTCAATTTGTAATTGTAATATTACCTAAGTTTGACCTTTGATCTTCATATTGGCTTATGAAGATCAACTTAGATTTGCACCATGCTATGTCACATTTATTTTAGTTGTTATGTATGTGATGCCATATGATGCATGCAATACAATATAATAATAACTAAATAAGATTAAATAAAGACGAACCCTCATTTAATATTAAGTCATTATAATGCCTCCCATAAATTCAACACTTGTCAAGCCTTAGATTATTATATATGGGCCTGCCAAAGCAAGGTGTATAAATTTATCCAGGGAAGGCAAGTTGGATAATGGTGCTATCCAAACATTTGATATGGTTTAACTTAACTAGTTTATCAAAATGGTTTTGGACCTAGGGCATTAGATGGGATTTTTAACCATGACATATGATGTCAAATCCCATACCATCCAAGAGTTACATGAGATGTAATTGATAAGAGTTGTCTACCTAAATAACCATATTTTAGGCTATGAGCCAAAGCTCACTTAGAGTATGGTGAAATATGGATCTTGGCCCATTAAAATTTGTAAATTAACTTAGAGGGTTATTGATTTAAGTAAATTTAGTGGGAGTTTTTTTAATTATGCCTCATACACATTTAATAAAATACTAAATGGACTTTGCATATATTTGTTATAGATAATGACTTCAAACATTGCACCTACCATGTCGCTGCGATTGATCCTTGAGAAGGATAAGCTCAATGGGACTAACTTTCTTGACTGGTACAAAAACCTAAGAATTGTTCTTAGGCATGAGAGAAAGGAATACATCCTTGATTAACCCATCCCTGAGGAACTAGCTATCAATGCTCCTAGAGCACAAAGGGATGCTTATAACAAGCATTTTAATGATTCTACTGATGTCACTTATATTATGCTTGGATGTATGGAGTCTGAGCTACAAAAGAAACTGATGGAAATGGAGGCTTATACTATGATAGACCATCTCAAGGAAATGTTCCAAGAGAAAGCCAAAATTGAAAGGTTCAATACCATCAGGGCATTGCTTTCCTGCAAGCTAACTACTGGCGGCTCTATCAGTCCTCATGTTCTCAAGATAAAGGGTCATCTTGATCACTTGGACAAGCTTGGTCTCAAGATTGAACAAGAACTGGTTATGGATATTATTCTCCAATCTTTGCCTGAAGCTTATGATAGCTTCATTATGAATTTCAATATGCATAGTATGGAGAAGACTATTTCAGAGTTGCATGGGATGCTGAAAACTGCTGAGAAGAACATCAAGAGTAACACCAAGGATGTTCTCATGGTCAACAAGGGAAAGGGGATGAAAAGGGTTGGAAAGGGCAAGGGCAAGGTCTTTAAAGGCTTTTAGAAGCCCAAGCTAAAGCCCAAGCCCAAATCCAAAGCTGAACCCAAACCAAAGGAAGGAATTTGCTTTTTTTATAATGAGCCAGGTCATTGGAAAAGAAATTACAAGCTCTATTTAGATGTTCTAAAGAAGAAAAAGGGTGGTGAGACTACCTCTTCAGGTATTCATGTTATAGAATTAAATTTATCTACTTCTGATTCTGATTCTTAGGTATTAGATACTGGATCAGGATCTCATATATGTACAAATGTGCAGGGTCTAAAAAGGAGTAGATCATTGGCAAGAGACGAAATGTACCTAGGAGTTGGCAATGGAGCAAGAGTTGCTGCTTTAGCTGTAGGAACTTATGAGTTACCTTTGCCTAGTGGACTTGTTTTATCTTTAGAAAATTATTATTATGTACCTACTATGTGTACAAATATTATTTCTGTTTCTTGTTTGGACAAGAAAGGATTTGAATTTATTATTAAGAATAATAAATACAGTATTTATCAGGATAACATTTCTATGGATATGCTCCATTCTCTAGTGGACTTTATGTTTTAGATGCTGAAGACACTAATGAAATGCCAATCTATAACGTTGATAAAAAGAAGTCTAAATCTAATGATTTAAACTCAACCTATCTCTGGCATTGTCGTTTAGGCCATATAAATGAGAAACGCATTTCAAAGCTACGCCAAAATAGGCTTTTAAATTCATTTGATTATGAATCATTTGATACATGTGAATCTTGTTTACTTGGAAAAATGACTAAAACACCTGTTACTAGACAGAGTGAAAGGGCTAATGATTGATTGGGCCTGGTACATTCTGATGTATATGGACCATTAAGCTCAATTGCTAGAGGAGCTTTTCAGTACTTCATAACTTTCATAAATGATTTCAATAGATATAGTTATCTATATCTAATGAAATATAAATTTGAATCTTTTGAAAAGTTCAAAATTTTCAAGAATGAAGTACAAAATCAACTTGGTAAAAATATTAAAACACTAAGATCTTTTTGAGGTGGTGAATATTTAAACCAAGAATTTACAGATCATCTTAAAGATTGTGGGATTGTCTCACAATTGACTCCTCCAGGTACACCACAATGGAATGGTGTGTCTGAACATAGAAATCGGACTCTATTGGATATGGTTCGATTTATGATGAGTCAATCTGATCTTCCAATCTCTTTTTGGGGATATGCTTTAGAAACTGCTACATTCATTTTGAATAGAGTTCCATCGAAGGCAGTTGAAAAGATACCATATGAGAAATGGACTGGAAAAACTCCCAGTTTGTCTTTTCTTAAGATTTAGGGATGTGATGCTTTTGTGAAGCATCAAATCACAGATAAACTAGCACCCAAATCTGAAAAATGCCTTATTGTGGGATATCCTAAAGAAACTAAAGGATATTACTTCTACAATGTATCTGAGAACAAAGTGTTTATGCCTCGGAATGGTATATTCTTGGAAAGAGAGTTTATTTCCAAAGGAACCAGTGGGAGCATAGTACAACTTGCAAAAATTCAAGGCCCATAAAATAGCATTATACCTTATATGGAACCGCAACTGAATCAACAAGTAGTTATTGAGCCTGCACAAGTACCAGAAGGCCCAAGAAGGTCTGGTAGGACACATCAAATCCCCATGAGATTTGGATTTCTTATAACCGATGATTATGATGTGTTAATTATGGATCATAATGAGCCCACATCCTATCAGAAGGCCATAAATAGTCCTGACTCTGAGAAATGGCTTGAAGCCATGAGATCAGAAATGCAATCCATGTATAATAACCAAGTATGGACCTTGATTAACCCAAATGATGGCTTAAAAACTATTGGGTGCAAATGGGTTTTCAAAAAGAAAATTGACATGGATGGCAATGTGCATACCTTTAAGGAAAGACTAGTTCAAAAGGTTTCAAACAAACACATGGTATAGACTATGATGAAACTTTTTCACCAGTGGCTATGCTAAAATCTATTCAAATTCTCCTTGCCATAGTTGCATACTATGATTATGAAATATGGCAAATGGATGTCAAAACAGCATTTCTTAATGGAAACTTACTTGAGGATGTGTACATGAGACATCCAAAGGGTTTTATTAGTCCTGAGAATTCTGGAAAGGTATGCAAGCTTCAAAGATCCATTTATGGATTGAAGCAAGCATCTCGAAGTTAGAATCGTCATTTTGATGAAGCAGTCAAAGAATTTGGCTTCATTAAAAATGATGATGAACCTTGTGTATACAAGAAAGTTAGTGGGAGTGCTATTGTGTTTTTAGTACTGTATGTGGATGACATACTACTCATTGGAAATGATATCCCTATTTTACAAAATGTTAAATCATGGTTAGGGAATTGTTTCTCAATGAAAGACTTAGGTGAAGCTGCTTATATATTAGGCATTAAGATCTATAGAGATAAATCTAAAAGGCTTATTGGCCTAAGTCAAAGCACTTATATTGATAAGGTATTAAATAGGTTTAGTATGCAAGATTCCAAGAGAGGATTCTTGCCAATGTCGCATGGCATTAGTCTCAGCAAGACTTAGTGTCCTATGACACAAGATGAGCAAGACTTCATGAGTAAGATTCCATATGCTTCTACTATTGGATTTATCATGTATGCAATATTGTGTACTCAACCTGATGTTTCATATGCCTTAAGCACAATGAGCAAATACCAATCAAACCCAGGTGAAAGTCACTGGACAGTAGTTAAAAATATCCTTAAGTACTTGAGAAGAACTAAGGATGCATTTTTACTGTATGGTGGTCAGGAAGATGAGCTAGTTGTAAATGGTTACATAGATGCTAGCTTCTAAACTAACAAGGATGATTTTTTATCACAGTCAGGATATATGTTTTGTTTGAATGGAGGTGCAGTGAGCTGGAGGAGTTCCAAGCAAGACACTGTTGCTGATTCTACAATAGAAGCTAAGTACATAGCTGCCTCAGAAGCAGTTAAGTAGGTTGTTTAGATCAAGAAGTTCATAATTGGACTAGGTGTTGTTCCTAGTATATCAGATCCAGTTAACTTGTATTGTGACAATAATGGAGCTATAGCCCAAGCTAAGGAGCCCAGATCACATCAGAGATCCAGACACATACTCAGTATTATCATCTCATTCGAGAAATCATTGAGAGAGGAGACATCAAGATATGCAGAGTACCTACAAATGATAATGTTGTTGATCCACTGACTAAGCCTCTTCCACAGCCTAAACATAAGAGTCATACTAGGTCCATGGGTATTCGATACAATGTTGATTGGGCCTAGTGCAAATAGGAGATTGTTAGTGATATGCACTAGGTCAATCGTTTATGATTATGTATTGCCTTTCTTATTTTATTACTAAAGAGGTATTTCATTATCATTTGATTTTGTAATAATTATATGAATGGTTAATTCTTACTAAGGTCATCAAGTATGTGACTTGATAGTAAAACCCTTAGATTAAAATAAGAGTTCTATTCTAATTATCCCTAGCTATTTATTCATTATATAAATATTAAAGTATTAAGGCTAGTATGATGTTGACTGATGGTTATGTTTTACTAATCATGAATATGAGATATTAAGTCAACTCATAAGTACATGATGAGAGATCATGTACTGGATTGACCCACTATGAGAATACTACATAGATTATTGTCATAAGTATTTCTCATCACAGTAATTTTATTTTGGTCCTTTAACCTTGAAATCATCATGGATTTCTACATAGCTATTTTATGTTTTGACACATTCTAATTTTGTCTTTAACCGGACGATTAAATAGGATGTTGTTGGATATGAAATTAGTTATATGAGGAATGTGAGTGATTCAGAAGGAATGTATCCCTCATTAATCTGAGAAAGATATCTAAGGGCGCCTTTATGAGATAGACTGAAGGAAAATGCATGGTCATGCTAAAATGAATTGATAAAGAGTTATCATTTTCGGTCTACTTGGAATTCAGCTATAATATTGAACTATCTAAAGATGACATTCTATGTCTTATGTTCAATTAAGATATCATGTGATAAAGGGATGATAAAATTCACTGTAATTAGGTTATGTCGGATTATTGTCTTCACATGACTTGGGTAGTCATAATGTCTTGCTAGAGGCCACTTATGACTTATAGGCCTAAATAGAGATTTAGGCCCACTGCCAATGTTATGTGAACCTATAGGGTCACACACTTAGAACAAGCCCAAAATGGATATGGGTTTAATAAGCCCAAAATAAACTCTGTGGAAATAACTAATTAAAGTGTTTTATTTATTTATTTGTTCATTTTTTTTATTTAAGATAAATTTTATTTTAAATAAATAAGATATTATTTCTTATTTATTTTTAAAACAAAATTAGAATATAATAAATGGAAAATTACCAAAAGGTCATTGGTAGGTGAAACCCTAATTTGGAGTCTATAAATATGTTATATTCTCTAAGGTTTAATACACTTGTTTTTCCTACCTCCAAATTCATTTTCTTTCTTCTTAGAAAATAAAGACAGAGTTTTTCTTTTGTTCTTGATTTGTGAGACAATCAAGAAGGTTGCTAGCACACATTCCAATTTTTTTTGTGAAGGGCTCTTCGTGTGGATACCTATAGAGGACGCATCCTTTTAGAGACGTTTAGATCCAAACAACCAAAGCAAAAAGCTCGAGATAAGGTGTCATCGATGTGAACCTCTTGTCATCCTTCCAAAAAATCTTGCCTCTTCTGCATTTCAGTGAGATTCTTGAAACCCTATATTTAATCAAGTAGTCGAATTACATGGATCCAGGTTTGGGAACGTGATAAAATTTTAATTTTTCCATTGCATTTGTATCACATAACCCAACACCCTCAGCCCCGAACCCCCAACCAATTTGATGAAAATTAAGTTTTTATTTTATTTTCTGCCTATAAAAGTGTGATATATGCAATTTTTTTATCCAAACCTTTTATGTTCTGTGTCCATTTTTTTAATGATTTCTTACAATACTACTAATTCATTTCAAATCATGATTGGGATAAACCCTAAACCCCCCGACCCCCAAACCTATGGGATGAAAATTATGTTTTCATTTATTTTTCGCCTATAAAAAGCTGACATATGCAATGTTCTTAAACAGACCTCATATGTTCTATGTCAATTTTTTTAAAGATATCTTCGAGTACTAGTGATTCAATTGAAATCATGATTGGGATATTCGCATCAAAATCCTATAAATTATAAATTTTTCATAATTACATCTTAAAAGAAAACTTCTTAAAAATTGCATCTTATAAGATTTTGAATATATCCTTATTAGTCTATGTCTTGTAAGTCAAACAGAATTGGCTAATTTGACATAAACATAATTTATGTCCTTCACGCCTTGCCTAACTCATCATCTCACATGAACATTAAACTTCCAACTTAATTTTCCATTAAAATAAAAAATTTGGTTTCAATCATTACACAAACATATGTAATATTCTTCTTTTTCTGTTGCTTCTTTTGCTTCTCCTCCTCCTCCTTCTAATTTGACATAAACATAATTTATGTCCTTTATGCCTTGCCTAACACATCTTCTCACATGAATCATGTCATAAAGTCACTTCATCCATTTGCCACATTAAACTTCCAACTTAATTTGCCATTAAAATAAAAAATTTGGTTTCAATCATTACACAAACATATGTAATCATTAAACTTCTTTTGCTTCTTCTACTACTTCTTCTACTTCTCCTCCTCCTCCTCTTTCTCCTCCTCCTCTTTCTTTCTTCTTCTTCTTCTGCTCCTCCTCCTCCTCCTCCTCCTCCTCCTCAACTTCATCTTTTTCACTTTAATTTTTCACTCTTTGTGAATCACTCCTTCTTACATTTTCTCCATCAAATTTATCCTCTCACCATAGCTCCCACTTTCTTTGATTTTCTATGTGAGTTCTTGATCACACATGAATAATTAACTTCAAAAATCTTAATGGTTGCTAGTGATAATTTCATATGAGAGCTATAATTGGAGTGGGCTTATATATTTAATGGAATGAGAAAGTAAAATTACAAATGTTATGGAATATGACATAATCAAATTAGGCAAAATGAGGGTGGTTAGTTATAAAAAAATTTCAATAGGATTGTTTAACTTCTTATAGTGTTGTGCAATGTATTTCTATTATTGAGTTTATTGATGTTAGGAGAGAATTTGGTCTTGCATGGTAAAATAAAAGGCACCCCCTAATCCTATTATTGTTCAATTTAAGAGTAATTAAAAATTTTGTGTTTTATTTTCTTTGAATTTTTCTAAATACAATTTTATGTATTCCAGAATGTCTATTTTAGCTTTAGGGTAATGTAGTTTTTGAACTTTTGACAAAACTAAAAAAAACTATAAAGTTGTAGATAGAGATTTTTTTTTCAACAGTTACTCTTTTTAATGTCGTCAAAAAGTTATTGTGAAGAATGGGGACATGGTTGTAATTTTTTTATTTTGATTCTCAATTTAATGAAAAAATTTTAATATAATCCTCTTAATTTTCTCATTACTCTACTTTTATTATGGGAATAAGTACAAATAAGCACCTTACGAATCAAGCATTTCAGCATCAAGACTCTATGGTTTCCTTTATGACATTTTAATACCTTGTTATTTCAAATTAATAGTACTTCAGTGATAAAATTTGTTATAACTCATGATTTCTCTTACTTCTCGCATCCAAACAATTTAATTTTTATTTTTCATCAAATTCCCATAATTTTAACATGGATTTAGCAATAGCATGATTGTTCATAGTATTTATTTTTTTATCTTATTTATGTTATTATTACTACTTAACCCTAAAACCTCAACCCTCAATCCTAGACCCTCAACCTCAAACCCTAAACCATAAACCCTCAACCCTAAACTTAACTTTAAACTCTAAACCCTCAACCCTTAACCATAAACCCCAAACCTCAAACTGTGCATAGTCGTGTGATGAGTTTTAGTGTGTGCATCAAGTCGCATGGCCTTGTGCAAAATGCACACAGCCGTGTGTCAAGTTTTGGCATCAAAAGACGCACAGTCGTGTGCATTTTTCACACGGCTATGTGACTTGATTATCCAAAAGTGGCGACACAAGACGCATGGCCATTTGCATTTTCAACATGGTCGTGCGACCTGTACATGCATACTTCAAAAAATTCACTGAATAAAAAATTCAACACACATAAACAAGCAATGCATCATAAATTTGATTTAAAAGTCACTCAAAACAACATTTCACTAAACATTTAACTCACAAGACCTCTTCTAGAGCTCCAACCTTTCTTTCATTCCCTGAAATGCATAAGAAACAATCATCAAAAATAGAATAAACTTGCAAAAACATAAAAGAAATAACCAAATAATAAAAATAAAAAAATACAAATAAAAATAGTCTTGGTTGAGCCCCTAAGAAGCGCTCTTTTAATGGTCCATGAGCTAGACCATCAAATTGATCATCCAGTTGATTCCTTCAAGTATGAAACTTGATGGAACTCCTTAAATATGCTTCCATGGTATAGCTTTAACCTTTGCCCATTCACTTTGAATGTGTCTCCTTTTATGTTGCTCAATTCCACAGCTCCATGAGGATATGAATGAGTCACTGTATACGATCCTGTCCATCTACTTTTCAACTTTCCAAGAAACAATCTGAGCCATGAGTTAAACAACAAAACTTGATCACCTTCCTTAAACTCCTTGATTCTTACTCTTGCATCATGCCATCTCTTAGTACGTTCTTTATAAATCCTTAAAGTTTCACAAGCAGCTTCTTTTATCTCTTCAAGTTCATTCAACTATAACATTCTTTTCTCAGCTACCTTCCTGAAGTCAAAATTCAAGGCTTTCACCACCTGGTAGGCCTTGTGTTCAAGCTCAACAGGAAGATGACATGCTTTGCCATAAACCACCCTGAAGGAAGACATCCCAAGAGGTGTGCCCACAAAGCATCATCAAGCTTCCTTGCCCATTCTTTCCTTGACTTACTTATTTTTCTCTCTAAAATCTTCTTTTAACTCCCTATTACTCACCTCAACTTAGCCACTAGTTTGCGGGTGATAAGGTGTAGCTACCCTGTGCTTCACACCATGGCGAGCTAATAAAGCTTCCATATTCTTATTGCAAAAGTGTGTTCCCCCATCACTTATGATGACTCAAGGCATTCTAAATTAAGAGAATAGCTTCTTTAAGAACTTGCAAATAACCCTTACATCATTGACTACACACGCCTGAGCTTCCACCCATTTGGAAACATAATCCACACAAATAAGAATATACCTATTACCATCTGACACCGAAAATAGACCCATGAAATCAATGCCCCAAACATCAAAAACTTCCACTTCTAGAATTCCAAATTGGAGCATTTCATCCTTCTTTGAAATGTTTCCACTCCTTTGGCATGCGTCACAATGCATCACAAAATCTCTAGCATTTTGAAAAATTGACGGCCAATAGAACCCTATTTCAAGAACCTTAGCAGATGTTCTTTGTGGTCCATAATGTCCACCATTGACCCTCCTATGACAGTGTTGTAAGATTTCTCCTACTTCCTCGTTTGTTACACATCTCCTCACCATGCCATCATTGCATAGTTTCCACAAAAAAGGCTCATCCCAAATGTAGAACTTAGCATCACGAATCAACTTTTTCTTTTACTGAGAAGTGAACTCTTTTGGAATTTCACCCATTGACAAAAAGTTTGCTACATCAGCAAACCAAGGAGCACCCATAAATCCTATAGTGAAAAGCATTTTGTCAGGAACATCTCCTTGATAGGCTATTGCTTATCACTTTCCTCTTATTCCAACTCCAACCTTGAAAGATGATCGGCTACTACATTTTCAGCTCCTTTCTTATCTCTGATCTCAATATCAAACTCTTGCAACAAAAGTACCCATCTCATGAGCCTTGGTTTCAAATCCTTTTTGTTTATTAAATACTTCAATGTTGCATAATCTGTGTATATAATTTCCTTAAATCCAAGGAGGTACAATCTGAACTTGTCAAAAGCAAATATAATAGTCAGCATCTCCTTTTCTATAGTAGCATAATTCAACCGAGTATCTGTCAATGTTTGGCTTGCATAATAGATCATAAGCAACCTATTCTCCTTTTTTTGGCTAAGAACGACTCCTATTGCATGATCACTAGCGTCACACATCAGCTCGAATGGTAGACTCCAATTTGGTGCCATCACTATAGGAGCAAAAACAAGTGCTTGTTTCAACCTATTAAAAGCGAATTTACAATCATCAATAAAATCAAAAAGTGAATCTTTTTTAAGTAACTTACAAAGGGGTTTTGAGATTTTTGAGAAATCCTTGATAAATCGCCTATAGAAGTCTGCATGACCAAGAAAACTCCTAACTCCTTTAACATTTTTGGGGTACTATAACTTCTCAATTGCCTCTACCTTTGCTTTATCAACTTGAATGCCTTGAGCTAAAATCTTGTGTCCAAGTACAATACCTTCATCTACCATGAAATGGCACTTTTCCCAATTCAACACCAAATTGGTTTCCTCACAACGTGCTAGAACTTTCTCCAAATTGCTCAAACATCCTTCAAATGAGTTTCCATAGATAGAAAAATCATCCATGAAAACATCCATGATCTCCTCTACTAAATCAGTAAATATAGCCATCATACATCTCTGAAAAGTTACAGGACCATTACATAACCCAAATGGCATCCTCCTGTATGCAAATGTGCCATAAGGACATGTAAAGGTGGTCTTCTCTTAATCTTTTGGAGCTATTACAATTTGATTATAGCATGAGTAACCATCCAGGAAGCAATAAAAAGCATGTCCTACTATCCGCTCTAACATTTGATCAATAAAGGGTTATAGGAAATGGTCTTTCCTTGTGGATGAATTCAATTTCCTGTAATCAATGCACACTCTCCATCCATTCATAACTCTTATAGGAATGAACTCTCCTTCTGTATTTTGCACAATTATTATTCCCCCCTTCTTTGGCACACACTGAATTGGGCTAACCCAAGAACTGTCAGAGATTGGATAAATAATTCTTGCATCAAGTAGTTTGACCACTTCTTTCTTTACCACCTCTTACATGTTCGGGTTGAGCCTCCTCTATCTTTCAATGGTTGGCTTCTATCCATCCTCCATCAAAATCTTATACATGCAATAAGAGGGACTTATACCTCTTATATCCGAAATTTGCCAACTGATTGCCTTTATTTTTCTCTTTAGCTTGTTCACCAACAAATCCTTTTACTCCTTACTAAGTTTAGAAGATATAATCACAGGTAAAGTTTGGCCATCACTAAGAAAAAGTGTACCTTAAATATTAAGGTAACAGCTTCAAGTCTAGTTTTGGTGGTTTTATGATTGAGGGTGGTGTGGGTTCAGTGCTTGGTAGTTGTATGTGTAGTTGGTGCGGGTATTTGAGAGACACTTCTTCTTGAGAAGATTGTACCTGTAAGCACTTCTCAATGTTCTCAACTTCTAAAGACCGTGCTAACCTCTGTCATTGGACTTCATTCACACATTCATCAATGACTTTAACTCACATGCAAAAATCTTCGTCATAAGGATATTTCATAGTTTAATAGATATTAAACTTACAGCTCTCATCCCGCACTTTTAATATGAGAGTTCCATCATAGATGTTAATTATTGCTCTAGCAATGTAAAGGAATGGCATACCAAGGATTAGTGGAACCTCCTCATTTTCTTTAAAGTCAAGGACTACAAAATCCACTAGAAAAATAAATTTTCCAGCCCTTACTAACACATCCTCCACTATCCCTTCTGGTTCCTTCACTGTCCTATCTGTAAATTACAATCAAATGCTTATAGGTTTTGCTTCTCCTAATCCTAATTTCTTGTAAACAAACAAAGGCATAAGATTAATTGAAGCTCCAGAATCACATAAAGCTCTTTGAAAATTTAAATTTCCCACAAAATAAGGAATAGTGAGACTCCCTGGATGCTTCCTTTTTAAAGGAAGTTTCTTCGAGATGATAGTGCTACACTCTTTTATGAGTGTGATGGTCTCACACTCTTGCAACTTCTTTTTATTGGAAATCAATTCCTTGAGAAATTTAGCATACGTAGGCATTTGCAAAAGACATTCCACTAGAGGCATATTGATGTGGAGTGCTTTAAACCTCTCTAAAAATTTAGCAAATTGTTGATCATGCTCCTGTTTCTTCAATCTTTGAGGGTATGGAGCTGGAGGTTTGTAAGGTTTCACTAGTGTTGGTGTAGATTTCTCTACTACTCATTCCTTATTTTTATTATCACCTTGCAACTTCTACACTGTTTGCACTTTAACTTATTCATCCTCTTACTCTTTCTCCTCTTCCTTCTTTTTTTCCTACTCATATTCTATTATTGCTTTTAGGATTTGGATCTCTGTTCCACTTCTCAAGGTGATAGCCTTCAACTATTCTTTTAGATTCTTCTCAGTGTTGCTTGGCAAAGAACCTTGATTCCTCATTGACAATAAATTTTCCAACTACCCCATTTGCACCTCTAAATTATGAATAGAGGAAGAGCGATTCTTGAACATCAGTTGAGTGTCTTGATACATTTGCTTAAATCTGCCTTCCAACCTCTTTTTAGCTTCATCTTGTTGATTCATTTTTGTGGACATCACATCCATGAAATTCTCCAACTTTCTCTCTAGAGAACTCCCAGAAGATGAATTTTTTTCTTGATGGAATTTGGTTGCTGGTGTTGCACATTATGCCCTACAAAACCAGGTGGTGCTTGTGGCCTCCACTGGTTGTTCCCTTGATTACTCTAAGAGAAATTAGGATGATTTCTCCAACTTGGATTATAGGTGTTACCATGCACTTGGTTCTGCTGTCCTTTAAACTAGATGGGTTTTCGCAAGTATACAGATTCATACAAGTAGTAATTAAATATCAATCCCACAGAGCTTGCAGATTGACTACAGTGATACTAGTCGTGTTTGTTTGTTTAAACAACCAAAAAGGGTATTTTGAATTAAAATAAAAATTAAACTAAGAAAAAACACAAAAAATTATAATGAAATAATAATCACTTTAGAGAGTTAGGGTTCTTATTACCAATTCAACCTTTATTTAAGATCAATTAACTGCTAAGCCATATCTAACCTTAATCCAATTTGAGGGTCTCAAGAATCATAGGCTTTCCTCTTAAGACAACCCTGTGATTAACTAAGTAAATTGACATTCTTAGATTTAAAGCTCTCACCTACTAAGTGTTCGATTAACCCAGTTTAAGCACCAACCCTTAATCAATATTAATTGCTTAAGTGTTTCTCAACTAAGAAAGCATCTAACAGGTTATTGTTTAAATCTAATACAACCCATCTATCAATCAAGTTTTCTTGTGTATATTCAATCAAAGGGTGATCAATCCTAAAAAGACATTAAGTTCAACAACAACTAAAGGATCTAGATTAATGGCTTAGGTTTAATTGTGATTAGCCTATGGTTGAATTGTAATAAGAACCCTAACTAAGAATTTAGCTACTCATGTTAATTGTAAGAGACAAAAAAGAAAAATAAAAGAAAATAGGCATCATCATTAAATCAAAATTAGGAATGAATAAACACAATTGAATAAAAGAAACCTCATGTTCAATAGGAAGCTTAATGTTCATCAATTCTTATTCTCAAATCTCCAAAACTAACATAAGCAAGAAAATTCCTTGTTCTCTTTAAAACTACTCTAAGAAAATGTATATCAAAAATTAATGAAATATCCTCTCCCTTATTTTTGGTGGCTACCCTCTTATAAAACCCTAATTACCAACCCTAGGGTTACAACCATGTGAAATCTCCATCTTGTCACTCATGAGTCAGCAATTAAATTTCACTTTGAATTTCCCAATCACCAGGTCGCACGGCCGTGTGCATTTTGTGCATGGTTGTGCACCTCACTTTTTCAATATTTTAGCATATCGACCTCCATTGCTTTTTGGGCCCACTTCAAGTGCCTACGACTCCCATGTAACCTTCCTCTACTGTTCTTTGACTTCCCTAAATACATAAAAATCAACCAAAAATAAACCAACTAATACATAAAAATAAATAAACACACAAGACATGCATTAAGTACTCAACTAAATAAAAGAAACACAAACTTAACTGAAATTGCATCTAATCCTAACATAAAGACTACTTAAAATAATGCATTTTTCACACTCATCATCAAGCATAATAAAAACCATTATCATGCTTGGTTAAGTGTTATCAAGTTCTCATTAACCTTGGTTATCCTAGCCATAAATGCTACAAGTTCGAGTTTAAAGGGCTTCTTATACCTCTTAGAATGACTACTTCAGCCTTTGAGTTATAATTGCCTCTGACCTACCCTTATACTAGATAGGTGTAGTAGGGCTGAAACTATAACCACAACCTCAACTCAAAAAGACTAATTATTAATATTGTCTCTCTAAAAGAAGCAGTTCATATTCAACTCACTAAAAAGACATGGAAATCAATAAGATTCAAAATATATAATATACGCAAAATTGACGTATCCCGAGTTCTCTATTGAAATAGGAGTTACATCTGCTATACGATCGAAGATATCAATACTGCACCCTGCAAAACTCCTGGTGCATATGCAGTATTATCGCGACACTGAGCCACAAGCTCCTTATTCAATTGTTCCCACTATCTACGGTAATCATCTGGCCTTCCATGTCCATCTCTACCCCTACACCTAATAGGCTAAACAGGGGGGGTATAACCTCATGCACAAAAGACTTTCTTTCATTGACCTCATCGACCAATGGAGTGACTCACGCTCACAGCATTCAAAAAAAAATAAAAACAAAACAAGTAATTCAAACAATCACAGATAACCAGACCTCCTAACGGATATGCAGAATTCCTAAAGCAAGGAAAACTTTTCAAAGACATGATTGAACCTATTTTAATTATAGTAGTATAAGCACCTAATTTCGGGATGTAATTATACACAATTGCGACGTAAACCCCTATGATGAAATTTATTCAAAAATTGAATTTGGTTGTCGATTTTCTAGACATTAGGGACTAAATTATAACATTTTTTAGGATTTGATTACAAGTTAATTTTTCAGGGGTCTTTTGGTAATTAAAGGTTAAAAAAATTGGCATTAGTGTAATGCCGATCGGCATTATACAATGTCGATCGGCATTGCACAATGTCGACGCATAAAAAGTCCTTTTTTTTATTTTTTGCCTATTTTCTTAATTTTTTATTTATTTTTTAGTGTTTTGATTGGTTAAAAAGTTAATTTTATTATTATTATTATCAGATAAATTTTTTTTATGCATTCAAAATGCATAAGGAGCTTTCAAAATCAAATTTTATTATCAGTCTATTTTGAAGAGATGAGCACGTTCCTATAATGGGGGAAGTCAGTATGCAGACTCTACTTTAAAAAGCAAAGAGTCTGAGTGCGTGGGGGGGCTGGAGACTCACACACGGACGAGGACAAAGACACACATACACAGTGAGGGAGAAAAAAAAGAGGGAGAAGACAAAAAAAAGATGAAAAAAAAAAGGCGAAGCAGTGCACAAAAAACCTTAAAATCCAAACACTATTAGGAACACCCCGCACACCACAAACTTTGATTTCTTTTGTTCTGTCAAAACCTTAGTTTTTTTTAATATGATTCTTTCAATGAGAACGACCCAGCATTATTTTTAGTTCCAGTCCATAGTCAATAATAGTTTAATTTCAACGATGAAAATCCTAATCTGAGGGGCTAAAAAAGGCATTTGCACAGCATCTAAGATCATTATAGTGTTCTTTTTTATTCTTTTCTTCCTTACTGATTTTTATTTTATTTTTATTATTAATTTGAGTTTTAAATTTCATTAATATGATTTTTTGTGTTTTTTTTATTTTGATATCTGAGCGAGGATTGAGGAGGAAACAATCTAATGTTCAAGAATTGAACAGAAGATCCATGGAATGCCATGGATGAACCTGTACTGTTTTTTCAATAGCTCTTGGGATTTTTATTTTTATTCTACGTTTTGGTGTCCTTTGTAGTTATTTTAATTCATGGCTATATAATTGATTAATTTTAATTTTTGTACATAGTTTGCAATAGCCCCAGTAGTGGAAATAATGAAAGATTTAATTGTCTGCGTTTAAAATCAATTAGTGATTAGGTTCAATTGGGTAAAAATTAATTAAAATCAATAGTGGCAATATTTTAATTTAGGGTTTGCATGTAATGGATTTAGGGTTTCTACAAAATCACTGAAATATTTATTTGATCCTTTTTTATGTTTTTTTTTGTTTTGGGTTGTGTTTTTGGGTTTTTATATTATTTTAGGCCCTAAGCCCACACTTAGGTCCAACTCACTTTAAATAGGCTTAAAAAATGGTTTAGGACTTTAAATAATCAATTTAGGCCCGTTAGGTTAATTAGATTTCAAGCCCACTTAGTTAATTAAAACTTGTTTAGACTTAGCTCAGCCCATTTAATTTCATTTTTTTAAAATAAATAGGCATAGGCCCACATTTCACTTAATATAAAACCAAGTTAGACTTAGGCCCATTAATTTAATTTTCATTTAAAATTGAATAGAAGCCCATTCTTTAGACAAACTAAAATAAATAGATCTAGGCTCACTAATTAATAAAAAATGTAGACCCACCTTTAATCCATTTCTCACTTGTAAATAAAAAATATAAATCTAGCTAACTTTTAATAAAATTAACATATTTTAGACTTAGGGACAACGCAATCTTGAGTGCATTTTTTATGTGTAATTTTATTGACTAGATGCCTAGGGTTAGATGGATGTCAAATAGGGTTTAAATAAAATTGTATGTAATTAAATGATGAAATAATCATGTATAAAATTATTCTAAATGAACACGAGACTAAGAGAAGGTAGTATTTCATTTCCAGAATCTCTTGGTTATGGTGCTAACTTTCTTTTAAAGAATCGAGTACCACCAATCAAATTGTCTTAGTTATTACCTTAGGTGGGGACTCCTCTTATCCACGCTATGACTTTATGATATAGTAGTGTGTTCCTTAAGGCCCTAAGCCTAAACAATGTCATGATTGCTAAAATCTTGCATGTGCGTAAACCTCGTTGTCTACAAGTAGTTCCAAAGAAAACACAACTTAGAAAAACTAGGGCCACAACTCTAACAACTTAGGCCCAGATACAAACCACACTCTAATACTAACTTTGTCACGACCCAAACTAGGAGTCATGACCGGCGCTAGGGAACGGGAATTCTTTCGAACCTAAAACCCGTAGCAAGCCTTAAAAGAAATAAAAGCAAATGCAGTAAATAAATAAAAAGTATAACTGAATTAAAATTTTTCAAATCCATATAAAAATTATAAATACTCAATATCCTTTCATAAATAAAATTCATAATATTCAAATACAACTCTCTGAGTACAAAGTATCAAAACAAAACAATACTCTTCTGATACAATAACACTACTGCTGCAGTTTCTAAAATGCAAATCAGAGTTTAAAATATACATTTACATAAAATAGCTAGGATGGAAGAACACCGGCGAAGAGCTCTACTACTAAGGTTTGATAATATAAGATCTCCTAAAAAAAATAATTAAGGGGGGTTAGACCTCACTGAATGAATTATTATAATATATATACATGCAATCTAAACCATATTCAACCAAGCCTTCTTATATATATGCAAATACCTGCATTTCTCATAAATGTCAAACTCTGCTTTTATATATATAATAATGCAGAAAACGTTTATTTTAATAGATGAAGGATCAAATAGAACCCTATTAAATTGCAACCTTAATCAATAACATCACTCTAGCCATACATGCTCACTTAATTCCAAATCAATTCACTTATTCCATTTGGACAGTAGATTGGCCCTGAGACACTAAGTCAACTGAGCTCCAGTAGTCTGACTGTCAGTGTGATTGGCCCTGAGACACTAGGTCAACTGAGCTCCAACAATCACACTATCAATCATATCACATCTCAATCAAATCAATCATCAATAAATTAGTCTCAATTAAATCATAATACCACAAATGATTCTCACTCAACCCTAAATCTATCGCATCGGTACGTACACAGTTCTAGTGCTGCCCACTAGGTAGCACATTCTATCGATATCCTTCATTTAAAATAAAACATTCATATGAAAAAATAAAAAATGCAGAATAATAGTCATAATGATAAATTAAACCATATATATACTAGAAATATACCTAAAATAACTAAGTATATTTCGAGTATATATATGTCAAATAAAGTCAAATCAAACATGAAATATACCAAAAAAAAACCAATACTATGCTTAAAAATAATTAAGTATGAATCAATAGTATAATATGCATTTATTTTAAAAATATACCAAAAATATACTAAAACTATACCGAAAATATACTAAACATGCTAAGTCTATAACGAAGATAAAACACGCATTTATTTTGAAATATATCCAAAAATATACTAAAAATATACCCAATTATATAATATGCATATATCAAAATAAACCCTAAATATACCAAAGATATACTAAATGTATATTGAAAATATGCAAACATATATAATGAAATATATTAAAAATAAACCGAAAATATACCAAATCATGTTATAAATTAAATCACTTTTAAAACATATAATGAAAATGAAAAGTCCTAAGCCATGCATTCTAAATGCAATGCATATATATATACTCGTATATTCAAGGAGTATGGAAGAGCATGTATATCACTTGAGGATTGTACTACAGACACTGAGAGATCATCAGCTTTATGCTAAATTCTCGAAGTGTGATTTCTGGATGGAGAGTGTTTCTTTTCTTGGACACGTAGTGTCTAAAGAAGGTATTCAGGTTGATCCACAGAAGGTTGAAGCAGTATCTGAGTGGCCTAGACCTACTTCAGTTACTGAGATTCGGAGTTTTCTGGGTTTAGCCGGGTATTATAGGCGGTTTGTGCAGGATTTTTCCAGGATAGCAGCCCCTATGACTCGCTTGACTCAGAAGAATGTTAGATTTGAGTGGTCAGAAGCTTGTGAGAATAGTTTTCAGTTGTTGAAGGAGAAGTTGACCACAGCGCCAGTATTAGCTTTGCCTAATAGTGTGGATAAGTTCACAGTTTACTGTGATGCCTCTAGAATTGGTCTTGGTTGTGTGTTGATGCAGAATGGAAGGGTGATAGCCTATGCTTCGAGGCAGTTGAAGAAGCATGAGCAGAACTATCCTACACATGATCTTGAGATGGCTGCAGTGATCTTTGCTTTGAAGATTTGGAGACATTATTTGTACGGGGTGACTTGTGAGATATTTACTGATCACAAGAGCCTTAAGTACATTTTCCAGCAGCGAGATCTGAATTTGAGGCAGAGGAGATGGTTGGAACTGTTGAAGGATTATGATTACGAGATTCTTTACCATCCGGGTAAAGCTAATGTGGTAGCAGATGCCTTGAGTAGGAAGTCCTCAGGTAGTCTTGCTCACATCGGTGTGGAGAGGAGACCATTGATCCAGGAGTTGCATTTGATGGTGGATCAAGGTCTGATGATGAAGATCAGTAGATCAGGTAGACTGTTAGCTCAGTTTAAAGTACGATCTGTACTGAGGGATAGGATTAAAGCAGCTCAGAGCCGAGATCCTATTCTGGAAGAGCTTGCAGAGAATGTCAGAGCAGGGAAGTTCACTGATTTCACACTCGATGATGATGGTGTGTTGTGGATCAGTGGTAGATTGTGTGTTCCTGATGTGGATGATTTGAGAGAAGAGATCCTAGAGGAAGCACATTCTACAGCCTACAGCGTTCATCCTGGTGTTACTAAGATGTACCACAGTATCAGAGATTTATACTGGTGGGATGGATTGAAGAAGGATGTTGCTGATTATGTTGCTAAGTGCTTGACATGTCAGCAAGTGAAAGCCGAACATCAGAAGCCTTCTGGGAAGCTTCAGCCTCTTCATATTCCCGAGTGGAAGTGGGAAAGGATAGCTATGGATTTTGTAGTCGGTTTACCTCGTTCGAAGGATGGATACGATTCCATCTGGGTGATTGTAGACAGATTGACGAAGTCTGCACATTTCTTGCCTGTGAAAGCCACATATTCAGTTGCTAGATTGGCGAAGTTGTATGTGAAGCATATTGTGTGCCTTCATGGAGTACCTGTGTCCATTGTGTCAGATAGAGGTTCAGTGTTTACTTCTCGTTTCTGGCAGAAGTTGCAAGAAGCGATGGGCACTAGGTTGGATTTCAGTACTGCTTTTCATCCTCAGACAGATGGCCAGTCTGAGAGGACGATCCAGACACTGGAAGATATGTTGAGGATGTGTGTCTTGGATTTGGGAGGTAGCTGGGATGATCATTTGTCGCTTGTTGAGTTTGCATATAATAACAGCTACCATAGCAGTATTGGCATGGCACCATATGAGGCGTTGTATGGAAGGAAGTGTAGATCCCCGTTGAGTTGGGAAGAGATTGGTGAGAGAGCTTTGACTGGACCAGAGATGGTTCAGGATGCTGCAGAGAAAGTCGCCGTGATCAAGCGCAGGTTAGAGACCGCAGTTAGCAGACAGAAGAGTTATGCGGATCCTAGGCGCAGAGATGTGGAGTTTCAGGTTGGAGATTTCGTTTTTCTGAAAGTATCTCCGATGAAGGGTGTGATGAGATTTGGTAGGAAGGGTAAGTTAGCACCGAGATATATTGGACCGTTTGAGATTCTGGAGAGAATTGGCACTGTTGCATATCGGTTGGATTTGCCTCCGAGTATGTCGCAGGTGCATCCAGTATTTCATATCTCGATGTTGAGGAAGTATATCTCAGATCCTTCACATGTGTTGCAACCTGACAGAGTGGAAGTGAGTGAAGATTTGACTTTTGTGGAAGAACCTGTGGCGATCGTAGATTTTCAAGTTCGACAGTTGCGATCGAAGCAGATTCCGATGGTTAAGGTTTTGTGGCGTAGCGACAGAGTTGAAGAGCATACGTGGGAGACTGAAGCTGAGATGCGAGCTTCTTACCCGTATCTCTTTCCTTCCTGATTCTGTAATCTTGTTTTTAGAATTCGGGGACGAATTCTTGTAAGGGGGGAAGACTGTAATATCCCGTAATTTTAAAAATATTTTTACACTGTACCGGGATATGCAGTGTCAGTGATTTTTGTATTTTATACGATATTTTTATGAGTTAATATGTATTTTAAACCTATTTTAATTACTGTCTATTATTTTCAGTATTTTACGTAAAATTTTCCCGGGACTTTCATTTTCGGGGAAATTTCCACGTAAACAATGTACTATTAATTATTTTAAATGTATTTATGGGTTTGCATGAACTCATACATATTTTTAAATTATTAAATAAAGCCGGTGTGTGTATATTTATTTAATTAGGGTTTATTATTACCCTAATATTTTATTATTTATTTATTATTATTTGATTATTTTATTTATTATTAAATTATTAAAATTTATTATGTTTTTTCTTTTTTCTTTTTTTTTTTTTCTTTTTCTTTTCCTTTTTCTTTCTTTTTCTTTTCTTTTCTCTTTCCTTTTCTTTCTTTTTCTTTTTCTTCTTCTTCTTCTTCTTTTCCCGTAGACACCCGCCGGACCACCCACTATTCCTCACGTGGTTTCTCCCTCCTCCGGCCACCGTTTTCGACACCGCCGGTCTCTATCTTCTCCTTGAGCTCCGGTGAGTGTTATTCTAGCTTTTGTTTGAGCTAAAACGGTCTAGAATTGCTTAGGTTTTGAGTTGAATATTTCGGCCACTTTTGGTTTTCGATTTTTTTGAGCTTCAATTTGGATGATTCATGGAAACTTCCTTCACAAATGTTGTTCCTGGTAGCTTAATCTTCATGTATGAATTTTTGTAGAATTTTTGGAGATTTTTTGGATTTTTGGGTATTTTTGAATATTTTAATATTATTTTCGAATTTTCGGAAATTAATTATTTAAATTATGAAATTGGAGTTTATGGTTGAATTAGGTGTTGAAATGAATTATAGGAATTTATTTGGAATTTTTATGAATTTCTAAGTATTTATTTTTAATTATTGAAGTTTATGTGATTTTGTAAAATTAAGTTAATTGTGTTTTTATTTGAATTTAATTGGTTAATTGAGTTTAAATATTGATATTATTGATAAATATGTTGAGAAAATTAATTTTGGATAATTGTATGATTTTTAGTGAATTTTTGAAGTAATTTAGGTATATATATATATATAGGGGTATTTTGGTAATTTTACCCTAAATTGTCTAAAAATGTAATTTAATTGGTTTTAATATTTATTTAAGGTATAAAAATGATTTCTACAAAATATTTGGTATTTTTAACTAATTAAAACTATTTTCCGGGAATTATTTTCAATTATATATATAATATACGGTTTTTCTAATAAAATGAGTTTTAATCGATTTTTACAGTGTTTCAAGGTTAATTATGTAATTTCTACGTATGAAATGTATTTTTATGATTTAAGGATATTTTTGGTATATTTGAATATATATTCTGTGTTTGTGGACCCCGGTCGACAGATTGTAGTCTGGAGTCCGACCGAGGGGTTGTGATTGATTGTGGTGTTATTTTCGAAGTGTATTTTCTTTGCAGGGTCGGCTCTACTCTTTTGAGTAGAGAGATGTCTGTTTTACAGGGGAGGTTCTGCCGGATTTCCGGTAGAATTCTCGTAAAACGTGATATCCAGTCGAACCCTAATTTTCGATTCTGTGTTGAATACTCTAGATTTAATTCTAGGATTTCTGTTAGGGTTATTCTGATGTCGATTAATTATTTCTTGTTTAGTTGCGCCGAGACCGAGGGTTAGGGGACCAGGCCCGTCGGACCTGTCTCGTGGAGCGCATTAGGTGAGTTACTATATTATATATATATGCTTAGGACGCATGATTTAGAAAATGCATGTTTTATTTTGACTGAATATGCATAAATAACATGATTTATATTCAAGTATATTTTTGGTATATAATAGATTATATACATGTTTTATTAATAAAATATATTTAAAATGTTTTTAAATATATTTTTAGTTTAATTCATGATTTGATTGAATTTATTTGACGTATATATACTCAAAATATACCTGGTTTATGTTGGTATATTTTCGGTATATATATGGTTTATATTGTTGATTTATTTAAACTCATGCATCATGTATTTGTGAATGAATGTTTTATTATTTATTACTGAAGGATATCAATAGAACGTGCTACCTAGTGGGCAGCACTAGGACCGAGTACGTACCGGTACGCCTATAGTATTTAGGCTTTATTACTGACTATTTGTGGATATCGATTTGATTATGATTATTGATATGTGTGAGATGTGGTTTGGGTGTGATTGCTGGAGCTCGGTTGACCAAGTGTCTCGGGGCCAATCACACTGGCAGTCAGACTGCTGGAGCTCGGTTGACTTAGTGTCTCGGGGCCAGTCTACTGTCCATATGGATTAAGTGGATATATTTGGAATTAGTGAGCCTGTATGGCTAGAGTGTTGTTTAACACTATTTTTCTGAGGTTGCGATATTCTAGGGTTCTATGTGATCCTTCATAAAAGTTGATTTTCAGACAAAATATATAAAATGATTTTTCTGCATCTGTATGAACTTGCCTGTATATATACATATTATATATATACTGTTGACTGTATGCATTATCACTTAGAGTGTATGTATATATACTATAGTAATTCACTCAGTGAGGTCTGACTCCCCTCCGTTGACTATTTTTCAGGAGAGTCAACTTCCTCAGACCTCAGTAGCAGGTCGATACGCCGGATTTCTTCCGCCCCGGCTTCTTTATGTAAATTGTCTACTTGAGTCTGATTTATTTTATCTAGACACTGCAGTAGCTGTAAATTAAAGTATTGGATTTTATGTATTTGTTTTAAAGAGATGTATTATGTTAAAACTGGATTTGTATAAGATTATACATTTATGAGATTATATATGCGATGTGATGAGTTTTGAATTATATCCAGTTGTTATGGATGATATTGTAATATTTATGATTTTATTTTCCGCTGCATATTATATTTTTATGGTTATTATTGCATATTTATTTTATTTTTAGGCTTGCTACGGGTTCCGGATTCGAAAGAATTCCCGTTCCCTAGCGCCGGTCATGACTCCTGTTTTGGGTCGTGACAAAGTTGGTATCAGAGCGTGGTTCGTTTCAGAGTGGAGTTCTGTGTCAGGGCTTAGTTATGTGAGTTGTGGCCCTAGTTTTAAAGTTGTGTTTTCTGTTGGACTACTGCAGTGTATTAGGTTCGAGTATGTCTTGATGAGTATTCCTTGCTGTAGTTTTCAGCGTTATTCCTCCGTTGTCTGTTTTGTCTGAATCTTTCCGTTTGTCTTTTCAGAATGAGGAGGCGAGCGCGTGTCGCTCCACCGGTCGTTGAGGCCGAGGATGATGAGTCTTTTCAGGATGAGGTTTTACCTCCTGAGCAGCCAGTTAGGCGTAGAGGTCGTGGCAGGGGTAGACCTCGAGGAGCGGCAGGTCGCCGTAGGCAGAGAGAGTTACAGGACGAGGAGCCTGTTGAGCCTGATTTTGATGTTCCTGTTCCTCCAGTTGTTCAGCCTGTTCAGCCTGCCTATCAGCAGGGTATGTCTGACCCTGAGGCAGCTTTGTTCTATGCCAGAGTTGGCAGGATTGCTTTTGATGGTACTTCTGATCCTTTAGATTTTCTGCATGCGATTGAGACTAGGACTCGGACTGCTCATACCGAGTACCAGAGGATCATGATTGTTGAGTTGTCTGTCGAGGGACCAGCTTTGGATTGGTTTATTCAGATGATCTAGCCCTTTATGATGACGATGACATGGGCTCAGTTTCGAGAGCGATTCATGAGGAGATTTTGTCCAGAGCCTCTTCGTTTGAGCTATCGTCTTCGTCTGACCAGCATTTCTCGTGGAGATCGATCAGTAGAGGAGTATACCCGAGAGTTTCTTCGTCTGGGTAGATATGCTGAGGATCTGATGCGAGATCAGTATTTCGCGGTTACTACCTATGTTACTGGTTTGGGTTCAGCTTTTGCTGGTATGCCCACAGCAGGTCTTACTCTCGAGTCTGTGATTGAGCTAGCTAAGGAGATCGAGCTGAGGTTAGTTAGGCAGGGAGCGATGCCTGATTATTACCAGTTGGGAGTTCAGTCGAGTGGATTGCAGGCTACTCCGTATTCGAGTTTTCATGTTGGTTCGAGTAGTCAGCAGCGAGGTTCGACTCAGCAGAGTCAGAGACAGCAGCAGCGAGTGCATCGGAGCAGTAGACATGGTCGTGGAGGTCAGCGTAGATCGTTCAGATTTGGGTCAGGTGCTTCGAGCAGCAGCAGTGGTCATAGTTCTGGATCAGCGACCAGTGTTTGTCAGACTTGTGGTAGAGTCCATCAGGGACCGTGTTATCTGACACCGTTGACATGCTTCAGATGCGGGCAGACAGGACATTTTGCCAGATCGTGTCCTTACCCCGGGTATCAGCAGCAGCAGATTCCGCGATTCCCACAGCAGTCGATTGCTAGTGCAGCACCTATGCCATTTCAGTTACCACCAGCTCAGCATCAGAGTTCTACTCAGTTTGTTCCACAGCAGAGTCGTGGTAGAGGTACGAGAGGAGGTACCCGAGGCGTTGGCCAGGCTTCTACCAGTCAGCAGGGAGGTCGAGGCCAGGCCAGAGTTTTTCATCTGACTCAGCAGGATGCTCAGGCATCTAATGCAGTCGTGGCAGGTATTCTTTCTGTTTGTTACCTGGATGCTTTGGTTTTGTTTGATCCGGGTGCCACGCATTCGTTTGTTTCTCCTATTTTTGCTTCTAAATCTTGTTGGCAAGCTTCGAGGATGGCTTTTCCTTTGTCTGTTGCCACTCCTCTGAGTGATTCTTTGGACGCCGATATTGTTCTTTCTGGTTGTCCAGTTCTCGTGGGAGATAGAGAATTACCCGCTGATTTGATTTTGTTGGATGTGATGGAGTTCGATGTTATTTTGGGAATGGATTGGTTGTCTCAGCACTTTGCCGTGGTTGATTGCAGGAATAAGGAGGTGATTTTTAGAATTCCTGGTGAAGAAGATTTTAAGTTTGTTGGTGATAGGAGTTCAGCACCTCAGAATCTTATTTCTGTTATTTCTGCTAGGAAGTTGTTGAGGAAAGGTTGTCAGGGGTTTTTGGCATTGGTTAGGGATACGTCAGTGGAGAAGTTGTCACTCACAGATGTTCCTGTTGCTTGTGAGTTTCCTGATGTTTTTCCCGAGGAGTTGCCAGGTTTACCACCTCATAGAGAGATTGAGTTCTGTATTGATGTGGTTCCAGGTATTACTCCTATATCTATGACACCCTATCGTATGGCTCCTGCAGAGTTGAGAGAGTTGAAGGAGCAGTTGCAAGAGTTGTTGGAGAAGGGTTTTATCAGACCTAGTGTTTCTCCTTGGGGTGCGCCAGTCCTGTTTGTGAAGAAGAAGGATGGTACCCTGAGACTGTGCATTGACTACAGAGAGTTGAATAAGGTGACAGTGAAGAACAAGTATCCTCTCCCGAGGATAAATGATTTGTTTGATCAGCTCCAGGGTGCACAATTCTTTTCTAAGGTTGACTTGAGGTCAGGTTATCATCAGCTGCGGATTAGTGAAGCTGATATTCCTAAGACAGCTTTCCGCACTAGATATGGTCATTATGAGTTTCTGGTGATGTCTTTTGGTTTGACTAATGCACCAGCAGCTTTTATGGACCTGATGAACAGAGTATTCCGACCGTATGTGGATCAGTTTGTAGTAGTCTTCATTGATGATATACTCGTATATTCAAGGAGTATGGAAGAGCATGTATATCACTTGAGGATTGTACTACAGACACTGAGAGATCATCAGCTTTATGCTAAATTCTCGAAGTGTGATTTCTGGATGGAGAGTGTTTCTTTTCTTGGACACGTAGTGTCTAAAGAAGGTATTCAGGTTGATCCACAGAAGGTTGAAGCAGTATCTGAGTGGCCTAGACCTACTTCAGTTACTGAGATTCGGAGTTTTCTGGGTTTAGCCGGGTATTATAGGCGGTTTGTGCAGGATTTTTCCAGGATAGCAGCCCCTATGACTCGCTTGACTCAGAAGAATGTTAGATTTGAGTGGTCAGAAGCTTGTGAGAATAGTTTTCAGTTGTTGAAGGAGAAGTTGACCACAGCGCCAGTATTAGCTTTGCCTAATAGTGTGGATAAGTTCACAGTTTACTGTGATGCCTCTAGAATTGGTCTTGGTTGTGTGTTGATGCAGAATGGAAGGGTGATAGCCTATGCTTCGAGGCAGTTGAAGAAGCATGAGCAGAACTATCCTACACATGATCTTGAGATGGCTGCAGTGATCTTTGCTTTGAAGATTTGGAGACATTATTTGTACGGGGTGACTTGTGAGATATTTACTGATCACAAGAGCCTTAAGTACATTTTCCAGCAGCGAGATCTGAATTTGAGGCAGAGGAGATGGTTGGAACTGTTGAAGGATTATGATTACGAGATTCTTTACCATCCGGGTAAAGCTAATGTGGTAGCAGATGCCTTGAGTAGGAAGTCCTCAGGTAGTCTTGCTCACATCGGTGTGGAGAGGAGACCATTGATCCAGGAGTTGCATTTGATGGTGGATCAAGGTCTGATGATGAAGATCAGTAGATCAGGTAGACTGTTAGCTCAGTTTAAAGTACGATCTGTACTGAGGGATAGGATTAAAGCAGCTCAGAGCCGAGATCCTATTCTGGAAGAGCTTGCAGAGAATGTCAGAGCAGGGAAGTTCACTGATTTCACACTCGATGATGATGGTGTGTTGTGGATCAGTGGTAGATTGTGTGTTCCTGATGTGGATGATTTGAGAGAAGAGATCCTAGAGGAAGCACATTCTACAGCCTACAGCGTTCATCCTGGTGTTACTAAGATGTACCACAGTATCAGAGATTTATACTGGTGGGATGGATTGAAGAAGGATGTTGCTGATTATGTTGCTAAGTGCTTGACGTGTCAGCAAGTGAAAGCCGAACATCAGAAGCCTTCTGGGAAGCTTCAGCCTCTTCATATTCCCGAGTGGAAGTGGGAAAGGATAGCTATGGATTTTGTAGTCGGTTTACCTCGTTCGAAGGATGGATACGATTCCATCTGGGTGATTGTAGACAGATTGACGAAGTCTGCACATTTCTTGCCTGTGAAAGCCACATATTCAGTTGCTAGATTGGCGAAGTTGTATGTGAAGCATATTGTGTGCCTTCATGGAGTACCTGTGTCCATTGTGTCAGATAGAGGTTCAGTGTTTACTTCTCGTTTCTGGCAGAAGTTGCAAGAAGCGATGGGCACTAGGTTGGATTTCAGTACTGCTTTTCATCCTCAGACAGATGGCCAGTCTGAGAGGACGATCCAGACACTGGAAGATATGTTGAGGATGTGTGTCTTGGATTTGGGAGGTAGCTGGGATGATCATTTGTCGCTTGTTGAGTTTGCATATAATAACAGCTACCATAGCAGTATTGGCATGGCACCATATGAGGCGTTGTATGGAAGGAAGTGTAGATCCCCGTTGAGTTGGGAAGAGATTGGTGAGAGAGCTTTGACTGGACCAGAGATGGTTCAGGATGCTGCAGAGAAAGTCGCCGTGATCAAGCGCAGGTTAGAGACCGCAGTTAGCAGACAGAAGAGTTATGCGGATCCTAGGCGCAGAGATGTGGAGTTTCAGGTTGGAGATTTCGTTTTTCTGAAAGTATCTCCGATGAAGGGTGTGATGAGATTTGGTAGGAAGGGTAAGTTAGCACCGAGATATATTGGACCGTTTGAGATTCTGGAGAGAATTGGCACTGTTGCATATCGGTTGGATTTGCCTCCGAGTATGTCGCAGGTGCATCCAGTATTTCATATCTCGATGTTGAGGAAGTATATCTCAGATCCTTCACATGTGTTGCAACCTGACAGAGTGGAAGTGAGTGAAGATTTGACTTTTGTGGAAGAACCTGTGGCGATCGTAGATTTTCAAGTTCGACAGTTGCGATCGAAGCAGATTCCGATGGTTAAGGTTTTGTGGCGTAGCGACAGAGTTGAAGAGCATACGTGGGAGACTGAAGCTGAGATGCGAGCTTCTTACCCGTATCTCTTTCCTTCCTGATTCTGTAATCTTGTTTTTAGAATTCGGGGACGAATTCTTGTAAGGGGGGAAGACTGTAATATCCCGTAATTTTAAAAATATTTTTACACTGTACCGGGATATGCAGTGTCAGTGATTTTTGTATTTTATACGATATTTTTATGAGTTAATATGTATTTTAAACCTATTTTAATTACTGTCTATTATTTTCAGTATTTTACGTAAAATTTTCCCGGGACTTTCATTTTCGGGGAAATTTCCACGTAAACAATGTACTATTAATTATTTTAAATGTATTTATGGGTTTGCATGAACTCATACATATTTTTAAATTATTAAATAAAGCCGGTGTGTGTATATTTATTTAATTAGGGTTTATTATTACCCTAATATTTTATTATTTATTTATTATTATTTGATTATTTTATTTATTATTAAATTATTAAAATTTATTATGTTTTTTCTTTTTTCTTTTTTTTTTTTTCTTTTTCTTTTCCTTTTTCTTTCTTTTTCTTTTCTTTTCTCTTTCCTTTTCTTTCTTTTTCTTTTTCTTCTTCTTCTTCTTCTTTTCCCGTAGACACCCGCCGGACCACCCACTATTCCTCACGTGGTTTCTCCCTCCTCCGGCCACCGTTTTCGACACCCGCCGGTCTCTATCTTCTCCTTGAGCTCCGGTGAGTGTTATTCTAGCTTTTGTTTGAGCTAAAACGGTCTAGAATTGCTTAGGTTTTGAGTTGAATATTTCGGCCACTTTTGGTTTTCGATTTTTTTGAGCTTCAATTTGGATGATTCATGGAAACTTCCTTCACAAATGTTGTTCCTGGTAGCTTAATCTTCATGTATGAATTTTTGTAGAATTTTTGGAGATTGTTTGGATTTTTGGGTATTTTTGAATATTTTAATATTATTTTCGAATTTTCGGAAATTAATTATTTAAATTATGAAATTGGAGTTTATGGTTGAATTAGGTGTTGAAATGAATTATAGGAATTTATTTGGAATTTTTATGAATTTCTAAGTATTTATTTTTAATTATTGAAGTTTATGTGATTTTGTAAAATTAAGTTAATTGTGTTTTTATTTGAATTTAATTGGTTAATTGAGTTTAAATATTGATATTATTGATAAATATGTTGAGAAAATTAATTTTGGATAATTGTATGATTTTTAGTGAATTTTTGAAGTAATTTAGGTATATATATATATATAGGGGTATTTTGGTAATTTTACCCTAAATTGTCTAAAAATGTAATTTAATTGGTTTTAATATTTATTTAAGGTATAAAAATGATTTCTACAAAATATTTGGTATTTTTAACTAATTAAAACTATTTTCCGGGAATTATTTTCAATTATATATATAATATACGGTTTTTCTAATAAAATGAGTTTTAATCGATTTTTACAGTGTTTCAAGGTTAATTATGTAATTTCTACGTATGAAATGTATTTTTATGATTTAAGGATATTTTTGGTATATTTGAATATATATTCTGTGTTTGTGGACCCCGGTCGACAGATTGTAGTCTGGAGTCCGACCGAGGGGTTGTGATTGATTGTGGTGTTATTTTCGAAGTGTATTTTCTTTGCAGGGTCGGCTCTACTCTTTTGAGTAGAGAGATGTCTGTTTTACAGGGGAGGTTCTGCCGGATTTCCGGTAGAATTCTCGTAAAACGTGATATCCAGTCGAACCCTAATTTTCGATTCTGTGTTGAATACTCTAGATTTAATTCTAGGATTTCTGTTAGGGTTATTCTGATGTCGATTAATTATTTCTTGTTTAGTTGCGCCGAGACCGAGGGTTAGGGGACCAGGCCCGTCGGACCTGTCTCGTGGAGCGCATTAGGTGAGTTACTATATTATATATATATGCTTAGGACGCATGATTTAGAAAATGCATGTTTTATTTTGACTGAATATGCATAAATAACATGATTTATATTCAAGTATATTTTTGGTATATAATAGATTATATACATGTTTTATTAATAAAATATATTTAAAATGTTTTTAAATATATTTTTAGTTTAATTCATGATTTGATTGAATTTATTTGACGTATATATACTCAAAATATACCTGGTTTATGTTGGTATATTTTCGGTATATATATGGTTTATATTGTTGATTTATTTAAACTCATGCATCATGTATTTGTGAATGAATGTTTTATTATTTATTACTGAAGGATATCAATAGAACGTGCTACCTAGTGGGCAGCACTAGGACCGAGTACGTACCGGTACGCCTATAGTATTTAGGCTTTATTACTGACTATTTGTGGATATCGATTTGATTATGATTATTGATATGTGTGAGATGTGGTTTGGGTGTGATTGCTGGAGCTCGGTTGACCAAGTGTCTCGGGGCCAATCACACTGGCAGTCAGACTGCTGGAGCTCGGTTGACTTAGTGTCTCGGGGCCAGTCTACTGTCCATATGGATTAAGTGGATATATTTGGAATTAGTGAGCCTGTATGGCTAGAGTGTTGTTTAACACTATTTTTCTGAGGTTGCGATATTCTAGGGTTCTATGTGATCCTTCATAAAAGTTGATTTTCAGACAAAATATATAAAATGATTTTTCTGCATCTGTATGAACTTGCCTGTATATATACATATTATATATATACTGTTGACTGTATGCATTATCACTTAGAGTGTATGTATATATACTATAGTAATTCACTCAGTGAGGTCTGACTCCCCTCCGTTGACTATTTTTCAGGAGAGTCAACTTCCTCAGACCTCAGTAGCAGGTCGATACGCCGAATTTCTTCCGCCCCGGCTTCTTTATGTAAATTGTCTACTTGAGTCTGATTTATTTTATCTAGACACTGCAGTAGCTGTAAATTAAAGTATTGGATTTTATGTATTTGTTTTAAAGAGATGTATTATGTTAAAACTGGATTTGTATAAGATTATACATTTATGAGATTATATATGCGATGTGATGAGTTTTGAATTATATCCAGTTGTTATGGATGATATTGTAATATTTATGATTTTATTTTCCGCTGCATATTATATTTTTATGGTTATTATTGCATATTTATTTTATTTTTAGGCTTGCTACGGGTTCCGGATTCGAAAGAATTCCCGTTCCCTAGCGCCGGTCATGACTCCTGTTTTGGGTCGTGACAAAGTTGGTATCAGAGCGTGGTTCGTTTCAGAGTGGAGTTCTGTGTCAGGGCTTAGTTATGTGAGTTGTGGCCCTAGTTTTAAAGTTGTGTTTTCTGTTGGACTACTGCAGTGTATTAGGTTCGAGTATGTCTTGATGAGTATTCCTTGCTGTAGTTTTCAGCGTTATTCCTCCGTTGTCTGTTTTGTCTGAATCTTTCCGTTTGTCTTTTCAGAATGAGGAGGCGAGCGCGTGTCGCTCCACCGGTCGTTGAGGCCGAGGATGATGAGTCTTTTCAGGATGAGGTTTTACCTCCTGAGCAGCCAGTTAGGCGTAGAGGTCGTGGCAGGGGTAGACCTCGAGGAGCGGCAGGTCGCCGTAGGCAGAGAGAGTTACAGGACGAGGAGCCTGTTGAGCCTGATTTTGATGTTCCTGTTCCTCCAGTTGTTCAGCCTGTTCAGCCTGCCTATCAGCAGGGTATGTCTGACCCTGAGGCAGCTTTGTTCTATGCCAGAGTTGGCAGGATTGCTTTTGATGGTACTTCTGATCCTTTAGATTTTCTGCATGCGATTGAGACTAGGACTCGGACTGCTCATACCGAGTACCAGAGGATCATGATTGTTGAGTTGTCTGTCGAGGGACCAGCTTTGGATTGGTTTATTCAGATGATCTAGCCCTTTATGATGACGATGACATGGGCTCAGTTTCGAGAGCGATTCATGAGGAGATTTTGTCCAGAGCCTCTTCGTTTGAGCTATCGTCTTCGTCTGACCAGCATTTCTCGTGGAGATCGATCAGTAGAGGAGTATACCCGAGAGTTTCTTCGTCTGGGTAGATATGCTGAGGATCTGATGCGAGATCAGTATTTCGCGGTTACTACCTATGTTACTGGTTTGGGTTCAGCTTTTGCTGGTATGCCCACAGCAGGTCTTACTCTCGAGTCTGTGATTGAGCTAGCTAAGGAGATCGAGCTGAGGTTAGTTAGGCAGGGAGCGATGCCTGATTATTACCAGTTGGGAGTTCAGTCGAGTGGATTGCAGGCTACTCCGTATTCGAGTTTTCATGTTGGTTCGAGTAGTCAGCAGCGAGGTTCGACTCAGCAGAGTCAGAGACAGCAGCAGCGAGTGCATCGGAGCAGTAGACATGGTCGTGGAGGTCAGCGTAGATCGTTCAGATTTGGGTCAGGTGCTTCGAGCAGCAGCAGTGGTCATAGTTCTGGATCAGCGACCAGTGTTTGTCAGACTTGTGGTAGAGTCCATCAGGGACCGTGTTATCTGACACCGTTGACATGCTTCAGATGCGGGCAGACAGGACATTTTGCCAGATCGTGTCCTTACCCCGGGTATCAGCAGCAGCAGATTCCGCGATTCCCACAGCAGTCGATTGCTAGTGCAGCACCTATGCCATTTCAGTTACCACCAGCTCAGCATCAGAGTTCTACTCAGTTTGTTCCACAGCAGAGTCGTGGTAGAGGTACGAGAGGAGGTACCCGAGGCGTTGGCCAGGCTTCTACCAGTCAGCAGGGAGGTCGAGGCCAGGCCAGAGTTTTTCATCTGACTCAGCAGGATGCTCAGGCATCTAATGCAGTCGTGGCAGGTATTCTTTCTGTTTGTTACCTGGATGCTTTGGTTTTGTTTGATCCGGGTGCCACGCATTCGTTTGTTTCTCCTATTTTTGCTTCTAAATCTTGTTGGCAAGCTTCGAGGATGGCTTTTCCTTTGTCTGTTGCCACTCCTCTGAGTGATTCTTTGGACGCCGATATTGTTCTTTCTGGTTGTCCAGTTCTCGTGGGAGATAGAGAATTACCCGCTGATTTGATTTTGTTGGATGTGATGGAGTTCGATGTTATTTTGGGAATGGATTGGTTGTCTCAGCACTTTGCCGTGGTTGATTGCAGGAATAAGGAGGTGATTTTTAGAATTCCTGGTGAAGAAGATTTTAAGTTTGTTGGTGATAGGAGTTCAGCACCTCAGAATCTTATTTCTGTTATTTCTGCTAGGAAGTTGTTGAGGAAAGGTTGTCAGGGGTTTTTGGCATTGGTTAGGGATACGTCAGTGGAGAAGTTGTCACTCACAGATGTTCCTGTTGCTTGTGAGTTTCCTGATGTTTTTCCCGAGGAGTTGCCAGGTTTACCACCTCATAGAGAGATTGAGTTCTGTATTGATGTGGTTCCAGGTATTACTCCTATATCTATGACACCCTATCGTATGGCTCCTGCAGAGTTGAGAGAGTTGAAGGAGCAGTTGCAAGAGTTGTTGGAGAAGGGTTTTATCAGACCTAGTGTTTCTCCTTGGGGTGCGCCAGTCCTGTTTGTGAAGAAGAAGGATGGTACCCTGAGACTGTGCATTGACTACAGAGAGTTGAATAAGGTGACAGTGAAGAACAAGTATCCTCTCCCGAGGATAAATGATTTGTTTGATCAGCTCCAGGGTGCACAATTCTTTTCTAAGGTTGACTTGAGGTCAGGTTATCATCAGCTGCGGATTAGTGAAGCTGATATTCCTAAGACAGCTTTCCGCACTAGATATGGTCATTATGAGTTTCTGGTGATGTCTTTTGGTTTGACTAATGCACCAGCAGCTTTTATGGACCTGATGAACAGAGTATTCCGACCGTATGTGGATCAGTTTGTAGTAGTCTTCATTGATGATATACTCGTATATTCAAGGAGTATGGAAGAGCATGTATATCACTTGAGGATTGTACTACAGACACTGAGAGATCATCAGCTTTATGCTAAATTCTCGAAGTGTGATTTCTGGATGGAGAGTGTTTCTTTTCTTGGACACGTAGTGTCTAAAGAAGGTATTCAGGTTGATCCACAGAAGGTTGAAGCAGTATCTGAGTGGCCTAGACCTACTTCAGTTACTGAGATTCGGAGTTTTCTGGGTTTAGCCGGGTATTATAGGCGGTTTGTGCAGGATTTTTCCAGGATAGCAGCCCCTATGACTCGCTTGACTCAGAAGAATGTTAGATTTGAGTGGTCAGAAGCTTGTGAGAATAGTTTTCAGTTGTTGAAGGAGAAGTTGACCACAGCGCCAGTATTAGCTTTGCCTAATAGTGTGGATAAGTTCACAGTTTACTGTGATGCCTCTAGAATTGGTCTTGGTTGTGTGTTGATGCAGAATGGAAGGGTGATAGCCTATGCTTCGAGGCAGTTGAAGAAGCATGAGCAGAACTATCCTACACATGATCTTGAGATGGCTGCAGTGATCTTTGCTTTGAAGATTTGGAGACATTATTTGTACGGGGTGACTTGTGAGATATTTACTGATCACAAGAGCCTTAAGTACATTTTCCAGCAGCGAGATCTGAATTTGAGGCAGAGGAGATGGTTGGAACTGTTGAAGGATTATGATTACGAGATTCTTTACCATCCGGGTAAAGCTAATGTGGTAGCAGATGCCTTGAGTAGGAAGTCCTCAGGTAGTCTTGCTCACATCGGTGTGGAGAGGAGACCATTGATCCAGGAGTTGCATTTGATGGTGGATCAAGGTCTGATGATGAAGATCAGTAGATCAGGTAGACTGTTAGCTCAGTTTAAAGTACGATCTGTACTGAGGGATAGGATTAAAGCAGCTCAGAGCCGAGATCCTATTCTGGAAGAGCTTGCAGAGAATGTCAGAGCAGGGAAGTTCACTGATTTCACACTCGATGATGATGGTGTGTTGTGGATCAGTGGTAGATTGTGTGTTCCTGATGTGGATGATTTGAGAGAAGAGATCCTAGAGGAAGCACATTCTACAGCCTACAGCGTTCATCCTGGTGTTACTAAGATGTACCACAGTATCAGAGATTTATACTGGTGGGATGGATTGAAGAAGGATGTTGCTGATTATGTTGCTAAGTGCTTGACGTGTCAGCAAGTGAAAGCCGAACATCAGAAGCCTTCTGGGAAGCTTCAGCCTCTTCATATTCCCGAGTGGAAGTGGGAAAGGATAGCTATGGATTTTGTAGTCGGTTTACCTCGTTCGAAGGATGGATACGATTCCATCTGGGTGATTGTAGACAGATTGACGAAGTCTGCACATTTCTTGCCTGTGAAAGCCACATATTCAGTTGCTAGATTGGCGAAGTTGTATGTGAAGCATATTGTGTGCCTTCATGGAGTACCTGTGTCCATTGTGTCAGATAGAGGTTCAGTGTTTACTTCTCGTTTCTGGCAGAAGTTGCAAGAAGCGATGGGCACTAGGTTGGATTTCAGTACTGCTTTTCATCCTCAGACAGATGGCCAGTCTGAGAGGACGATCCAGACACTGGAAGATATGTTGAGGATGTGTGTCTTGGATTTGGGAGGTAGCTGGGATGATCATTTGTCGCTTGTTGAGTTTGCATATAATAACAGCTACCATAGCAGTATTGGCATGGCACCATATGAGGCGTTGTATGGAAGGAAGTGTAGATCCCCGTTGAGTTGGGAAGAGATTGGTGAGAGAGCTTTGACTGGACCAGAGATGGTTCAGGATGCTGCAGAGAAAGTCGCCGTGATCAAGCGCAGGTTAGAGACCGCAGTTAGCAGACAGAAGAGTTATGCGGATCCTAGGCGCAGAGATGTGGAGTTTCAGGTTGGAGATTTCGTTTTTCTGAAAGTATCTCCGATGAAGGGTGTGATGAGATTTGGTAGGAAGGGTAAGTTAGCACCGAGATATATTGGACCGTTTGAGATTCTGGAGAGAATTGGCACTGTTGCATATCGGTTGGATTTGCCTCCGAGTATGTCGCAGGTGCATCCAGTATTTCATATCTCGATGTTGAGGAAGTATATCTCAGATCCTTCACATGTGTTGCAACCTGACAGAGTGGAAGTGAGTGAAGATTTGACTTTTGTGGAAGAACCTGTGGCGATCGTAGATTTTCAAGTTCGACAGTTGCGATCGAAGCAGATTCCGATGGTTAAGGTTTTGTGGCGTAGCGACAGAGTTGAAGAGCATACGTGGGAGACTGAAGCTGAGATGCGAGCTTCTTACCCGTATCTCTTTCCTTCCTGATTCTGTAATCTTGTTTTTAGAATTCGGGGACGAATTCTTGTAAGGGGGGAAGACTGTAATATCCCGTAATTTTAAAAATATTTTTACACTGTACCGGGATATGCAGTGTCAGTGATTTTTGTATTTTATACGATATTTTTATGAGTTAATATGTATTTTAAACCTATTTTAATTACTGTCTATTATTTTCAGTATTTTACGTAAAATTTTCCCGGGACTTTCATTTTCGGGGAAATTTCCACGTAAACAATGTACTATTAATTATTTTAAATGTATTTATGGGTTTGCATGAACTCATACATATTTTTAAATTATTAAATAAAGCCGGTGTGTGTATATTTATTTAATTAGGGTTTATTATTACCCTAATATTTTATTATTTATTTATTATTATTTGATTATTTTATTTATTATTAAATTATTAAAATTTATTATGTTTTTTCTTTTTTCTTTTTTTTTTTTTCTTTTTCTTTTCCTTTTTCTTTCTTTTTCTTTTCTTTTCTCTTTCCTTTTCTTTCTTTTTCTTTTTCTTCTTCTTCTTCTTCTTTTCCCGTAGACACCCGCCGGACCACCCACTATTCCTCACGTGGTTTCTCCCTCCTCCGGCCACCGTTTTCGACACCGCCGGTCTCTATCTTCTCCTTGAGCTCCGGTGAGTGTTATTCTAGCTTTTGTTTGAGCTAAAACGGTCTAGAATTGCTTAGGTTTTGAGTTGAATATTTCGGCCACTTTTGGTTTTCGATTTTTTTGAGCTTCAATTTGGATGATTCATGGAAACTTCCTTCACAAATGTTGTTCCTGGTAGCTTAATCTTCATGTATGAATTTTTGTAGAATTTTTGGAGATTGTTTGGATTTTTGGGTATTTTTGAATATTTTAATATTATTTTCGAATTTTCGGAAATTAATTATTTAAATTATGAAATTGGAGTTTATGGTTGAATTAGGTGTTGAAATGAATTATAGGAATTTATTTGGAATTTTTATGAATTTCTAAGTATTTATTTTTAATTATTGAAGTTTATGTGATTTTGTAAAATTAAGTTAATTGTGTTTTTATTTGAATTTAATTGGTTAATTGAGTTTAAATATTGATATTATTGATAAATATGTTGAGAAAATTAATTTTGGATAATTGTATGATTTTTAGTGAATTTTTGAAGTAATTTAGGTATATATATATATATAGGGGTATTTTGGTAATTTTACCCTAAATTGTCTAAAAATGTAATTTAATTGGTTTTAATATTTATTTAAGGTATAAAAATGATTTCTACAAAATATTTGGTATTTTTAACTAATTAAAACTATTTTCCGGGAATTATTTTCAATTATATATATAATATACGGTTTTTCTAATAAAATGAGTTTTAATCGATTTTTACAGTGTTTCAAGGTTAATTATGTAATTTCTACGTATGAAATGTATTTTTATGATTTAAGGATATTTTTGGTATATTTGAATATATATTCTGTGTTTGTGGACCCCGGTCGACAGATTGTAGTCTGGAGTCCGACCGAGGGGTTGTGATTGATTGTGGTGTTATTTTCGAAGTGTATTTTCTTTGCAGGGTCGGCTCTACTCTTTTGAGTAGAGAGATGTCTGTTTTACAGGGGAGGTTCTGCCGGATTTCCGGTAGAATTCTCGTAAAACGTGATATCCAGTCGAACCCTAATTTTCGATTCTGTGTTGAATACTCTAGATTTAATTCTAGGATTTCTGTTAGGGTTATTCTGATGTCGATTAATTATTTCTTGTTTAGTTGCGCCGAGACCGAGGGTTAGTGGACCAGGCCCGTCGGACCTGTCTCGTGGAGCGCATTAGGTGAGTTACTATATTATATATATATGCTTAGGACGCATGATTTAGAAAATGCATGTTTTATTTTGACTGAATATGCATAAATAACATGATTTATATTCAAGTATATTTTTGGTATATTTTTGGTATATAATAGATTATATACATGTTTTATTAATAAAATATATTTAAAATGTTTTTAAATATATTTTTAGTTTAATTCATGATTTGATTGAATTTATTTGACGTATATATACTCAAAATATACCTGGTTTATGTTGGTATATTTTCGGTATATATATGGTTTATATTGTTGATTTATTTAAACTCATGCATCATGTATTTGTGAATGAATGTTTTATTATTTATTACTGAAGGATATCAATAGAACGTGCTACCTAGTGGGCAGCACTAGGACCGAGTACGTACCGGTACGCCTATAGTATTTAGGCTTTATTACTGACTATTTGTGGATATCGATTTGATTATGATTATTGATATGTGTGAGATGTGGTTTGGGTGTGATTGCTGGAGCTCGGTTGACCAAGTGTCTCGGGGCCAATCACACTGGCAGTCAGACTGCTGGAGCTCGGTTGACTTAGTGTCTCGGGGCCAGTCTACTGTCCATATGGATTAAGTGGATATATTTGGAATTAGTGAGCCTGTATGGCTAGAGTGTTGTTTAACACTATTTTTCTGAGGTTGCGATATTCTAGGGTTCTATGTGATCCTTCATAAAAGTTGATTTTCAGACAAAATATATAAAATGATTTTTCTGCATCTGTATGAACTTGCCTGTATATATACATATTATATATATACTGTTGACTGTATGCATTATCACTTAGAGTGTATGTATATATACTATAGTAATTCACTCAGTGAGGTCTGACTCCCCTCCGTTGACTATTTTTCAGGAGAGTCAACTTCCTCAGACCTCAGTAGCAGGTCGATACGCCGGATTTCTTCCGCCCCGGCTTCTTTATGTAAATTGTCTACTTGAGTCTGATTTATTTTATCTAGACACTGCAGTAGCTGTAAATTAAAGTATTGGATTTTATGTATTTGTTTTAAAGAGATGTATTATGTTAAAACTGGATTTGTATAAGATTATACATTTATGAGATTATATATGCGATGTGATGAGTTTTGAATTATATCCAGTTGTTATGGATGATATTGTAATATTTATGATTTTATTTTCCGCTGCATATTATATTTTTATGGTTATTATTGCATATTTATTTTATTTTTAGGCTTGCTACGGGTTCCGGATTCGAAAGAATTCCCGTTCCCTAGCGCCGGTCATGACTCCTGTTTTGGGTCGTGACAAGAGGAAGACAAAGAAGAAGAAGGGAGGAGGAGGTGATGGTGGAGGAGAGTGACTAGGTGGCATCCGACAAAGGGAGAGAAGCACTCTGACGATGCGGGAACGAAACAGAACAGAGAGGGAGGAAGTAATGGTTGTGTTTTTTTTTCTTTATATATATACTTTACAATATAAACTTAGCCTTAGTTTAATTCTCACCACACATTATACTATATATATATATATATATATATAGAGAGAGAGAGAGAGAAGTACACACATGTACCTAATATAACATAAATATTATATTATTAACAATTGAAATTAATAATATAAATAATACCATGATAATGATAACACACAATACATTTGAAAATAACAATAATATAAATAATATTTATAAAATAATGCAATAATGTCAATCAATAAAAATAAAATAATAATAATAATGTACTTAAAATATTAATATTAAAATAATACTATGATAATAATATCGCATGATAATTATAATAATAACCCACATAAAATAACAATGACAATAATAACATTAATTATGGTAGTGGAATAATTTAAAAATATTAATAATACTCATAATAATAACAAACAACAAAAGTAATAATAATACACTCAACAAAAATAAAATAATAGTAATACTATTGAAAATAACAACAATAATAATAATAACTTTAATATTTCAATAATGAGCCTCCAAAAATAATTATTTTACATAACAAAATTCATATATGTAAAATAACGATAGTTAACCACAAATAATAATAATAATAATAAATCTCATGTACATAAATTATTTTTATGTAAATAATTCTCTTAAAATAAAATATGTAATTAACAGTAGTAATTAACGATAATAATATATAATTTAAACTTTAAAATTATTAATACTGCATATTCCAAAATATATTTTTATAATTTAAAAACAAGAGTCATTACAATTATACTGATGCTTGATTGTATATGACTTTAGGTTGCATGTATAAATATTATAATAATTCACTCAGTGAGGTATGACTCCCTCACTATTTTTTTCAAGATCTATCACTTCAAACCTTATTCGTAGTATTTTTCGCCAGACTCTTTTATCTCCGACTAATTTATGTAAATATTAAATTGTCATTTTTTTTGTATTTTAGTAATCACTGCAGTAGTAATGTATTGTGTTAGTAGTGTGTTGTATTATTAGAGATCTTGTATCCAAATCTTGTATGAAGATATTTTTTATTAAGTTATGATATACATAATTATTTTTATATTAATTAAAGTTTTAATTCTAGCATATTCTTGTGTTATATTTGCATGTGTTTTTATTTTAAGGCTTGTTACAGGTTTCGGATTCGAAAGAATTTTCGTTCCCTAGCGTCAGTCATGACTCCCCGGTTTGGGTCATGACATTAAGAGAAAATTTACATTTTTAATGTGTATCTCAATTTTTAAATAAAGTGAAATGTTTATAATTTAAATTAATATTCAATTCAATAAAAATATTTTAAAATTTATTATATATTGTTAACTCATAAACTGACTCGAATAGTTATATAATGCACTACTATTTTGATATGAAATATATAGTATATACTTTTTAGCTTATAATAAATATAAATTTTTATTTTTATTAAAAAATATTCAATTATAATTATAATTTAATTTTAAAATAAAATGTAATGAAATATTCATAATTTGAATTAATATTCAATTCAATAAAAATCATTTAAAATTTATTATATATTGTTAACCATAAGCCGGCTCAAATATTAGTTTAATGCACTACTATTTTGATATGAAATATCTGCATTTATATTTAATATATATTATAATAAAAATAAAAAATTATATTTATTATATTAATTGAATATTTTATAATAAAAATTTATATTTATTAAAAGCTAAAAAATATATACTATATATTTCATATCAAAATAGTTGTGCATTAAATGACTATTCGTGCTGGTTTATGAGTTAACACTATATAATAAATTTGAAATAATTTTTATTGAATTGAATTAATTTAAATCAAATATTTCATTTTATTTAAAAATTAAATTTTAATTTTAATTGAATATTTTATAATAAAAAATTTATATTTATTATATGCTAAAATATATATACTATAAATTTCATATCATAATTGTAGTGCATTAAAATACTATTGAGCCAGTTTACAAGTTAACACTATATAATAAATTTGAAATGATTTTTACTAAATTGAATATTAATTTAAATTAGAAATTTCATTTTATTTAAAATTTAAATTATAATTATAATTGAATATTTTATAATAAAAATTTATATTTATTATATACGAAAAATATATATACTATGTATTTAATAGTGCATTAAACAACTTGAAAGAGTCATAGAGGGGGGTGAATAGGACTATCGAATAAAAATAGGAAATTAAAGGAATTCTTTGAAAGAATTAAGTAAGAGTTGAGAAGGAAGAATGAAAAACACAAATATTTAAGGAGTTCAGATTCAACAATAATCTTACGTCTCCACCTAACTTATCCCCAAGTTAGAATTTTTTAATCACCCACAATCTTATTCACAAGATTGAGAATACACAAGAGTTTTATGGCTCACTCTCACAACCTTACAACTTGAGTTTTCAAGGCTCACTAAAAAATCAAATTACAAGTGTTTTCAAGGCTCACACTAAAACCAAATTCCCAAGTGTTTTAATGGCTAAACACTTAAGCCAATTCGTTTAGAATAGAATCTCACTTCCCATTTTTTAAACCCAAAAAATAGATAAGAAAGTCTATTCTAATCACTTACCAACTCTCACAAGAGTTATACACAAAGAATTGTTTAAAGAAAAGTTTAATAGCATAATTGAATGTTTACGAAAATGATGAATGATAAACAAGTTTTCTTTTCCTTTCAATTGAATTCTAAGTTGTGTTTATATAGACAAACACTTGAAAATGTAGTTGTTGGATGTATCAATCATGTCTCCAACGTTTATAATTGATTTTGAATCAATTCTTGGACTTTTAACAGCTCAAAGGATGCTCACGGGCGGCTCACGAGTGAATAGTGCTCATGAGGGGTGAAAATATATCTGTTGCATTCAAAAAATTTTGTTGGAATGCTACCAGTGGTCTGCTCATGAGCTGGTCATGAGCAATCAGCTTGTGAGGAGCGTTCGTGAGAGGTTCTGCCATATTTTGGCAAAAACGTGCTCTAAATTCTCCATTGACGGACAGCTCGTGACTACTTCAAAAGATGCTCATGAACGGGATTGAAGACGATCGATTTAGCCAAAACATTCTCCATAAAAGTTGTAGATAATTGTCTTATCTTTCCATACAACTTTAAATCACCTTAATTAGACATTTGTAGCTCAAGCTATTGCTGAAATACCAAGAGTTGTGGAAACTGAAATGCAAGTTGCATATGCTGACTTGGACTGAAGATTGGAAAGCTTATGATATCTACTTCAAAAGTGAAGAAGCTCATTTTCTCATTTAAGAACTATAAAAATGTCAAAAGTCTTCTTCAATCTCAGAGGTTCAATCAGCCCGAAAAGTCACTGTTATCTTTGGTAGTTTGGTTATGTAGCTATATAATCCTCCAACACATAATTGAAATTATTAGTATGAAAATTAATTGTCAATGTCCAAAATTAAAAAGGTTTGATCATAGCAAATGGTCACACTACTATTCGAGCCGATTATCGTGTTAACAATATAAATAAATTGGTTAAATGATATTTTATTGTGATAATAAATATTAAGTTTAATTTTAACATTTCCAATATATTTAAAAATTGAGATACACATTAAAAACATAAATTTTCACTTAAAAATTATAAAATTCTAAATTTTATTGTCAAAAAACAAAAATTAAATAAACAAAAACCAATTAAAAAATCTGAAATTTTCATTCATGGTATCCAATTTTGAGAGTTGGTTACACTACACTATCTAACTTTTAATTATGGTTTTATTATATCATGTGACGTCATGTCAACGTAAGATAACACGTATTACCATATCATATGTCTTTTGGCGTGTTACGTGACTACCTTTGATCGAAAATCAAATTTAGATACTTTATTAGTAATAAAACAAAAAATTATGGAATTTTGTATTATATTTTAACATTTGAATAGTGCAAATAACCCTTTTACCTCACTATAGAAAGTAAAAGGAACCCCCAGAAATCAAAACAAAAATAAAAAAAAAGATGAAAAAAAAAAAACCCATAGCCTCAAGAGAAGACCAACGAAACTGAAATTCATTAAGAGAATCAAGTTGAGAGAAATAGTCCAAAAGGAGAAAGAAGAAGAAGAAGAAGTTGACCTGGCAAGATATAGGATGATGTGGATTAAGAGTAAAAAAATACCACATAAGCATATTATGTTAGAACTAACGGAAAGAATTTTAAATTCGTTGAACTCAATTATGCCGTGTCAGCTATACCACATCAATGTTGTTGTTTGAACTCAATTAGTTGTCGTTTCAGCTATTTAAGGTTCTCTGGCTTGTTTGTTACAAAGTTCCGTATTCTGGTCTGAAATTCTAACCCATTTTAATTTTTTAATAGTAGCGGGCAATGGAAGGCTGCAAGCTAACAACTAAAACGAGTCAAGCAGTCACGTGCGCGACCTAACAGTCTTCACTTTTACTTTCACGCATTTGTTTGTTTAAGTTGGTTGTTATTCTGGGTTCTGCTTCACTTTGTGCCAATTTTTTTGCTCGGAGAAAGACTTGGGTTGAACGGGATTCTTCAAGAAGAAGAAGAAGAAAGGCGATACAGAATTCCATGGAGATAGCGCCTTCATCATATACCTTGTCTCCGCCTTCGTCCAGCCAATCATCTATAACATTCTATGATTTTCTCGATAAAATGCGAAATCCCGCTTCTCTCGACCTTGTCAGATCCATCAAGAGGTTATTTCTCAACTCTCAGTTTTTATCCTTCTCTCTCTTCTTTTTCTGAAATTTTCATCTACTTAAATATATAAAAATGAAATTGTTGTTGATTAATTTGTGGATGTTAATGTCATCTAAGCTTGTGATTGTTTGATTTTATTAAAAAAAAAAAAAATTCTGAGTACTGTTTTTCTTCATTTGGACCAACAGATATTGATTACTTTGTTTGTACTTTGTTATGTCACAAATTGCATTTTGTGTTTCCTTTTACTAACAATTATTATTCTCTAACCAAAAAGTTGTCTTTTGTTACTACAATAAAAGTCTAAATTAATGGAAGGGAGCCTTAATCTATTTCAGCTTCATTGTATCATTCTCATTTCACACTGTCAGTCCTGAAAATGATGGCAAAAGGGCGCAAGACTTCTTCTCCACAATGGAAGCTGCTATCATGGATCATCCATTATGGGTTGCTGCCACCAGTGAAGAAGTTGACTGTGCAACGGAGGTAATAACTGTGTACCTACAAGTTACAAGCAATTTTTGTTTGCAAGAACATAATCGTGGAATTTCAACTTTTTGTGCTTTCTCTGTCTTTCTTCTAAAAAATATGCATAAGAACGAAGCATGTGTGCTTTTCCTTAAAAAAATATGTAATTTAGAACTTTGTCATCTGGTATCATATTGTTTAGTTGAAGTATCTTAGTTTTTCCACATGTTAGGAGGGACCCAAAAAGATGAGACCAAGTAAAAGAAAGGAAGAGAGTGAAGGTTATTTCCCTGCTGTAACAGAGGGAAGCAGGGGAGGAGAGCACAATAGAACCCCGTCCTTCCCCTTCGTTTCCCTATTGATCCTGCTTTCATGCCACATGTAAACACTGAAGATTCGTTTAAAGACATTTGAAGTGATATCCAGTTGGAGAAAAGAATTACATATCTCAAAGTAATTCTTTTGGGCTAAAAAGCATAAAATTCTCTATGGGAATGATCCCTTACTTTCAAATGAGTGAGTTCATTCTTCTGGCTTCAGTAGTGACTTGATGTACTCTTCCGGAGTGTCATAACTCTTAGAATAAGTCAACAACTGGTATGGGTTAAAGATCATTTCCTTTTCTGCACCTGTCAAGTTAACCAAGCTGAAGCTTTTTAATGTCATGATTGTGGTTCACTTTCTTGTGGTTACAGTAGAAGATGATTTGATTTGTGAATATTATTGGTTGTGCACATAGATTTATACATAGGTGTGAATATGTATACATTTATGATTTGAACTGCTAAATTATCTTTTGCATTCTTTCTGTGGTGGTATATCCAAAACTTGTGTCCGTCTTAACTTCTGTCTTCGTAGTGATTTGTTATTTTCTGTAAAATATATGACATTTTTTATACTGCTTTTAATTTCTAATTTGACATAGTCTATTTCACTTTTTATTTGTCTCTTTCCTATATATTTAGGGCTTGGAGAAATATGTAATGACAAAATTATTCTCCCGGACATTTGCTGCCTCTCCTGAGGATGTGAAGATTGATAAAGAAATTTTTGAGAAGGTTCAATTATTACAGACCTTCTTGAAGCCTGAGCATTTGGATATCCCAATTATCCTTCAAAATGAAGCTTCATGGCTGGTATGCAGCTGGTCTTATTTCACTGCTGGACATTTTCTTTTCATTTTTTTGGATGTACTTATTTAAATTGTTCATGTAGCTATAAACAGAATTGCAGATGCGATGGCCAAATATATAGGCTTTAGGTTGCTCATACTTTGTTCACTTATTAAACAAGCCTTAGAGACTTAGGCCTTGAATTTCAATTAACTTATTCGCAATTCTACATTTATCTGAGAGTATTTCAGGCTCACTACAGAGTTACTGGGGTAAACATGTTGTGATCATTCTGATTTCTATTTGACGTTTCATCAGTCATTGGTGGACAACTTTAGTAGGCCTATCCATTCCATATCTCAGGCCCAAGCCCACCCAAAAGTTTGGTATATATATATATATATAATATACATGACTTGGAAGCGAAATAAGTAACCTTAAACAAAGGATGCATAACTAGAGCCTCTTAGGGGGTTTTGTTTAGCTGCAAATTTTGCAATGCGAAAAGTTCTCCTAAACTCGATATGTTAGTCCATCTCAATGAAGATTTAAATTAGCGTGGCAATGAAATTACTAATTTTTTTTCCTAACAATAAATATGAAATGAATTCTCAAGACATCCTGCCATCCTATTCGGACAAAGAGAAGTCATAAAAATGCCCCTGCAAAATACTGAACTAGTAGCAATTTTTCTGAGATAATGAACCATCTGAGACTATGTAACAGAAAATACTTTTAGTGTTTGAACTATGCCTGTCTGAAATCAAGATCATAATTCAGAGCCTGGTAAGTTTTTCCACTTGCTGTTCCTGGAGTTCAATGTTATTTGCATAAATTATTTTGTCCATTTGATTATGTGGTTTCTGGTTTGGAATGGTGATTGAAATTAGATCAATCTGAGGTATTAGAATTAATGCAAAGTCCTTAAGCTGTTAAGAATTGCTACTCTATTATTTTATAACCCCATCTATGCCAGGCGGGCTTTTTTTTCTGAGAATATGCTTCATGGTTATGCTTGGAGTTAGTATAACTAATTGGGGAATTTTAAGGTGACTTTATTTTTTATTTACTTTATTTTCACTTTGCTTTTATCACCATTGGATGAAAGTGTATTGAATCTTCCAATGGTGATGATTAACAAAGTAAAATTTACTTTGTAAAAAATAAACCATAGACTACATCTCAATAGTGAGGGAATCTTTCCTAGACTTTTCAGTTGCTGCAATATTTTTTTTTTAATAAAGCATTCATGATGCACCTTTTCCAGCTTGCAGAAAAGGAATTGCAGAAGATCAATGCTTTCAAATCTCCTCGTGAGAAGCTTCAATGTATCATGAGTTGCTGTAGAGTCATCAATAATTTGCTACTGAATGCATCAATTTCAGAAAGGCATGTAATGGGAGGGGCTGATGACTTTCTTCCTGTTCTCATATATGTTACGATTAAGGCAAGCTCTCCTTGGTAATAAGTCAATCTTCCTTTCATTTCTTGTTTTTAATTATTTGTTTTAATGCAATGTTTGCATGATCATTGGCAATGTTATATATATAATCCAAGGCTTACTAAAGTTGACCAATATCATATGAATGATGCTTGCAAAGGATCCATAAATGGTGGATGCACCCTACGAGCTATCTCACGAGTGTATAAATGAGCTAACTCACAAGCCTATGAGGCGGGCACCGGGTAGCCCCCAACTTATTTGCAGCCTTACTTTGCACAATAAGGATGAAAGAACGACACATATCATTATAAGTGACAAAATTTGATTAAATGAAAAGGATCTCGATTCTCATATCGCTGTGGGATCAGAGTCCATCGCTATGACAAGGTCTCTGTTCTTATGCTCGTTGTCTGTAAAACAGCATTAATTTTAACATCTAAACAGAACCAGAGCTTCTCAATAAGAGATAATTCAAGGCTCTTTTCCTTCATCTTCTAGTACAAGTTAACTAAAACAAAGACCAGGTCTAAGTTGAGGCTGAAATTGACCACAATACAGTTTCTATTCACCGCATTATGGATCAGATAACTAACTAAGTCATCAAGGGATTGAGTAAACATACATACATACATACATACATATATATATATATATATATATATATATATATATACATATATACTTTCTTTGTCAAATATTTCAGTCTGTGTGATTATCCAGATTTCTTCAGAAGACAAGTGAATATATTTGATGATTGCACATTTTTGTGACAGAAAAAGCTTTTATAACAACTTAGGAAAACAGGATTAACTCCAAATTTCTTCCTTCTGTCATTTTGTGTTGTCTGATATTTTCAGTATTTTGCTACAATTATTTTATCTCAAATAACTTGAAGGTTCATGTTAATTTCCATAGAATAATTTGTTGGTCCTACTGTATTTTCTTAATGTTTTTGAATTGTTTGAACAGGCGAATCCTCCTCAGTTGCATTCGAACCTGAAATTCATCCAGTTGTACCGTAGACAGACAAAACTGGTTTCTGAAGCAGCTTACAATTTCACAAATCTGGTCTCAGCCAAATCCTTTATTGTTGACTTAAATGCAAAATCTCTTTCTATGAATGAAATTGAATTTGAACAGAGCATGCAAGCAGCAAAGCTGGCCAACAAGGAATCACAAGTAGAACTCTCATCCTTGTTGAATGGGATGGCAGATATAAGTACTGGGACAGGTCCTGGTCCTTCAACAAGAATGGACGATGTAGAAATTAATATAAGAGGTAAGCTTGTTTGACTAAGAAATTGTTGGTTTCATTAGTAGACATGTTGGTCCACGTGGCCTTCTTCTAGTGGCCAGTTGTTTATCTGTTGCATTGTTTGGGATTTCATATGTTGGACACTAGTTTCTTTTTTCCTAATTCTACTTTCATGTTTTGACTATTTTTCAATTATCCATTGTGATATGTAACTTTTTTATGCAGTTAAGAGGAGGGAAATTATGCACCTCTCATCATCTAATCATATATCTAATTTTCCTTGCATCACATTAGGTACTCCAAATTATCCATACATGGAAGCTGAGGCGGGTGAATTGACAGTTAAAGATGTGGAGAGATTGCTAAGTCTGTATAAGGACGTAGTTACTAAATATACCACCCTGTCCGGGGCAGTTAGACGAATTTATATGTCCAGCTCTGCACCATCTTTTCCTGGTATACGAGGAGCCAATTCCTTTATGTCTTCAGCGGAGGGACAACCTGCAGAGACAAATTCGAGTATAGATATTAATAAAGGAGAATGAAGTGGTCATATCAATTTTCTAGTAGTTTGCATTTATAGTTCTGATAATTCTATTTACTCTTCTTAATTTTCTGTTACATATTAAAGGACTCTTATGTTCTTTTTGTCTTCTTTTTTTCAGTTCCTCACAACATTGAGATAAATGAATTACTAAATGAAAAAGAAAAATGAAAAAAGAAAAAATTCGTCTTAACTCCCTTCAAATTTTTTTTGGTTTAATTTTTTACATCTAGAGGAAGAGTACTCTTCACTTGAATATTCGTGAGGGTGAATATTTTATTTTATTTTTTTTCTGAACCACAATAAAATAAAATAACAAATAACATTCATGTCTTTGCTTCATGCCCTGTGCATGATTTCATGATTACAACTACATTCCTAACAGCTAATATCATCTCATTATTCTAAGGTCATCCTTCTTTAACCTTATGCTCTCATGGGACAACTGTCGGGTTTTACTTTTAATATCACATTCGACCAAATGCTACATATAATGTATTTCAATTTTTGTCTACTTTCTGTGAATTTGTTTTCCATTTTAACATCATCGATCAATTTCATAATTTCTTCTTGTTTGTTCTTATCTTCACTCATACATATCAAAATAACACTAAGGATGTACCAAGCTCCCTTCTTGTAGATAATTTGTTTCTTGATAGTTTTCTTTATTTTTTTATTTTTTACTGAAATGTTTCTGATTTTTTCTTGGTGATGGTGATTGATTTGTAGGGTTTCTTAGGAGTTTATGATGTCATGAAGGAAAAAGGCGGTAGAGGTTGTTGCAGAGGTGTCTTATTGTCTGAGTTTTAAATTTTTTTAAAAAAATGAAACCTTAAAACCGTAAACTAAAAAAGAAAAATAACATTAAAAATAAATGTAACTATGAAAAGCAAAAAACTAAACGTAAAAAAAATAACTATTTTTATGGATGGGAATAACTAACAGTAAATTTGTAAATTTGTAGGAAAAAGTTGATGTAGAATAATCCATGGATGGGAATAATCCATTCTCACCTACCTAGGGTAAAAATTTTGATTTTCTCGTTAAATATTTAAATATTATCATATGTTATTTAGAATTTATAAATAAAATATATAAATTAATAAATATAATTATTACTTTCTGAAAAAATATATAATTATTAAAATGTTTGAACAAAAATTATTCAGTAAAAACTAAATAATTTTTACAATAATTTTATAAAAATTATAATAATATTTAGTAAATAAATAATTTTTAAGAATATTTTTATAATATTATTAACACATGATTTTACTGGTCCAAAAATAAAAACTTATATAAAGTTCAATTATTTTCTCTCCAAATGGGTTTATAAATTACTGGGTCTCTCTAAGGCAACGCCTTAGTGATGAAACATCGTCTTACTATACTAAGGTAATTGTATCAATATTAAGATGACGTTTTAATGATATTTTTAAAATGATAGAAAAAATTACGTTTTAATGCAATTTTCTCTATATGTTAGTATGGGAAGTTATTGCTAATTTGGTGGAGAACCTGGGGAAAGTTGAAAGGATGTTCTAAACTGAAAAAATCAGAGAAAAAAAGAGGGGAGGATTAGAGCATTAAAGGAGGAGGCATCTGAAAGTTTGAGAAAGGGAGGAGAACATTAAATAAAAAGGGAGAGAGCTGAAAAAAAAAAAAGAAGGAGGGAGGGGGGAGGGGGGGAGTCTGAGAGTTTAGGAAAGAGAAAAAAAAGAGTAGAGGTATAGGACAAGAAGAGAGAAAGAATCGAAAAGTAAAAAAGAAGGAAAGCTGAATTAATAGAAAAGCAAAGAAGGAAAGCTGAATTAATAGAAAAGCAAAGAAGCAATGGAGGACTCAACCTGGCAGAAGAAAAAAATTATGGCTTTACACTATCCAAACTTGTAGTTATCACTGAAATTCTCTAAGGGCCAAGACAGGAGAAAAACTATCAGTGTCAACAAGTAGGACCTTTTTACCGTTTCTCCTTTTTATTTGCACTATTTATGATTTTGGTATGAATTGCATGAGTTATCTTGATTAATTGGTGTGAATTAAAGTTTATATTTGTTACACGAAGAAGTTCACTTTTTTTTAGAACATCATTTGAAATTTGTAATATGTGCAAAATCAAAATTCACTAGAGAGCCGTCTTTATGCTAAGATGTCACCTTAGCATATAAAGATGTTGTCTAACTTGCCTTAGTGTGTTAAGGCGATGCCTCACCGCTGAGGTACCACCAATACATGGTTTTGATTAATATTTTATTTTATTTTCTTGCAAATTCTATGGAGTGTTTATTGTTTGTTTCATGATTGAGATTTTAATCCATGTTGGTTGTTTTTGGTTTTTCTTGTTTTTTATACTTTAATTACTTGTTTCGTGTTGTCAATTTTGGTTTATTATAATTTTATTCAAATTTTGAGCCTTTTATCTTTGAATATTTATTTGATTCCAATTTTGAAGTTTTTATCAATTAAAAGTAGTATTAAAAATTGTCTAGATTTTTATTAAGTTAATAAATGGAATTTTCTTTTTAGTCTCAGTTTTTTAGAACTTAGACTCAAGCCAATTTTAGTTTCCCATTTTGTTTAATATGTGCTTGTCATAATTTTTATTTTTTTTATCTTGTAAACTAACTTCTTTATTTTCTTGTAGGTTTTATTTGTTGGTCTAATTTATTTATTTTTTTTAGGATTAAATAGTTGAGTAGTGTTAGCTTACTATGAAATTAATTTTCGTTTTATTTTATTTATTACATTATTAAAGTGTTACAATTCTGTGTGTGCATTTATTTATTTTATTTTATTTTATTTTAATTGTGTGATAAAAGATTGTAACTCTTTTATCCTCCCTCTTTTTTTGTATGTGCACATATTTTATTTCACTACTTTATTAGTTTATTTTGATCTTTGATGAATGTGCATAATTTGTGATAAATATTGTGAATTAGACTTAGCTGACATGAAATTGAATTAATGTACAAACTTGGACTTAATTGAAAACTGAATAATTGTTTAGAGGCAATTTCAATTTGCATGTTAACAAAAAAATAATTAAATAATTAAAAGTAATAAAACATAAAATAAAAATGGAGGTCAACTAAAAGTTTAGGCATTCAAAAGCACATATCCAGTTTTTAAACTCAATTTTTGAGCATAGTTGTTGAGGGACTTAGTGGGATCTGTTGCTATAAAAGTTCTAGGTGGCAACTCCCATATCCAAGTTAAGCTGTAAGCTCCTATTGTATTTTTTAGTGAGCCCTAAGACCGTACAATACCGTGATCATAAAAAATCTAGGCACGTACTAAATTCTATCGCTTACGAATATATAATTACAATATTAATTTAAAATGATTAAAATTATTTACTTAATATTACTATAATTTTTTATGATGATATTTTGCTCTCAATCAAATGTTTTAACCTCATGAAAATATATTTTATCATCCATCGTCAATAGGTTAGATCTTGAAGAGAGCTATATTGTTAAACTATTTAACCTTCACCATTTTTGTTTAGTTAGAGAATGGAAGAAAAAATATTTATTTTAGTTTTTCATATATTTGTAAATTTTAATTTTTTTATTTGAATTTTTCGAGATACAAATAATAATTTTTAAATTTATTTATATTCTGATCTCTTAGTGAAATCATAAAAAAATTAATAAAATTTAATTTATCTTTGGAATTAAATAATAAAGTACCAACAAGCAGTCCAAACAATATAACTTTAACTAATTGGTTGAGAAAAAAGGGAAAGGCAAAGACGAGCGTTAAAAAGAGAACCCAAATCCAGGAATAAAGTCTTAGACTAACGTAGCAATTCAATCTTGTACATGTTTTTGGTTACATGTACATACAGATTTTTTTTGTAACGGATTTATATACGGCGAAATTGTAACGCTAGCTAAGCTTGCCATCATCATTTTCGCGGCTGCCTACACACCTTTTAATTGCTTAATGTGCTAGCTATAAATTTGAAGAGGGCTTAAATTTCGCGTGCAGAATTGAAAGATTATGGGACGTATTGGGCTTAGATGGATGTTTGTCACCTTGATACTTACCCTAGTCGTTCTCGCTTTACCCAATAGCAACGGTAATATTGGAGTCGTAGAGTCAGCAACGGTTCCAGCGATGTTCGTGTTTGGAGATTCGCTTGTTGATAACGGCAACAACAACTGGCTTAGCTCCATTGCAAAAGCCGATTATTACCCTTATGGCATTGATTTCAACAGAGGTCCCTCTGGGAGATTTTGCAATGGCAAAACTTTTATTGACATACTTGGTATGTACATTACTTTCAAAAAAAATTAATTTAATTTTTAATAGGTGATTCAATCTAAATATCAATAAATTTTATAATTGGGATAATCATTTTTTAAAATTGATGTAAGCAAAATTTGAATTATATACCTCATTATAACTATAAAAAAGAGTTATCACTTGATTATTTTTTAATAAAATTTGTTTTTCTTTTTTAATTAATTAATTTTGAATGTTATTTCTCTCAATATATATATATATATATATACACACACTACGCTGCAATTAATAATTATGATTTATTGTATATACATATACATGAATATATGCATGCAGGAGAGATGGTTGGTGTTGCTTATCCTTCAGCCTTCGCAGATCCTGCCACAGCTGGAGCCAAATTACTCGGGGGAGTTAATTATGCCTCAGCAGCCGCTGGCATCCTTGATGAGACGGGCCAACACTATGTAAATATAACTTGATCATATATAATTAAAATGATACCATATATACATACGTGCTTGATGATGAGATGCATATATATATATATATGGTCGATGCTGCAGGGAGAAAGGTACAGCCTGAGTCAGCAAGTGTTGAATTTTGAGTCAAGTGTAAATGAGATAAGAAGAATGATGAACGGAACAAATGTGACCAGCTTCTTAGGGAAATCCCTGGCAGTTTTGGTGTTTGGAAGCAATGACTACATCAACAATTACCTAATGCCTTCGATCTACTCTTCCAGCTACAACTATAGTCCTCCGGAATTCGCCAACCTTCTCCTCAATCACTATGCCCGTCAACTTTATGCACTGTACAGCGTAGGACTAAGAAAATTCCTGATAGCCGGAGTAGGACCCCTTGGGTGCATTCCTAACCAAAGAGCAAGCGGTCAATCCCCTCCGGACAGATGCGTTGATTATGTGAATCAAATGCTTGGCAGCTTCAACGAAGGCCTCAAGTCCCTTGTTGATCAACTCAACAGATCATGCAAAGGTGCAATCTTTGTGTATGGAAACACTTACGCTGCCGTTGGGGACATCCTGAATAACCCTTCTACTTACGGGTTCAGTGTTGTTGGCAAGGGTTGCTGCGGAATTGGAAGGAACCAAGGCCAAATAACATGCCTTCCATTTGCGGTTCCATGTCCAAATAGAAATGTTTATGTCTTTTGGGATGCCTTCCACCCAACACAGGCCGTTAATTCCATTCTTGCCCAGCGTGCCTTTAGCGGACCGCCCAGGGATTGCTATCCCATTAACGTCCAACAAATGACTCTCTTCTACTGAAATCAAAATAAAATTTGTCCTTTCTGTTTAATTTACTCAACTTACTGCCATTTATTCCAAACTTCAATAGTTATGCCTAGCTAGTTACTAGTGCATACTATTATATCAGATGTCACATGCGTCCTCTTTATGTATGCGACATCAAAATTAAAATGATTACCTCAAAAGATCCAATTAGTTATAATCTTAATGAGAGTTTATCCAGTTACTTTATGAGGGTTTAAAGATTTAAGGTGATGTCAGATCAACAATAATATAATGAAAGGGAAAAATATATAAATGATGTCCAAATTTTCTCATTTTTGATATTTTGATGTTTTAATAATTTTTTTATAATTATATGTTTAAATTTGCAAAAAAAAAATTTTAATGTGTCGCTAGTAGGTTTTATAAGTTAAAGTGTTTATATGTTTTATTTTAAGTAGTAAACTGAGTTAAATATTCTTTTATATTATATTCATTTTTTATTTTGTATTTAATAAATTTATTTTTTTCAATTATATAAGTTAAATTTGAAAGAAAAATATATTGAATATTATTAAAATAAAATAATTAAATTATTATTATTATTGAAAATAAATTAAATAAAAATATCAATTTTATTTTTAAATTTACCTAAAATTGTGGAAAGAAAAATATAATTTAACAAAGAATACAAGTAAAAGTTTATTTATTATAATTAAGGGTGTGTTTGGATGGAAGTTAAAGGAGGTTAAATGTTACTCTTGTAATACATTAATCTTTTTTATATTTGTTTGATAAATTTTAAAAGTTTAGGGTTAACATTTAACCCTCTTAATGATTAAGTTCATTTATATGTATTTTTATTAACCTAGTGGAAATTAGGCTAAACACATGTAACAACAAAAACATACTTTTAAAATAGCACTCTTTATTTTTTTTTTCTCTACCTTTATCATATTATTTCAATTTCTTTTTTTTTTCTGCATTAAAAAGCTACTAATAAAATCTATAAAAAATGTATGAATCGATTTAAATTTTTATTATAATATTTATATTACTTTTTAAAATGCATATGAATATATTATTTAAATAATTATATAAATATTCAAAATTTTAAATAATTAAATTATTATTTTTATTATTTTTAAATATTTAATAATAAATTTAATCAATTATATAATTTTTTTCTTAAAGAATTCTACATTATAATTTTTCAATTATCCTTAATTTGTCAAATAAAGATAATAAATTAATTTAAAGCACTAATATTAATAAAAGAAAAGAAAAGAAAATATTTAATTTTTCAGTTTAATATGATAATTAAATAATATTTTTTTATTTTTAATAACTTTTAAAAATATAATTAGAGTAACAAAGAAATTAAAGTTTAATATAATTTTTTTTTATATTTTTAAAAATATTTTGCAGGTTTTCAGACATTGAATTGTCAAAAAAAAAAATTTTCAACACCAAAATAGCTAACAAAAGTGAAAAATTTTGGAAAATATTTATACATTATATATTTACCCCTATAATGAAATAAGAATTACATTAATAATGTGTAAAAGCCATTGACCGTAATGTAACTTAGGATTATAGTTGTGCGTTCTCAAGAAAACTATAACAATAATAATAAAAACTCAAAAACAAGTTAAATGTGAGTACTATCCATGAAAAGAGACGAAGAAAGAGGATGGATTTATTGTTGATGATGTTGTTGTCGTTGTTGTTTTAAAATATATACAGTAAAAAAATTTTAAAAAAAAGTTATATATGAAACAAGTCCCATGTAAAAATAATAAAAAAAGTAATCATAATTTAAAATTTCTGTTTAAAGAAGTCTAATTTTTTCATAATTAAAGGCATTCAATCAATTCAGATAATTTTAAACTATTTTTTCTAATCAAACTGAATTAATCAAACTAAATTAAACTAAAACAAAATTGAACCAAATTAGAAACTAAATAGAAAAAATTTTAAAAATTAAAATAAAAATCTAACCAAATTAAATTTTTATAAATATAAATTATTTTAATATTTTTATTAAATTAATATAATTTTTTATTAAATTATTATAATATTTAAAACTAAAAAATAAAAATATATTCAATTTTTATTTGTTTAGCTAATTTAGTTAACTGATTTTTTTAAATAAAAAACTGAATCAAATTAAAATTTTAATTCAATTCCATTTGATTTAAAAAATAAAAAATATTAACTAAACAAATCAAATTAAACCAAATTGGATGATTCAGTTTTCAGTTGAATTCGGTTGGAAGGTTTGCACACCCCTAACCATAATCATTCGTGATTCATAAGCAGGCCCTAAGTGCAGATAGGCCCAAAGCCCTAAACAAACAAGTGCTGCTAGCGGCGGCACGGGCATTTGTAAATCTGCAGCGGACAAAGGGTTTCGCTTTGTTGATCTAAGATTCTAGTTGAAAATCAGAGGAAGTGAAGAAGAGCAGATGTTGACTATGAAATGGAAATGGCTACCAAGAAGATCACTGTCTTTGAAAATGACGCAGTCATTATCCCATTGTTCCAAGTTGTATTCTTCTTCTTCTAATGCCTTTGGAGAGGCAGAGAGGGAGGTGGAAAGCAGCGACATCCCTACTTCAGGAATCAGCAGGCCTCTCTCCGAAATCCTTAAGCAACTCAACAAGAAGGTCCCTGATTCCCTCATCAGGCAACGCCTTGAGGATGGCTTCTCTGTCAAATACATACCCTGGTTGGTACTCTTTTTACTGCAAATTTTTAGGTTTGCAACTCATCCCATTATTCAGTAAAATTTATTCTCAGTGATTGTTGCTTGCTATTCTTTGCACTTGCGCTGTGCAGGCATTTTGTCAACAGGATAATGAATTTACATGCTCCAGGTATTAGTGCCAATATCATTATTAAAATTAATACTTGGCTCTCCATATAATCTTATATTCGCTGCTACTTTTCAAGTTCAGTCCTTTACGCTTCTTATCCGTTCTACATTCTCCATCTATCGCAGAATGGTCTGGTGAGGTTCGAAACATTACTTATTCCCCCGATGGCAAGTCTGTTTCTGTTGTTTATCGTGTTACACTCTATGGGACTGATGCTGAGGTATCCTTATTACTCTGTTCTTTTTGTGCATACCGATGCCAATTGTTTGTTCTACATCCTACACTCACACTGTTTATTCCTCTGTTTAAGGCTCGGTCTGTGATGCCTTCTGCTGTCTAGTTTCTGTGTTTAGCCTGGCTCTATTCCCTTTATGATTACGTTTCATGTCATAAGTTGGTCATAATCTCACCTGTGATATTAATAGCAGTGCGAACAGTTAGATATCTTTTATGTCCAGGCATGTCATGGCCATCTTGGTGAATTCATTGAAGTTCAGAGAACAACAGTTTTGGTCCCTTGTAGATTGAGAGGTAAAAACAAAAAAATAGTAACAGAGGCATGGAGAGGTTTGTATTGGAGGGCAGAGTGAAGGCATTCGAAAAAGAGTTGCCAAAAATTAGAGGGATGGAAGCCAACACCGGAATTCTAATCTCCTCTTGAAATGACAAATTGGGCATACAGTAATATGAAATAAAATCTTCCTTTGCATCAACAACTCTTTTCATGAGTATGTTTTTGAGTTTAAAATATAAGAATCTTCTAACTAAAAGTCATCAAGACACTGAAATATCAATTTTCTCTACTATTAAAGAAAAAAACTCTATACTTTATTTAATTGAATACATTAATAAAAAGTCTCATCTCATTTGTAATCAGATTTCCATGCAGTAGGTTCTTTGTGAGCTTTGTTATGTTGTCATAGTATAGATACCAAGATCCCTATTTAAATCAGAATATCCTCATCACTATTTAGATCAGAATATCCTCAAATTTTTGGAAGTGAGAGTAAGAAGATATGCTTCTCAGGGCTAACAGATCGAGAATATGTTGTAGCAGATGAAACATTGCCATATTGAGCTTGTCTTCCCTGTGATGGAATCTTCATGTCATGAGCTTTTGTTTTTAGTCAAGTGAAAATCTTGTCTTTTATTTTTATTTTTTTTTCCATGGAAAGAAATAACCTTGTTAGCTGTTAGTGAACATTTATTCTAGAAATTGCTTGACTCTAGGTTCATGCTATTATTTTGGATATTTTCATTTCCTGTTGCATGGTTTTGCATTTTCCTTTTCCGTTAGCAGATTTTTGTTGCCTAGTTTAAGAACTGTAGTTGGTCTTGTTGTACTTAGGTTATCATTGTTGATTAATCATATGAAATTGATTTTTGAATATTACATCTATTAGTTGTATTCCTTATTTGCTTCACTTGGTCTTACGGATATTTGTAATGAGGTGTGTAATTTTGGTCATAGTGACCGCTGAAGGCACCATCTATATATTGGAATCTGAATGACAAAACTACCAATTGCATGGTCAAAATCAGCATGCTTCTTACGCACATCATATTATCCAATCTAGGTGTCTTTTTTGCTCCATTTTGCTATTATAGTAGTTGTAGCATCATGGAACTAAATGTCTTAAACATGTAGAGGCTTAATTAGAACATGATTTATTGTTTGCCTTGTGTTTTCTTATTTTAAAATTTGTTATGCAGCTACCTTTCTTCACCTTTATGATGGAACATAAATAGATGAATTGAGTTTATCCTATTTTGTTTGTTAATGTGTTTTGAACCTGATTTAAGTGGAAGGATGATATTGGTAACTCAGAGGATGGAGTTTGAAATACGGAAGTATGGTTATCTAATATTTTAATTGGCAGTGATATGTTGTGGAAGATTCAAGTTAGGCATTATATGGTTGCTTTCAAAAATGAGTTGCTTTTGCAAAGAGTTCATTTTAGGGTTCATAATACAACTGAAGACGAGGCTCACTTTGATTACCTTTTCTTTTGTTCCACCAGATATATAGGGAATCGAGTGGGACTGCGTCAAAGGATGATGTAGATTATGGAGATGCAGTACAAAAGGCAGAAGCAATGGCATTTCGTAGAGCTTGTGCACGTTTTGGGCTCGGGCTTCACCTTTATCATGAAGATATGTTATAGTAAATGGAATGGGGATGGTAATCATGATGCCCGACTAAAATTGTAGCAAAACTGTACCATGGTTGGAAGTGACTGTCTTTTTTATTTTTCTTTAAAAAAAAAAAAGAAAACCTTAGGGGGAATTTCACTACCCGCCCCTCGGCGGCTAAGAATAGAACTGGTGACTTTTGACTCTAATATAATTTGAGTTATATTCATAGCACCCTAGGCAAAAAAAACCTGCCTAGAGCTGGACTATTTCAGCCGCACCTACCACCTCGCTGACAGAAAAAAATTAAATAAATAAATAAATAAACTTCAAAGAATTGGAGATAAATAACAATAGAAGGCTAATGGCCCAATGGGCAATGAGTGGAGTGGGAGCAGGACTGAAATCCAGCTGGCAGAGTGGGGACCTACAGAAGAGAGGTGAAAATGGAAGGAGAAAAAAGCTGAGAGGTGAGGAGGCATGCATGTGTGTGAGGCTTTCACAAGCACAGCAAAGCATTCTCTCTCCCACTTTTTTAATCTTTGAAAACAAAATAAAAAGAAAGGCTAATATTAAACGCTAAACTGAAAATTGCTACGTCTGTCTGCTACACCAACATTTACAGCAATGCAATCAGGCGCTATCATCGCCTTCTATTTTATGTTTCTGATGTGCATTTCTTTTCCCTCCCCTCTTCTTGTTTCTTTGCCCATCCCTTCCACATACGCTAATACCGTTCACGCATTTTTTCAATTCTTTTATTAATAGTGCTCAAAATATTAAATAAATACTATTTTTAATAAATTAATAAATTATTTTTTAACAAAATAATTTATTTATTTAAATTTTTTATCCACCTTTACAAATTACAATCCACTTAGTACAATTTTGATCTTGTAATTTTACTTTTTGGTAATTAGTACAATTTTGATCCTTGTAATTTTACTTTTTGGTAAAATTAGTTTTGTAATTCTTTTAGATATTTAAATAACCTATATTACATTTTTTTTTTTACACTTTAGTAATCTTCTAACAAATATTGTTTAAAATATATATATATTAATATAAAAGTAATATGTTTTTTAAATACTAAAATCATATAATGAGTAATATATCATTCAACTGACTAAAATTAACTCACATAAAATCAAATTTAGATGTATTTTTAATTTAATTATGAATAAAAAAAATAACTTTAAAATAAATTTATAATATTTTTTAAAATATTCAATTTGTTAAATTAATCATAAATCATATATATAATAAATTTATTATTAAAATTTAATATTTTTTAATAAAATAATGATGATATTAATTAGAAAGGATATTAAAGTGTAAAGAAATATGAAAAAATCATAAAAATCCAAATTATAGTGTTTATATATGTATATATCCACCATTACAATCCCACTTGAAGTTGAGTTCATATAAATTCTTATCCATTTTAATTTTTATATTAATGTTTACAAAAGAATTTTATTAATTTATATAATTTTTAATGAAAAAAATATCTTACATGGAAAATATATAATATAATTGGACTTAAAAAATAAACTCAATGCATAACTAGACTATTTTATTTCTTATTTTCAATCTATATACTATACTCTAAATTTATAAATATTTTGTTTTTTCAAACATTAATGATTTATTTGTACTTAGGATAAAATATTAGAGAGTATTTGCACATTTTTTGTTAATGTATTGGTTGATTGTGAGTCCCAATTGCCACGTAAATCAGCTATTATAATGTTATTAAATAGAAGTTGACGTCGTTTTTTAGGGAGACTTGTATTATTGATTTATGCAACGCTAACGGCGCATTTGAACTCTAAAAAGCATTAAAAGTGTATTTACACTTAGGATAAAATATTAGATGAGTATTTATTTTTTTGCCCTTATATTTATATTAATTTTATATTTTAATTATACTCAGTGCATGCATGTGCACATTCGCATATATATATAATTTTAAAAGCTAATAATTTATATACATATCAAACGATACATCTATTTTTATGAAATATAAATAGATTTGAGTGTTATTATAATTTAAAAATTAAATATAATGCATGATTATATTTAAAAAAATATTTTGTTTGTAGTTAAATTTAAATATTCATATAATATATTATTAATTTATTAAATTTTGTATTGAATAAATATATTTAAAAATGTTTAAATTTAAAAAAATTATTATAATATGGACTAATTTACTAAATAAGTAAAATATTAGGAAAATTTTTATAAATACCTGAAAAGTCTTCTATTTACCTATCAAAAAATAAAGAAATAAGTGTAATTATTAGGACCAATTTGACCCTTTATTAAATATTTCATTAGATCAAAAGGTAAAAAATAATTAATTTGATATTTATAAAAGAATAAAAGGAGAAATTGACCCTTATAACTTAAAATAATGCGGAGGACAGCTATGCCAATGAGAGACGACAATAATAGCAGAGAAGAGGAGGAAAACTGAAGGTGGCAGGGCGACAGAGCGTGGAGAGAGAGAGAGAGTTATATGCATGAGATTGGGAAACACGCAAGAAGGAGAGCGTGGGGGTGAGAAAGGGGAAGTGAAAGGGAAGGGTGGGGGTTGGGTTCATATAATTGATGTCCGTGCATTATGATATTGAAGGAATGCTAGCTAATACTTGATAGTAATAGTAATACGACTTTTCTTTTTCTTTTCTTTTGATAACTTTCGCTTTCTCTTCCCTTCCCTTCTTCCTCCCTCCCACCCTCCCGAATTGTTTTATTTTGTTTTTTTTATCTCTTTCTCTCTCTCTCTGACCAACCAGCTAACTGTGTCAAACTCAATTAAAAATCTAAAGAGAAGGGAAGAGAAGAGAAAAGAAGTGAAGTGAAGATCCTTTTCTTTAAAAATCTCTGAAAATTTTGTGGGCTAGATCCATCTTCTTCATCTCCATCTTCTTCTTCTTCTTCTTCTTCTTCTTGATCTTGTACATACATATTGTGCCACATAGGTCTAGGCCTCATCATCTGACACATACACCAAAACAAATTAAGGTTTTGATTGTCCATCTAGGATCTAGCGGCTGCTGACTTTGATTTTTGGTAATTCTTCCTCTCAAGGAATTGTCATAAATAAACAAGATGACTCCATCGAATTTGGTTGGACAGTTCGGCGACACAACCTACACCAAGGTGTTTGTTGGGGGGTTGGCTTGGGAGACACACAAGGACACCATGAAGAAATACTTTGAGCAGTTTGGTGAGATCTTGGAGGCTGTTGTCATCACTGATAAGGCCACCGGCAGATCCAAGGGCTATGGTTTTGTATGACACCTTTTCTTTTCTAAATTAATTAACAACATTTTGTTTTTCAATTTTTAATGTTTTAATTTTTTTTTTCTCTTTTCTATAGACATACACTTACTTTCATTTAGATCTTGAACCGTATACACATCTTAATTCTTCTTCTTTTCTCAACCTGGTTCGTCATAATTAATTAATTATCTTATTGACGATCGAGTTTCATGTTTGTATGTCGATCGAAAAAAAAAAAAGTATCATGTTTGTATTAATTTATTTTAGGTAACTTTTCGCGATCCTGAAGCCGCCATGAGGGCCTGCGTTGATCCTGCTCCGGTCATCGATGGGAGAAGGGCTAATTGCAATCTTGCTTCTTTTGGAGTTCAGAGATCCAAGCCTTCTACTCCAAAGCATGGTATCTATATACACTACTTTCCTTCTCTTTCTCTCAATTTCTGGACTCAACTTTAGTACGTTTTCTTCTCCACAAACTAATTAATTACCGCCTACCTATTATTTCATTTCATATATATAATTCAAATCCCAACTATTTCGTTTTATATAGCTTATGTATTTATATATATCATGCAAAACTCAATTTATTTACATAATCATTACTAATGAATTAACTAATTAAGCTTAACCTTTCCTTTCTTAATTTTCTTCTTCCTTTTTTCGCCCTTCCCTTCTTTAATTCACGTGGGTCTAACTCTCAGAATTTTATGGGGTTCCAAAATATTCCATTTTTGGAACATATATATATGACAGTTAAATCGAGTTGCTACAAATGTATATGAATATTCTTCCTTGCTGGGTAAGTTCAACTGTTTCTTCTTCTGGACTGCAATTACTCGTTAATATAAAATTATTTTATGCAACCAAAAAAAAAATTCAAATGTGGTAGCTCTCTCCACTAATTAAGCAAATAAATGAGTGTGTTTATTGTACTTAACTTGAAAAAAATGCATTAATTGATCTTGTGGGTGGGGATGTGACATTTGACATAGAATTAAGGTAGCACTTTTTAAAGGTATTGAATGTGTGAAATGAATAGTGGCAGGGGGAGGAGGAGGTAGGAACTTGAGGGTTATGAGCTCATTTCAGACGGGGTTTGGAGGTGGAGTGGGAACAGCTTTTCCTTCAGCAGCATCCTTCCCTCATTATGCCATCCAACAAGGGATACCTTATAATGTTTATGGGTAAGATGCCGTAGCCATGTTGTGTATATGCTTCACGCTTCATGCACGTGCATTGGCAACTCATGCACAACCAACCCAAAAAAACTCGGGCTGTCGTGCACGCTCATCCATTTAATTATGGAAAATTCTTTATTACCCGTAGAATAACAGACTATTTCTATTATACTACATTGTATGGTGTGTATATATAAGTGTTATATTAATTAAATGTAAAATACTATTTTCAAAAAAAATAGATGTAAAATACTCTGAATACGTATTTTACTAAATTAACAAATATCATTTTTTAAATATAAGTAATATTTATATTATGCAACTAATAATTAAATATAATATTTTAAATACAAACAGTGATCTTCTTTTAGATATGATATATCTCTACCAAAAGAAATAAATATGATATATTATATAAGAGACATGATAACATGCACATTATACATTTGGACCTACAATGGAAAGGGTGTTCCCCATAAAGCACGTGCCCATCCCATCATTGGACCCACCAATCCTCTCTCTACATGACCTTCAATTTTTTTAGCCTGCAATTTAATTTAATTTATAAGTAGTGTTAGCAAAAGATGGCACGCATATTAAAATACATTACACTTCTCTTTCTTTATCTTTTTCTTCAATTTTTTCTTGAACAAAACATTAAATTTCTCTGTGATTTGTGATCCCCTAATTTCACAATTTTGTTAATGCTTTATATGCCCTGCATTTTTTTATATATATATTTTTCTTAATTATTTTATGCTTGGGATGGATTTATCAATTAAGTTGTAATAGTTTTAACTATTTTCTTATAATTATTAATTTCAGGTACTCTCCATACTCCCCAGACTACACTTTCCCGACGGTTTGTACAATGCATCCTAATTATCTTATCTTTGGATTACATTATTTCTGTCAAAGCATGCCTTTTTTTTTCATCGGACCACAATCACTTTTTACCTTTCATTTACTCTCTTACGTTTCTAGCTCTATCTTCTTTTCCGCCTTTTTTTTTATTATTATTGTTTCTTTTTCTTTTCAATTATTTTTTTTTTTCTGAAGAGAAATAATTAATTTCGGATAAGTACCGATATTATATTTTCACCCCGACCACGTCTTGTTAAGCTTATATACTATACATTACAAGCTTCCCCCTCTATCTCTTTATTTTTATAGCATAATTAACAATGGATGTAATAATAATGGGCTGTCAAAACAAGTGGAATATTATTATTACCATTGTTTAAACGGTTGGGCATAGGAATAAATGTCAATTTCCCCATGAACAATTCGACCAAGACCCCTTAAACATTTACAAACACCTCCTTAATATTTTATTTAGTTAATAAATTACTCCTTATTTTAGTAAAAATTATTTTTTTAACAAAAATAAATTTTTAAATTATATTTGAAACTTGAATTTTTTATACCACATAAAATTTTAATTATTTACCAATAATTTTTAGTAATTTTAAAATGCATTTAATTTATATCTATAATTTTTTTATTACTTTAAAATGAAAAATTTTAAAAGCTAATAATTTATATACATGTTAAATTAAACAATTATTTTTCTATGATATAAATAAATTTCAGTGTTATTCTAATTTAAAAATTAAATATAATGTACAATTGTATTAAAAAAATATATGTTATGTATAATTAAATTTGAAATTTTATATAATATATTATTAATTTATTAAATTTTATATGGTATAAACATGGTTATAAATATAAAAACTTTTACTTTTAAATTTTTTTTATTATAATATGAACTAATTTTTTAAATAAGTAAAGCATTAGGGAGGTTTTTGTAAATATCTAGGGAGCTTTTGTTTACCTAAAAGTAACAAAAGAACTAATTTAATTGAGGGAAATTCTTGGTCAAAAAGTTGAGGGGAAATTCACCCTTATTCCTTGGGGCATATATTCTTACACATACCTAGGCTCTCATTTAGATTTTTCCGGCCCAGCCTCGGTAGCAACTTTTTCAAAAGGCATAATTAAAGTATTTTTACCTATTATACTATTTTATTCTTAATATTTTAAAAAATATTTATTTATTCATGACATTTATAAAATTATATACTATTTAATCTTTAAAGAAAGATCAATAAATATTAATTGTTGTAAATATTATAGATAAATAAATATTTTTTTAAATATCCAGAATAAAGTAGTATAATAAATCAAAACATAAGAGATACATAATAATTATCCATTTTTAAAATCATCAACTTATTTAGGCCTATACTTGATTTAACCTTTTACCAGAACAGCTTATTATTTATTATTTGATTTTATAACTATAATTTTTCATCCTATTTCAAGAATATAAGTGAGATTTGTATTCTATTAGAACGAAAAATTAGTTACACATTATATGAATTAGAGAGATTCATTTAAATTAAGTTGAATTTTAGAATTAATATTTTTTTTTTTACTTTTAATGGAGCATAGATGAAACATGTAGTATAAGATAGAATTATCCTCATAAAAGTACCTAAATGCTGCCACCAAATGGCTAATACATTACAAAATTTTATGGTGAATCCATTTCAAATTAATATCTAATAAGGCATTATTCTGTACTTGCATCTATATATGTTGATTGATATATAAACGCGCAGTTTTCTTTTTTTTTTTTCCTTGAAATGTGCTGTATTTTTTTTTTTTTAGAGCTACTATAGTGTATACGGAGGAACAACAGCCCAGTATCCTCCTATGTATGGATCTGGGCATGGTGGAATGATGACTGGTACTGCAACTGCTTTTTACCCATATCTCCAATTTGGAGAAGGAAGTGGTGGAGCCACTGGATACTCCTCCGGGCAGAATTACGGTGTTCAGTACCCACATCACCTTTTTCAGTATTCAGCAATCAATTCAAGTGGAGGGTACCCCCAACACTACGGAGCACCTTTGTCTCTAGCCCCGACTGCATCCTTGCAATCAGGTGCAAATTAGAATTAGTATTTGTTTTCATAATTCATATATACGACTCTTCATCCAAATCAATCGTATTTTATATTTCATTTATTGAAAGGAGTAGGTACTAATATCTTTGACAGTGTGTTTTGCGGTGCCACAGGCATGACCATGGCTCTTCGTGCTCCACCAATTCCTCATCGCTAGCCGCTTGGCCCACTTCCCTATATATGCTTCCTCATCAGCTTCTTTTGAGGTCCCAAACAACCTTAGGCCTAGGCCTAACCATGGTTCTTTGCTTTCTCACACTCGCACTCGCACTCTTCTATTTAACGGAAACCCCCCATAGGGGTTACAGTCGTCGCTCCAAGAATTGGAGAGTCATGCATCATCTTTTTTTACCCTTTGCATCTTTTTTGAAAGGGGGTTCCTTTTGAAGAGAACCGATTCACCAACTGAAAGCTATGGGATTAGCTTTGTTGGAAACAGTTTGATTAATTAGGTTCAATCATTAGCCCTGGAAGTAGGGCTAATCAAGTGAAAAATAACCAGTTTGTAAATTTTAGCCTAGGAAAGGCTAATCCACTTGGAAACCGTTTTGCATTGAAAAAGAAGAAAAAGAATAGGAAGAAATGTACATTCAAAACCACAAATTAATATGGCAAGCTAGCTTTTTTTTCTTTTTAATGGCTAATCCCCTCCAACAATTGATGATGAAGAGGCAGTTTTAGCAAAATTAACTTCATAGCTAGGGCCTGGATGCCCCTCAGCCTCAGTTTTTGTGCATTGACATGTTAGCTAGTCTTAGAATTTTAGAGGGCTAGGACCATGCAGTCATGTTTCCATAAAAGTTTTTGTTTTATCTCCTTCCCTGTAATATTTTACCAACTTTTTACTTTTGTGTAAAATATGTTTTCAACCAAGCTAGCTAGCAAAACCTTCCCTTAGGGTAAGGGAAGAAAATGTTATAGTTTTTACTCTTCAGAATTTTCCGAATTTCCTGTAAATCCATTATGGCTAAACTTTGGTTGTTTTAGCCTGTTTTAGTTAGTAAAGATAGGATGGTTAATTAGTGTTTGTTTAACTAGTTCAAGCTTCTAGCTAGGTCTTAGTCTTTTTAATTTGTTTCGACATCACATCACGCTGGGATATCCACGAACGGACGTGGAGCTCACAGCACATGCATGAAACTCACGGGAGATATTTGGATTCCCTTGGGTTCTTTCTCTAGCCCATCAGCCATGGTTAGGACTTAGGTCGCTCATCTTCACCGATCCCTCTCTTCCTGTGGAACATTTTACCACCTGGAGATGGATCAAGATACTCTTTCTATATATATATATAAACATAAATTTGTATAAACCTATGGTTTGTATTGTAATTAGGAGATGCTACCCCTATACCTAGGACATATATAATTCATTCTTTTAACCACGGAGGTTAAGAATGGATGTATGCTCTACTTACTCCTATGCTTTAATTTCAGACTTCTACTATGCTTACTTCTGCTCTAATGTTTTGTCAATGCATGACAAGTAACATTAATGTTCTTTAATTACTGCTTCTTCATTATCATTTTATCTTTTTTATTCTTTGTTACCGTCCGTAAAATTAAATAAATTATGCCACTTCAAATGGATCTATAAAACGTTATTATTTTTTTTTATTGTTGCGCATCAATTGTTATGCTTTTTCTCCTCAATACACATTTGAGATTCAAACCCTCTTTTTTTTTGTAAAAAAATAATAATAAATATAAAATATGAAATATTTTAAATAACATATTTAAAAGTTATTTTGCAGCTTATTTTAAATTTACTGTTAATTTAATTTAAATTTTCGTTAATATAAATTTATATAATTTGGAAATAAGAAATTTATCATAAATTTATAGGCTTATATAAATTTATCATAAATCTCAACCATAGTTTAAAATTTAATTCAATATCTCTAAAGTCCAAATTTCAAATGGATCCAACTACTTTTGACATCCTATATGACAAATAAAAAATATATTTGGTTTTTTATCTTAAAATCTAAGACAGCCTTTTATCAATCTTTACACTGCCTGTGCAACTTCAATAATAATAATAATAAATAAATAATAAATTAAAAAAAAAAAAAAAACTTCAATTCCAGATAGGGGTATGCAACAGTTGGGTCGGTTTGATCGAGTGAAATAATGGTAGAAACGAATAAGTTTTAATGAGGGAAAAAAGAGGATCGACCCGAACCAATTTAAAAGAAAAAATTGATATTTCAGAAGCCGAAATTGGTCGGGTCCGATTAGCTCAAAAATCGAGTTGGGCACGATTGAGTTGGATTTTTTTTTGGGCTCTAATTAAAAAATAAATAAACTATATATTCATTCCATTAATCATTTTGAGTCAAGACCAAATAGTTACATTATTCAAAATGTAGTTGTTTATTATTTTTTTGAACACTTCAAAATTCACTTGTTTGACTAATACTAACTTAGATACAAAAATTAACACTTAATCTTAATACAAAAGAATATTTAAGCAATTGTACTGCATTTTTGCATATAAAAAATAAAGCAGAGACAATTTGAAGGCTTAGGATTAACAATTGTTTTCCACCCCTATAAATATCAATATACAAAAAGCTTCCATGTGTGCAAAAACCCGAAAAATTAGATTGCATAATTCCCAAAAAATGCAACTACAGTAGGTTGATAAAAAAGAGTTGTAATTCACCTGCATATTGAAGGAACACAACACACAATTTCAATTAGAACAAAATCATTGTTCTAATATAGAAAAAGGTTATTAAAGAAAAAGAAAGTAGACAGAGGAGGCTTAGGATGCTTATTTTCAGAAACCATTTAGAATATGACACCAATTACTGACAACAAAGAAATAACTACCTAGTCAAATAGGGCAAGTACTCTAACATATTTAAAAAATGCAGGGTGGAAGAACCATTACTGCCAAAAAACACATAACAAAAGGCTCAGAATTGAGCATTTACAATTCAAATCAAGAATGCAGTCACATTTCTGACGGCTAAACAAACAAAAAGCCATAAATGAAACTTAAGCATGCAATCATTAAAGATCATATAATCCTAGAGGTGGAAGCATCATCATTGCCTCTGTTCTATGCACACACACACAATTACTGCAACAACAACACAGACACAGGCACCTTAACCATTCAAAAGAGGCACTTCAAGTCAGGTTGGTCACAGACAGTACACACAGCAACAACATTTTAAAAAGGAGGTAGGTAGCTTTAGCAATCAAATGGCCACATATTAATAGAATCAATAATGGATAATATTAATAGAATAATTATCATTAGTGAGCAATTTAATTGAGTTAAAAAAGGGTCACTGCCCACTAGATCAAGATTTGTAAAGAAAAGAAAAGAAGAGAATTAGAATTTAAATAAGCATTGCATTAATATAATAAACAAATACAAGTAATTGAACATATTTTAAAAATATGACCTTTTTCAAATGACTCCAAATCCTCTAAAGATTCTTCCACCCCAACAGTCTGGTTTGGCATTCTAAGCCCATTCTGTGTACATATCAAAGCTTCCACTATTTTTGGAGTCAAAGAACTTCGGAACTAATCAAAAACTCTACCTCTAGTATTGAATGTAGACTCAGAAGCAATAATAGAAACAGGAACAACTAGAACATCTTTAACCATGCAAGACAACTAAAACTCAACTTCCACCATCTGAGGATATCAAAAGTTCCCTCATCTTCCACAATAGCCTCAATAAGATATATTTTGAGTTCAGATTGTTTACTTCCACCTAAACCATAATCAAACTTATGCTTTTTGAATTTTTCTTTCATTAAAGACATAGTATTTCCATAAAGAGGCAATTGAGGTTCAGAAACTGTTTAGCTAAACTGTGTACCAACGCTAAACTCAAAGGCAGAAGAAGAGCCATAAGTTGACAAATAATCATAAAATAATAGATAGAGATTAAACTTCATTTTCAAATACAACGTGCTTCCTAGCATTAGACCATACATTTGATTCATAAAGAATTCAACAAATTCAAGTTTATACCGAGGATCAAGGATTGTAGCAAAAAAAAATCACAAAGTTCATTTTCTTTGGATCTCCCTAATATTTATCAAAATTCTGCTCCATATTATTGCCTACGTTCTTAATAGACGTATTAGAAGATGATTGCATCTCAACAATATTGCAATTTAAATCATAAATTTTAGAAAGGAAGCTATTTGCAGTAACATAATTTGAACCAGATATTCTTAGTGTCATATCATAGAAAAGCTTTAACATGTCAACCATTTGTTTAACACGCAACCAATCAAGAAAATTTGGAATATCATCCTCTAAATCATGTATGTACGAAGATTCAATTTCTTCTTATTTATCAAAAGTCTTCTGAAATAAATAGGCAATTTTAAGTATTAAGTAAGTGGAATTCCACCTTATAGGGACATCAAGAGACTATAAGCATTTGGACTTAATCCCTAGCAGTTCAGAAAGCTCTCTAAATTTACTCAACTTACTTAGAAGGTGAGTTTCTTATGTATCTAACCGATTCCCTTACTTTTTTAATAGAAGAATTAACTTCTTTTAAACCCTCATTCATAATTAGGTTTAAGATGTGAGCTATACATCTCATATGGAGAAATTTCAGTCTAACAGTAGAGGCACCCTAACTTAACATTTTCTCTAAAATACCCCACAACAGTGTCACTAAAGGATGCATTATCCATTGTGACTGAGAATACATTCTAATTCCCCACTTAATCAAATAATTCTCTAATACTTTACAGATGTATTCCTCCTTATAAGAGGTAGCAGGGACAAAAGATATTATTTGTTTATGCAAATTCCACCCATCATCAATATAGTGAGCAATCACACACACATAATTGATTCTTTAAATTGATGTCTAAGAATCAGTAGTGATACTGATTCTGTGACAATTTGACTTAAAGAAATTTTTAAACTTAAGCCTCTCATTAGCAAATATGGTATAATAATCCCTACTTGTAGTCTATCTAGATGGTATCTTAAAGTGAGGACAAGCAGCAGACATGAACTTTTTAAAACTACCCCCCTTCTACAAATTTAAATGGCAATTCATCAGTAATTACCATTTGTGCAAGTGAATTTTTAATAGTTTCTTTCTCAAATTTCTAAGACCCTAAGACAGTAGACTCAATATTTTCATATGCTCCCACCCCAGCAGGTTGTAAAGTTAACAATGACTGCTTAGCATCCAAAGAATGTGGAAATTTTAAATAACTCATGACATGGTTTTTTAAAGATGAAGTGTCATGTTTTTTAGAGTGAGCATTAAAGGAAGCAACACAATATATACATTTACCCTTGATGACAACACCATTATCATCCTTAATTCTCTTAAAGTATTGCTAAACTTTAGATTTCGGTTCAGTATCCTTTTGTTTTTTAGCAACAACTTTAGGTTGATGCTCAGTTTGTGTCTGCTCAGCAACAGGAACACTTGAGGCTTCTACCACCACCTCAGGGTCCGAACTAGTGGCATTGGTATTGCCACTAGTATTGGTCATCTCCATTAATGACATAAAACAGAAAGATAAAACGTAATAAAGAATCAGTTCACAGGTTGAAACAAAATAATTTTGCACATCACAATCTCACATAAAAAGAAAATTGAAGTGACTGCTCAATACCTTTATATTGCTGCTAAAGCAATAATAAGAATTTGAGATCGTAGTGAGATAGTGATTGCTTCAACCACTTTTATTTGGAAAGTTACAAAGTTATAATTGAATTTGTAAAAGTTTATGCTTCCATCCCTTTATTTTTGTTATAACTTTAAGCTTCCACCACTTAGGAACTTTAGAACTTTAAAAACATACACAGGACTGAACAACAAAAAAAAAAATTATAAATCAGTATTAACACAAAATCTTAAATAAATAAATATGCAAAAAAATAACACAAAATCCAATAATCTCTTGAAACATTAAACACAGTAAAAATAAAAATTATGTTACAATACACATATGACAGATTAAAAACGATAAAAAAAAAATAAAAACTATTTTTTATCAAATGAAATAAAATACTTTTACAACTTTTAATTAAAATAATTATAGATCTATAAACGATACCTTTTTTGTTTACATGCATGTTGCACAAATGAAAAAAATGATGAAAAATTAATAATTTTTCATAAATAATTACAAAAAAGTATCATCAAGCATAGATATATACAATATAACATATATAATACAAAAAATTTTACACATATCAAACAAAATTCCCAAAAAATAAAAATTTATCACAAAGAAATACAAAACAATTATCATCAACCATAGATCTAAACATATAACATATATATGACAAAAAAAAATTTACATATATCAAAAATAATTTTAAAAAATCAAATTTTTTCACAAATAAATACAACAAATTATCATTGACCATAGATCTAAACATTATAACATATATACAACAAAAACTTTACACATATCAATAATAAATTTAAAAAATAAAAAATTTTCAAAAAAATTTATCATCGACCGTAGATCTATAAATACAAGTATATAACATAAATCAAAGAATATATTTTACACATATCAATATAAATATACTCATACACTATACTTTTAAAACTATAAACTATATTTTTATACAAATAACCACAAGAAATTGTGAAAATATCAAAAACCCAATACATAAATGACAAGATCTGTAATGTATTACTAATTTACCATTAATAAACAGAACGTCATTTAAGATGATGATCTGTTAAAAAAAATCATTGTGATTTCAAAAATAGGAAAGTAGACTGAATCGAAATTGAGAGAATAGAGGAGAGAAAGATAAAGATCGAGAGTTGCTAGAGCTTCTTTGAGGTTCAAAAGAGACAGAAGGGTTAGAGGAGTAGAAGAGATGATCTGTTAAGAAGAGAGAGGATAGAGGAAAGAAGGCTATAGAAGAACGGTAGAAGAGCGGAGAAGTGTAAAATGAAGGGAAATAAAATTTTATTTATATATATACATATTAACTCTAGTTCTAAAAGGCATCGTTTTAATTGGACAGGTCAGGAAATAAAATATCTCCCCCGACCCGTTACCCGAAATTCGAATATCTATTCAATCCTTACCCGAACCAAATCACCTCTTCACTCAGCAGCCGAACCGGTCACAATTCTCAAATTGCATCGGTTCGAAAATTCAGGTTCGAGCGGTTCTTGCTCACCCCTAATTCCACCTATCCAGACTTGAGCTTTTATCATACCCACAAGAAGCCATCTAAATTTCCAAGGTGTTTGAGAACTGCATATTAACATAGCTTGTAATACAGCCAAAAAAAAACAGAACATTCATCCCAAAAAAAAATCTCTCTGGTTCCAGTGAAAACAGAGAGCAAGAGAATATCCAGTTGAAAATAATGTTTAGCCATATATAGCAAAAGGATTAGCCAAAAAGCAAAAACATATTGAAACAAAATGCTCCAGCAAAATACTTCAATAATTAGAAAACGAAATGTAATATTACACAAAACTTGACTGACAACTCGGCAGCACTGCAGCGAAGGGCCAGAATGCTGTCCGCAATACATAAAATCATTTGCCAGAATATGTACAATATAAGATCTTGAAACACATATCATGCTCGTCGTTTACTCAATCGCCATGAATTAGGTTCGTGGTATCTGTCATACAGTGGCTCAATACGTTCTTGACGCTTGCGCTTGCTCATTTTGGTTGGATCTGCCACTTTAAAGAATCTTGGTGCCAGTTCCACAAGCCACTTGGGATCTATAACAGTTACCTCACGCATGTATTCCTTTGTAGTCATTACCAGTTCATGATAGATGACCCAATCTGGTTGTCTCTGAAAAAGAGCACTGCTTGGATGGATATAAACAGGTTGGTTCTCAACTAGGGTCCTATAACCCTCCTGTGGATCCTTTCTGGCAGCATGAAAAAAGAATCCAGCAGTAATTGCTTTTCTTATCTTCGTAAAATTCTTTCCAGCACTCATAACATCCAATTTGTATCTGAGCATCCAGCAATAACAACTTGCGTTAGAATCACATCAGTTATAGCGAATCCAGCTACTCTTCCCGTCAGCATAGAAATATCCAAAAACAAGACGTAGTCCAAGAAATAATAATTTCCTAACATCAAAGATTCACAGCCAAAATTGCAACTCATCCATTAAAGTTGTAAAATAAGCCAGTTTTGAAACTTCAACAGTATAATACAATCCCCGTAAAACAGCAAATCCTTAAAGAGCATCTGCAGTCTATATTTTTTGGCAGTGACAAGAAGATAGGTATGGAAAAAATAGCCTCTAATGGTACTCATATTGAGAATCCAATGGACCAATATAGACACAGATAGAGCAACAATTGAAGTATCTACTAGTAATACATACAGCTCATGGACAATTTAAAGGGCAAGTCTTCTACTAAAATAATTACCCTTGACTACATGGTGTTGATAAAACAAGTAATGACATTTACAGCTCATGGACAAGTTATTGGAGCACTAGCATCCAAAATGATAACCATATTGATAACAAGCAATATGAGTCTAAGGTACAAAAACTCAAAAAGCAATTGAATTTTTGAAGGCAAACAAGCAAACACCTCACCTTGTAATCATAAGTTTCCACTTGTTAAACCACAGAATCTATACTCAAAATGCTGTACTCAGCCAAAGCCGAAACTTTTTAAGAAATTGTTTTTATTTATTAAAGACAGAAGACAAGCATATAATCCTAGTAAAGCAAATAAAAGAAAAGAGGAAAAAGCGGAGGATTTGACACCTAAATAACATCATATGAATTATCAAATATACAAATATGTACTTTCAGCATTCCATTTCTGATAGTACACCAACATGATCATTTGTGGATTCAGGGCCTCCATTTGACACAAGATGACAAAAAAACATCACCTTTCTTTTTGACAATAAGCACACAATCCAAGAAAATAAACATGACAGTTAATAGAAAACAAAAATATGAAAAAACGCATACAAGAAAAAAAATGCCATGGCTAAAGCAGTAGTTAAAATAACAGAAATTGAAGAACATACTTATCCATGATTGAAAGAAGCTGTTTCCTAACATCCTGTGCCCTCCTCAAGGATCTGGACTGGACAAAATTCTCAAAACACCAAGGCCCTGAAAAGTTCTTAGCTTTCCAAGCTTCATATACAGCAAGTAAGGTCAAGTGGTCTCCCTCAGGCTGGAAAAATTTGGCCCTTTTTTGATCTGCTTGAGCTTGTTTCTCCCTGGGCCTGTAGAATATGTTACCAGTTTGGATCATGGCTATTATAGTCAAGATCTCATCACTGCACCCAAGATCTACGCTTGCCAGCAACATCTTGGACAATGGCGGCTCCAGAGGAAATTCTGCCATTTTCCTTCCCAATTTGGTCAGAAGCCCCTCTTCATCCAGAGCCCCTAAACTGTATAACTGTTCCATGGCAGATATAAGGGCCTGGGGTGAAGGTGGATCCATAAAATCAAAAGACAGGAGATCATTAATTCCCATTGCCTTCATAGTGAGTGTGGTATGTCCAAGATTTATTCTTTGAATTTCTGGAATTGAAGTAGGGGACATCTCATTTCGGTATGCACTTTCTGTGTACAGACGGTAACATTTTCCAGGCCCAGTACGCCCAGCACGTCCAGCTCGTTGCTTGGCAGATGCTTGTGAAATTGGGGTTATAACCAGAGAATCAAGCCCTTGTTTTGGATTATATACATTCTGCTTAGCAAAGCCAGGATCAATAACATAAAATATCCCATCAATTGTCAAAGAAGCCTCTGCAATATTGGTTGCCACAACCACCTTTCTCTTCCCTGGAGGGGCAGGTTCAAAAATCCTGGACTGCATTTCACTAGGTAGGGCACTATAAACAGGTAATATGATCAATTCAGGAACATTTTTACCTAATCCTTTCATCCTCTCATAGAGCGACTGGCAAGCAAAATCAATCTCCTCCTGACCGGTCAAGAATAAAAGTATGTCACCTTCAGGTTCTGTCAAATGTATTTGTAGCACAGTGATCAAAGACGCATCTAAATAGTCACTTTCTGGCTGTTTGGTGTATAAGATCTCCACAGGGAAAGTTCTCCCAGGAATTGTGAATATGTTACAGTTAAAGAAATAACCCGAAAATTTCTCAGCATCCAGCGTGGCAGATGTGACAATCAAGCGAAGATCAGGTCTCCTCTTCACGAGCTGTTTAAGTAACCCAAAAAGAACATCAGTGTGGATTGTCCTCTCATGAGCTTCATCAAGCATTACAACCGAGTACTGAGAAAGATTTTCATCAATCAGAATCTCCCTAAGTAGCATACCATCTGTCATGTACTTGATCACAGTATCTGGTCCAGTGCAGTCCTCAAAACGAATGGCATATCCAACTTCCTCCCCTAAACGGCAGCCAAACTCTTCAGCCACCCTCTTGGCCACAGACATTGCAGCCACCCGGCGAGGTTGAGTACATCCAATCTTACCCTTTGTAGTATAACCAGCCTCAGCAAGATACTGTGTTACCTGGGTAGTCTTACCGGAACCTGTCTCTCCAATAACTACCAGAACTTGATTATCATGAACAGCTTGAATTAACTCTTTTTTCAATTTGTAGATTGGCAAGCTCTGCCTCTGCTCCTGAATGGATAGCTTAGATCTTTGGCCAAATGTTAATGCTTTCCCAAATGCATCCTTCTTCCATTCAGGCATGTCATAAGCCGACAAACCAACACCTCTAAGCTCCTGCGCAAGATGCCTCTCACCAGTCTCAGGCATTGGATCTTCCCAAGGACGATTAAGATCCTTGGGTATAGAATCGAGCATGGTCCTCTGCTGTTGTTCCCTAACTTCTCTTCTCTCCTTTATAAGTGCAGACTGAAGTGCAGCTGCACGACTCAAGGATCCTTCAGGATTCTTAAAAATTTTCACTGGTGACATATCAACAGAGTACCGAGTCTGCCCTTGCAAAAATGCAGGCTCGTCTTCATTTAACTCAATTTCAAGCTCTTCCTCAGCTCCCTCTTCTTGGTACAGCAGCCCATCTCCTTCCTCATCATACATAGGATATTCTTGGACACTAAAAACACCTGAAGCAATTAACTGTTTTGCTTCCCATTTCTCTGGAGAGCTCATTCTCTTCAATGGGCGACGTGATGGAACAGCATCGTCCTCTTCCACAATTCTAATCCCAGAAAGGCCTGTTCTGGTAATTGGCCACTCTTTGGAGCCAGATGGGTTCGTCCTGAAAGTATCATCATCATCATCATTGGAAGTCTTCTTTAAAGGAAGAAGATCCTTACCAGTATTTTGATCTACATCCCTCATAGAAAGACTCAACTTCTGTCCAGAAACTGAAATGACCTTGACAAAAACGTCCTGATCACGCTTGACAACATCTTTAGCATTAGGAATCCTCCTAGTTGCAATCTGCGAAACATGAACCAAGCCCTCTTTGCCCCTAAAATCACTCAATTGCACGAAACAACCAGAGTCCATCACTCTGGACACCCTACCCTTGTAGATCTTGTACAATTCAGGATCATTGGAGGTGTAATGACCATTCCTGCGGGTTTCATTATTGTCCCTGTCATGAGAAGCATTATCCACGCTCCCATCTCTCCTATGCCTGCCATGCCGGTCCATGTGACTTGCTCTACTCCTATGATCATCGTAATAGTTTTTATCTCTGCGCCTGTCATCTCTATGAGATCTATCTCTGCGCCGGTCTTGATCTCTATCTCTATCTCTATCTTTTCTTCTGTCCCTGCTGTTATCACACTCCTCCTCTTCCCACTGGTGGTTTTTGGCTATTCTATCCCTAGCTTCCATTTGGAGTTCCCGTTCAAGCTCCTTGACTCTGTCCTTAGAGTCGGCAATAGAAAGAGCTCCATACTTGGACGTTTGAGGATGAGAATCAGAAGAGTTTGGTTTGGTGTCAGAATTGGGGAGGGGAGGAGGAAGGATGGCGTGAATGATAGTGAGGAGTGTACGGACAAAGTAATCGGGGAAATCAGCACCATTTTCCTTCAACTTGGAATCAAATTCATCTACGGTGTGGCTGTTGCGGCCTATCTCCGTGATGTACTCAGCCAGCACTTTGTCCCCAAACCCTAAGTGACTTTCCAGCTCCGTGCAAACCTTGGATACGAGGGAGAGGAATTCCAATCTCTCTAGACCATCATTTTTTGGAATTTGTTGTTGTGCTTGTGTTGTGGCGGCCATTCTTCTTCAATTTCGATTTCAAGCAAACAAATCAATGAACAAACAAACAAGTGCTTGGGTTTGAGCTCTTAATTTGCGTACCTGACACCGACCGGCCTACGTCTAGATACAATTATTCATGGGGGTTACCAAAATTCAGCTTAACCGCTTTCCTCTTTCGATTGATTGATTGTTTCATCAAATCAAAACTAACATATCTCCTTCTTCCTCTGTGTGTTGTTACACATTAAATTAGGGCTTTGGTCTTGAATTGGAATGGATTACTTCATCGGGTCGGGTTGAAGTGGAATTGGGTGCCGGCCCATTAATTGTGCAATATGATGCCAAATTACATAAATGCCCAAATCACAGTACCTGTGTGCTTTTCTTTTCTTTTCTTTTCTTCCCAATGCAGTGTAGCAGCCGTTAATCATGCACTTGCCAGGAAAAAGAACAGCCTAAAACCCTACTCCTCAGCGCAGCGAACGACTCCATAATTTATTCAAAACCCACGACTGTGGACTGTTTCAGGTAGCTTTTGTTTCCCTTGCATTGCAGATCAAGATTATCTATTTCATTGTTTCTCTTTTCTGCATTAATGCTGAATGCGTGTGGTTTTATTGAGTTGGACAGGTATCTGGAGCTCAATGACAGTTATTTTTTCTTCTTTTTCTAGTGTATTGTTGAGATCTTGTTTCATCTAGCCAAAGCGAACCTTCCTCATGGTGTCAGTTGGATCTTGTTTTCCATTTTTTTTTATTAAAAATGCTTATACTTGGATTATGATAATCACTGAAAAATGCAATTGGAGCTAAGACACCGCGGCCGGATACCTAATTCGTTCTTGATGTATTATCTCATATTGGGCTGTTTTGCATCCCCATTATTTTGTCCTCTCTAAGCCACTGCACGCACTATTGCGTAATTTTTTTAGTTATGAAGTGGGCTCCTCCGCTTGAGTTATTGCTAGAGGTGTAGCGGAGCCGAGTTGAGCTTTAGAATGCTCAGACTCGGCTGGACAGAGGTCTGTTCAAGCTTCGCTTGAGCTTGTCAGAATTGTAATACATGGAGCTGAAGTTAAGTTTGAGTCAAACTCGAGCTTGTTGACAAATCAAGCTCGATTATGAGCTTACTAAGGAGCTCGTTTTACAAGAAAAAAATATAAAAATAAAAAATAATAATAATCATAAAAGGTTACAATAATCTGCCCTTCTATGTCGGCATCCATACAATATATATATATATATAAATACATAAAATTTCTAGCAATGGTCCCCAACAAAATATTTAGTCTTCTTGTTGATCTTGCAAAATGGCAATAATTAAAATCAGGAACAAACTATTTTAAGAATTAGAAAACCAAACATATAAAAAATTGTTAAAGTTTAGCTGAGAAAATAAAAATAATTCACTTCACAAGTAAACTTAGAAACATAAGTCATAGAAGCAAATCTAGAAACATATCAGCAACATGCTACAAATCCAGAAAATCCAAAAACTCAAAAACATAATTATGATAAAAATCCCAAACCCAAAAACATTATTATAAAATTCATGGAAACAAATCCAAAGACAAACAATTTAGTAAGAAAATTAACTTGAATAAAGAAAAAACTATTTGGTTAATTGTACAAAAGGTTACCAAACATTAATTGTTTGTCACCTAAAATAATTATAGCTAATTTAGATATGTAGTACATGAGAGTTATCACATAACAATATAATTGAATAAAAATTATCATGTCATATTGTCATACTACCTTCTTCATAAGAACTATTAATCATAATTTTATTTTTTTACACTAAACCTTATAAAATTATGATCAATAATTTTATGAAAAAGGTGATGTGGTAGTGTAACATAATGATTTTTATTGAGTTGGACTATAATATGACAACTTCAATATGTCATGTCATTTAAATTAGCTGAAATTATTTTAAGTGACTTTTCTATGTAATTAAAATTAAGATTTTGTAACTAAGAAGATATAAATTAAAGTTATAGAACAAAAATGAAATTTAGTATAAAGTTCAGTAGCCTCTGATACAATTCACCCAAAAACTATCAGCCAATTTGCTAAAAAATTAAAAGTGTTTCGTTTTGGAAAATTATAGCAAACTTACCAAAAATATTACAACAAATAACAAATTTAGACATGCATGTAGCTAACAGTGACAGCCATTGTGCCCTTGGTATAGCCATATACAGTGTGGTGACGTGATTAAGAGAAACGAAAGACACCAACAACTTAGTATTATGTAATATTTTCTAATATATTTACTTGATGGTAATTTTTAATTTTAAAATTAATTTACATAATTAATATAAAAAACAATCATATAATGATACTAAAATTACATAGTTTTATTAAATTTATTAACATTAAAATCATATAATGATATTAAAATCATATAGTTGCCTTCAATCCATATTATGTTTAATTAATATTAATTCAGTATTATATAATATTTAATTAATATTATAGCTAATTTTCTATCATTTTATTATATTCAATACTAAATTAATATTATATTTATTACATAATTTTATTATATCTAATTTTATCATTTAATACTAATTTAAATTAACATAATATTTACTTAATATTGAATTAGTATTATATAAAAATTGTTTAATACATAAATTGTATTTATTTAATACTACTACTTAATAGTTGTCACGACCCAAAACAGAGGCTATGACCGACGCTAGGGAACGGGAATTCTTTCGAATCCGGAACCCGTAATAAGCCTAAAATAAAATAAAACATGCAATAGTAATAATAACAACACATTTAAATAAAATACTGTGCAATGGAATAAAATCATAAATATAAAAATAATAATCCATCACGGGATTTAAATTAAATCCTCATCTCATATATATAAATAAATCCTTTAATACAAGTTTCAATTCAAATTCTTAAAATACATAACTCACACAAATATAATACATAAGACCCATAATTTATTACAACTACTGCAGTGTCTAGATTATAAAATAAAACTCAAGACTCAGATAAGTAAGCAGTTTACATAAAGAAGCCGGAGCGGAAGATATCCGGCGTACAGGCCTGCTATTGAGGTTTGAGGAAAAAAACTCTCCTGAAAAATGGTCAACAGAGGGGAGTCAGACCTTACTGGGTGAATTATTATAATATATATATATGCATACTAAATGACAATGCACACAGTCAAAAGTATATATAATATGTATGTATACAAGCAATTACACACAAATGCAATAAAATCATTTTATATATTTTTATTGAAAATCACAGTTTATGAAGGATCGAATAGAACCCTAGAAAAATCGTAACCTCAAACAGTGTTAGATAACACTCTAGCCATACAGGCTCACTTATTCCAAATATAATCACTTGATCCATTTGGACAGTAGACTGGCCCCGAGACACTAAGTCAACCAAGCTCCAGCAGTTTGACTGTCAGTGTGATTGACCCCGAGACACTTGGTCAACCGAGCTCCAGCAATCACACTCCCAAATCATATCACACATCAGATAAATCAAATCCAATCAATATCCACACATGGTTAGTAATGTAGCCTAAATGCTATAAGCGTACTGGTACGTACTCGGTCCTAGTGCTGCCCACTAGGTAGCACGTTCTATTGATATCCTTCATTAAAATATAAAGCATACATTCATAAAAGTAAATGATGCATGAATTGAATAAAATAGCAACATAAACCATATATATACTAAAAAATATACCAAAAGTAAACCAGATATATTTCAAGTATATATACGTCAAATAAATCCAATTAAATCATAAAATAAACTAAATATATATTTAAAAACATTTTGAACATAAATGTTTAATAAAGCATGCATATAATTCAAAATATATCAAAAATAAACTAAAAATAAACTTAAGTACTGATTAAATTATTTATGCATATTTAATCTAAATAAAACATACATTTCTAAATCATGCACCCTAAGCATATATATATAGAATAGTAACTCACACTTAGTGCGCTCCTCGAGATAAGTCCGATGGGCCTGGTCCACTAGACCTCGGCCTCGGCGCAACTAAACAAACAAAAATAACAGACATCAGAATAAACCTAATAGAAAATCCTAGAAACTCAATCTAGAATATTAGACACAGAATCAGAATTAGGGTTCGATCGAACATCACGTTTTACAAGAATTCTACCGAAAATCCGACAGAACCTCCCCTGTAAAATAGACATCTCTCTACTCAAAGAGTAGAGCCGGACCTGCAAAGAAATACACTTCAAAAAATAGGCACATAATCACATCCACAACCCCTCGATCGGACTCCAAACTACAGTTTACCGACCAGGGTCCACAATTCACAGAATAATATAAAAATAACCTTATATCATAGAAATACATTTAATAAGTATAAATTACGTAATTAACCTTAAAACACATTAAAAATCAATAAAAACTCATTTATTTAGAAAAATCGTATATTATATATATAATTTGAAAATAATTCACGAAAAATAGTTTTAATTAATTAAAAATACTAAATAATTTGTAGAAATCATTTTTATACCTTAAATAACTATTAAAACCAATTTAATTACACTTTTAGTCAATTTATGATAAAATTACCAAAATACCCCTATATATATAAATATACTAAAATTACTCCAAAAATTCACCAAAAATAGTATAATTATCCAAAATTAATTTTATCAACATATTTATCAATAATATAAATAATTAAACTCAATTAACTAATTAATTTCAATTAAAAACACAATTAACCTAATTTTCCAAAATTACATAAACCTAAACAAATTCAAAATAAATACATATAAATTCATAAAAATTCCAAATAAATTTCTATAATTCATTTAAACACCTATATTTATCATAAAACACAATTTCATAATTTAATTAATTAATTTTTGAAAATTAGAAAATAATACTAAAATATTCAAAAATACCCAAAAATCAAAATAGTTTCCAAAAATTCTACAAAAATTCACACATGTAGATTAAGCTAAGGGGAACAACATTTTTGAAGGGATTTTTCATGAATCAATCAATTCAAAGTTCAAAAAAATCAAGAACCATAAAATGGACGAATTACCGAAATCGAAACGTAAGCAAATCAAGACCATTTTAAGTGAAACAAAGCTTGGAATCACACTCACCAGAGCTCAAAGAGAAGAAAGAGACTGACGGTGTCAAAAATGGTGGCCGAAAACGTCGTGATCGACGGTGAGAATGAATTCGACTTCCCGAGCTTATTCCGGCCAAACCTCGATGGAATAGGGCGCTACTGGTGGCGGGGAAGGCTGGGGAAGGAGGTGGCACGCCGGGAGGCACACCGACAATGAGAAAACGGGATGGCAGGAGACGGAACGGCAATGGAAGTGATCGGGAGTGAGGGAGGAGGATGGATGGCAATTTCGTAATTAAATCAAACTTTATTTTTTTTTTGTTTAATATTAAATGTATATGTATATATATATACTTTACACTATATATTAAAATAATATAAAATCACACACATTAAATATACACCACACACATAGAATTTAATATTTTTAATAATTTAATACACCTAAAAATAATTAAATAATATTAAAATTAATTAATAAATAATAAAAATTAGGGTAATTAATTAAACCCTAGTTAAATAAATAAATACACATATATACGTTATTTAGTACTTTAAAATATATATGAGTTCATGCAAGTCCGTAAAATTGTTTAAAATAATTAATATTAAATTATTTACGTATCAATTTCCCTGAAAATACAAGTCCTGGGAAAATTTTACGTAAAGTGCTTAAAATAATATAAAATAATTAAAAATCAATTTTAATTAAATAGCAACTCATAAAATATCATAAATTTATATAAAAATTATTAACACTGCATATTCCGATACAATATTAAAATATTTAAAAACACGGGATATTACAATAGTAATATATCGTTAAATTATATTTACTTACCAGAGTATTTTGTTTATTAGAGCGAGAGAGTGCACTCCCAAACCAGCCTTCCTTATAGCCCAAAAGTGAAGGGAAAGATTGGCATTTAGAGGGAGCAAGCGAGCGTTTATTACCCCCGAGAAATATTGAAGATATTTCATCCATGCCCTGGCCTGCATTTCCAACCAAATCAAATACTGAATGAGCTCGTTCATGAGCTCCCTAAACGATTTCATTGTCACGACCCAAAACAGGGGTCATGACCGGCGTTAGGGAACGGGAATTCTTTCGAATCCGGAACCCGTAGCAAGCCTAAAAATAAAATAAACATGCAATAGTAATAACAACAGTATATAATGCAGTGGAAATAAATATCATAATTATCATAATATTATTTTCACCAACTGGATTTAAATTAAATCTCATCTCATATATATAAATCTTTTGATACAATTCCAGTTCACATAATATAATATCTCACATAAATAAAATACATAAAATCCCACAATTTAATTTACCACTATTGCAGTGTCTAGATTATAAAAATAAGACTCAAGTAAGCAGTTTACACAAAGAAGCCGGGGCGGAAGAAATCCGGCGTACAGGCCTGCTACTGAGGTCTGAAGATGTTGACTCTCCTGAAAAATTGTCAACGGAGGGGAGTCAGACCTCACTGAGTGAATTACTATAATATATATACATACACACTAAATGTCAATGCACACAATCAAAAGTATATATATAAAATGTATGTATACAAGTAAATACACACAAATGCAGTAAAATCATTATATATATATATATTTTACTGAAAATAATCTTTTATGAAGAATCACATAGAACCCTATGATATCGCAACCTCGAAAACAGTGTTAGACAACACTCTAGCCATACAGGCTCACTTAATCTGAATATATCCACTTAATCCATTTAGACAGTAGATTGGCCCCGAGACACGAAGTCAACCGAGCTCCAGCAGTCTGACTGCCAGTGTGATTGGCCCCAAGACACTTGGTCAACCGAGCTCCAGCAATCACACCTCCAAACCATATCTCACACATCAAATAATCATATTTAATCAATATCCATAAATGGTTAGTAATATAGCCTAAATACTATAGGCGTACCGGTACGTACTTGGTCCTAGTGCTGCCTACTAGGTAGCACGTTCTATCGATATCCTTCATTAATAATATAAAACATTCATTCACAATAAATGATGCATGAATTTAAATAAATTAACAATATAAACCATATATATACTAGAAATATACCAAAAGTAAACTAGGTATATTTAGAGTATATATACGTCAAATAAATCCAATCAAATTATAAAGTAAGCTAGAAATATATTTAAAAACATTTTAAATATAATTTATTAACAAAACATGCATATAATTTATTATATACCAAAAATAAACCAAAAATATACTTAAATGCAAATCACATTATTTATTCATTTTAATCAAATAAAACATATATTTCTAAATCATGCATCCTAAAGCATATATATATAGTATAGTAACTCATCCTAGTGCGTTCCACGAGATGGGTCCGACGGGCCTGGTCCACTAGCCTTCGGTCTCAGCGCAACTAAATAAATAATAAATAATCGACATTAGAATAAGCCTAATAGAAAATCCTAGAATTCGATCTAGAGTTTTAAACACAGAATCGAAATTAGGGTTCGACCGGATATCACGTTTTACGAGAATTCTATCGAAAAATCGGTAGAACCTCCCCTATAAAATGGACATCTCTCTACTCAAAGAGTAGAGCCGACCCTGCAAAGAAACACACTTCAAAAAACAAGCTCAACACAAATCCACAACCCCTCGGTCGGACTCTAGACTACAGTCTACCGACCGGGGTCCATAAACACAAAACAATTCAGGAAATACCAAAAATATCCTTATAACATAGAAATACATTTTATAGGTAGAAATTACATAATTAACCTTTAAACACTATAAAAACCGATAAAAACTCATTTTATTAGAAAAATCGTATATTATATATATATTTGAAAATAATTCACGAAAAATAATTTTAATTAGTTAAACATACCAAATAATTTGTAGAAATAATTTTTATACCTTAAATAACTATTAAAACCAATTAAATTACATTTTTAGCCAATTTTGGATAAAATTACCAAAATGCCCTTATATATGTAAATATACTAAAATTACTTCAAAAATTCACCAAAAATAGTATAATTATCCAAAATTAATTTTCTCAACATATTTATCAATAATATAAATAATTAAACTCAATTTACCAATTAAATTCAATTAAAAACATAATTAACCTAATTTTCCCAAAATTACATAAACTCAAATAATTCAAAATAAATACTTAAAAATTCATAAAAATTCCAAATAAATTCCTATAATTCATTTCAACACCTAATTTAACTATAAAACACAATTTCATAATTTAAAAAATTAATTTCAGAAAATTAGAAAATAATATTAAAATATTCAAAAATACCCAAAAATCCAAAAAATCTCCAAAAATTCCAAAAAAATTCATACATGTATATTAAGCTACTAGGATCAAAATTTGTGAAGGAAGTTTTCATGAATCAATCAATTCAAAGCTCAAAAAAATCAAAAACTCTAATATGGCCGAAATGGAAAATTCGAAACCTAAGCAAATCAAGACCATTTAAGCTCAAACCAAAGCTAGAATCACACTCACCGGAGATCAAGGAGAAGAAAGAGACCGGTGGTGTCGAAAACGGTGGTCGAAAAAGTGGTCGACGGCGAGGAGAAGAATTTCGACCAAAATGGAAGAAAAGAAGCTGCCGGCGCCGGGGAAGAAGGCTGCTGACGACGGGGAACGGCTGAGGATGACAGTGGCAAGCCGAAAGGCACACTGACGGTAGGGGAATGGCGTGACAGACGGTGGTTGGTGGTGAGGGAGTGGTCGGGCACGGGGAGAAGAAGAAGAAGAAGAAGAAGAAGAAGAAGAAAAAGAAAAGAAAAAGAAAAAGAAAAGAAAAAGAAAAAGAAAAAAAAAGAAAAATAATAAAAAAATAATTTTAATAAAATATTTGAAAAAAATCACACCCACACACTTAATATTTAATATTTTAAAATTTAATATTAATTAAAAATAATTAAATAACACATAAACAAATAATTAATTAATAAAATATTAGGGTAATATACTAAACCCTAATTAAATAAATATTTACACGCACAAGCTTTATTTAGTAATTTAAAAATACGTATGAGTTCATGCAAGTTCGAAAATATATTTAAAATAATTAATAATAAATTATTTACGTGAAAATTTTCCCGAAAATGCAAGTCCCGGGAAAATTTTACGTAAAGTACTGTAAATAATACACAATAATTAAAATAAGTTTTAAATACATATCAACTCGTAAAAATATCGTAATATATACAAAAATTATTAACACTTCATATCCCGGTACAGTGTAAAAATATTTAAAAACACGGGATATTACATTCATGAACTTTTTTAACGAATCTATTTACGAGCTTGCTAAACAAACTTGTTTATGAGCTTGTTTATAAGTTTGTTTACGAACTTCCAAAATGAGTCTATTCACAAGTTTATTTATAAGCTGGCTCTCGAACATATAAACAAGCCTGTTCACGAGTTTTGACGAGTTAAGCTTTAGGATGTTTGAGCTTTGTTCATTTATTACACAAGCCTTAAAGTCAAACTTGAGCTCAGCTTGTTTAACTTAACAAATGAGTTGGAACAAGCTTTTAACAAGTCAAACTCCAAGTAGTTTGTGAGTTGCTTTATTCGTTTACACCCCTAGTTATTGCTACTGCTTATCCATAAATGCTCAATTATGTTTTTTGGGGCTTCCTCATGCATATTTGCTTACTCTAAGTTGTTCGTTTGCTATGCAATACATTTAATTATTGCAATATGAAACTTGTTGTTCTTTGAATATTTAGCTTTCTTAGAACCGATTGCTTGTATTACCCCCTCTTATTGGCTTTGTTAGAAAGTTATGCTCTTTAAAATAAATTCTTCAAATAGTTCTTCCAGCATGCTGTTCCTTTTATAACCTAAAATTTATTCCAAACACTCTAAAGTTATTTAGAAAGAATAATTTTCACATTCTGTACTTTGCTAGAGGCATCTGGTATATTATATGCAACACAATATTTTTCTTTATTTGTATTGGTTCCTGTTAATTTTATGTCACCAGTAATTGTTGTTATTTTAGTATGTTATTGCAAGGTTAATTACACCCACGGTACTCAAAATTATCATAAATTCCCATTAAAAAATCCAAATTTTATTTTGTCACTTAAAACCTCCCAAGTGTTCACCTCAATTCCACAAAAATGTCTCCTCACACAAAATACATCTGCAAATGAAACATGTATTTAGGCCTTGTAAAATACAGATGAAGCAGATATATTTTGTTCTTTAGTTAGTAGGTTCTACAGATTCAATTCAGGTGCATTTTATGTGAGGAGGCATTTTTTTAGGACTTAAGCGAATACTTAGAAGGTATTAAATGACAAAATGAAATTCAAGTCTTATAATGGAAATTTGTGATAATTTTGAATATTGTTAATGTAAGTAACCTGTTTATTGCATCATTGACTGAATGATGTCATTTCAATTACATGAAACACACGTGCACATGCGCGCACATATATATATATTTGAAATTGAACTATGTATCTTTGTGTCACGACCCAAAACAGGGGCCATGACCGGCGCTAGGGAACGGGAATTCTTTCGAATCCGGAACCCGTAGCAAGCCTAAAAATAAAATAAAAATGCAATAATAACCATAAAAATATAATATGCAGCGGAAAATAAAATCATAAATATTACAATATCATCCATAACAACTGGATATAATTCAAAACTCATCACATCGCATATATAATCTCATAAATGTATAATCTTTACAAATCCAGTTTTAACATAATACATCTCTTTAAAATAAAGTACATAAAATCCAATACTGTAATTTACAGCTACTGCAGTGTCTAGATAAAATAAATAAGACTCAAGTAGACAATTTACATAAAAAAGCCGGGGCGGAAGAAATCCGGCGTATCGACCTGCTACTGAGGTCTGAGGAAGTTGACTCTCCTGAAAAATAGTCAACGGAGGGGAGTCAGACCTCACTGAGTGAATTACTATAGTATATATACATACACTCTAAGTGATAATGCAAACAGTCAATAGTATATGAGTAATATGTATATATACAGGCAAGTTCATACAGATGCAGAAAAATCATTTTATATATTTTGTCTGAAAATCAACTTTTATGAAGGATCATATAGAACCCTAGAATATCGCAACCTCAGAAAAATAGTGTTAAACAACACTCTAGCCATACAGGCTCACTTATTCCAAATATATCCTCTTAATCCATATGGACAGTAGACTGGCCCCGAGACACTAAGTCAACCGAGCTCCAGCAGTCTGACTGCCAGTGTGATTGGCCCCGAGACACTTGGTCAACCGAGCTCCAGCAATCACACCCACAAACCACATCTCACATATATCAATAATCATAATCAAATCGATATCCACAAATAGTCAGTAATAAAGCCTAAATACTATAGGCGTACCGGTACGTACTCGGTCCTAGTGCTGCCCACTAGGTAGCACGTTCTATTGATATCCTTCAGTGATAAATAATAAAACATTCATTCACAAATACATGATGCATGAATTTAAATAAATCAACAATATAAACCATATATATACCGAAAATATACCAAACATAAACCAAGTATATTTTGAGTATATATACGTCAAATAAATTCAATCAAATCATGAATTAAACTAAAAATATATTTAAAAACATTTTAAATATATTTTATTAATAAAACATGTATATAATTTATTATATACCAAAAATATACTTGAATATAAATCATGTTATTTATGCATAATTAGTCAAAATAAAACATGCATTTTCTAAATCATGCATCCTAAGCATATATATATAATATAGTAACTCACCTAATGCGCTCCACGAGACAGGTCCGACGGGCCTGGTCCACTAACCCTCGGTCTCGGCGCAACTAAACAAGAAATAATTACTCGACATCAGAATAACCCTAACAGAAATCCTAGAATTAAATCTAGAGTATTCAACACAGAATCGGAAATTAGGGTTCGACTGGATATCACGTTTTACGAGAATTCTACCGGAAATTCGGCAGAACCTCCCTTGTAAAACGGACATCTCTCTACTCAAAAGAGTAGAGCCGACCCTGCAAAGAAAATACACTTCAAAAATAAACACCACAATCAATCACAACCCCTCGGTCGGACTCCAGACTACAATCTGTCGACCGGGGTCCACAAACACAGAAAATATATTCAAATATACCAAAAATATCCTTAAATCATAAAAATACATTTCATACGTAGAAATTACATAATTAACCTTGAAACACTGTAAAAATCGATTAAAACTCATTTTATTTGAAAAACCGTATATTATATATATAATTGAAAATAATTCCCGGAAAATAGTTTTAATTAGTTAAAAATACTAAATAATTTGTAGAAATCATTTTTATACCTTAAATAAATATTAAAACCAATTAAATTACATTTTTAGACAATTTAGGGTAAAATTACCAAAATACCCCTATATATATATATATACCTAAATTACTTCAAAAATTCACCAAAAATCATACAATTATCCAAAATTAATTTTCTCAACATATTTATCAATAATATCAATAATTAAACTCAATTAATCAATTAAATTCAATTTAAAACACAATTAACTTAATTTTACAAAATCACCTAAACTTCAATAATTAAAAATAAATACTTAGAAATTCATAAAAATTCCAAATAAATTCCTATAATTCATTTCAACACCTAATTCAACCATAAACTCCAATTTCATAATTTAAATAATTAATTTCCGAAAATTCGAAAATAATATTAAAATATTCAAAAATACCCAAAAATCCAAACAATCTCCAAAAATTCTACAAAAATTCATACATGAAGATTAAACTACCAGGAACAACATTTGTGAAGGAAGTTTCCATGAATCATCCAAATTGAAGCTCAAAAAAATCGAAAACCAAAAGTGGCCGAAATATTCAACTCAAAACCTAAGCAATTCTAGACCGTTTTAGCTCAAACAAAAGCTAGAATAACACTCACCGGAGCTCAAGGAGAAGATAGAGACCGGCGGTGTCGAAAACGGTGGCCGGATGAGGGAGAAACGACGGTGAGAAGATTGGTGGTCGTTGGGCACCCACGGGAAGAAGAAGAAGAAGAAGAAGAAAAAGAAAAAGAAAGAAAAGGAAAGAGAAAAGAAAAGAAAAAGAAAGAAAAAGGAAAAGAAAAAGAAAAAAAAAAAAGAAAAAAGAAAAAAAAATAAATTTTAATAATTTAATAATAAATAAAATAATCAAATAATAATAAATAAATAATAAAATATTAGGGTAATAATAAACCCTAATTAAATATACACACACAAGCTTTATTTAATAATTTAAAAATATGTATGAGTTCATGCAAACCCGTAAATACATTTAAAATAATTAATAATACATTGTTTACGTGGAAATTTCCCCGAAAATGAAAGTCCCGGGAAAATTTTACGTAAAATACTGAAAATAATAGACAGTAATTAAAATAGGTTTAAAATACATATTAACTCATAAAAATATCATATAAAATACAAAAATTACTGACACTGCATATCCCGGTACAGTGTAAAAATATTTTAAAAAAAAAACACGGGATATTACAGTCTTCCCCCCTTACAAGAATTCGTCCTCGAATTCTAAAAATAAGATTACAGAATCAGGAAGGAAAGAGATACGGGTAAGAAGCTCGCATCTCAGCTTCAGTCTCCCACGTATGCTCTTCAACTCTGTCGCTACGCCACAAAACCTTGACCATCGGAATCTGCTTCGATCTCAACTGTCGAACTTGATAATCAACGATCGCCACAGGTTCTTCCACAAACGTCAAATCTTCACTCACTTCCACACTGTCAGGTTGCAACACATGTGAAGGATCTGAGATATACTTCCTCAACATCGAGATATGAAATACTGGATGCACCTGTGACATACTCGGAGGCAAATCCAACCGATATGCAACAGTGCCAACTCTCTCCAGAATCTCAAACGGTCCAATATATCTCGGTGCTAACTTACCCTTCCTACCAAATCTCATCACACCCTTCATCGGAGATACTTTCAGAAAAACGAAATCTCCAACCTGAAACTCCACATCTCTGCGCCTAGGATCCGCATAACTCTTCTGTCTGCTAACTGCGGTCTCTAACCTGCGCTTGATCACGGCGACTTTCTCTGCAGCATCTTGAACCATCTCTGGTCCAGTCAAAGCTCTCTCACCGATCTCATCCCAACTCAACGGGGATCTACACTTCCTTCCATACAACGCCTCATATGGTGCCATGCCAATACTGCTATGGTAGCTATTATTATATGCAAACTCAACAAGCGACAAATGATCATCCCAGCTACCTCCCAAATCCAAGACACACATCCTCAACATATCTTCCAGTGTCTGGATCGTCCTCTCAGACTGGCCATCTGTCTGAGGATGAAAAGCAGTACTGAAATCCAACCTAGTGCCCATCGCTTCCTGCAACTTCTGCCAAAAACGAGAAGTAAACACTGAACCTCTATCTGACACAATGGACACAGGTACTCCATGAAGGCACACAATATGCTTCACATACAACTTCGCCAATCTAGCAACTGAATATGTGGCTTTCACAGGCAAGAAATGTGCAGACTTCGTCAATCTGTCTACAATCACCCAGATGGAATCGTATCCATCCTTCGAACGAGGTAAACCGACTACAAAATCCATAGCTATCCTTTCCCACTTCCACTCGGGAATAGGAAGAGGCTGAAGCTTCCCAGAAGGCTTCTGATGTTCGGCTTTCACTTGCTGACACGTCAAGCACTTAGCAACATACTCAGCAACATCCTTCTTCAATCCATCCCACCAGTATAAATCTCTGATACTGTGGTACATCTTAGTAACACCAGGATGAACGCTGTAAGCTGTAGAATGTGCTTCCTCTAGGATCTCTTCTCTCAAATCATCCACATCAGGAACACACAATCTACCACTGATCCACAACACACCATCATCATCGAGTGTGAAATCAGTGAACTTCCCTGCTCTGACATTCTCTGCAAGCTCTTCCAGAATAGGATCTCGGCTCTGAGCTGCTTTAATCCTATCCCTTAGTACAGATCGTACTTTAAACTGAGCTAACAGTCCACCTGATCTACTGATCTTCATCATCAGACCTTGATCCACCATCAGATGCAATTCCTGGATCAATGGTCTCCTCTCCACACCGATGTGAGCAAGACTACCTGAGGACTTCCTACTCAAGGCATCTGCTACCACATTAGCTTTACCCGGATGGTAAAGAATCTCACAATCATAATCCTTCAACAGTTCCAACCATCTTCTCTGCCTCAGATTCAAATCTCGCTGCTGAAAAATGTACTTAAGGCTCTTGTGATCAGTAAATATCTCACAAGTCACCCCGTACAGATAATGTCTCCAAATCTTCAAAGCAAAGATCACTGCAGCCATCTCCAGATCATGTGTGGGATAGTTCTGCTCATGCTTCTTCAACTGCCTCGAAGCATAGGCTATCACCCTTCCATTCTGCATCAACACACAACCAAGACCAATTCTAGAGGCATCACAGTAAACTGTGAACTTATCCACACTATTAGGCAAAGCTAATACTAGCGCTGTGGTCAACTTCTCCTTCAACAACTGAAAACTATTCTCACAAGCTTCTGACCACTCGAATCTAACATTCTTCTGAGTCAAGCGAGTCATAGGGGCTGCAATCCTGGAAAAATCCTGCACAAACCGCCTATAATACCCGGCTAAACCCAGAAAACTCCGAATCTCAGTAACTGAAGTAGGTCTAGGCCACTCAGATACTGCCTCAACCTTCTGTGGATCAACCTGAATACCTTCTTTAGACACTACGTGTCCAAGAAAAGAAACACTCTCCATCCAGAAATCACACTTCGAGAATTTAGCATAAAGCTGATGATCTCTCAGTGTCTGTAGTACAATCCTCAAGTGATATACATGCTCTTCCATACTCCTTGAATATATCAGTATATCATCAATGAAGACTACCACAAACTGATCCACATACGGTCGGAATACTCTGTTCATCAGGTCCATAAAAGCTGCTGGTGCATTAGTCAAACCAAAAGACATCACCAGAAACTCATAATGACCATATGTAGTGCGGAAAGCTGTCTTAGGAATATCAGCTTCACTGATCCGCAGCTGATGATAACCCGACCTCAAGTCAACCTTAGAAAAGAACTGTGCACCTTGGAGCTGATCAAATAAATCATCTATCCTCGGGAGAGGATACTTGTTCTTCACTGTCACCTTATTCAACTCTCTGTAGTCAATGCACAGTCTCAGGGTACCATCCTTCTTCTTCACAAACAAGACTGGTGCACCCCAAGGAGAAACACTAGGTCTGATAAAACCCTTATCCAACAACTCTTGCAACTGCTCCTTCAACTCTCTCAACTCTGCAGGAGCCATACGATAGGGTGTCATAGATATAGGAGTAATACCTGGAACCACATCTATACAGAACTCAATCTCTCTATGAGGTGGTAAACCTGGCAACTCCTCGGGAAAAACATCAGGAAACTCACAAGCAACAGGAACATCTATGAGTGACAACTTCTCCACTGACGTATCCCTAACCAATGCCAAAAACCCCTGACAACCTTTCCTCAACAACTTCCTAGTAGAAATAACAGAAATAAGATTCTGAGGTGCTGAACTCCTGTCACCAACAAACTTAAAATCTTCTTCACCAGGAATTCTAAAAATCACCTCCTTATTCCTGCAATCAACCACGACAAAGTGCTGAGACAACCAATCCATTCCCAAAATAACATCGAACTCCATCACATCCAACAAAATCAAATCAGCGGGTAATTCTCTATCTCCCACGAGAACTGGACAACCAGAAAGAACAATATCGGTGTCCAAAGAATCGCTCAGAGGAGTGGCAACAGACAAAGGAAAAGCCATCCTCGAAGCTTGCCAACAAGATTTAGAAGCAAAAATAGGAGAAACAAACGAATGCGTGGCACCCGGATCAAACAAAACCAAAGCATCCAGATAACAAACAGAAAGAATACCTGCCACGACTGCATTAGATGCCTGAGCATCCTGCTGAGTCAGATGAAAAACTCTGGCCTGGCCTCGACCATGTCTACTGCTCCGATGCACTCGCTGCTGCTGTCTCTGACTCTGCTGAGTCGAACCTCGTTGCTGACTACTCGAACCAACATGAAAACTCGAATATGGAGTAGCCTGCGATCCACTCGACTGAACTCCCAACTGGTAATAATCAGGCATCGCTCCCTGCCTAACTAACCTCAGCTCGATCTCCTTAGCTAGCTCAATCACCGACTCGAGAGTAAGACCTGCTGTAGGCATACCAGCAAAAGCTGAACCCAAACCAGTAACATACGTAGTAACAGCTAAATACTGATCTCGCATCAGATCCTCAGCATATCTACCCAGACGAAGGAACTCTCGGGTATACTCCTCTACTGATCGATCTCCACGAGAAATACTGGTCAATCGAAGACGATAGCTCAAACGAAGAGGCTCTGGACAAAATCTCCTCATGAATCGCTCTCGAAACTGAGCCCATGTCATCGTCATCATAAAGGGCTGGATCATCTGAATAAACCAATCCAAGGCTGGTCCCTCGACAGACAACTCAACAATCATGATCCTCTGGTACTCGGTATGAGCAGTCCGAGTCCTAGTCTCAATCGCATGCAGAAAATCTAAAGGATCAGAAGTACCATCAAACGCAATCCTGCCAACTCTGGCATAGAACAAAGCTGCCTCAGGGTCAGACATACCCTGCTGATGGGCAGGCTGAACAGGCTGAACAACTGGAGGAACAGGAACATCAAACTCAGGCTCAACAGGCTCCTCGTCCTGTAACTCTCTCTGCCTACGGCGACCTGCCGCTCCTCGAGGTCTACCCCTGCCACGACCTCTACGCCTAACTGGCGGCTCAGGAGGTAAAACCTCGTCCTGAAAAGACTCATCATCCTCGGCCTCAATGACCGGTGGAGCGACACGCGCTCGCCTCCTCATTCTGAAAAGACAAACGGAAAGATTCAGACAAAACAGACAACGGAGGAATAACGCTGAAAACTACAGCAAGGAATACTCATCAAGACATACTCGAACCTAATACACTGCAGTAGTCCAACAGAAAACACAACTTTAAAACTAGGGCCACAACTCACAAAACTAAGCCCTGACACAGAACTCCACTCTGAAACGAACTTCGCTCTGATACCAACTTTGTCACGACCCAAAACAGGGGCCATGACCGGCGCTAGGGAACGGGAATTCTTTCGAATCCGGAACCCGTAGCAAGCCTAAAAATAAAATAAAAATGCAATAATAACCATAAAAATATAATATGCAGCGGAAAATAAAATCATAAATATTACAATATCATCCATAACAACTGGATATAATTCAAAACTCATCACATCGCATATATAATCTCATAAATGTATAATCTTTACAAATCCAGTTTTAACATAATACATCTCTTTAAAATAAAGTACATAAAATCCAATACTGTAATTTACAGCTACTGCAGTGTCTAGATAAAATAAATAAGACTCAAGTAGACAATTTACATAAAAAAGCCGGGGCGGAAGAAATCCGGCGTATCGACCTGCTACTGAGGTCTGAGGAAGTTGACTCTCCTGAAAAATAGTCAACGGAGGGGAGTCAGACCTCACTGAGTGAATTACTATAGTATATATACATACACTCTAAGTGATAATGCAAACAGTCAATAGTATATGAGTAATATGTATATATACAGGCAAGTTCATACAGATGCAGAAAAATCATTTTATATATTTTGTCTGAAAATCAACTTTTATGAAGGATCATATAGAACCCTAGAATATCGCAACCTCAGAAAAATAGTGTTAAACAACACTCTAGCCATACAGGCTCACTTATTCCAAATATATCCTCTTAATCCATATGGACAGTAGACTGGCCCCGAGACACTAAGTCAACCGAGCTCCAGCAGTCTGACTGCCAGTGTGATTGGCCCCGAGACACTTGGTCAACCGAGCTCCAGCAATCACACCCACAAACCACATCTCACATATATCAATAATCATAATCAAATCGATATCCACAAATAGTCAGTAATAAAGCCTAAATACTATAGGCGTACCGGTACGTACTCGGTCCTAGTGCTGCCCACTAGGTAGCACGTTCTATTGATATCCTTCAGTGATAAATAATAAAACATTCATTCACAAATACATGATGCATGAATTTAAATAAATCAACAATATAAACCATATATATACCGAAAATATACCAAACATAAACCAAGTATATTTTGAGTATATATACGTCAAATAAATTCAATCAAATCATGAATTAAACTAAAAATATATTTAAAAACATTTTAAATATATTTTATTAATAAAACATGTATATAATTTATTATATACCAAAAATATACTTGAATATAAATCATGTTATTTATGCATAATTAGTCAAAATAAAACATGCATTTTCTAAATCATGCATCCTAAGCATATATATATAATATAGTAACTCACCTAATGCGCTCCACGAGACAGGTCCGACGGGCCTGGTCCACTAACCCTCGGTCTCGGCGCAACTAAACAAGAAATAATTACTCGACATCAGAATAACCCTAACAGAAATCCTAGAATTAAATCTAGAGTATTCAACACAGAATCGGAAATTAGGGTTCGACTGGATATCACGTTTTACGAGAATTCTACCGGAAATTCGGCAGAACCTCCCCTGTAAAACGGACATCTCTCTACTCAAAAGAGTAGAGCCGACCCTGCAAAGAAAATACACTTCAAAAATAAACACCACAATCAATCACAACCCCTCGGTCGGACTCCAGACTACAATCTGTCGACCGGGGTCCACAAACACAGAAAATATATTCAAATATACCAAAAATATCCTTAAATCATAAAAATACATTTCATACGTAGAAATTACATAATTAACCTTGAAACACTGTAAAAATCGATTAAAACTCATTTTATTTGAAAAACCGTATATTATATATATAATTGAAAATAATTCCCGGAAAATAGTTTTAATTAGTTAAAAATACTAAATAATTTGTAGAAATCATTTTTATACCTTAAATAAATATTAAAACCAATTAAATTACATTTTTAGACAATTTAGGGTAAAATTACCAAAATACCCCTATATATATATATATACCTAAATTACTTCAAAAATTCACCAAAAATCATACAATTATCCAAAATTAATTTTCTCAACATATTTATCAATAATATCAATAATTAAACTCAATTAATCAATTAAATTCAATTTAAAACACAATTAACTTAATTTTACAAAATCACCTAAACTTCAATAATTAAAAATAAATACTTAGAAATTCATAAAAATTCCAAATAAATTCCTATAATTCATTTCAACACCTAATTCAACCATAAACTCCAATTTCATAATTTAAATAATTAATTTCCGAAAATTCGAAAATAATATTAAAATATTCAAAAATACCCAAAAATCCAAACAATCTCCAAAAATTCTACAAAAATTCATACATGAAGATTAAACTACCAGGAACAACATTTGTGAAGGAAGTTTCCATGAATCATCCAAATTGAAGCTCAAAAAAATCGAAAACCAAAAGTGGCCGAAATATTCAACTCAAAACCTAAGCAATTCTAGACCGTTTTAGCTCAAACAAAAGCTAGAATAACACTCACCGGAGCTCAAGGAGAAGATAGAGACCGGCGGTGTCGAAAACGGTGGCCGGATGAGGGAGAAACGACGGTGAGAAGATTGGTGGTCGTTGGGCACCCACGGGAAGAAGAAGAAGAAGAAGAAGAAAAAGAAAAAGAAAGAAAAGGAAAGAGAAAAGAAAAGAAAAAGAAAGAAAAAGGAAAAGAAAAAGAAAAAAAAAAAAGAAAAAAGAAAAAAAAATAAATTTTAATAATTTAATAATAAATAAAATAATCAAATAATAATAAATAAATAATAAAATATTAGGGTAATAATAAACCCTAATTAAATATACACACACAAGCTTTATTTAATAATTTAAAAATATGTATGAGTTCATGCAAACCCGTAAATACATTTAAAATAATTAATAATACATTGTTTACGTGGAAATTTCCCCGAAAATGAAAGTCCCGGGAAAATTTTACGTAAAATACTGAAAATAATAGACAGTAATTAAAATAGGTTTAAAATACATATTAACTCATAAAAATATCATATAAAATACAAAAATTACTGACACTGCATATCCCGGTACAGTGTAAAAATATTTTAAAAAAAAAACACGGGATATTACACTTTGAATAACATGTTTGCTTGATAATCTACTTTTTAGGTCTTGCATGCAGGGAGCATAAACAAAAAGTTCTTTCAAGACACTTATTGTTGCAGAGTATAGTGGTATCCAAGTTGAATTGGTCAAGAATTTTGAGATGGGTGTATCAAATAAGACTTCTAAATTTCTTAAGATGAACCCAATTGGAAAGGTTTGTTTTGTAGTGCAAGTTTTTTATTGTTGTACGATGTTGTCTTAGGTATGTAGCATAAAAAGTAAGTCATCCCCTCTCCTTTATAGGTTCCTATCTAGAAACTCCAGATGGTGCTATATTTGAGAGTAATGCCATTGCGCGCTATGGTAAGGCCTATCAAGTTCTTCATTTTGTATCCATAGTTTTATGGTATAATTTAGATCTAATTGCCTCATATTGCTTGGTGCAGGTACTTGCATGAAGACTGATAATCCCTTCTTTGGCTCTTCTTTGATTGAATATGTAAGTGATATTAGATCATGTGGCTGATGTGATTTCTTTCCTGTTTTATTTTTTTTGGGATAGCGGTTTATCTTTATAAGGCTTCTTTGATATGTGATTTTTTTGTTCAAGAAATGTTTGACATACATGTCCTCTAAGATGAATATCAAATTTTTTTCTTATTCTTGTTTTAACCATCGTCTGAACCTAGTTTAATAGGGTCATATTGAGCAATGGATTGATTTTGCAACATTGGAGATTGATGCGAATATTATGCGCTGGTTCATACCAAGAATTGGATATACTGTATACCTTCCTTTGGTTAGCTTTTTTTTTTCGTTTTTTGGTCTTTTCCTCTATGTTCTTTTCTGTGGATAAACAGGATGTCTTAGCTGGAATAATTGTATACTGGAAATGATTGATTCACTACTTATGAGCTATTATTCCTTCATAAATAGGCTAAGGAAGCTGTTGTTGCTGCTTTGAAGAGAGCACTAACTGCTTTGAACACACATCTTAGTACCAACACTTACCTGGTTGAACATTCTGTGACATTGGCTGATATAATTATGATATGTAATTTGACCTTGGGATTTAGCCAACTCTTGACTAAGAGTTTCAACTCTAAATTTCCTCATGTTGAGAGATATTTCTGGACTATAGTTAATTAGCCAAATTTTCAAAAGATATTGGGTGAAGTGAAGCAAGCAGAGTCTGTTCCCCTTATGCAATCAGCAAAAAAGCCTTCGCCACCAAATGAACCTGCAAAATCAAAGGGAAAGGGGGAGCCAAAGAAAGAGTCTAAAAAAGAAACAAAGAAAGAATCGGCAAAGCCTAAAGATAAAGCTGGTGAAAGAGGAAGAGGCACCAAGCCTAAACCAAAGAATCCTCTAGACCTTTTGCCCCCAAGTAAGATAATCCTTAATGAGTGGAAAAGGCTTTACTCTAACACAAAGAGCAACTTCCGTGAGGTTGCTATTAAAGGTAACAATTTAAAATTATTTTATCCTTTATTTGTACACTTCAGGAATTTCTATCGCTCTTCATGAATATAATAAATTTTAATAAAATAACCTCATTTGTAACTTATGGAGCACTAATGGTGTTTTGGTTCAACAATAACCAAGCTATTTAAGAATTGCATTTACAAATAGTATCGAGTATATTTATGCTGGATTGGCCAATATGGACTGAATTTGAATTCACAGCCTTCTTCACTCTTATCATATAACATTTTAACCTGATATGGGAACATAGGAACATTCTACATCTATTATAGGGAAAGAAGAGGCCAGAGGGGAGGTTTGGGGTTCTGGGGGTCTATAATGAGACAATACGATGTTGATATTAGCTGGAAGGAGATCATGGGGAGGATAGAGAGATGAACATGCCCTGACATGCTCTTTCTCTCCCCTTTTTTTAATTGTTAAATTGAACCCTAATTTCATGGGCCTTCTTTATTTAAGCCTAAGTATTCAATAAACTTTTGTTTATTTAATGAGGCCTATAAGTTTAGTATAAATTTTTCTACAGTTTGCCTTTTCTATAACCCATGCTTCTACATATTTAACTATGACCAGTACTATAACTAATTCTGTTAATGAAATAGAGGATAACTTTATCCATTTTTGACAAGGATGGAGGTTGTTGTTTCTATTTTTTAACTAGCTAAGGATTAGCATCTGTTTTTGTATTCGGTTTGCAGGATTTTGGGACATGTATGATCCTGAAGGTTACTCCTTTTGGTTTTGTGATTATAAATACAATGATGAGAGTACGATCTCATTTGTCACATTGAGCAAGGTGAGTGGCTTCCTGCAACAGAGGAACTTAGCTCATAAATATGCTTTTGGGAAGATGCTGGTGATTGGCTCAGCACCACCATTCAAGGTGAAAGGATTGTGGCTTTTCCATGGACAAGAGATTCCGCAGTCTGTGATTAATGAATGTTATGACATGGAGCTTTATGAATGGAAGAAGATTGACACAACAGATGAAGCACAGAAGGAACGTGTAAATCAGATGATTGAAAACCATGAGCCTTCTGAAGGGGAGGATCTATAGTGTTCCAAGTGATCCAATCCTGCTTGGGCTTATGGATCTTTTCAATTTTGTGAAGTTTCAAACCAATTGTTCTCTTGTTGGCAATAAGCATTTTGGACATTTGTTGTTTGTTACATGTCAACCTCAAAAGTGGAATAGATATGTTATGTTTGAATGAGAGTTAAAAGAAGTTAAATGTTACTCTTATAATATACTAATTTTTTTGATAAATTTTAAAAGTTTAGAATTAACATTTAATCTTCTTAATGATTAAGTTCATTTATATGTATTTTTATTAACCTAGTTGAAATTAGATTAAACATTTATCACAATAAAAAACATAAAAATATACTTTTAAAAGAGTACTGTTTTTTTTTTTTAAATTTCCTACCTTTATCATATTATTTCAACTTCTTTTTTTTAATTAAAAAGTTACTAATATATCTATTAAAAATGTATGAATCGATTTAAATTTTTATTATAATATTTATATTACTTTTTAAAATGTATATGAATATATTATTTAAATAATTATATAAATATTTAAAATTTTAATTAATTAATTATTTTTATTATTTTTAAATATTTAATAATAAATTTAATCAATTATTTTTTTTAAAGAATATTACATTATAATTTATCAATTACCCTTAATTTATCAAATAAAATTAACAGTTTAATCATTGCACTTATAATTATTACTCCATTAACAATTATATTTATAATTATTACATCATATTTTTTTAACTCTGATTGAACGCACCCTTATTTTGAATGCAACTGGAAAGGATTACATGACATTATTATTTGATTGGGGTCAAGGAGCTGTTACTTGTATGGAAACATTGGTGTCAATGAATATCATAAAATTTATTTATAAATTTAAATTAATATATTTGGTTTAAATAAAATATTGGGAATTTCTTGTATAATTCAACTTTTAAAATTTGTAAAATACTCGTAATTGAACTAAATTTTAACAAATAATTAAAATTTTTGAATAATTTCATAATTTTAAGTCTATTTTTATAAAATGGAAGTGCTTTTTAGAGCTGGTAAAAAGGAGGTACTCATGACAGAATTATACTGGAGCTGGATGCTAAATAAGTTATTGATTCTATTAAGAACCCAGGAGGTTGTTCTGCTTTTAATATTGTTATAGATGATTGTAAACAGCTGATAGAGCACTTTAATTCTCGACAGCTTAGATTTATTTTCCGATCTGCGAATCGTGCTGCCCATTTGCTTGCTAGGGCAGCTGGTTCTGTGTCAGGTGTGGTGGAGTGGATTATTTGCCCTCCTCCTTTTCTTATTGAAGTGTTATGTTCTGATTTGAATTAATGAAAGTTCTTTATTCAAATATATATATATATATCATGCAATATTGATTTAAAGGGATTTTTTAATTAAATAACATATTATTTTAAATTTTAAATTTATCACTAACATAATATAATCAATAAATTTTATAGAATATTCAATCAAAACAAATACAGTATATTAATATTTATTTACAAAAAAGTTTAGAATTAATTTATAGATAAAATGAATTTTTTTTAGTTGGATTAAACACTGTATGTAAGTGTCAAATTAAGTTTTTGAGAAAAGGGCCAAAAACGGGTGGTTGGGAGAAAAGTCCTTACCACTTACCAGACTTTAAAGCCGATGAAACAATTGTCAACGAGGGAGTGGCCCTTTTTTTTTTTGAAAGATTACCAGAATGAGAAAAATATTCACGCGTCATTTTATATATATATAATTAAAAAATAAAAAAATTTATTTGATTCGTAATATATAATAAATAAATAAATAATTATTATTATAATTAAAAATAAAATAAAAATTAATCTAATTAAAATAAAAAAAATATTTTTTATCAATTTTAAATTATATTTTAATTTATTTTATTTTATTTTTATTAATAAATGGTTACATTATTTAATTTTTATATAATAATGAGTGAAGATCTTTTATAATTTTGCATATCCCTTTTATATGTGTATATATATATAATTTATTTGACTCATTATATATAATAAATAAATAATTAAATATAATAATATTATTAAATAAATGTTTTAAAAATAATAATAATATTATTTCTTTATATAACAACTTGATATTAACTTAATATAATTATAATTCATTACAGTTTTTATAAATATTTTATTTAAATAATTATATGATATTATTTCAATATTTTTTATAATTAATTTTTTTCAACTATAGAATTAATTTTATATATAAAAAAAAATATTATGACTATAATTAACCATAAGATAATAAAAATTATTAGTGATTTGTTAAATATACTTCAATTAAATTAGAATTTTTATAAAAGATAAGATAAAAGTTAATTTAAATAAAATAGAAAACATAATTTCAATTAAATTTATATATACTAGTAAACAATAATGTATTTCACATGTAAATAAAAAATTTATTTGACTAATGATATATAATAAATAAATAATAAAACATAATATTATTATTATTATTATTATTAAATAAAAAATTTAAAAAATAATTACAATGTTATTTTTTTTATAACAATTTGATATTAACTTAATATAGTTATAATTTTTTACAATTTTTATAAATTTTTTATTTAAATAATTATATGATATTACTTCAATATTTTTTATAATTTATTTTTCTTAACATTAAAATTGATTTCAAATAAAAAAAATATTATGATCTTAATTAATCATAATATAATAAAAAATTATTTGTTATTTGTTAATAAAAAATTTTAAAATAATAAAATTTATATTTTTTTATATCACAATTTAAATATTACAATCCATTAAATTTATAATTTATTACAATTTTAGTAAATTTTTTATTTAATATACGATACTTTATTTCTTCAATATTTTTAATATTAATATTTTTATTTAAACAAAAATTAATTTAATTTAATTTTTTAAGTTCAACTAATAATTAAATGATAAATATTAATTAATTTAATTTTATCTCTTTTTTTTGTTAAACTTTATAAAAATATCTAAAAATAATAATTATATTATATTTGTTACAAGAAATATATTTTTAAACCAATTATATGCTTTATTTTTTATTTATTAATCTTTAATTTGTAAAAATATTTACTTTTAAAAAAATCATGTACACACATATTAATTTAATGTATTTTTTTAAGTTCAACTAATAATTTAATGATAAATATTAATTAATTTAATTTTAACTCTTTTTTGTTAAATTTTATAAAAACATCCAAAAACTATAATTATATTACTTTTCTTGCAAAAATATTTTCAAACAAATATATGGTCTATTTTTTATTTTTTAATTTATACAAATATCTACTTTTAAAAAAAATTATATACTTTTCCCATTTTCATAAAATTTATTAATTTTGATTTTAATTATTTACTTATTAAATTTAGTATAATAAGACTTATTAAATTATGTTATCTAATTTGATTTATATTAGAAAAAAAAAAGACCTAACTAAAATAGAAATATATATATTTTTAACAAAATTACCACGAAAATATTAATAAATTTAATTTTGTTAGAGATAAAATAAAAATTAACATAATTAAAATAGGAAACATACTTTCAATTAAATTAGAGTTATATGTTAATTGATTTCATTTTTATTGGAGATAAAATATAAATTAATCTAATTAGAATAGGAAATATATTTTCAATTAGATTAGAATTACATTTTAATTAATTTAATTTTGTTACTGTCACGACCCAAAATTAGGAGTTATGACCGGTGCTAGGGAATAAGAATTATTTCGAATCCGGAACCCGTAGCAAGCATTAGAAAATAAAAACATGTAATAAATAAATAAAAAGTACAATTGTATTAATTTTTTTTCGAATCGACATATAAAAATATAAATACTCAATATCCTTTCACAAATAAATAAATATATTCATACAATATTCAAATACAACTCTCTAAGTACAAAGTATCAAAATAAAACAATACTCTTTTGATACAATAACACTATTATTACAGTTTCTAGAATACAAATCAGAGTTTCAAATATATATTTACATAAAATAGCTAGGACAGAAGAACACTAGTGAAGAGCTTTACTACTAAGGTCTGACGATATAAGATCTCCTAAAAAAATAATTGAGAGGAGTTATACCTCACTGAGTGAATTATTATACTATATATACATACAATCTAAATTGTAACAATCAGGCACCCGTATATATATATATACACACACACACACACACGCGTATTACACACAAATGTCAAACTCTGCTTTTATATATATAATAAATGCAAAAAATATTTATTTTAATACATGAAAGATCAAATAGAACCCTATTAATCGCAACCTCAATCAACCATAGCATCACTTTAGCCATAAAGACTCACTTAATTCCAAATAGATCACTTATTCCATTTTGGATAGTAGACTGGCCTCGAGACACTTGGTCAACCGAACTCCAGCAATCACACTATCAATCACATCACATCTCAATCAAATCAATCATATCATTCTCAATCAAATCATAATCACCACAATTAATTCTCACTCAACCCTAATCTATCGTACCGGTACGTACACGGTCCTAGTGCTACCCATTAGGTAGCACGTTCTATCGATATCCTTCATTTAAAATAAATCATTCATGCAAGAAAATAAATAATGCATAATATCATTCAAAATGACAAAATAAACCATATATATACCAGAATTATACCTAAAATAAACTAAGTATATTTCGGGTTTATATATATATCAAATAAATTCAAATCAATCATAAAATATACCAAAAATAAACCATTAATGTACTTAAAAACAATTTAAGTATAAATTAATAATATAACATGTATTTATTTTAAAATATACCAAAAATATACTAAAACTATACCTAAGATATACTAAACATGCTAAGTCTATAATGAAGATAAAACATGCATCTAATTTGAACATATATAAAAAAATATACTAAAAATATACCTAATTATATAACATGCATATATCAAAATAGCTCTAGATATTCCAAGATATAGTAAATGTATATTGAAAATATGCAAACATATATATATCAAGATATACTAAAAATAAACTAAAATTATACCAAATCATATTTTAAATTAAATCACTTTTAAAAAACATATAATGAAAATGAAAAATCCTAAGTCATGCATCCTATATGCAATACATATATATACAGTATAATAACTCACTAATTCACGTTCCACGAGACAAACTCAGCGGGTCCGATCCGATAGACTTCGGTCTCGGTGTAGCTAGAAAAATAAAATAATAACAACAATTAAAATAAACTTCTAACTCTACGTTTCTAGGATTACTATAGAAAGACTTAATAAAAAATTTTAAAACTAAACTCGGACCGGTTGTCACGTTTTACGAAAAATCTACCAAAATTTTGATAGAATCTCCTTTGTAAAACGGACATCTCCCTACAAAAGTAGGGTTGATCCTGCACAGAAATCACACTTCTAAAATCATAAGGCGCAACACCTGGAGTTGGGACCCCAAACTCTACAAATCTGCAACCGAGGTTTACAGTTCACAAACCAACAATATTAAACAGTAAAATAATAAAAATCATAAAAAACCCATAAAAATATTTAAAAAAAAAACCTTTATTTCCCAACTAAAACATAAAAGTCTAATTTAAATAATATTTGATAATAAAATTTATAAATGGAATAAAATCCCCATTTTACAATTAAATTAACATAAATTGCAAATAATATTTAAAATCACAGTTTAACATCACAAAAACAATAAAATACCCATTTAATCTCAAAATAATAAATACATCTATTATTTACATAATATTCTAAAATTATCACAATTAACTAATAAAATCTCAAACATTATATACTATTAATAAAAATTCAATTTTACAATTATTCAACATAATATAATAAAATTCACATTTAATTGCTTAAATAGTTTAATTATATAATAAAATTAGTTTAAACCCCATTATTATCACCCAAATAATAAATAATATATATTTGAAAATAATTTTCAAAAATTAGTATTAATTAATTAAAAATAGTAAATAATTTGTAAAAAAATCATTTTAATACCTTAAATAATTATAAAACCAACTAAAACATAATGTTTAACTATAATCTTAACAAAATAATATATTTAACGTAATAATTCAAAATACACATAAATTATATACAATTCCATAAAAATTATATAAAGTCATAAAAATTATTTTATCAACAAATAGCATTCTAATATCAACTAAAACATACAATGAAACTCTAATTTCAACCAAAATACACATTTAACTCAATTATCCAATATTTACATAAACTAAAAATATTCATAAAAATTATATAAAAATCTCAAAAATTAAGTTCTCAACACCAAAATTAATAACAATATATAATAACAATAATTTAACCAAATTCAATTATTAAAAAAATTCATTTTTAATTATTAAAATATTCAATAATTAACCAAAAATCAAATAAAATTAGAAAAATAAACTAAAAATACCTATGAGTAGATTAAGATGCATAGATCAACATTTCAAAAAGAAATTATCATGAATCAACCAAGCTCAAGCTAAAAAAAATAAAAAAAAGAAATTAGACATAAACTAAAATTACATAAAACTCACCAACGGATGACTTTGAGCTTCGATCAAGCTTAGAATCATCTTCCCCTCAACTCAAGGAGTTGACTGAGCCAAGGAAGTCGAGCTCTCGCCGTCGAAAAGTCACCGATGACATGAAGACCTTTGCTGCTACCGCTACTGCTTCTGTCACTTTTCCGGCGGCTCCTGAGGAAGACAATGAAGAAGAAGGGAGGAGGAGGTGATGGTGGAAGGAGGAGGATGGATGGCTAGCGTCCGGCGAAGGGAGGGGCACACCGACAAGAAATGGACTGGACCGAGCGGGGGAGGGGTTTCTGCATTTTGTTTCTTCAGGTTTGAAAGTGTACATATATGTATATATATTAAATGAACTATATATTAAAAGTATATATATTATAATATTAATTCTTTATATTATTTAATCTCCACAACTCATTATATATATATATATATATATATATATATATATATATATATATATATATATATATATATTCACACACAGACACATGCACCTAAATACAATTAAACATAATACAACAATTAAAATTAATACTATTAATAAAATAATTGAATAATAAGAATAATATTCATAATAATAATATTAAACAATAAAAACAATACTAATGATAATAATAAAAATAATAACCATGATAATAATAACACACAACACATTTGAAAATAACAATAATATAAATAATATTTATGAAATAATTTAATAATGCAATAATGTCAACCAATAAAAATAAAATAATAATAATGTACTTAAAATTTTAATATTAAAATAATACTATGATAATAATATCGCACGATAATTATAATAATAACTCACATAAAATAACAATGACAATAATAACATTAATAATGGTAGTGGAATAATTTAAAAAATATTAATAATACTCAAAATCATGTCAGTTAATAAAATAATGTTAGTACTTAAAAATAATATTAAAATAATCATGCACTAAATTAATATTATTAAAATAATAGTATTAAAAAATAATAAATATACACAATGAAATTTAAACGTCCATAATAATCAGTTCCAAAATAATATATTTACGTAGAAAATTCAATTAAACATAAAATAATAATAATTAATCACAAAATAGTAAAATAATTAAATTTAACTTTTAAATTTTATTAACATTGCATATCTCATTATATAATAAAATAATTTAAAAACTAGGGTTATTACAGTTATAGATAAAATTAAAGTTAACTTAATTAAAATAAAATGCATACTTTCAGTTAGATTAGAATTATATTTTAGTTAGTGTTGACCTTAACAATAATCAATCTTAATTTTGATATTAACAAACTTAATTTTGAGCATTTAATTTGTTTGTTTAAGTTTGTATAAGTTAGGACTTAATTGTAAGTTAAAATGAAGTATGATTGGGTTGATTCGATATGAGATTCAAGGAGGCTTTTAACATCCTTAGAGCTTTATAATGAGAAAGTTATCTTTTTCACATTTGAAATAGACATCTTGACCTTTCTTGGACACATGGTGTCTAAAGATGGTATCCAGGTCGATCCACAAAAGATTGATGTAGTGTCTAAGTGGCCTAAACCGACTGCAATTACGGAGATTTATAGTTTTCTAGGTTTAACTGGGTATTGTAGGAGGTTTGTATAGGATTTTTCCAAAATTGCAATTCTTATGACTCGCTTGACTCATAAGAATGTGAAGTTTGAGTGGTCAGATGCTTGTGAGAATAGTTTCTAGTTGCTGAAGGAGAAGTTGACCATAGCTCTAGTTTAGGCTTTGCCTAATGGAGTAGATAAGTTCACGGTGTATTATGATGCCTTTAGAGTTGGCCTAGGTTGTGTGTGATACAGAATGGTAGGGTGATAGCTTATGCTTCAAGGCAGTTGAAGAAGCATGAACAGAATTATGCTACCCATGATTTAGAGATGGTTGTAGTGATTTTTGCTCTCAAGATCTGGAGACATTATTTGTATAGGGTGACTTGTGAGATTTTTACTGATCACAAGAGCCTTAAGTATATTTTTCAGCAGAGAGATATGAATCTGAGGCAGAGGAAATGGTTAGAACTCTTAAAAGACTATGACTATGAGATCCTTTATCATCCAGGCAAGTCTAATATGGTAGCAGATGCCTTGAGTAGGAAATCCTCAGGTAGTCTTGCTCACATTATTGTGGAGAGGAGACCATTGATCCAAAAGTTACATCATTTAGTGGATTAAGGTTTGATGATGAAGATGAGTAGATCTGGTGGACTATTAGCTTAGTTCAAGGTTTGATCTGCGTTGAGAGATAGGATTAAAGTAGCTCAGGGTGGAGATCCTATTTTAGAAGAGCTTACAAAGAACGTTTGAGCATGGAAGTTCACTGATTTCACACTTGATGATGAAGGTGTTTTATGGATTAGTGGTAGATTGTGTGTTCCTGATGTGGATAATTTGAGAGAAGAGATCCTTGAGGAAGCACATTCTACAACTTACAGTGTATATCCAAGTGTTACTAAGATGTACCACAGTATTAAAGACTTGTACTGGTGGGATGGACTAAAGAAGGATGTAGCTGATTATGTTGCTAAGCGTTTGATGTGTTAATAGGTGAAAGCTGAACATCATAAGCCTTCTGGGAAGCTTCAACCACTTCCTATTCCTGAGTAGAAATATGAGAGAATTGCTATGGATTTCATGGTTGCTTTACCTCGTTCTAAAGATGGATACGATTCCATCTGGGTAATTATGGATAGGTTAAGTAAGTATGCTCATTTCTTGCCTATGAAAGCCACTTATTCTGTAGCTCGATTGGCGAAGCTATATGTTAAGCATATTATGTGCCTTCATGAAATACCTGTGTCCATTGTGTTTGATAGAGGTTAAGTGTTTACCTCTAATTTTTTATAAAAGTTGCAAGAAGCAATGGGCATCAGGTTGGATTTCAGTACTACTTTTCATCCTCAGACAAATGGTCAGTCTGAGAGGATGATCCAAACACTGGAGGATATGTTGAGGATGTGTGTTTTGGATTTGGGAGGTAGTTGGGATGACCATTTGCCACTTGTAGAGTTCGCTTATAATAATAGCTACCGTAGCAGTATTGGAATGACACCATACGAGGCTTTGTACAGAAGAAAATGTAGATTCTCTTTAAGTTAGGATGAGATTGGGGAAAGAGTGTTGATTGGACCTGAGATGGTTCAGGATGGTGCAGAGAAAGTTGCTATGATTAAGAGGAGGCTAGAGACTGTAGTTAGTAGACAGAAGAGCTATATGGATCTGAGATGCAGAGATGTGGAATTCTAGGTAGGAGACTATGTGTTTCTGAAGGTGTCTCCGATGAAGGGTGTTATAAGATTTAGTAAGAAGGGTAAGCTAGTACTGAGGTATATTGGATAGTTTGAGATTTTGGAGAGAGTGGAAACTGTTGCATATCGGTTGGCTTTGCCTCTGAGTTTATCTCAAGTGCATCCAGTGTTCCATATCTCGATATCGAGGAAGTATATTTCAGACCCTTCACATATGTTGTAGCCTAATAGCGTGGAAGTGAATGAAGACTTGATGTTCGAGGAAGAACCTATTGCGATCGTAGACTATCAAGTTCATCAGTTGCGTTCGAAGTAAATTCTAATGGTCAATGTGTTATGGTGAAATAACAACGTAGAAGAGCATACCTGGGAGATTGAAGCTGAGATGCAAGCTTTTTACCCATATCTCTTTCTTCATTGATTCTTGTAATTATTCTTTTCTTAGAATTTGGGGATGAATTCCTATAAAGAGGGAAGACTGTAATAACCCTTATTTTTAAATTATTTAAATATAAATTGAGATATACAATATTAATAAAAATTCAAAAGTTATATTTATTTATTTTATTATTTGTGATTAATAATTATTATTTTATGATAAAATATAGTCTCTACGTAAATATTTATTTTTAGAAACTTATTATTTTTAAACATTTAATTTACATTATTGATTGTTATTTTTCAGATAGTATTATTTTAATAATATTAATTTTAGTGCATTATTATTTTTTCTATCATTATTTTTATTAATTTACATTATTTGTATCATTATTAAATTACTTAATAAATACTGTGTGTATTATTGTTAGCATGTGTGTGTGTGTGTGTATATATATATATATATATATTAATGTGTGGTGGAGATTAATTTAAAATAAAGTTTTATAATATTATAAAGTTTTAATATAATATAATATATATATATATACAAAAAAAATCAAAACAACAAAAACACAGAACCTTCCTCACACATCTTGATCGCCAACATTCACTGTGCCTCTAGTTTCTCTATGCTGGACCGCCACCATCTTCTTCCCTCTTCTCCCCTATCTTCTCCATCGCTGTCTGTACGTTGGAGCTTTGCTGGAGAAGATAAAAGTAGCAACAACGATAGTAGGGTGTGTCTCACTGTTCTTCCATTTTCGGCCACCTTTCTGAGCTCTTTCAGTGTCGTTCGACTCCTGAAGCTCCGAGGAGGTCAATCCCAAGCTTGGTTTGAGCTCTCTGTGGTCCATTTGTGAGTTTTTTTCTTGGTTTAGTTTTAAGCATTTAGGGTTTTCTAATTTTTTTTAGGTTGAATCTTGTTGATTCATGCAATCTTCCTTAACAAACTTTGATCCTAGTAGCTCAATCTCCATGAATATATATTTTTTTTTAATTTTTGGAATTTATTTGAATTTATTTATTATTTTAGTATTATTTATTGAATTTTCATAAATTAATTATTTAAATTATAAATTTGGTATATTTAGTGTTATTATAAATTGATATTAATTTTAGTGTTGAGAAAATAATTTTTGAGAATATTATATAATTTAATAATATTTTTATATTATGGATATATTGGAATATTAAGTTCAATGTGTATTTTTTTTGACAATAATGTTTAATTATGTGTTTTAGATAATATTAGAATAATATATGTTGATAGAATAATTTTAGTGATTTTATATAATTTTTGAGGAATATTAGTTATATTATGTGTATTTTGAATTATTGGGTTAATTGTGAGTTTTTAAAATTATAGTTAAATATTGTGTTTAAAATGGTTTTATAATTATTTAAGGTACTAAAATGATTTTTATAAATTATTTATTATTTTTAACTAATTAATACTAATTTTTAAAAATTATTTTCAAATAATATATTATTTACTAAATTGGTGATTAAATGGATTTTTAATAATTTTTAATATATATTTAGGCTATTTAAGCTATTTGAATATATAAACATGAATTTTTACTATTTAATATTGAATTATTGAGGAATTTGATTTTTAATATATTTATTACATTATTTGATTTTTGGTGGAAATGTGAACTTTGGTTGGGAAATTGTGCAATTCTGGGTCCCAACCGAAGACATTGTGGACTATATTATTAGAAGTGTGTTTTCTTGTAGGATCGACTCTACTTTTTAGTAGAGAGATATTCGTTTTACAGAGGAAGCTCTGCCGAATTTTTTGTAGAATTCTCATAAAACATGACATCATATCGATCATGAGTTTTCGGATTTATCTAAGTTTCATATTCCTAGATTGAGTCTCTTTAGAAGTATAAGTTATCTTTATTCTGATTTTTGTTGTTATTATTTTATTTTCTAGTTGTGTCGAGACTGAGGCCTAGTGGACCAAACCTGTCGATCCAGTCTCGAGGAGCTCAAACTTGTGAGTTGTTATTTTATGTATACATTGCATTTAGGATGCATGTTTTAGAATATACATGTTTTAATTTTTATTTTGTCATGACCCAAAACAGGGGCCATGACCGGCGCTAGGGAACGGGAATTCTTTCGAATCCGGAACCCGTAGCAAGCCTAAAAATAAAATAAACATGCAATAATAACAATAACAATATTATATGCAGCGGAAATAAAAATCATAATATCATAATATTATTCACATCAACTGGATTTAAAATCAAAATCTCATCTCATCACATATATATAAAATCTTTCAGTACAAATCCAGTTTCAATATAATACATCTCTTTAAATAAAATACATGAAATTCAATACTTTAATTCACAACTACTACAGTGTCTAGATAAAATAAATAAGACTCAAGTAGACAATTTACATAAAGAAGCCGGGACGGAAGAAATCCGGCGTATCGACCTGCTACTGAGGTCTGAAGAAGTTGACTCTCCTGAAAAATAGTCAACGGAGGGGAGTCAGACCTCACTGAGTGAATTACTATAATATATATATATATATACACACACTAAATGATAATGCATACAATCAACAATATATATATATCTAATATATATACAGGCAAATACACACAGATGCAATAAAATTCATTTTGTATATTTTATTGAAAATCATCTTTTATGAAGGATCACATAGAACCCTATGATATCGAAAACCTCAGATAGTGTTAGATAACACTCTAGCCACACAGGCTCACTTATTCCAAATATATCCACTTAATCCATTTAGACAGTAGACTGGCCCCGAGACACTAAGTCAACCGAGCTCCAGCAGTCTAATTGCCAGTGTGATTGGCCCCGAGACACTTGGTCAACCGAACTCCAGCAATCACACCTCCAAACCACATCTCACATATCAATAATCATATCAAATCACTATCCACAAATAGTTAGTAATATAGCCTAAATACTATAGGCGTACCGGTACGTACTCAGTCCTAGTGCTGCCCACTAGGTAGCACGTTCTATCGATATCCTTCATCATTAAATATAAAACATTCATTCACAAAAATAAATGATGCATGAATATAAATGAAATAACAATATAATCCATATATATACCAGAAATATACCAAAAGTAAACCAGGTATATTTCGAGTATATATATGTCAAATAAGTCCAATCAAATCATAAATTAAACTAAAAATATATTTAAAAACATTTTAAATATATTTTATTAACAAAACATGTATATAATTTATTATATACCAAAAATAAACCAAAAATATACTTAATTACAAATCACGTTATTTATGCAATTTAATCAAAATAAAACGTATATTTCTAAAATCATGCATCCTAAGGCATATATATATATAGTATAGTAACTCACCTAATGCGCTCCACGAGACAGGTCCGACGGGCCTGGTCCACTAGCCCTCGGTCTCGGTGCAACTAAACAAGCAATAAATTGTCACGACCCAAAACAGGGGCCATGACCGGCGCTAGGGAACAAGAATTCTTTCGAATCCGGAACCCGTAGCAAGCCTAAAAATAAAATAAATCATGCCATAATAACAGTAACAATATAATATGCAGCAAAAATAAAAATTATAATATCATAATATTATCCATATCAACTGGATTTAATTCAAAACTCATCTCATCACATATATAAAATCTTTAATACAAATCCAGTTTTAACATAGTACATCTCTTTAAAATAAAGTACATAAAATCCAATACTTTAATTCACAACTACTGCAGTGTCTAGATAAAATAAATAAGACTCAAGTAGACAATTTACATAAAGAAGCCGGGGCGGAAGAAATCCGGCGTATCGACCTGCTACTGAGGTCTGAAGAAGTTGACTCTCCTGAAAAATAGTCAACGGAGGGGAGTCAGACCTCACTGAGTGAATTACTATAATATATATACATACACACTAAGTGATAATGCATACAATCAACAGTATATATATAATATGTATATATATAGGCAAATACACACAAATGCAGAAAATCATTTTATATGTTTTTTTGAAAATCATCTTTTATGAAGGATCACATAGAACCCTAGAATATCGCAACCTCAGAAAATAGTGTTAAACAACACTCAAGCCATACAGGCTCACTTATTCCAAATATATCCACTTAATCCATTCGGACAGTAGACTGGCCCCGAGACACTTGGTCAACCGAGCTCCAGCAATCACACCCACAAACCACATCTCACATATCGATAATCATAATCAAATCAATATCCACAAATAAGTTAGTATTATAGCCTAAATACTATAGGCGTACCGGTACGTACTCGGTCCTAGTGCTGCCCACTAGGTAGCACGTTCTATTGATATCCTTCATTAATAAATAATATAAAAAATTTATTCATAATTAAATGATGCATGAATTTAAATAAAACAACAATATAAACCATATATATACCGGAAATATACCAAACATAAACCAGGTATATTTCGAGTATATATATATATCAAATGAATTCAATTAAATTATAAATTAAGCTGGAAATATATTTAAAAACATTTTAAGTATATTTTATTTACAAAACATGTATATAATTTAATATATACCAAAAATAAACCAAAAATATACTTAATGTAAACTTAAGAAATAATCAAATTATTTATGCATATTTAATCAACATAAAACATGCATTTCTAAATCATGCATCCTAAGCATATATATATAGTATAGTAACTCACCTAATGCGCTCCACGAGACAGGTCCGACGGGCCTGGTCCACTAGCCCTCGGTCTCGGCGCAACTAAACAAGAAATAAATAACCGATATCAGAATAACCCTAGTAGAAATCCTAGAATTCAATCTAGAGTATTTAAGTACGGAAACAGAATTAGGGTTCGACTGGATATCACGTTTTACGAGAATTCTACCGAAAATCCGGCAGAACCTCCCCTGTAAAACGGAAATCTCTCTACTCAAAAGAGTAGAGCTGACCCTGCAAAGAAATACACTTCGAAAAATAGGCTCAACACAATCAAAATCCCACGGTCGGACTCCAAACTACAGTCCACCGACCGGGGTCCACAAACACAAAATGATTCCAGATATACCAAAAATATCCTTACAACTTAGAAATACATCTCACAGGTAAAAATTACATATTTAACCTTGAAACACTATAAAAACCGATTAAAACTCATTTTATTAGAAAAACCGTATATTATATATATAATTGAAAATAATTCCCGAAAAATAGTTTTAATTAATTAAAAATACCAAATATTTTGTAGAAATCATTTTTATACCTTAAATAAATATTAAAACCAATTAAATTACATTTTTAGACAATTTAGGGTAAAATTACCAAAATACCCCTATAAATATAAATATACTTAATTTACTTAAAAAATTCACCAAAAATCATACAATTATCCAAAATTAATTTTCTCAACATATTTATCAATAATATCAATATTTAAACTCAATTAACCAATTAATTTCCATTAAAAACACATTTAACCCTAATTTCTCAAAATCACATAAACTCCAATAATTCAAAATAAATACTTAGAAATTCATAAAAATTCCAAATAAATTCCTATAATTCATTTCAACACCTAATTTAATCATAAACTCCAATTTCATAATTCAAATAATTAATTTCCGAAAATTAGAAAATAATATTAAAATATTCAAAAATACCCAAAAATCCAAAAAATCTCCAAAAATTCTACAAAAATTCAAACATGTAGATTAAGCTACTAGGAACAACATTTGTGAAGGAAGTTTTCATGAATCATCCAATTTGAAGCTCAAAAAAATCGAAAACCCTAATAGGCCGAAATTGAAAATTCGAAACCTAAGCAATTCTAGACCATTTTAGCTCAAACCAAAGCTAGAATCACACTCACCGGAGCTCAAGGAGAAGAAAGAGACCGGCGGTGTCGAAAACGGTGGCCGGAATCGGCGTGATCGATGGTGGATCGATTTTCGGCTTCTCCGGCCAAAATCGAATTCCAGACGCCGAAAACGGCCTCCTCAGGAGGCAAAATTGGTCGGGCAAGATGGTGGCACACCGGATGGCACACCCACGATGAAGGAACGGCACGGCAGCGACCGAAAATGGAGAAGGGAAGAATCGGGAGGAAGAAGAAGAAGTCGGGGGCAGTTTTGTAATTTTCCAAATTTTTTTGTAATTTGACAAATATATGTATATATATATACTTTATACTATATATTAAAATAATATTAAATTACACACATCAAATATACACCACACACATAAAAATATTAATATTTTAATAATTTATACTAAATAAAATTAATTAAATAACAATAAAACAATTAAATAATTAATAAAATATTAGGGTAATAATAAATCCTAATTAAATAAATATACACACACAGTCTTTATTTAATAATTTAAAAATATGTATGAGTTCATGCAAGTCCGTAAATACATTTAAAATAATTAATATTACATTGTTTACGTGAAAATTTCTCCGAAAATGCAAGTCCCGGGAAAATTTTATGTAAAACACTGAAAATAATACACAGTAATTAAAATAGGTTTTAAATACATATTAACTCGTAAAAATATCATATGATATACAGAAATTATTAACACTGCATATCCCGGTACAGTGTAAAAATATTTTAAAAACACGGGATATTACATAAATAACCGACAATAGAATAAACCTAACAGAAATCCTAGAATTCAATCTAGAGTATTTAAGTACGGATACAAAATTTAGGGTTCGACTGGACATCACGTTTTACGAGAATTCTATCAAAAATCCGGCAGAATCTCCCCTGTAAAATGGACATCTCTCTACTCAAAAGAGTAGAGCCGACCCTGCAAAGAAACACACTTCGAAAAATAAGCTCAACAAAATCCACAACCCCTCGGTCGGACTCCAGACTACAATCTACCGACCGGGGTCCACAATCACAGAACAATTCCAGATATACCAAAAATATCCTTACAACATAGAAATACATCTCATAGGTAAAAATTACATAATTAACCTTAAAACACTGTAAAAACCGATAAAAACTCATTTTATTAGTAAAACCGTATATTATATATATAATTGAAAATAATTCACAAAAAATAGTTTTAATTAGTTAAAAATACCAAATAATTTATAGAAATCATTTTTATACCTTAAATAACTATTAAAACCAATTAAATTACATTTTTAGACAATTTAGGGTAAAATTACCAAAATACCCATATATATATAAATATACTTAAATTACTTCAAAAATTCACCAAAAATTATACAATTATCCAAAATTAATTTTCTCAACATATTTATCAATAATATCAATAATTAAACTCAATTAACCAATTAAATTCAAATAAAACACATTTAACCTAATTTTTCCAAAATCACATAAACTTCAATAATTCAAAATAAATACTTAGAAATTCATAAAAATTCCAAATAAATTCCTATAATTCATTTCAACACCTAATTTAACCATAAAATCCAATTTCATAATTTAAATAATTAATTTCCGAAAATTAGAAAATAATATTAAAATATTCAAAAATACCCAAAAATCCAAAAAATCTCCAAAAATTCCAAAAAAATTCATACATGTATATTGAGCTACTAGGAACAACATTTGTGAAGGGAGTTTTCATGAATCATCCAATTCAAAGCTCAAAAAAATCGAAAACCCTAATGTGACCGAAATTGAAAAATTGAAACCTAAGCAAATCTAAACCATTTTAGCTCAAACCAAAGCTAGAATCACACTCACCGAAGCTCAAGGAGAAGAAAGAGACCGGCGGTGTCAAAAACGGTGGCCGGAGGAGGGAGAAACGGTGAAGGGAAGATTTCGGCCAAAAGAGGAAAAACGAAGCTGCCGGCGTCGGGGAAGGGAGCTGCTGGCGGCGGGGGACGGCTGGGAACGGCGGTGGCAAGCCGGGAGGCACACCGACGGTAGGTGGCCGGAGTTGCAGACGGTGAGGGGTGGTGGTCGGGCGCGCGAGAGAGAAGGAAAGAAGAAGAAGAAGAAGAAAAAGAAAAAGAAAGAAAAGAAAAGAAAGAAAAAGAAAAGAAAAAGAAAAAAAGAAAAAAGAAAAAGAAAAAGAAAATAAAATAATTAAATATTAATAAAATAATAATAAAATAATTTAATAATAAATAAAATAATTAAATAACAATAAATAAATAAATAAATAATAAAATATTAGGGTAATACATTAAACCCTAATTAAATAAATATACACACACATAAGCTTTATTTAATAATTTAAAAATACGCATGAGTTCATGCAAGTCCGAAAATATATTTAAAATAATTAATATTACATTGTTTACGTGAAAATTTCCCCGAAAATGCAAGTCCCGAGAAAATTTTACGTAAAACACTAAAAATAATACACAGTAATTAAAATAGGTTTTAAATACATATTAACTCGTAAAAATATCATATAATATACAGAAATTATTAACACTGCATATCCCGGTACAGTGTAAAAATATTTTAAAAATACGGGATATTACACTTTTATTCATAAATTATTTCATTAAATGTTTTTAGTATATTTTTTATATATTTCAAAATAAATGCATGTTATATTTTTTATTTATACTTAAAATATTTTTAGTATATTATTGGTTTATATTTGGCATATTTCATTGTTAGTTTGAATTTATTTAACATATATATATTTGAAATATACTTAGTTTATTTTAGGTATATATATGGTTTATTTTGTTATTATGCATTATTTATTATCCTATATATATGTTTAATTTTAAATGAATGATATCGATAGAACGTGCTACATAGTGGGCAGCACTAGAACCGTGTACGTACCAGTGCGATAGATTTAGGGTTAAGTGAGAATCACTTGAGGTGATAAATGATATGATATGATTGATTGATTTGAGTTTAATATGATTGAATAGTGTGGTTGTTGGAGTTCGGATGACCTAGTGTCTTGGGGCCAATCACATTGACAATGAGACAACTGGAACTTGATTGACTTAGTGTCTCGGGGCTAGTCTACTGTCCATAATGGAATAACTGAATTAATTTGGAATTAAGTGAGCCTGTTACCTAGAGAGTTATTATTGATTGAGGTTGCGATTTAAATAGGGTTCCATTTGATCCTTCAACAAATAACATTTTTCAACATTCTTATATAAAGTGATTTCAGCATATGTGTGAAATGCTTGTATATATATTTATTATATACGGATGATTGATTGTATATGACATTAGGAGATGCATGTATATATAATATAGTAATTCACTCAGTGATGCCTGACTTCCTTTAATTGTTGATTTTTCAAGAGACTCTTCTTCCTCATACCTCAGTAGTAGGCCCATCCGTCGGACTTCTTCAGCCTCGACTATTTTTTGTAAATTACTTACTTAATTTTATTGTACTCTAGAAAACTGTAGTAGTGAGTTGTACTTTGTATTTGTAGATTATTGGTTATAATTTTAAAGGTCTTTCTCTGAATATTGTATTATTATATTATATTTTATGATATGATAGAACTTATTATTATATTGATTTAAGATTTTAATTGGTGTATATTTTATTTATTTATTGCATGCTTTTATTTTTAAGACTTGCTATGGGTTTCAGATTCGAAAGAATTTCCGTTCCCTAGCGCCGATCATGACTCCCGGTTTGGGTCGTGACACTAGAAAAATACGGGAAGCCTCTAGAACATATTAAAGGGCTACTAGAATTACTGGACTCAAGGGCAAAATGCCTAGGCCAAGGAAGGAGCCCAAGATCATATGGGAAGGCTCTAGAGAGCTGCAAAAAAATAGCAAGGTTGCATGTTGCCAACCATGCCAAGGAGGCCATTTGGAAAGTTCCCACTATGGAGCAAGGAAGCTTGGCATTCTAGAAGCTTCCCATACCTCCCAAGCATGTTGCCCATGCTAGGCCAATTAAGCCAGCATCTAGAATGTTCCCACCACAATGTACATATCAAGTAGCTTCTAGGAAAAGCTTTGTACATATGCTATTTGCAGAAATTTCTAGAAGAAATAATTGTAGCCACACATTAAGGAGGTGGAAAACCTATATAAAGGCCACTCCTTCCATTTGTAAAGGATGATGAGAATTTGTTGAGAAATCTAATAAAGCCTCACATTTACTCTCATTCAAGTGCTGCCTAATTTACGTCCCAAACCTCTTGTTGCCTACTTGCTCACTTATATTCCACTGCGTTCCAACTCTTAGGCTTACTTAGTTCTACTTCACCCCCATTATAGACTAAGTGTCGCGCGTCTTAACAAACCTCTAAGTCTAAGCACGTGATAAGTGGTATCAAAGCAATGGTTTCATCCTAGGTATCGCTAGTTAAAGACTCGAGCAAATGGCAAGTGAGGAAGCTAACGTTGCTGCCAATGTAGAGGAGCAACAAACTTATGGGCATAAGGAGGTACGCTCACAACCTAAGCAGGGCAAATCTAAGGCTCTAATGAGAGAGCCAATTGAAACTAATGTGGCTAACTTAGAGAATAGCTTAGCCAATGTTGCTACGACCGTTAGTGAACTCAGTGACCAAGTGGACAATCTAATTCACCAAGGCTGCCAAGACCATGATTGAAGAACTTAGCCAAGCCTTTAGGGGAGAACTACACTCCCTGACTCAAGAGTTTGCTGACCTACGTAAGACTCTTCAAAGTGATATGCAAGAGCTTCATAAGGAAATTAAAGCCATCCATCGAGGCAGTCCACCCTCGACAAGTGCTACCTCAACAAGCACTTCGGACCCACATGGCTTAAAGGTGCCAAAAATAACCATGTATAATGGTGCACGGAATGCCACTATGGTGGAAAATTTCTTATTCAGCCTAGAAAAATCTTTTAAGGCGATGAATGTTAAGGATAACTTATCAACGATCAACAATACTGCCATCTTTCCTAGGGATGCCACCCAACTATGGTGGAGACGGAAACACACCGAAAGGGAGAAGGGGCTTTGTGTGATCAATACTTGAGAGCAGTTCAAGGCTGAACTCTGCAAGCAATTTATATCCCATAATGCCAATGATGAGGTGCTAAGTAAGCTTCGACATTTAAGGCAACTCAATAGCATTTCAGACTATGTCAAGGAGTTCACTATCTTAATGCTTAAAGCCACTAAATTTTTCGACCAATAACTCCTCTTTAACTTCAAGGATGGGCTAAAGGATTAGTAAAAAATGGAGCTTGATCAAAGGAATGTCAAGACCCTCGATGAAGTAATTGTTGCCATAGAGTCCATTTGCGATTATGTTGCCCAAGCTAAAGGAAAATTGCCCAACACTAACAAGTGTGGAGGAGAAAAGGAAACCTCTTCAGATGATGATGAAGAGCGCTCTCAGCACGGATATAAGGACTTGAGGCACAAGGAGACTCAACACTAAAAATTCCATGGTGGAAGCTCTAAGCAAGACAAAGGTCCATCAACCAAGAGTGTTGCTACCAAGCCTTTAAGGCCATGTTTCTTTTGCAATGGGCCACATTGGATGTAGGATTGTCCAAACAAATAGGCCATAAATGCCATTATGGTAGAATTCGAAAAGGCTCAGTCCCAAGAGAAACCACAAGCCGCCCTAGGTTCTTTGCAACTTATGGACAATTCAATGCAAGATGGCAAAAAACTTGATTCGATGAACCTCCTCCCTAACACGCAGCCTATAGGAGCAAAAAATTAAAGAAGGCAAATGTCCATCAAGGCTACAATCAAAGGACCCATAGTGACAGCCATATTGGACACGGGTGCTGATGGTGTCTATATGGCGAAGGAATTGGCCAAAGAGATCGGCCTGCCATACACCAAAACCCACGCCTATGCTAAATGTGCGGGATTCAAATTTGCCATCGTGGGCAAAGCATACAAGGTAAGGATCCGTATCGACGAAAGGGAAGGAAAAACTAACATTTTTATTGTTTCCATTGACAAGAAGCAAATATACTTAGGAAATGGCTTTCTACATGCTGCGAAGGCCGTTATGATTCCATATGCCAATGCCCTATACTTCGCATGAAAGGATAGGGTGATACAGGTGCCCGTCGAGGTAGAGCAAAGTGAGAAATGTGGGCTCTTCGACATTCAACTTATGGAGGCACAAAAAGCAAAGGCGCCAAAGGTGACACCAAAGACAACCAGCAAAGGTGTGCGAGGAACCTCCCAAGCGCAACAACGCCCTAAAGCACCATGCATGAAGCACAATGAGGATGTTGCGAGCTCAAGTGGGGGAGGGTGTTACGGTCCACAAAGTCTGGCCCAACCCAAGGCCTATAGTGCATGCACAAGGGTGAGAAAATTCGGCTAAGGCAAGCCAAAGAGGGCTACTTGCCACCAAGGCCAAGCCAAGTGCCTAGGAAAATACGGGAAGCCTCTAAAACATGCTAGAGTGCTGCTAGAGTTACTGGAATCAAGGGCAAAATGCCTAGGCCAAGGAAGGAACCCAAGAGCACATGAGAAGGCTTTAAAAGGCTCTAGAGAGCTGCGAAAAAATAGCAAGGTTGTATGCTGCCAGCCATGCCAAGGAGGCCATCCAAAAAGTTCCTACCAAGGAGCAAGAAAAATGTGGCATTCTAGAAGCTTCCTATACCTCCCAAGCATGTTGCCCATGCTAGGCCAATTCGGCCAACATCTCGAATGTTCTTACCACAATGTACATATCAAGTAGCTTCTAGGAAAAGCTTTGTACATATACTATTTGTAGAAATGTCTAGAAGAAATAATTGTAGCCACACATTGAGGAGGTAGAAAACCTATATAAAGGCCACTTCTCCTATTTGTAAAGGATAATGAGAATTTATTGAGAAATCTAATAAAACTTCACATTTACTCTCATTCAAGTACTGCCTAATTTATGTCCCAAACCTCTTATTGCCTACTTGCTCACTTATATTCCGCTGCGTTCCAACTCTTAGGCTTACATAGTTTTACTTCACCCCTATTGTAGACTAAGTGCCACGCGTCTTAACAAACCTCTAAGTCTAAGCACGTGACCAATAAACTTATGATCAATCAATGAATTTTGGTTTTTTTTATGACTCTCTATTAACCTTATTAATAAAACTGGTGCATGAAAGAAGAAGAAAAAGATGACTTGAAATTACCTAGAAATATCTATAGAAGAAATTGATGACATTGATAAAAGGGTTGTAGATATCATGATTTTAGCCTTTGGATGTCAATCTTTTGGGTTTTTAGCTCATTGGGATGCTCACCAATATCAAGAAGATGACATTCTAGTGAATTTTTCCATTGTGTGTGTGTGTTTTTTTTTTTATTAAATTAGCACCTTACAATTGAGTCGAATTCAACCTTCGAATTTAAAAGTTAAGTCAAGCTTGAATAAGGGTGGCCACAGGCCGAACCAGGATCACAATTATTTAATTTTATTTTTAAAGATAACTGATTATATAATGAAAAAAAATTAAAGATAGATAATAATAAATATGTATAAAATATTTATTTTCAAGAAATTTATATTTGAAATCATTATCTTATAGATAAAATAATTTTAATAAAATAAAAATTGTAAATTATTTGTAGAAAATAGAAATTTATCTTCTTTTATTTTTAACTCTATATTATTTTCATAAGAAGATATAATTAAGTGTCAATACGGCATTTAAATATTCATTTTGAAGAAATTAAAAAATAATAAAAAATTTTAGAACTGAAATCTAATTCAAAACCGGAACCAAAATGAAACCGGCTAATTCTGAACTGGTTCTAAATCATCCAAGGTACAATTTCAATTCGGTTCTATAAACCATTGAACTAGAACTATCCAGTTTCGAACCGTGGTCAAGTCTAAGCTAGAACTTGACAATGTGTCGACTTGACTCAATTACACCTTATTTTCTAATATATAAAATAACCACCGTATTTTAAAAATAAATATGTCAAATGCTGTATTTTTTTAAAAAAAATCAACCGTATTTTTAAAATTATTTTCCATTTTTTATTATTTCTAATTTTTTTAATATTATTAATTTAACCTTTTTAAGTAATAAAAGACAAAAATTATTATAAAATTTTGAGATGTCATACTGCTATAAAATATATCTTTCCAGACAAAATCTCTCTGGTCATTACAGCACTAACCAGTGAGCATCAGATTTTTAGTGCACTTGTGCATTCAGTTGCCGACCACTCATCATCTTAAACCACCTATACTCGTACTGTATTCCGCGCTAAGGCTACACCACCTCTTTCAAATAATTTTTTTTTTTAATTCCATCTCTTGCCTGTCACTATTAATTTCGAAGCAATTCATATCTTATTTTTCTTACAATCCTTGCTATAACTATCCCATATATATATATACACACACACGTGAGAGTGCATTTCCCTAACTTGCACTATATCTAAGAGACAAAAACAAAAATATAATGGTTTTTGGTGTCTTGATGCCTGCCGTTTAGTTTATGCATGAGAAATTAAGCATTAAAATGACAATATGTATTTGTTTTAGCTTCTTAAATTTAATTTTGGTAGTAGATGCTATTTGTACATCTATCTTCGCAGCAGATAGCACTGCGTATATATATGTGTGTGGTGGTTTGGGAGGGGGGAGGGAATGCACCAAAACCCTAATCTGTTAAACTTTAATATTTATCACTTTGATCTGATATATAATTTGGTGATCAGTGAATATATAGATCCCAAAGATGCAGTGCCATTAAATTAGATGGTGGTACCACATTAAATAGATTCTTGAAGGGCATAATAGTCAGAAGAAGATGAAAAAAAAAAGAAAGAAAGAGTGGAACAAAAATTGCAGAAAATGGTGCGAATTTGCACCTGCAAAGCTGTTTATTTTAGCTAAAACAACAACTTCAAGTGTGAGATTTTGGCAAAACAACAACGCCCCACGTCCCTCTCCTCATTAGACTTTCACATTCTCTTTCTCTTCCTCTAAGAAAACTAAAGTAATGAGAAGAAGGAGAAGACGACCACTTATACAAATATAATATAATGTATATATATATATATATATTGTCTCTGTGCTCATAGATAGACAAAGAAAGAAAGCCCTATAAATAGGGCAAATTGAGAGTGAAGTCCAAGCACTTTGGCTTCTTTGGGATTCTAAATTTTCCGAAAGCTGAAGAGGCCGGATCGATCGGATTGCGACCAAAAAATTAACCCCTCAGGTCTCTCTCTCCCTTTTATTTTCTACATCTGTTATTATAAAATATATACCAAATCTTTCTTTTCTTTGTTTTTTTTTTCCTGATCATATATATATCACAACAGCACAACTGCTTTCTTTCTTTTTATAAAATATGCACAAAAAATTATGATTTTATGCTATAATTGTTTCACTGCAAGAGATTCTTCTTCTTCTTCTTCTTCTTGATAAACATGTCTTTACTCTCTCTCCTCTTCATATTTCCCTAGTACCTATTCCTACCTCACATATACAAATACTTTTTCAATATAAATTTTCATTTCGTTTCAAACAGCTGATTTTGATTCCTAGTTTTCTTTAATTTCCTTCCTTATTAGGCCTCGGCCATTTAATTTGAAACAATTTATTACATATATAATGTAAACTTTTACGTATATGTGTGTGTATATATATACATATGTAATTTGTTTCATGTTATACATGGATCATTCAGCCGGCTGTTGTTAAGTTATCTTGAGCTGATCATCTATGAGTTGATGTAAATGAAGATGGATTTACGACGTTTGTTGAGGACGAAAGACATATAAAAGGAGAGACAAGGGAGACAAAATGAGTCATGCACCCATTAATAGTAGTAACTAGCTAGATTTGCTAACTAAATTTCTGATATACATCATCATCATCATATATATATATCCATAAACGAGGATGCCCTTTCTCCTCTTCTCGTTCTTCATAGTCTGTTGATGCCTTCCTCTTCTCCATCGGAAGCTTACATCTTTCCTTTCTACGTCTTTTTTAATTTATGTGAACTCAACACATTAAGCTAGCCGGCTATTACATCTTCAAGATCAAGATAGATCTTGGCTTTCTTTTTGCTTATTTAATGTGGATATTTTGAGAAAATATCTTGGCTTTTCTATATTCTTTCTTATATATGCAGATCTGCTCTGATGTCATCCTCTCCGGTCCCTATCATCATGATTCTGGAGATGTTTCTGTAACCCTAAGCTCATTTCCATGGATATATAGAAGTTTAGAATGTTATCTTTTAGTTATTTATTTATGTATTAAAAAAAAACTCAATCACAAAACTCTTTTTTCTACCTCGTTTTTATATAGCTAGATCTAAAAACTAGCCTAACCCAACAGATCGTCCAATACTGAACACTCTTAGATAGATGCTGAAAATAATTATTTTGTGGAAAATGAAGTGAGAGATGGCTGGAAAAAATAATCAAGTGATCTGATACATCATGTTTTTCTTCTTCATGAGACACTATATAATTAGTCATGCTCTTTAATTAATTAACTTTCGCGACCTTTTAATAATTTAAGGTGTCTCAAACTGAACATGTGCCTAATGAATTAGGAGAGTCGTGTGGTGTAGGTAGCCATGGGAAGAGGAAAGATCGAGATCAAGAGGATAGAGAACACGACGAATCGTCAGGTGACCTTCTGCAAGAGGAGAAATGGACTCTTGAAGAAAGCTTATGAACTGTCAGTCCTTTGTGATGCTGAGGTTGCTCTTATCGTCTTCTCCACTCGCGGCCGTCTCTACGAGTACTCAAACAACAAGTAACTAATTATCATTTTTTACCTTTTAATTTTCATCTACTAACGTTCTTTATAGCAAATTAAGCAAGTAGCATTGCCACTGGTATCGTTCTTTACATCAAGCGTAGGTTTTCCTTTTTGGTCTTTGGGAAGCCAAAATATGTATATGAATGCCAATTTTTCAGTTGTATTTCCTTGTCTTGAGTTTCCATTTTTTGATATGTATATATATATATACACACACACATTCACTGGACCTTACTACCCTACATCCAGACAAAGTAAGGCACTCCATTCTATTCTTTTAGTGTTTCTTCCTTCATTTTCATTAATATATTTGTCTTCTTTTTGTTTAAAATGGAGCATGGATGTAGGCTCTAGCTACATAAGGAATAGATTAGCTTCTCTTCAATTTCATAAAGTTCCAGATATATTAATTTACAAACTAATTAGTGCTTTTCTTTGGCTTGTGAATTGTTGTTCCCCATCCATTCAGCAGCAAATTAGATTTGGCAGTGTATGATCAATTTTTCATAATTAAATTTTATATATTTATATCATACCTACTGTACCAACTTTGATCATTTCTGAAAAAAAAAAAAAAGCTAGCCTCCTCCCCAATTAATTTCTAACAGATTTTTTCAGCCATCTGTATTTATAACCAAAAAGACTTAATTACTCGAGTTCAAAAAGCGAGCAACATATGTGTGTGTTTAGAGAATTCTGTAGCTAGCTTGCTATAGCTCCAGTCTAGTGTATAATAGAGAGTGGTGCAGCATTCATCTCTGATCCTTTACCTCTTTTATTGTTTATTAGATCCCAGTTTTTATTGGTCTTCCATTTCCATTTCCAGCTTTCAAACTTGGATATATATTTTCCACTAGCCGAAGCAAATCTGCTACCACTCTTCTCTTCCCCCTAAAAGGATTGCTACTCTTTCAATACTGCACTGCCTCCTTTCTGTTTTTTCTATTCACCCGCAACGTCTCATAATCCAGTAAAGCCCAAACGTACATTTTGCTTTCTGCTAGGGTTTCTCCATTTTAGTGACACCCAGTGAATTTCATGGGATGCATTTTTCATTTTCAATGCCCTTCTGAGCTGCCTGCGGGATATATATATATATGTTTTGACTTTCATGTGCCTTTCCTTTTTGATATTTATAATCTTTTTATCTCTAAGCAATAGAAGAAAAAAAAATTGTTTGTCCCTAAACAAGGTCAAGAATCAATCATGATTTGTAATATGCATTTCAACAATTCATGATCCATCTTTATCTGCAAATTAAATTAGACTGGAAAAGCAAATATAATTATAATTAGTTTGAGAGAGCATTACAAAAATTACAGCTAATTTCTTTCAGTTTTACTCAACTTTTACATATAATGAATACGGATCTATAGATAGCTATAGATTGAGATGGACATAATTACATTAAATTAGTGCCTCATCAAACTAATTACCATAAGAAAGCAATTCAAATTTCAGGATTGTAATGTTTTAGAATAAATTAAACTCTATTTTCCCCGATCATGCAGTATAAAATCCACCATTGAGAGATACAAGAAGGCTTGTTCGGATACTTCAAATACTAGTTCCATCACAGAAATTAATGCCCAGGTAACCATTACTTTGCTTTAATTTAATTTGCTTTATTAACTAGTTAGAAATTTTGAGTGATTAGTAAATTTAGAGTGATGCACCGAATATTTTTACATATCGATATGTATATTCTTTTTTGTTAAAACAAATTGTTATAAAACTACATTTTTAGGTTCATTATTGGGTAAAATATATTTCAATATGACTTTAATTTTGATAATATTACATATATTATTACAAGTGAGAAATAAATGAAATATTCATGTCAATAGCGAAAAGATAAAATCATAAAAGTATATTCTCCTCATACCAAAAGTTTAGATTCTCTTTTCTTTATCCTTCAAATCATAAGTTTTTTTTTTCAAAAAAAAAAATAGTTAATTTGCTAATCTATATATATTAAATGTTAAACTTTCATAGTTCAACATTCATCTGTAAAATTTATGTGTTGAGTTATTAAAATTTACAATATTTAAAGATCTATTGGTATCAAAAATCACAATATTTTTAAACTTTTGTAAATGTGTACCTGATTTTAAAAATTGGTAAAACTAACTCAATTTGTTATTTTATTTGCAATTATAGCACAATTTTAATTTGATCAAAAGTGAAAAATAAAATATACACTTGAAAACTGAGGTGGACAGACTCCCTCCAACTAAATGAGATATGTTGCTACATTAGCAAACTATAACTAAAAAAAAAAAAACCCAGACCCTTGTTGAAACCAAAACACAACGTTGCTATTCTTTTCTTTCCTCCTCGATTCTGTCTCTTCTTCTTCTTCCTTTTTTTCTTTTTTTTTTTTCTTTCATTTTTTCTTAACTAATAACACTTGGACCCTAGTTGAAATACCTTTTAATTTTTTTCATTTTTCAAAAAAAAAAAAAAAGAAAAAACTATATCTTCCTAACTATATAATGAAAATATATGTATTTAAAATATATAGTAAAACTTTAATAAAATATTATTTAGCTAGTCATGTTAAATTAGTTGTTAAAATTTTTTTGCTGTTTTTGTGATTTTAATTATATCAAATTGGATTAGTCAGAACTTAATAAATTTTGAACACAGGTGATTTAGACACAAAAAGAATAATATTCAACTAATGAATAGTTTCTTTTAAATAATATTTTTATCAATGGCAACTTAAAACTAATATACTAAATTAATAATTTATTAAATTTGTAAAATAATGCATTATATAATAATATTTATACAGGTTTTACTGTAGTTCAAATGTAATATTTTTCAAAGCTTGTAAAATTCAAATAGGCCTATATTTTAGAATGGAAGAAGTATATAAATTAATATACTGCATGTTATTGACAGAGGCATCATTTTTCTTTATTAACTTTGCCTCCTTTCAGCCTTGAAAGTATAGGTACATGGTTTATCTCAAAAAAAAAAAAAAGTAAACATATATGGTTTCAATATTATTGGTATAAGTAAAAGTTCAATAATGTTTGAGTGACTATTAGTATTATATTTATGAGCGATTCTGATTAGATTTTCCAATTATTACTTACATGGAAATAATTGGTGGCTTAATTGAAGTATTATCAACAAGAGTCAGCAAAGCTTCGGCAACAGATTCAGATGCTACAGAATTCTAACAGGTGCTACGCCTTTCTTTTCAGTGAGATATACATATAAACTAGACAGTAAACTGATTTAGTTTCATATATATATGTATATATACCATGCAAGCTTTTTCCAATTTCATTGGTTTCTTCAGTAGTAACACAAAGCTGGCATAAATATCAGTAATTGGTTGCAATTAATTAACTACGCATTCATCAAAAAAAAAAAAAAAAAACTAGTTATGTATAGTGATTAATTGAAGACTCAATTTGCTTTCAATAGCACAAAGGCAAAGTAGTTGCCGTTGCCATTCCATTAATTATCTTAAATTGATAGCTCAAATATAATTAAGTTGCCTCTAATTACATGGCATGTATATATATATGATTGAACACTTCATTATGGCAGTCAAGAACATTAATCATATATATGATTTATACTGCATAATATATATGTATGCGTGAGTTTCCTCTTTAATTACTTGTAGGCATCTAATGGGGGACTCCTTAAGTTCCCTAACCGTCAAGGAGCTCAAGCAACTTGAAAATAGGCTTGAGCGAGGCATTACAAGAATCAGATCAAAGAAGGTAAATTAGTAAAACCATATTTGTTCAACAATTTCCCAAATTACTTTAAGCTGCACTGCATTCTTCAACTTTCTTGATGCTAGCTAGAATTCACCATGCAAAAAAGTACATAAGGTTTCACCAAAGTTAACTTTTAATTAGCTAGTGGTCACTATATATATATATATATGTGTGTTTTAAAATCAAGTAGCTAGGATCATGATATGTTTGTTGGTCAAATTCTATACTCTGTGTGCTGTGTTATATGTATATGTACCTGTAATAGTGCTCATTTGAACAATTTATATTTTTGACCTTTGTGTTACTTACTTATCTTTTTGGAACAGCATGAGCTGCTGCTGGCTGAAATCGAGTACATGCAGAAAAGGGTGATCTCTCTGTTGATCGAATTAGTTTCTTACTCCTTTTGGATTTTGGTCCAAATGTATGTGCGACTTGCACTAAACATTAGTTCCATCTATTAATCTTCTAATTAACTTATCATTTGTAGGAGATTGAGCTGGAAAACGAAAGTGTTTGTCTTCGGACCAAGGTACATACATATATTAGATCGAATAGTGCTGATAATTTCCACAATTAATATAACACTGGCTCGGATTTATTGAGGCCAAAAATAACAAGTGTTAATTTCACTCTACGCCTTTTTCCAATGATTAACTGCCCACACGCGCACACATATTTGTGGGTACCTAATTAAAAATTTTCAAACTAACTTCTCAGATAGCAGAAATCGAAAGGCTTCAGCAAGCAAACATGGTGAGTGGCGCAGAGCTGAATGCAATCCAAGCGTTAACATCTCGCAATTTCTTCGGTTCACATATGATTGAGGGTGGAGCTGCATACCCTCACCCCGACAAGAAGATTCTTCACCTTGGGTATATTTTCGAGTTTTCTTTCATTCTACTGACTGGATATCTATCTATCTGTCTGTCTATATGTGTCCTTTCATTGAAAGTTTGAAACACTAATTGATTGTTGATTGCATTCATGCAGCTAAATCACTGAGCAAGTCGTCCGTTGAGACACGTTTAATGTATTCCCCAAAATAAAACTCTACTGTTATCTATGTGTGATCCTACGTATGTTTATTGTATTTTGCTTGTTTGGATTTGCAGTAATTAAAACTATAACTAGCTTAATCACCCACTCACTGTTCAAGACCAGTGATTCTGCTAGTTTTATCATTTGACGGAATGGAGAAATCTGTATAAATAAAGGCAAACACTATTTGCCCAGCCCTTTTTCTTCTCTTTCTCGATACAGTAGCCAATGATTTTTTTTTTTTTTGAGACGTTGTTAGATGTTAGAGTAGAGGGAAATGGGAAGGTGAAGTTGGTTTCGAAACAGCCACATCCATTAGAGCTCTTAGCACCCTCATCACCGCAACCTATGATTTTGTTTGTTCCCACAAGATCGCTCCTGTGATATCATGCAAATTATATTATGGACTTCTGTCCAAATCTATTAGACGTGTAAGTTTTTTTTTAAAACTTTTTTTTCTTTCCTTTCTTTTTTTTAGCGCACTTTTTTTTTTTTTCTTTTTCCTCTACTTTTATGCACTTTTTCTTCTTCCCTTCCTTTTCCTTCTTCACTCAAGCAAAAAATCAAGAAATTACTCAATCCCGTACATCTGTAACAGTTAAAATAGTATTGTTGAAACTTACTTGAACATGAATAATTCCTTTTAGTATATTACGTGCATTCTTACGCGAATCAATACATCCATTTCTATGTGAACCAATTCTTAGTAAAGATTTTACCATATTTTATTATTTCATAAATATAAGTCAGGGGTCTATGGATATATCCATTTCATGTCAAAATAAATTTTTTTTTTTTATTTGTACATCAAATTCAGTCACGATCCCTTCTCTCTTTTCAACACTTTATTTTTTTCTGCACTTTATTATTTTTTTTGTTTAGATCAGTGGTTGTTGCTTCTTCTTCTTCTTCGTAAGAGAAGAGTTTTTCTCATATGTTTCAAAACTTGAAATCATAACTTGAGTTAAATAAGAAGGATTTATGAAAGTTACATATTTGTTCTTCTGAAATTCAACAACTGCTACTTCTTATTATTCTTCCTCTTCTTCTTTTTGTATTTTTTTAAATTGGATTTTGACTTTGTATTTTTTTAGATTAGATTTTAACTGCAAATTATTTTGTTGTATTTATTTAGTTTGTGCATATAAATTGGCAAAATCTATTTTTAAGCTCCTGAACTATAATAGTTTTTTTTATTTTGAGCTCATTGTAGGCGGCGGGGTTTAGCGCATGCCCAAGTGTTTGGCGACCACGACACTGTGTGGACTCAAGGCCCACTAGAAAATACGATATAGGTCATGGGTCTATTCGGAGATGGAGTCGCCACCCGGATAAAAGCCGGGACACACTTTACAGCAACTGGATCCCACGGAGGTCCCCAGAAGCCGTCATCAGATATCAGGTTCAGAAACTGGGTATGAGCGTTTGAATGCTCACCCAACCTTGTGGTTGGCCTCCGTTTGTGTTTTGCATTTTATTACCGTTTAATTATTTAATTACTTCCTCATTTACCACAAGTAATGAAATTGCCTTCGAATAATTGCCAAATTTTATAATTAAATCCAGGTTTGCACATTAGTCTAATTTCATGCCCTTAGGTCCCAACATTCAAAGAAACGCAGTAAATAAAATAAATAATAATTTACAATCATACATTCAAAATTAAATAGGGGAAGGAATAAAGGATTACAACGCTTTTTAACTAAATAAATGAAATAATATACAGAAAATAAACCAAACATATACCGAAAGTAAACTATTAAAATAACATAAAGACGACAATATACAAAGGATAAATAGCAAAAGTGATTGCTTGATGGCATAAATTATCAAGTAATTCCTGCAAACATCACACAGTTAGCCTTTCTTTTTACAAAAAAAAGGAATCACGTATAACGACATTTACAAAAAGGTCCTATAAAGAGGTTGTCACAATATAAGTTAAAGAAAGTATCGACCAATCAAGATAATCACCACCATGCAATCATACAGACATGTTTAAGATTAAAAGAGGACACATTAAAGCGGACGTCACAACAGAAAAAAAAACAAAACAAAGTAGAAAGTAGATTAATCCTACCAATGAGGCAGTCGCCTCACTGATGAGGTGATCGCCTCATTGAGATGAGGCGACGCCTTATCAATAGAGCTCTTGCAATCTCGAGACAAAACTGGCAACATGCACACAAAAGGTAAGCTCCCTGAGGGCCTGTCAGTGGGGCGATCGCCTCATTGATGAGGCGATCGCCTCACTGAGATGGGGCGATGCCTCTGTGAAGAGGCATCACCTGACCATCAGATTGACTCTGACTTCCAAGACGTGTAAACTTCTACTCTAAGCAACCAAAACATGCATATACACACTCTACACTCATCATACTATAACTACATACGTAAATATTCAAAGATCCATCAATAAAATGAGATGTCAAGCACATGCACTAGAGACAAACCTAGAATATGCTAAAAACTCAGTTACACACATAAGCAATGACATACAAAATGATGAACATATCAAGTTCAAAGTGCAGATTTCATACCAAAATGAGAGGCCCTCAGAGCTACTTTGATTGAGATCCTTGCTAGGATGTGGTATCTCTCTTTAACACAAGTATCTTCCTTCCTCTCCTATAGGAAAGTGGACCTCCTCTCTTCAACCCTCCCCCTTTTCTTCAGGACGTTCTTCTTCCTTTTTTCTTTTCTTTTTCCCCAGAGCTTTCTTTTTTTTAGAACTCCCCCTTCTTCTCTCCCCAACGTCCCCTCTCCTTTTTCTCTTTCTTTTTCCTTTTATCCCTTAGCTTCCCATGTCCTTAAGCTTCCTAGCCCATCATGAGCTCTCCTAGCCTTTTTCCTTTTCCCAAAAGTCTTTTCCTCATGCAAGAAGAAAGTCTGAAGAGTGGGGCCCGTGCCACTTGATTGTCATGATTGCATACTGTATTAAACGCAGCTGCAAGTGGGCTGCTAGAGGGGAGGCACGTCATCGATGAGGCGATCACCTCTGTGATGAGGCGATCGTCTCATTGACAAATGCCAAAGAGGTGATCGCCTCATTACCCCGAGGCGGTGCCCCTTTGGCCCGGGCCTGCGCTGGGCCAAGCGGGCTTGGGCCAGACTTGGGTAGTTGGGCTCGATTTTGGGTTTTCTAGGCTTTGGATTTTCAAGTCCACTTTCCACTTAGAGATTCAGGCTTCACCCTCATGAACAAGTTCACATTCTCATCATTGGGCTTGACAGCGGGCCGGTCAAACTAAGCAACCCTAATTCGTCCCCTAACACGGGCCGACCGAATCGGGTGTCTACAGTTTGCCCCCTGATTTTTTGAAAAATCAAATGCATGCAATGACCATTTTTCAAAAAATCACATGCATAACAACAAATAAACAATAAGATAAGAAACGTACCTAACTCTCGGGTCTCACCCGAGAGATGAATTCTTTAATTCTGAAATGTGACCATGATCCTTGGGTTTTCCTGGCCCGATTAGCCACTCATTAATATTTGATAGAGATATTTGAAAATTGCTAACCTCGGGTTTTCCTGCCCTGGCCCTTACAACATTGGAATTCGATTCTTGGGTTTTCCTGGCCCGGTCTTCGCAATACTGAAACTTGATTCTCGGGTTTTCCTGGCCTGATCTTTGCTGGGGATGTGGTTTTCAAATTTTCCTAGTCTGATTATCACTCCTCTGGGGACATAGACTTCCAAGTTGTCCTAGCCCAGTTGTCCTTCGCTTCTGACTTCGGGGATACTACCCGAACAATCATCTCTATCCTCTGAGCTTCAGGGATTCAAACCTAAATAGTCCTGTCTTCGAGCTTCGGGGATTCGAGCCCGAACAGCCCTATCCTTGAGCTTCGGGGATTCAAATCTAAATAGCCCTATCTCTGAGCTTCGGGGATTCAAACCCGAATAGCCCTGTCTTTGAGCTTCGGGGATTCAAACCCGAATAGCCCTATCTTTGAGCTTCGGGGATTCAAACCCGAACAACCCTGTCTTTGAGCTTCGGGGATTCAAACCCGAATAGCCCTATCTCTGAGCTTCGAGGATTCAAACCCGAATAGCCCTGTCTCTGAGCTTCGGGGATTCAAACCCGAACATCCCTATCTTTGAGCTTTAGGGATTCAAACCCGAACAACCCTATCTTTGAGCTTCGGGGATTCAAACCCGAATAGCCCTGTCTCTAAGAAACTTCCTCTTAAAGATCCTTACTCTAAATTTTGCCTCCCTAGTATGCGGTACTAACTTCCACCCATCATTCTCATCGTCATTCATTCATTTTTTTAGGGGAAACCCTACGCTCCTGCTTGCTATAAAAACATTATTTTCCTTTTGTCCTTTCTCCCTTCCATTATTTTTTTATCCCCTTTTCTTTTCCTCTTTTTCTTATACTTCTTGTACTCTCTGCATCTCTCCCCACTTTTCAATCGATGGAGAACGACAGAACACCCCTTGTACCTCAGTGGGATCATATCTCGCCTCTCATTAGCGCTTCTAGGAGTCTGGGATTGACCTGTGGAGACTCGATTCCACTTCTGGCAGACCTAGGGTCTTACATCTGCTCTTCTGCATCTGGAGAGGTTAGTACCCTAAAATTCCATGTACATTCATTCTAAAACTCTCCTTATCTCTTTATTTATAGCATGATGCTCAGACTTTCAAGGGTGCTGGGAATTTCCATGGAGCCTGGGTCTTTTTCAGTGATTTGACTGACGAGAAGAGGGACCAAATTCAAGAGACGGGGTTCGAGGACTTCGTACTCTCACTTCCATCCGAGCAAGGGTGCACATACTACCAGCCATTGCATGCCCTGATGGAGAGGTGGTTTGATACGACCCACACCTTCCACCTCCCGTTTAGCGAGCTTACTCTAGACCCGGTATCATTTGCTGCCATCACGGGGATTGCCTGCGCTGGGGATCCTATTCCTTTCGATGCGAGTCTACATCAGCTGTCTCCGGATAAGGTTGCATATATCAAACGACTTTTGGGGATGACTCATGACATGAAGGGGACTCATACCCTTAAGTTGGACTCGATCAGGAGTTTCTACACTTGAGACCGGGCCGCAGCAATGACCTCTCCCCTTGAGATTGACCAGGTGGTGAGGGCCTTCTTGCTCTACCTGCTCGATACCACTCTCTTTACCGACACCACCAGCTCTATTGATTTGATGTTCCTACCAACCCTTCGGGATCTTAACCAGATTCCTACATTCGATTGGGGTAGTTGTGCCCTGGCGTACTTATACCGGAGCATGGACAAGGTGGTCCGAGGGGTTAGGAGGTTTTATGGCTTTTGGCATATTGTTCTGGTACGTCATGATCCCCTCTTTTTTTCTTTTGCTCTGACCCCCATTACTTACATTAGTCTTCTCAACTTCTCCTGTTTTATTTTTCAGGTCTGGGCTCTGGAGCTAGAGTTGCTTGTGGATGTTACTCGGGCGGGAGACCATTTTCCAGCCCTCGGCAGGTGGGGCACTAGCCGCTTCGTAAAGAGGCATCTGGCGTGAGTTCACATCCACAGGTAGCACCTGAACTTGCTGACACAGGATGCGGTACCTGCAAAGCACAAACCTACTAATTAGTGAATTATTCACATTCAATTTACTTACATATTGACATCTCTCTTTTCCTGCAGATCCGAAATGACTTGTGGGGGTCCGAGGACACTTGGACCATCGAGATGACCTGCTCCAGGCCTTTAGCCCGGAAGAGGGTACTCCTTTGTGGCCCTGGGTATCGAGCTTGGTACTTGGGAGAGTGGGTCCTAAACTAGAAGGTAGGCCTTAGGGCTAGGCGGGTCCTCAGGTCCCCTTCTGACAGTATGCTTTGGGCTTATGAGCTGGAGGGCGACGACCTCGCTCATGCTATTGCGGGCTCACCAACTATGGACCACACAGTTCACGTGAAGAGCCAATATGTAGAGTTCATCCACACCCACCTTCTACTGACGATCCCCTTCCAGGCCGCTTCTAGTTCTCAGGTAAATCCTTGTAAGTCCCTATTTTCTTTGTAAATTCATTGGATTCTTAACATGTTCCTCCTGTTTTCATCTTCAGGATGCGCCTGCTAGGCCCGTAGCCCCGGTTAGGTCCCGAGTGCAGGAGAGAGAGCCCTTAAGGCGTCGACTGGATCCAAGCATAGAGGAGACTTCTGCTGCCGGTGAGGGAGCCATACCGACTGCTGCCCCCGATTCTGAGTTTGTCCTAGGCAACTTCATCCACATCCCTGACCCTCTAGCTCGATGTTGGGTTCCCCCCGGAGAGTTATCGTGCCAGTTCCTGGCCTTGGACGAGGACCTGACCCCTGCATGCACTCCTGTCGGTGCTACTCACATATGTTCTTTTCCCTGACCTACTTTCACTATAATTCTCAAACCAACTGTTAGTTCTAACATTTATTTTGATAATGTAGATTCCGCTGGAGCAGGGCCTGTATATGTACCATATGATAGAGGCCTAGAGAGACTACATGCTGGAGGTCACCCAACAGTGGAGGGTAAGAATTTCATTATTTCCTACATGTATGCATGCTTGCATGGTTTACTGACCTATAATTTATTTGAATAGGATCTAAAAAGCCGTAAACATGACAGAACAAAGTCTGAGGTCCCTACAGTCGATTTTGAAAGGGTTGGACAATAAATCTTGGGCCGAGTTAGAGCCATTCCATCTCGCGGTCTTCAAATCACTCTATGCTAGGAGAATCAATTACCCTTTTCTCCATGCTATGGTTCAATTTTAGGATCCCAAGAAACACATTTTTTGGCTCAACACAATAGAAATATACCCTCTACTAGAGGAATTCGAGGCCATTATTGGTCATCATACAGATTCCACTTGCCAACTTGTAATTCCTGCTCTTGAAAACCCAAATTCTCATTCCATTCAACAATAAATGGTGCGCATGCTCAATCTTCCACCTCAGTCTTCCTTCCACTGTATCTTCAACTCAGAAATCAAATTGGAGTCCTTCATTGAAGTCATCATAATTATGGACAAAGGGGAAACTTACTGGCCCCGCATGTTAGCCCTCTATTTGTATGCTCAATTTCTGCTGGTTTCCCCCTCAGGTCATTGCGATATGAAGATCCTCTCCATCCTCGACCAAGTGGAGTCAAGGCTCAATCCCTTCCCTCTCATCTTAACAGAAACCATCATTAGATTGGATGACTTCACAAGGATGCGGCGATTCTCTGGAAGCCCCTTTTTGCTGGAGGTAAGTTTCCCGTTACCCCCCCCTTTTCTTTCAACTGCCAATACTGCCTGTATCTAACCATTTGCAGTCCCGCAGATGTGGTTTTATGAAAAATTGGGCTTGATCGAACCTCCCCAAGACATTAGGCGTTATCAAGCCAAGCATTATCGAACAATGAAACTACATCCCATCCATACGGACATTCACGACTGGCTATCAACATTCCCTGATACACTGATTCACTGGATGTATCCCTGGTGGGGTTTACAGCATGTGACCCTCTGGTCTTATACATATTACGTCTCGATTGTCGGTCTCCATTTTGCCATATTCTAAAATCCAGCCCGCCTCTGTCGCCAATATGGTCATAAACAACTGATTATGGAGCATGTTCACGAATTCGAGCCAGGGCCACTTTCTCAGAATTTCCTAAACCACCTAGTGGCAACTTGGCCTCGAAGAGCCATCGAAAGAAACTTAAGCTACGATGGTGATCAGACCACCGATGATCGTTACAAAGTGTGGGTTCGCTTATAACAGACAGAAAGATAAAAAGACAAGAGAATTACGGATGTTAAGTTCATAGGGTAGGCAACAAAAGAAGAGAAGGCAAAACTAGCTCATGGAATGAAGTCGTCGTTTTCCTTTTTGTTAGACGTAATTTCCCTTTTGTACTAGTTAAACGACTTGTAATGGGCACATTATGCAATGTTTAACGACAATCAAAGCAATCCATTTCATTTCATTTAAGCACAAAACGTATATACATTTCATTTCTAGTACATCTCATGTTATTAGTTGGCTTGCCCTTGTAAGTTTTCCAACTAACCATTTTGTGCCCCTCTCTCCCCTTTTATATGCCCTTAACTTTTGCTTGGACCGCCTCTTTTGAGGTTTTCAGTCCAGCAGGACTTCTTGTTTTCTTTTCTCTTTTTTTCTTTTTAGTCTCTAATTTTTTCCTAGACAGCCTCTTTTCGAGGTTTTCTCCCTAGCGAGACTTTTTATAGAAAGTATTTCTTGAGTTTGTCTAGGTTGATGGGTTCTTTGAACTCGTTTCCCTCCATGTCAGACAAAATGGCAGCGCCCTTTGAAAATAACTTCTTTACTAGATACAGTCCCTCCCAGTTAGGCTTAAACTTTCCTCGAGGATCAATCGTGACTGATCTTGTGAGTTTTAACACCAGATCCCCCTCTCGAATCTTGCCTGGCTTGATCTTCTTATTGTAGACACGGGCTATCCTTCTCTGATATAGCTGAGAATGATATATAGCCTTCATCCTCTTTTTGTCCATCAGTGTCAACTGGGCCAACCGACTTTCGATCCACTGATACTTGAGGAATTTAGATTCCAGAAGGACTCTCAACGACCTTAACTCGACCTTTATGAGCAAAACTGCTTCACACCCATAAACTAAGGAGTATGGAGTGACCCCTGTTGAGGTTCTAGCAGTAGTTCGATACCCCCATAACGCGAATTGTAAGTATTCAGCCCAATCTCGGTAATTTTCCAGCATCTTAGCCAAAATCTTCTTCACATTCTTATTTATTACTTCTACTGCTCCGTTTGCCTGTGGCCTATATGAAGATGATCTGTGGTGCTCAATCTTATAGTCCTTTAGTAGCGTGGTCGTCTCTGCTCAAAACTGAATACCATTGTCTGTGACTATGTGGTGTGGCAGACCAAACCTGCAAATTATGTTCTTTTCGATGAATCTCGACATCTACCTCGCCCCCACGATAGCATAAGATTCAGCCTCAACCCACTTGGAGAAGTAGTCGATGGCTACGATGATGTACCAATGACCATTAGTTGCCTTTGGCCTTATCTCCCCTATGATGTCAATCCCCCATATAGTAAACAGCCAAGGAGATGTCATTCCTTGAAGTTCCATAGACGGTAGGTGGTTAACATCACCATATGTTTTGCAACTGTGACATTTCTTCACAAATCCAACACAATCCACTTCCATAGTGAGCCAAAAATACCCCCGGCAGGCTATTTTCTTTGTCAAGACAGTCCCATTCATGTGTGGCCCACACACCCCTTCATGAATTGCTTCCATGAGCTTCTGACCTTCATCCTTGTCGACACATCTGAGGTGTACCCCGACTGGCATTCTTTTGTATAACATCCCCCCATGGCTTATGAACTGTCGAGACAATATTTGTAGGGATATCCTTTCTTTCTTATCAGCGTCATCCGGGAACTGCCCAGTTTCCAGATACTTTTGTAAATCATAGAACCAAGGTTTCTCAATGACATCGACTAGCGTTACTTTCACCTCTTCGTAACAGGGGGCTCGAGACTTTGTAAGGATTAAGGGTTTGGCCTCTGGTTGCTTCCCACTTTCCCACATGGAGGCTAGTGTGGCTAAGGCATCAGCTACCTGGTTTCCTTCCCTCAATAAATAGACGAATTTACATTGTGTGAAGGAGCATAGAATGGTGGTCAAGTGTTCCCAGTACAGTCGTAATCTGTCTTCTTTTATCTCCCATTCTTTGGTGGCTTATTTTATAACCAGCATGGAATCCCCGTAGACAATGACATTTTTTGCCCCTGCACTACACAATGCTTTTAAACTAAAAATACAAGCTTCATATTCTGTTTGGTTATTGGTTGCTTCAAATTTGAGCCTTTTTGCCATCGAGATCATTTCTCCTTCTGGCGTAACCAAAATCACTCCTATCCCAGCTCCCTTGTTGTTGACAGCTCCGTCAAAGTACATTTCCCAATCTTATATCTCCATCGCCCCTAAGTGCTCGTCAGGGAACTCCAGCTTCCACTCTTGGGTGTCCCCGATCGGGCTTTGTGCCAAGAAGTCTACTACTGCTCTTCCTTTTACTGTCTTTTTGGCCATATACTCTATATCAAATTTTATGAGCAAAACGAGCCACCTAGCCAATTTTCCCATAAGAGACGGGGTCTGTTGGAGGTACCCGGAGAGGATCATGTTTGGAAACTGCTTGCACCTTATACAACTAGAAGTAGTGTCGGAGTTTTCTCGTTGCCTAGATCACTGCTAGACAAGTCTTCTCTACTAAACTGTAAGTAGCTTCGTAGGGTAAGAGCTTCTTACTCAGGTAATATACAGCGTGCTCCATTTCCCTTCACCTTCCTGTACTAGCATCGCCCCTATTGCATCCTTTCAATTGCCAGATACAGGATTAAGACCTTACCTGGTTTCGACGGTTGTAAGATAGTTGGATTTATCAGGCAATCCTTGATAGTTTCAAAAGCTTGTTGACACTTCTCATTCCACACAACGGGTTGGTCTTTCTTTAGAAGCTTAAAGATAGAGTCGCAGATAGCTGTCAGTTTAGCTATGAATCTGCTGATATACTATAAGCGCCCTAGAAACCCTCGAACCTTTTTTTCATTTTTTAGCGTGGGCATATCCCTGATTGCTCTGATTTTATCTGGATCCATCTCTATTCCTTTATGACTGACAATGTGTCCCAATAGCTTCCCAGATGTGACCCCAAAAACACACTTCTTCGGGTTCAGCCTGAGATTATACTTTTTCTGCCCTGGCCAAAAACTTGTCTAGTGCTTCAAAATGCCCTTATCTGGTTGTAGATTTCACCATCATATCATCTACATACACTTCGACCTCTTTATGGATCATGTCCTGCAGTAGGGTAGTCGCCATCCTCTAATAAGTGGCCCTCGCATTCTTCAACCTGAAAGGCATCACTTGGTAATAATACATGCCCCATTCGGTGATGAATGATGTCTTTAACCTATCCATTCCTGCCATCATAGTTTGATTGTATCCTAAAAATCCATCCATAAAAGAGTACATTGCATTGGAAGCCGCACTATCAATCAATGTGTCAATATGCGGTAGGGGAAAGTCATCCTTAGGGCAGGCTTTATTCAAATCTCGGTAGTCCACACACACTCTGGCCCTTTCGTCCTTCTTAGGAACTGGAACTATATTTGCTAACCACTGAGTGTCCTCTACCACTTCTAAAAACTTTACCTTCAGCTGCTTTTTGACTTCTTCCTTAACCAAAAGAGCCCATTCTGGCCTTAAACTTCTTTGCTTCTGGTTTATTGGCGCTATGTGAGGGTATGTGGGGATTTTGTGTTCTGAGATCTCCCTGTTAATTCTGGGCATGTCTTCATAACTCCAAGCAAATACTTTCTGTCTCTTTTTTAAGATTTCTTCCATTTTTTCTCTCTCACCATGAGTTAAACCAGAAGCAAGCAATATATTTTTAGGATTATCGTCTGTGCCTAAATTAAATGATTTGGTTTGCATGGAATTAATGTCAAACATATGTATGAAATGATCATCACAAACAAAATAACCATTAGGGAACACATCACACAAATAAGCAAATTCAGATTTTATTGCATTCACTTTTAAAAAGAAAAGATTGTCAGTCTCAAACAGAGAAGCAAGAGAAACATCACTGTCATCATAAAAGGTATCTATGATAGAATCGAGGATGTAGGTCTCAAAGTCTAGGTCTTTATTCTGATCATCAATGCCCTTCTGCTCCGAAGTAGCTTCATCCTCTTTAGACTCCTCTTCAGCCAGTACTAGCTCCTCAGTAGGGGCCTTTTCGATAGCAGCTTTCTCAGCTTTGCTCATAAATTTAGCAAATATCTCGAACCCTGGGATGACTTCCCCAGCCACTAGAAGAGGTTCCGGAGTCCCGCTATATGAATGCCCGGTGCCTTCCTTTACAAAGATTTCCCACAGAGTCTTCTTTCTAGCCACGATTTCCTCCTCCTTTTCTTCAGACCGATTTGATATACCCATCTCTTTCCTAGCTTTATCAACCTCTTTGAACCCTAACCCGTGCTTCAAAACAGGTACTTTGTTTCCCACAGACCTTGAAGGTCCGCTCTGATCTTTCCCTAATTCTATGCCAGGCAGAAACTTCATATTGTGCATCATTCTCAGAACCCTTTCATCCATCTCATCTTCATAAATCACACAGATTTCAAAACTAGTGCTAAGGGAAATCTCCTTGGGGATCAACTTCAGTGCGGCTATGGCGACTTCAGTTTCGACTGAGATGGTGAGAACCCTCCCTTCGTGTGGAAACTTAACCTTTTGATGAACAGTGGATGGAACGCCACCAAGGGGGTGAAACCATGGCCTTCCCAATAAAATAGCAAAGGTTACCGGGATATCAAGCACATGCAGGTTAACCCAAACTTCTATAGGCCCTGTTCTGACTAACACCCTGAAAGTTCCACAGATCTTTTGGTGTCATTGTAAGCCTTGATAACTACTTCAGAAGGCTTTAAGTTAGCTATCGTCAGCCCTAGCTTTGGCAGAATCTTTACTGGACACACATTGATGGCAGAACCATTATCAACCATCACGCAACATGTCATCTTCCCTTTTACCTCGGCTTTGATAAATAGGGCCTTGTTGTGATCTCTCCCTTCTAGAGGCAGATTGTCATTGGAAAAAGTTATCATTCCTTGAGGAGTTTCCGTTAGTGACTGAACCATCTATTCTGAAGTAGAATTAGTGGAAATTTTCCTTTGGTCTAGTGCTAGGACCAGGGCTTCCCTGTGATCCCTAGAATGCATGAGTAACTCCCAAACATTGGCAATGGTCTCTCTGCTTGGTTCTACCCCCTTTCCCTTCTCTACATTTTCTGCCTTTTCGGGCCTAGTCTTGGTAGCCTCGATTCCTTTTCCCTTCTCTTCGACCTTCCCCATGGACTGATTCTGCTTACACCCCCCGTTGTCCCATAGGTCAACTTGTTCTTAGCTTTCATCATCGGAACTCCATATGTCCAAGACTTGCACCTGTAACTCTGTGGGTTGTTCTCTTGTTCTCGAATTTTTGAGCTTGAGTTGTCGGGAATTATGAGAGACATCAATGAAGGAGTTTAGGACTTGTTCTTCTGTTAGGCCAGAGTTGACCATCAGAATGGATGGGTTAGGAGGTGGTACATTTCGATAATTGGGTAATGGGTTGGTTTGAGTGTTTGGTTTTTTGTTTTCTGGGTCGATGATTTTACCTGAGTCTATCAAATCTTGGATTTCATGCTTTAACTGGGCGTAGCTGTTCGTGTCATGCCCGATGGTTTGATGAAATTTATAGAAAAGCTTTGGGTTGGCTTCAGGCAAGGGTTATTGCGAAGGCAAAGGTCATAACAAGTTCTTCTCAATGAGCTTATCAAGGACTTTGGATATAGGACGTCACAGATTAGAAAATCTTCGGGGTTGTCTAACCATACTGACTTGTACATTACTGCTCAGTGGTCGAATAACATGAATATGAACATTACTACTCGAGCTAGCTCCCTCTTTGCCCCCAGAACCTCTTTCGAAGAATTTCTTCTCTTGGGTCAAATATGATTCCTTTTGGACCCCAAATCTGTATAACTCTTCAAAATTTATGATCCCCAGATCCCTCAATTTCCTAGATAATGCGGGAATACACCCTTCTATTGCCAAGACCAACTGGTCGGACTCAGCTGGCCTATGCCTCATCAAGGATAATTTTCCCCTCCAACGAGTCAGGTAATCAGCAAAAGGCTCGCTAAAGTTCTGCTTGGTATTCTGCAAATCTCTCAAGGATACTTCTAGTTGGACGTTGAGACCATATTGCTTAATAAAAGCAGTGCACAGTTCTTTCCAATCCGACTAAACATGCGGTTCCAAGGTGTAATACCAATGAATCGACGCTCCTTCTAGTGAAATAGGGAACTGCTTAACAATTTGGCTCTCAGTTAGCTTAGTAGCCTTCATGTATGTTACATATTGCTTCAAATGCAAATGGGGATCCTCAGCACCAATGTACTTCTTCATGTCTGGGAATTTAAACTTACAGGGCAGCAGTTCATCACCCTTTTCCAAATTCATATCGTAATCTAGGGGGGCAACCGTACCCTTCTCCTTCATCATCACCTGCATTTGGTTCATCACTCTGGTCATATTCTTAGCCCACTCGATCTGATCCACATCCTCAGCTTGGATGACATTTCTCTGATTCCCCGGATTGGCCAATACCATTACATCATCTTCTTCCCTTCCCCTAATCGGTATTTCCTCGTCAAGGTCGATCAGATCGATTGGCAGTGCATTGGGTGGCTGTGTTGGCTGACCTTCTCTGATGAGCTTAGTAATCTCCCCCATCATTTCCCTCATCATAGCCCGAGTTTCCGCTATTACTTCTTCTTTCCACCGTGCCCCAAATGCTTCTGGATCAAACCCTCCTACCATTCCTAATTCTGAACTTCTAATCAAATGACCTGAACTAGTTTGGACCCACCCTGCTAAGCTTGAAGGATCTATGGCGCTGCAAAACAACTGGTTAGAATGATGCATGACGTGTATGCATGATATGCGAGGATTCTTATTTAGAAATAACAAGGTCACACACAAAAAGATATACAAGATCAAAACACAGAACTTAAACGTGCAAACTTCTGCCTTTATTTCTCCCACACACATATTCAATGGCGAGTATCTTATCCTAGGATTTTTGGCCTGGGTTTTAATTATCAGCGGGGGATAATAAAACTGACGTATGCAAGAAAACTCTCAAAATGATTCAGACAAGTAATGGTTCCTTTAAATAAAGCTTGAGTCCACTTTCTATGAGCCAAGATCCTTAGCACCATAAACTTTGCTTGTCAAGGCCCATTTGAAATGGGTATGAGTAGGTATGAGAGGCCTTTATTGACTAGCTTATTTATAATGGGCTTTGGTTGGATACGAGGGCTCATTTTATTTTGGACTGCTTATTGATGGGCTCGGGATTTATTTTAAAGGTCCATTATATGGCATAATACACATGCATGTGGGAAAATTCCTAAGGATAGTTGCTAAGTCATTATATGGGCTTGAGTCTTGGGTAAAAAAGCTTCGGCTCCCACAATGATATACATCCATATACGTCTCCCCACTTAAGGGTCAAACAACGTGGATTAGTACGTGTCGTGAGTGATAATAATCAAATATTCCACCACCAGGTTTGAGTGAAACGTAGGTAGCGAAGTACTGACTATTGTCGGGTTTATTCGGGATTGAAGTGCTCATTGTATGTAAAATGTGTAGTGAATGCATAAATGCAAGAAGAAATAAAAAAATAATTAAAGATGATAAAACACAAAACACTGGAATCAGTTTCTCTATCCCTAGTGGAGTCGCCACTATAGGAGGCGGGGTTTAGCGCACGCCCAAGTGTTTGGCGACCACGGCACTGTGTGGGCTCGAGGCCCACTAGGAAATACGATATAGGTCATGGGCCTATTCGGAGATGGAGTCGTCACCCGGATAAAAGCCGGGACACACTTTATAGCAACTGGATCCCACGGAGGTCCCCAGAAGCCGTCATCAGAGATCAGGTTCGGAAACTGGGTATGAGCGTTTGAATGCTCACCCAACCTTGCGGTTGGCCTCCGTTTGTGTTTTGCATTTTATTACCGTTTAATTATTTAATTATTTCCTCATTTACCACAAGTAATGAAATTGCCTTCGGATAATTGCCAAATTTTATAATTAAGTCCGGGTTTGCACATTAGTCCAATTTCATGCCTTTAGGTCCCAACATTCAAAGAAACACAGTAAATAAAATAAATAATAATTTACAACCATACATTCAAAATTAAATAGGGGAAGGGATTAAGGATTACAACGCTTTTTAACTAAATAAACGAAATAATATACAGAAAATAAATCAAACATATACCGAAAGTAAACTATTAAAATAACATAAAGACGACAATATATAAAGGATAAATAGCAAAAGTGATTGCTTGATGGCAGAAATTATTAAGTAATTTCTGCAAACATCACACGGTTAGCCTTTCTTTTTACAAAAAAAAGGAATCACGTATAATGAAATTTACAAAGAGGTCCTATAAAGAGGTTATCACATTATAAGTTAAAGAAAGTATCGAACAATCAAGATAATCACCACCATGCAATCATACAGACATGTTTAAGATCAAAAGAGGACATATTAAAGCGGACGTCATAACAGAAAAAAAACAAAACAAAGCAGAAAGTAGATTAATCCTGCTAATGAGGCGATCGCCTCATTGATGAGGCGACGCCTTATCAACAGAGCTCTTATAATCTCGAGACAAAACTGGCAACATGCACATAAAAGGTAAGCTCCCTGAGGGCTTGTCAGTGGGGCGATCGCCTCATTGATGAGGCGATCGTCTCACTGAGATGGGGTGATACCTCTGTGAAGAGGCATCGCCTGACCACCAGACCGACTCTGACTTCCAAGACATGCAAACTTCTACTCTAAACAACCAAAACATGCATATACACACTCTACACTCATCATACTACAACTGCATACATAAATATTCAAAGATCCATCAATAAAATGAGATGTCAAGCATATGCACTAGAGACAAACCTAGAATATACTAAAGACTCAGTTACACACACAAGCAAGGACATACGAAATGATGAACATATCAAGTTCAAAGTGCATATTTCATACCAAAATGAGAGGCCCTCAAAGCTACTTTGATTGAGATCCTTGCTAGGATGTGGTATCTCTCCTTAACACAAGTATCTTCCTTCCTCTCCTATAGGAAAGTGGACCTCCTCTCTTCAACCCTCCCCCTTTTCTTCAGGACGTTCTTCTTCCTTTTTTCTTTTCTTTTTCCCCAGAGCTTTCTTTTTTTTAGAACTCCCCCTTCTTCTCTCCCCAACCTCCCCTCTCCTTTTTCTCTTTCTTTTTCCTTTTATCCCTTAGCTTCCCATGTCCTTAAGCTTCCTAGCCCATCATGAGCTCTCCTAGCTTTTTTCCTTTTCCCAAAAGTCTTTTCCTCACGCAAGAAGAAAGTCTGGAGAGTGGGGCTCGCACCACTTGATTGTCATGATTGCATGTTGCATTAAATGCAGCTGTAAGTGGGCTGCCAGAGGGGCGACGCCTCATCGGTGAGGCGATCGCCTCTGTGATGAGGCGATTGTCTCATTGACAAATGCCAAAGAGGCAATCGCCTCATTACCCCGAGGCGGTGTCCCTTTGGCCTAGGCCTGCGGTGGGCCGAGCGGGCTTGGACCAGACTTGGGTAATTGGGCTCGATTTTGGGTTTTCTAGGCTTTGAATTTTCAAGTCCACTTTCCACTTAGAGATTCAGGCTTCACCCTCATGTCCAAGTTCACATTCTCATCATTGGGCTTGACAGCGGGTCGATCAAATTGAGCAACCCTAATTCGTCCTCTAACACGAGCCGATCGAATCGGGTGTCTACACTCATATCTTTTTATTGCATTGCATGGAGCTCTAATTTGACAAATTTCATAGATATGTTCTTCATACTATAGGAGCTCAATGTATTACATAAATAATAGTATATGAGCTCTAAGCATACATAAATAATAGTATAGGGGCTCAATAGCTAAATAAATAATAATAATAATAATATAAGAGTTGAATGCAATGAAATAAAAGGATATAAGCTCAATAGAAAAATCACTATAATTCAGGATTTTAAAATGGTTTTTGTCATATAAATTCATTAATTATAATGTGGAGATTCATGTGTTATTAATTGAAAGTTTATAAGTTATTAATTAAAATTAAATTGAATGTGAATCTCCAAGATCAATTCACAGGTGAAGGTCAATTAAGTTAATGACCCTACTACAAATTCATTAATATTCAACTGCATACTTATTGAACCCGTAGGGAAAAATTAATTAATTTATTATAGACTCATTAATTTTAATTTATAAATTCATTGATTTTCAATAAACTTACGAATGAATATTAATGAATCTTTGATCAATTAACCTATTAATTTTTACAAATATAAATGGAAGTTAACTAATTAAAATAAAATTTAACACTGAAAAAAAAAACATTTGATATGAAAAAATAAAAAAAAGAAAAAAAAATTTATTTATTTATTTATACATACAGCAGTACAACAATCCGCCGTCAAAGGAACAAATCAGATGAATTGTGTGGAGTTGAAATCTTGAAATTAAGATAACAAATGTGAGCTCACTTCCCACCTGTACATGACCGTCCAGAAAAAGAAAAAGAAAAAAAAAACTATTTTAATACCCCAATCACAGGCCACAAAGAAAACTTAATGGGCTGGAGATTATTGATGATTAAACAAACGCCAACTTAGGCATAACATGAAGAAGCATTGCATTTCATTACATCCAACCAACTGCACATACCCTTGCCCACATGATAAAAATAAATCATCTTTTCCAATATTTTAGGCATGTCACAATACTTGGCAGTTTAAAACTTGAAAAGAAGAATAGACAAACCACACAAATTACTCTTAGTATGCTTCACCATATGTAACATGTAACAAACAATATCACAGAATGGTGCACCCTCCTCTTTCTGCATGCCTACGGAGTTCCTCAGTTTCCTTCTGAGCTCTTTCCAAGTTCTCTCTAAGCTGGCGGATTTCATCATTTGATTTCATTTGGGCTAATTGTGCTCTCTCTTCTGCTTTTAACCGGGCAGCCTGCTCCTCAGCCAACTGCTGCTCGAGCCTACTTGTTGTCTCTTTAAGTTTTAACTCAACCTACAAGCAGACAGGCAATTCCAATTAGAAGCATGTTGATCAACGTTATCACTATGTAATACGAATGAAGCTTTGGTCCTTTGGATAACTTTAACTTAATGAAACACTCCTTAACTATATGAAGCTGATCGCGTAATTCAGCTGTAATGCATATAATTCACATGTAATGCATATAGACCATGAGGAAGATTTCCCTTAAAATAGATATTTTAAGGATATTAGTTTGCTGCTATCTCACCTAATACATACAAAGTAAACAGGATAAATAGCCAATGACTCTCGCGTTGCAACTCAAAATTGATATAATCCAACTTATAGCTAGCAAAAAGTAGCAAATAGTGACGAGTTAAAAAAAATGCAAGGGGACATTTTTCACAGATTCCATCTGGAGGAGAATCAAGGCAAAGAAAAGGAAGATATTTCTGAATTTACTGTATCAAACAAAATATAGAAAGGCTCAAACCTAGCAGGTCAAAGCTAAAAATTTGTTAAACTGAATCATTCATTTACATATCAAGTATCACATGCATAGATCCACCTATGGCGGAAAATTGTTCAATTATGCTGTTTTATGCATCTTTTTACAGAATAGATGTTGGGACTAAGTTTAATTAGGTTTTGCACAATCAGGTTTATTTCAGTTTCTTGATTGAAAATTTGAACTCAAAATAAGAGTTAAGGTTCTTCAACAGAGTACAGTTCAATCTTACTGGGACTTACTATCTCAGAAAATGAAATGTAATAGCACTTGCTAACATGATTCCAGTAAAAATATCATTTTTGAATGATTAAGATTCCACAAATTTCCAGACACAAACACAAGCACATATGAAAACTGTGTCAGCATAAGAAATTGATAAAATACCATCTCAGTTATTCGTTTCAACTGATCTTCATATGACCTATGCATCTGCTCCTTAAGCTCCGATATTTCCCCTTTAGTATAGCCTTTCAAGGAATCAACTTCTTCTTGCTGGTCACGGAGTTTAATTGCCCCTTTCTGCCAAATCAATTGTCATTATCATAAAAAACCATTGTGCTCTGCAATTTGATAAAATTAGCTTATGTTGTAAATGCTATCACCTTCAACTCAATAAATAACTCATCTGTGTATGGTTGTCCACCATTCTGTGCGATGACCATATTTACAAGGGTGAGAAGCTGCTGAACCTGTTCAGCTCTCTTAAGCTCATCCTTAGTTTTGTTGTCAAAAAGCACACGGCGGTTCTTGCAGAGAGAAAGAATTTCCTGCACAAATGCTACAACTGATTGACACACAATTATCTTTTTGTTAAAAATATTAAAATCAAATTTCAATACAAACTCAACAGGAATTCACTGTCAACATCTTCACACATTATCAGAGATTGCCAACTGAAAAGGCCTCCAAATAAAGTCATAAGGCTATCTGCCGGCCTTGGTAGCAAGCATGACCTTTTTAAAATAGTGAGATTTACTAATTTGATGGGTTCATAATAGTTAGATCTGCTAATAGTCCAGCATTCAAATTGCAGGAGAAAATAGAGACTAGAAACCCTATCCATTTGAAAATATATAAAACCACCTCATCAGGTGTATCCATGTATGCAAGAAGATAGATTTCTAGCAAATTTTGCAACAACAACAATAACACAAGCAAAGAACTAAAGGCCATATATAGAATTGTAGCAACTGAAAAGAATTCCACACATTAGAGAAGTTATTGGTGTTTTTTACCCAAGAGAACCACAAAACAAATACTATGCAGAACAAAGAAATTGAAAAAGAGAAGGTGGGAATCCTTAAAAATATTTGCTAACAATATGAAATTCCATTACAGAGTTTACTATAAGATACCAGTAATAGAATTTTCACAACATCAACACACTATATATTAAATAGCTTTGAATGTGGATATATAGTCTGTAAAACAAGTGTTAAAACCATGGAAAAGAAAGTAAATAAAAATTGGAAATCACGGTGCAGTGTTACAGTTCAGAAGTGACCTTTAAAGGCTGAGGACATTCACGACCCAGATAGTCTTCTAATGTCTCATCATTATCTTCAAGTTCATCTCCTCCAGTGAAGACTACAATCATGTAGTCAAATATTTTGCTTCCAAACAAAGTCTGTAAGCTGCGAAGTGCAGTTTGTTCTTCTTGAGAAAAACGCGTTCTAACAGAGAAAACAACAAGAATGGCATGGATCCCATCCTTTGCCATATTAATGCAGTTGACGATTTCTTTGCCGACAAATTCAGAGTCAGCAGAAAAATCAAAGAGTCCTGCGGAGACATATCTGTTAGGACAAGAAAAAGGGTAGTGATAAACAAGTAGTTTTAGGGTTTTACAAGTAGTACCAGGAGTGTCGATGACATTAAGAAGTTGATCATCTGAGACAAGAGTTTGCTGCAATTCACAAGTAGTGGTAATACCAGAAGAGCTGGCCCTTGATTTGAAGGCCTTCCTTCCGAGAAGGCTGTTACCAGTTGCACTTTTGCCGTTGCCTGTACGGCCAACTAGAACGAGGGTGCGAACCCCGGTGGATGGTGAAGTAAGCTCCCAATCGTCATCTATTGCGCTTCCACCCATGAGGAAAGATGAGACAATTACCTGCAAAGTTGTTGAAAAGAGTAAATAGAATTAATTATAAAAGCCTAATTTTGTAAACATAGATAGATTGATTATATGTGAGTTGTTGGTTCGGCACAGTTTGTGTAAGACAAGTTTCAACAGTAATTAGGAGTAGATTATTCATCACATCGCTTGCTTTGCTTTGATTGGGAGGAATTAGCTATCCTATCAGTATAATCACCACCACCATCATCATCATCACTATCCTAGTTGTCAAAATTGGGGAATTTTTGTTTTTAAAAAAGAAAGGATTTTCCACAACAGGAGAGAAAGTTTGTTGGTGCAAGCAAATTAAGCAACACCAAGCAAAGAATAATTGATGAAAAGGAGAAGCGAAGAGTGAGTTTGTGAAATCGAAGAGATGAGCAAAGAAGTAAATGCAAGCTAATAATAATCATTGATTACCTTTTTTGCTGCTACGATTTTTGGATTGGGAGGCGATGAGTTTGTTTGTGTAACACTAACAGATACGAGAGAAGGATAGAGACAGAAAAAAAATAAAAGACAGCTGTGTGAGTGGTTTATTTTAATTAAAAATCAAACCACGAAACTTCTTCACTGCGTTTGCTTCTTCTTGCTCCATTCCATACTTTATATATTTTCCTATACGGATTTAATTATAATTTATAATAAACAAATATATTTTTTATTTTTAATATTCAAATATAAATGGTCACAATTAAATTATAAAATGGTCGGTCGGAATAATAGGAGTTAACTTGTCAAGTTATTCCTACTCCAAATACTACTATATATTTACTTTTAAAATAATTAAATAAATAAAGAATTTTAATCAATTAAAACATCAAATAGACTAATATAATAGCTCTGTTTGTTTATTTATTTGCTTTGCTGGTATATTTTTTATTTGACGGCTACTCTGTCTCTGTGACATCAGAGAGAGCGCAGAAAGGAGACTGTCTTCGAAATTTGCTCCTCCTTCAAACTACATAGACTGCACTCGGATCGGATCGGATCGGATCGGATAGTATTATTAGTTAATTGATAGATAGAGACTATGTACAAAAAGATAGGATTGTTTTTGTTTTCTAAAAAAACACTCTTTAATTAAGATTAAATTAAACCAAAAGTTGGAAGCTTTGAGAATGAGGAAGGAGCAACTGAAGGATGGGGCCCCTGTCCAAGTAGAAGAAAGGAGGACAAAAGTGGTGATCAGGGAATTGCCTCCTTCTCTCTCCCAGTTTGATCTCTTCTCTCAATTCCATCATCTTTTCTCTCATCGCTACAATTGGTTCCGCTTCATCCCCGCTTCTGCAACCTCCAGGTTTTATTTGCCTTCTCCAATTTTTATATTTTCTCTTTTCTCCTTTGATTTGATTTGATTTTATTTTTCTTCTTGCAATTGCAGCTGCAGGAGCAAGACTCATCGCAGATACTCTCGAGCCTACATTCATTTCAACACCCCAGCTGATGTTGTTGACTTTGCACACTTCTTCCACGGTCGTATCTTTCTTAGTGACAATGGTAAGCAATACACCTTCTCCCCCCTCCAACATCACCTAACCCTAATCTAAAATAATTTTGTTTCTTATGTTTTAGCATCTTATTTAAGTCTCTGTTTCTCAAACTTTAAATCCCTATTACCATTGAAGGTGCTCAGTTCAAGGCCATAGTCGAATTCGCCCCTTCTCAACGTGTTCCTAAGCCTTCTGCTATCAACCACGGTTGTGAAGGCACTATTTATAAAGGTACTTTTATTTTTTTCTCCTTCTTTCCGAATGCAACTTGTCTGCTCCTTTTTAACTTTTTCTTACATTTTTTTATGCACCCAATTCTTATATTAGCTGCTGCCCTCTTTTCTACTAACATTTGTTTCTACAACCAGATCCAGATTATTTGGAATTCCTCAAACTTATTGCAAAACCTGTCCGCAAAATACTCCCTAGTTCTGAAATCCAATTGGATACAAAACAAGCACAACAATCTGGTTTGTTATTGATTTTTGTTTTCACTAACTGTACACGTGCTAATGTATTTCATTATTTACCATTTCTAACCTTGCGGATTTATTTGCACAAGGAAAATATTCATGGAAATTTCCACTCGTAATGTAAATGTTTCTGTTCCACTTGACACTCTCTCAGATGCTGCAAGAGAACTTCCTACTACTACACCCCTGATGGAATTCGTTCGTCGGAAACGTGCTGCTCAGAGCAGAAACCAGGTGTCTTGCATTGTGTTTTCTTCTTTTTCATGTTGCAGGATAGGAAAATCCAGTCAAGCCTGCATTGAGAGTATTCTACCAGTTCCTGTTAATTATCTTTGAAAAAAAAAAGTGTTACTGTTAACTTTTGACTTGGTCAGGATTTTGTATCTTTCAATAATCAATTTTTTTGCATTTTGGCAATCATGATTTAAGCATGTATTTTTTTTAACTATCAGAAATATTTCAATTGCTGCAAGTATATTGCATTATAGTTGATGCCAGTCTTTTGCTTGTGATTTACAGTCCTGTTTGGAATGTGCAAAAGATTCATATAATAAATAACATGATGAAATGAATATTGGGACATACGTGAGGAATGTAAAAGTAATTTTTTTTTTTAACAGAAGCATAGGTTTTGAATGTTCATGTCAACTTTATCATCCAGTACAAACAAATAGGTTATTTGATTTCTTTTTTATAACAGGATTCATTTGTTGCTGTCAGTGGTGGGAAAAGTGCTGGGTCAGCATCTGTAATCAAACCCGGTTCAAGTGCCAACAAGCAAGGTACTAAGAAGAAAAAGGTATTTTCCAGAACTATGTTTGTATCTTTTTTTAGCAATATTAATAGCACCCGACTTTTATATCATCAAATTCTTTAGAAAATATAATGTTGAAGTTGTGCAGTGAAACAGAAGCATAGGTTTCGAATGTTCATGTCAACTTTATCATCCAGTACAAACAAATAGGTGATTTAATTTCTTTTTTATAACAGGATTCATTAGTTGCTGTCAGTGGTGGGAAAAGAGCTGGATCAGCATCTGTAATCAAACCTGGTTCAAGTGCTAACAAGCAAGGCACTAAGAAGAAAAAGGTATTTTCCAGAATTATGTTTGTATCTTTTTTTTAGCAATATTAATAGCTCTCGACTTTTATATCATCATATTCTTTAGAAAATATAATGTTGAAGTTGTGCAGTGTAACAGAAGCAGAGGTTTCGAATGTTCATGTCAACTTTATCATCCAGTACAAACAAATAGGTGATTTAATTTCTTTCTTATAACAGGATTCATTAGTTGCTGTCAGTGGTGGGAAAAGAGCTGGGTCAGCATCTGTAATCAAACCTGATTCAAGTGCTAACAAGCGAGGCGCTAAGAAGAAAAAGGTATTTTCCAGAATTATTTTTGTATTTTTTTATAGCAATATTAATAGCACTCGACTTTTATATCATCATATTCTTTAGAAAATATAATGTTGAAGTTGTGCAGTGGATTTCCATCACATCTTGACTTATTGGTAATTGGATGATTATGAACATTGTTGCTGTCTGTAACATGGAAGTTCTTATGCAAGTTGTTAGATTTACACTGCTGGCTGCCAGCCATTGTAATTGAATGACCTTGACAGTCAAGCTGCAAAATGTTTAGTTCATATAATGCATACTTAGCAATCTGATGGATTCATGAGCCTCTTTCCTTAGTGCAATTGAACATTTTGATGTTCTATCTATGTTCTAATTTATAGTGGTTTATTTATATGACATCTACCACCATACTCTAAGAAAGCTCTATATATAAAGTGCAACCTGTTTTCATTGTATTATGACTTTAATGTATTTGTAGCTCTTGACACTTAATGGAGAAACTGCTTCTGTCTTGCCAAATGGTTGAGAAAAGTTGATGTCAAGTTTCCATGATGCATGATCTTGGTGCCTTTTTCTTTGGCCTGGGCATATGATGTCATTGTACTGAAGTTATATTTTTCTTGGAAAATCTTCTCTCCCTCTCTCTATCCCCCTCTCCCTTTCCTCCCTCCCTTTTTTGCAAGAATTTGAAACCTTTCTTTGAGCAATAGTTTATCTAGATGTTTTAATTTTTTTTCTTTTTTTCTTTTTTCCTTTTTTTCACTTTATGTTATGTTGCCCTTTGTACATCAGCCAAACTTTTGCCTGATGTGCTTTTCTATTTGATTGACAGTGCATTCTAAAGAACAGGACACAAAATTCAAATCAGATGGACAAGTCTGCTAGTGTCATGGCACCTGGGCAAGAGAACGAACATGCTACTTTAAGTGGAAAAGAAATATTAGAAATTCAATCTGGTATGAGTTTAAGTTGACTTGCCTGTTAATTACAGCGTATAAGAATTCCCTTCTGTTACAATAATCTCTTTTGAAAAATATGTTCTGGGATCCATCAGTATGCTGTTTTATGGTTCATGTTGGTTAAAATCCATTTAATTTGATTTAGCCTGCTGTCATCTAACTGAATTTTGGCAATACATTATATATGGTGTGTTAATGTTTCCTTTGTGCAGTCTCTAGTGTTAATGTTTCAATACTTCGACTGCAGGTGCTGGAGAGGAAAAAAAAATGCTTATTAAAGGGAAAAATCATGAAATTTCTGCTGTAAGCTCTTGTTATCTTCTTGCTTTTCTGCTTGCTGTGACATATAACTGCTATGTTAGTGGGATTCACACACTTTTACACTCATTAAACATATATCATAAACAATTCTTATTGACTTGACAAAATTTGGTAATCTCTTTTCTGATGCAAGCAGTGATGTATATTTTTTTAAATAGGTGTCTAGAGGAATGTTGCAACAATCAGGAAATGAACCTGTTTCTGCTGCTCCTAAAAAAAGTCAGAGGTTTAGGGCTTGTGAAAGGATAATAAAGGGCACTCTTTTAAATAATGAAGCACATCAAACTGAATCTTTGGGTGCCACACAGCACAGGCGCAAGATTCAAAACTTAAATGAGCATGACAAGCAATCACCTCAGCTTATGAATAACCGAGCAGGTTTTGACGGTTATGTACCTAGCAGTGAGCCTTCTGCACCTATTTCTGATGGTGATACAAAAGGGGACTCAGATGGCAAATTCTTGACAAAAAGCAGGTCTAGCTTGGGCTCTGCTTGTGCAAAACAAGAAAAATGTGAAATGGATAAACCAGATTGTGGCGTCTGGGATCCTCATTGTTATTCTGTTATTCCAAGTGATAAAGAGGAGAATTTGTCATCTACCGTGCTGCAACTTACCGGATTGAACTCTGATTCTTTCAAAGGTATCTTTATTTGCTCTATGATTCCTTCTGTGTGACTTATAAATATATAAATGCAGCTGTTTTCAATTCTTGAGGGAGAATTGTTCAAGCTCACTTTACATCTATGATTTACTTGTGTTATCCATTAAGAACCAAAAAATAGCATGCACTTTTGGGACCAATATGTGGAACTGATGGGCCCGGCCAATCAAGTGGAAACAGTAGATGTTTGGAGAATAGTTAGCTTTTTGCATAAAATCATTGGTTTGGATGCTGGCTGTTTTTTTTTTTTTTTTTTTCGTGGGGAGGAGGGTTGGCTGTGCATGTTTTCTGTACATGTTAATACCATATAATGTTTCTTGTTAGACATGCCACATCGTTTAGTGGAAATGGTGAAGTACATCGCTTTCCTGTTTCCTGTTGTCTTTGGTGTGGGATTGTTATTGCTATGGAGAGTTGAAAATTTTCCAAAAGTGCTTATAACCATTGCAAAAGTACTAATTTCATTGAAATAATTTATTCAGGACGCCACAAACATTTTGGTCGTAGTTTGGCAGCCCATAGAATGAAGGATGGTGGCTCCCTGATTGCATCTAAGCAGAAATCTTCTAAAAGAGGAGGTGCTAGTTTACATGCTGTCCAAGAGGTCTGAAAAAATTGTGTTGAGGATCATTATCTTTGTTACCCATTTTCTTTGTGTCAATTGGCTGAAGTGTACATTGTGGTTGCAGAAACAAGTGTGGGTTCAAAAATCAGCCACAGGGTCTTAGAATAACTAAACCGGTAAGTCTAAAGCTGTTCTTCAGAAGATATTTATGCACTTGTGTTGTATATTTGAGCGAAAGACCTGAGTGAGTTAATTAAACTCACGAAAAAATTTATTTAAGTGGATCTAACATGAAATTTTTATGGTATATCACATAGCAAAATATTAAATCTACATCTATGATGAAAAAAATCTTGACTCGTGCTTGTTCTTTTGTGTATTTGAATCCCTTGAATTGACACATTTAGAATGTCATGGAAATTACCCCACTTGATGCTCGTGGATTGAAAACATTAGAAGCGAAAATGATGATGTGAATATTTTGATCATAATTACACCATAAATTTTGGATTTTTACCTACTTGTAGATCTGTTATCTCCAAGCTTGGCAAGAACTCACCTGTCTAAGAAATGGAAAGTTGCTGCACTATCCATAAGATTGATTCCTACTCGTGGATCTGTCCTCTTCAAGCTTGGCAAGAAAGCACCTTTAGAAATGGAATATTTACTTGTAACTGTCATCTCAAAGTTTTGGCAAGAAAGCGGATACCTAAGCAGGGTCAGAAGATTGCAGTTCAACAATTCTGGGAAGACGAAAGCTGCTTTTCTTTCGCAGCGGTAAGATTTTATCTCTGGTAAACATAGTGGAACGATCCTATTGTTGATTTGTTACTGTATGTTGTTCAGACCCTTAAGATGTTGATTCTGTACGACACTTGCAGGATTATACTTTTAACTTCTGCATCAAAATAGGGAGTCCAATAGCATTTTTGAGATTCCGTTATCAGTAAGTTTGAGTTCAGTTCCTGTCAGTGGTAGGTGATAGGTGCAACTATAGAAGTCTTAGGCTTACAGCTAAAAGGTGCAAGCTTGAGCACTTGGATCAGTCAGTTCATGAATGAGTACAGAAAGTTGATTTGACTTGCATGCTCCAAGGCCCCCCCATTTTAATGAGATAATTGTTGTTTTTCTGTGTTGTAGATCATTTATCTTTTTTTTTTTTAATATGAAAATGGTGATCTATAATCTGATTAACTAACTATACACTATCGGAATGAGTATAATTTGACAAACTGGATCTAGTTGGGAGAGCAGTTCGAGTCTCAAAATGTATCAAAAGACCAGTGAATTTTATCAGACTCTTATTGAGGAAATCACATTGATACTCAATGGTAGAATTTCAAATCAAATCCCATATCTTGGAAATTATATATGTATGTATTGAAAGCTTTGTGTTGGCATAATCAGTTGTAATTCATTTTTGCTGGAGTGAAGGATGAAGTTGAGATTCTTGAAAATGCTTTGCCTCGTAAATCATAAACTATAAATTGACGCCTTAGGTTATTTATTTATTTATTTTAGTAGGAAAAAAAATTACTCTTCAATTGCTGTAAAGAGATGCAAATTATTTGGAGATTTAAGTAGTAAAATTTGATTTTTCTTTCTTTTTTTTGGTAACAAGAAAAAAAGAGATGATGTAAATATCCATTTCCAGCGGTAAGTAGATTTTTTGGGAAGTGTATACTCCATTAATTATTAAAGCCATAATCCCATACGCACGGGACGGTTTATATGAAAAGGAAAATAATTGATCAAATAAACCAAAATATTTAATCTGGACTTGAGAGACGAATTATCTTGAAGCATGTTGCATGCAAAAAGGAGCCTAGGCCCCATGGGCAACAATTATTCATTTTTTTTTTTTGCGACAAGGGAATGGGGCCCATGGGGTTCAACCCTCACAGGAGGGCTTAAAACAGCAGCCTTACCGCCCAGACTAAGATGTCTGAGTAATAATTATTCAATTGATGTCAGCTTAAAAGTGTTCAAACCACGAATTGACAATAACGAGAACAATAATAACATTATGATTTCTATGCATGAACACACCATTAATGTTGAACTTTGAATAATCTAATAACAACAAAAACTCTCTTCAAAGACAATATGAAAATTATAAATTTAATTCATATCTTTTCCATCTCGTGAAAGTCAAGATATTAAAAAGAAACATTTTTTTTCTAAATGTAACGTCCTCTATTCATCCACCTGTAAAAGAATAAGAACACATGACGAAAGCCACCTCATATGTGATGAATTTACACCTGGTTCAGTTCTCCCTTCATTCATATATCTCCAACCTAATATCATGAATATCTCCTCATCTTCCTAACCCTCTCAAAATTTACCAGTAAAACCAATAATTGATTGATGTTGGATGTCAAGAAGAACGCAATCTGTCAGCTACAATCGCTTCAACCACATTACATCTCTTTTTTTTTTTTTTTGGTACATAAAACACATTATGCCCGGTTTGAGTCCGTAAGTTTCCATCTATACGCACACTTCAGAAAAGGAAAAAGAAAAATAATAATAACAGTTTGAAGTGGCCCAATGTTCACATGGTAAAAGCTATGTATGTCATACCTGCTGAAAGACGAATGCGGATTTCTTGTTCCAACTTTCACAAACTGCAATCTATGGAATTTGAGCAATTTCCAGCAATATTTTGTGCAGCGATTGTGGTTTTGAAAAGAATGGGCAGTGGTCGCTTCCTTTTATCTTGAAGACTCCTTCTGGTGGATTTTCCCTCACTAGTTTTTCTTGGACATCTGGTGAAAGAGCATGATCATCCAACGTTTGGATGAAGAACCGCCTAGCAGTTCCATATTTTTCAGTGGATAATGACAACTTCTCCATGATAGGACCCAGTGGGATGGGTCTCATGCAAACCATGGCCAAAGCAACATCCTAGGAAGCACCAAAATTCTAGTTTGAATTTCGCTGGCAATAGTAAAAGGACACAATGAAAAGAGATTATAGAGCCATTTTCAGGCTTCAGCCTATGCTTCTAAGCTCAATTGTTTTGTTACTTGGGCGGGCAGATAACATTATATCTTAATTTTATTTTGTACAGACTCATTTATATTTGCCTCTCCCTTTAACCTCTTAAGGTTAAGGAGAAAGCCAGTTTATCTGATTGCAGTAAGATATGAGATCATGTAAAAGGTTCGAGCTTTTTCTAAGAAAACTGTTTAAAGTTGATGCACTGTTATTTGATATATACAAATAAAAGGCTTGTTTTCTGCAATGGAGAAATCAATGGATTTTGGAGAATGGGATCTGCTAGCATACCTTCGTTGGCGATTGATTGAAATATAAGCCTTTCATTTGCTGTTTGTCAAACATAAATCCCGTTGGAGCCTTGTCTTTACCGTTCCCATATATCAAAAATTCTGATTCTTGCATGAAACGTTCAGCAGATCCTAGCTGCAAATACACCTATAATGTGAAGATCCAACTTGGAGATATGGAAACAACTGTTTGACAAGATAAAATCAGCTAGAAGATCCACAAATAGAAATGATACAGCAGAAATTGTCACATTCTAATCAGAGTATGTGCAATGAGCCATTATACACCCAGTAGGAAGGTGATTGCATTTGAGATTTAGATTGGATCTTCAAGTCCAGCAACTAAACTGGAAAAGGGATGGAGAACTAGCTAGGTATATAACACATTCTCATATCATAGGCGGTATACATTAACAGCAGCACCTAGGTATCTTCACAAGCATGCTGAGGAAGGAGGAACCACACAACCAAAGTTATTAATAATGCACACACCACTATTCACTAAAGAGGTGGCTTTTTAAGTTGTGGGGCTGAAGGCTGGAGTAAGGGAAGGGCAGACTGTGCAGTCCTATTCATTCATTAAAGGACAAGGGTATTGAGTAAGATGAAGGCAAATTGCCATGGGCTTTAATTGTATTTGATATAGTACATAAAAAAAATAATAATAAAAAAAAATTAGAACATTTCAGTTGATGTTAATAAAGATTTGAAAAGAATTAGTTGCTCCATTTGATTTTCATTTATGAAAATAAAGATGAAAGGAAGGAAGTAATGATGGCAGACCTCTTCAGCAAAAACATCAAAAGGCCTTTGACCATCAGAGACCATGGTAGCACATAGAAAAACAGCTTTGGAGATCTTATGAGGGAAATGTTCCAGTGCATAAGAGACGCAGGCACCTCCAGCACTATGACCAACCAAAATAACCTGGAAAAAAGGAGAAGTAGGAATGGATGAAGAATTTGCAAGAGGGGGGAAAAGTAATTGAAGAAGAAGTGGTGGTGCACCTTTTCATCGTCAGGAACATTTTGTAAACAATGAAGCAAAGGTTGAGAGTAGTGAGACAAGGTTGTAACAGAATTTGCATCGGTGAGATGAATGCCAGATCCTGACAGATCTAAGGCAGTGGGAGGCAATCCAGCTTCTTCCAAGAGTGCCACAGTTTTGTACCAGCACCACGCGCCAAAGCCTTCTCCATGGACGAGAATGAACTTTTTGAACTTGATATTCTCCAAAAAGTCAGGGACCTGCAGGGAGGGTGATTTTGTTCGATCACAAAACATACATATACACATACATAGATGCAGTAGAAAGCATGAACCTTAAAAGTCATTCATCGTTCGTGAAAGAAAGAACTCAATCAATCAATAACATGAACAAAAAGCAAGCAAGGCGGATTGGGATTGTGCGAATCCAATAAGAAAGGGCATAAGAGAGGAATTATTTTTTGAGTGATGACATGAGCTAACTTTTCTTGGGCCCCTTTTTCTCAAGAAAGTTGTTTTCGTTTTGCTTTTTTTGCATTCATTTCTTTTCTTTTTCTTTTACAACACAAAGTTTGTTTTGATTGCATTCACTCACTTTAAAACTTGACTCTTTATTTGACTAATTAACAGCATCATCATTTCCTCTTCTTTTTCTAGTAAATTAATCATGTCATGAGACAGACGCACTTTTTTTTTTTTTTTGGCTGTTACAGATCCAATCATGAAGGAAGGAAGGAAGGAACAGACAGCAGCAGCTAACTTGTTGATAATAATGATAATATTGTGTTAAAGGGAAAAAAAAAGCAAAGAACATAAAAAAAAATGATTGTAATTACAGGGGAAAAAAAAAGATGAAGATTGAAGTAGAGTACCGGTTGTTTCCCATTAGAGAAAGGATCAGAAAGATTTGGTGGCCTGCGAGAACTGGTGGAGCCTATCCTTCGGGACATGGATCCTTCGAATCTCTGAGACAATTGGTGGTGGTGAAGAGCCATGGACAGAGCCTGCCTGTGCAGCAACTCTTCCTCAGCCAGCAACTTTCTCTGAGACCTGCCCATCCGCTTGCTTCTCGATCCTTGATTCTCTTTCGCATCCTTTTTATTCATGCAGATGAAACGATTTCCCATAGCTTAGCTTTTTTATCTTTTTTTTTTTTTAAGGGGGGTTTGGGGAAATTCAGAATGAAAGAGAGTAATAAGGAAGAAGAAAATGAGGTAATGTGCTGGTGAAGGAAGTCAGTCAGTAAATAAGTTTTTATCACATCTTATTGTTTGTTATTAAAAATGCTATGCTATGCTCTGCTCCACTCTTCTCTGCAGTTAAAAAGAAGATTTGGTTTGAGTGTTGTGTTGGGTTTTCAATTTTATTTTATTATCAGTTCATATTATTTTCTCATTATTTATTTTTATTTGAGTTGTTTCTGTGCTTACTTAGCTTAGCTTAGCCATCTCTTCTGAGAGAGAGATGGAGAGAGTAGGTGATGAGAATGGGAGACGTTGCGAGTTATAAATGCCAGCCAAAAATAAATAAATAAATAAATAATACGGAAGACGACTTCAACTGAATTATGTTGCTATTTATTTCATTTTATTAATTAATTATTCCTTTTCTTTTCAAATTTCAACTCATCAAAAACAACTATCTACCTACTGCACATTACCATACTCACCCCCTGTTTATGGAGTTATTTACATTCAGAGTTTCACTACAGTCCCAAAAAAATCAAACCGAAATTCCTGAATTTTAATTTCAACATCAACATCAATGGCCCTCTTTCGCCTATTTCTAATCAAATCAGTATCCGAAATGCTGAGGTGTCAAAATAATTTGTAAAAAAAAAACCCTAAAACCACATGGGTCCTGCATGTTGCCACATGGCAACCATCCTCTAAACTAAACAAAATCCAGTAAATAAAAAAACAGAAGCCATCGTTTCCCTTAGCTTTTTTTTTGGCCAACTCAGTCTCAACTCGCCACTCCTTACCTCTTCCATTAAGTTGACCGCCGGCCTTCCAAAAAATTTTCATTTTCGTTTTTTTTTTAATACCCTTTTCGTTATATATAAATATGCTTCCAAGAACTTGACACATTCAGCCAAAAAAAAAATCTAATCTTTCTCTCGTTTCTTGTTTTTTTGTATTGTTTTCTTTGTTGCGTTCTTGATCTTTTTTGGTGTTGAACGTTGAGGCCAGAGTTAAAAAGATAGGTAGAGATCATGGGAGGTGTTGATGATGACAGGAGGTATTGGAAAAAGATTGTGGGTTAAGTTCAAAAGTGAATGGTTGTTTGCAAAGTACAGTCCTTTCTTTTTTACTTTGGCTTCTGGTAATCTGGATTCTCGTTCTTTTCTTCTTTCTATATCTCAAGATCTTCACTTTCTCCGTTCTTTTTCTCAAGCGTATGTACACAAACATCTCCCTTTTCTCTTCTCTTTTTCTTGATCAATCAAAATTTCTTGATTCTTCATCATCGCCAGCTAATTTGATCTTAAATCAATTTTTGCAGGTATGAACTGGAGGAAGAATGTGCAGATGATGATGATGACAAGGATGCAATTCGCAAGTTAAGAAAGAGTGTTAAACACACCCTTAAAAACTACCACTCCATTGTCCAGGCATGCTTTCTTTTCCCCTCATTTCTTCCAGTTTGTGCTTATGGTTTCTGCAATTTAGACACTCTACTTCTCAATCCACTGATATGGGTGTCTCTAGTTCTATGTATATATTTTTGTTTTTTTCTTTTGGGTTCACATTGTCATCTTGGAAGTGCAGTATAACTTTGAATGATAATAGCTTGGTTAATAAAAATTCTAACTTGATTGAGCTTTTCATTTTCTCAATTGGCTACTTCTTTGTTTTCATGAATTGATTCAGAAGGTAAAGAAAAAAAATGCAGCCTGGCATTCTAGCTGTGATCTCTATGTTGATTTTTTTAGCTCATGTTGAGGGACAGGAAAGCTTGTCAAAGTTGACAGATTAGTACAATTCTGTCTAATTCTTATGGATTCGGCCTAGGCTTGTTTGTCTTGGATACTTGTGATCACCAGGATTAGAGAACTACTGACTGATAATTGCATTTTGTTTCTTCCAATTTGCATTATTTTTCTTTGCATGTATGTGAATGGTTATTTGTGTTATATATGTATTCTGAAGAAAATTACTGTACAGGAATGGGGCTTTGAACTTCCAGCGGAGAGCACTCCTATCATTGCTGCTGTCAAAGATACAGATTTCTTGCTGGCAACAGCCTCGGGTAAAGTTGACGGAGAAAAAGTTCCTGGTAATATTGCAACTCCTTTTGAGAGAGTAAAACTTGCTGCTTATACTCTTGGTGCTATGGCGCCTTGCATGAGACTTCTTGCAGCTACATGTAAAGAGATTAGTACAATGCTTTGACCAAGGAGTTGCACGGGTAATGTGTTCTTGTCAAAAAAAAAGAAGAGAGATTAATGGAAGGAAAAAGAAAGAGGATTCTTGTGTTCTTTTTTTTTTTTTGCAGATCTGCAATGGTGTGGAGAAGAAAGAGGAATGGCGATGGTGGGCAGTGGGATCGGATTGTGGGTCAGTATGTGAATTTTATAAGTTAAGGAGGAGAGATGATGGGCCCCACGTCGCAACGTGCAGGGTCACGTGGCCTTATTGAAAATTATTTGACACCTCAGCATCTCATATTTGCCATGTCAACTTTTCGGTACTAATTTGATTGGAAATAGGCAAAAGGATATAAATTTCGAGAATTTCGATAAGCCCAATTGATTTTTTGGACTGCAGTGGGATAGTGGTATAAATTTAGAGACTATAAGTGTAAATAATCCTCAATTTCTCAGTCTTTCTTTTGTCTTTCTCTTACACTATATTCTCTTACACTATATTTGAAAAGAAGGAAGAAAAGAAAATAGAGTATAAAATATGAAAGAAAATAAATTTTTTTTTTTTTGTGTTTGAATTTAAAGAAAAATAATATATGAAATAAATAAAATTGTTGTATTTTTTTTATTGAGAAGATAAAATATTAAAAAAATAAGTATATGTTAAATTTATTTTTATGCTCCCACTTATAGTAAATAGTAGTTTTTAAAAACCTTCTATTTTTTAAAGAATCCTTTTTTCATTAATTTTTTATTGATGAAATTTGTACAAATATAAAATTTCAAATTTTTTTTTATTAACAACTTTGTAAAAATATAAAAATCATTAAATTAGTCAATCCAAATTTCTTTTTTTTTAAATCTAAGTTATTAATTTAACAAAAAATATTTGTATTATATTTATTAATTAAAATTGTATTAGGTTTGACAATAAAAAGTTTGTCAACTATAATGTACAAAGGGCAAAGTTAGATTTTTATTCATATAATCTTATTATATGAATAGAAATTTAGAAATAGCAAAAATAACATGTATGAATGTAATCATGAAAAATTTTGAATAATACATTAAATGAGAATAAATAAAATATATAAACATATTTGTATTGCTTTTATAATGAAATGGCTGAAAGAAAAAAAAAATACAAAATTTTTTTATTATGAAGAGTGACATTGGTAATAGAAAAATGTAGAAAGTTGGCCAACTTTTTTAATTTTTATTTGTTTATATAGTATAATAATTATCATACATAATTTTATGGATGGTTTGTATGTTTTCTTTTTTTCTTTCCAATTTAGGGAGATAAAGATGATTTTCCTTCCTTTACAACTTTCTCACCTAAAATAAATAAATAAAAATCATTTTTTACCCATATTTTTCTCAACAATTTTCTTTTCTCTCCAGTTAACTTCCTTTCCAAACACAAGCTTAATGTATGTTTGGAATAGGAGTAAAGGGGAATGATAGAAATAGAAGAGAAAAATCAATTTTCTCACGTGGAAGGAACAAGAAAAATGTAGAAAGGAGAGTATGTTTTATTTTTCTTCCTACATTATTTCTCTAAATTGGAAAAAAAATTTAAAAAAAAGAGAAAAATATTTTATTATAGATTTTCTTTTTACAATTTATCTCTTTATTTATTATTTTATTATATAAATATAATAATTACAAATGTATCATATTTTTATTTTTAATATTTTATCTTTCTAATAAAAAAATATCATAACTTTTATTTTTTCCTATATTATTTCCCTTTGAATGCAAATGCAAGAGAATAAGAGAAGAATTTTTTTTTTTTATTTCTCCTCGTACCAAATATAGTGTTAAATAATAAAAAAAAATTGCTTCAGACGGAGTTGGTGTCCCCCTCTTCCTCCAACGTCACATCGTCTTCCTCTTCTGTTCTGCTCAACTGGACACGTTGTTTTCTGTGGTGATCCTATTGCCACGCTTGATTACTCCATACTGTAGAATGCAAATCATACTGCTGCCGGTCCACAACTAACCTTTTTATAATAAAATATTCGCCGCATGCTTATGGCTAACTCCTCACAACACTTTTTTGCTTGACTTTGTTCTTCCTCATCATCCATTTGTCATCCTATCCCATGTATATAAATTCCTTGAGACAGGCCGCAAACGTGGACAACGTAACAAAACTTAAAACCAAGTTGAGGTTAATTTTATGAATGGTTATTAAATTTTAGTTAATTTTTTAAAAATTTATTTAATTTTAATTTATAATATTTTAGTCATTAAATTTTGATTTTTATTTTAAATATAATTTTAAATTATATAATATTACCATTTTAGTTCAAAAGATTATTTTCTTATAAATAAATTTATAGGTTCTAAAAATAATAAATAAAAATATATATTTTTATTTTTTTCATACCTTCCATTGTAGAGAATTTTATCTATTATTTGTGTTTATTTAATTAATCTAATACTAATAGATTGAGAATTTTAATATAAAAATTATTCAACGCATGACAGAAAAATATTTATATTCACTAATAATATCATAATTAATTTTATGACTGTATTGAATACAATAGAAAGTTATATATTATTAATATTATTATTATATATTTTTGGTCATTTGCTTAGTTTAGATTAAAATAATTACTAAATAAATGAAAAATCGAACATAGACTTCGAATTCCAATAATCTATCAATATTACAATAATTGAGCATTTAAAAAAAAAAATACGAACTGTACAATAAATTAAAATTTAGTAAGTTTTTTTTTTGTGCGGAACATAGTATTTTAAAAAAAAAATTAACACAAAAAGAGAAAGTAAGAATTAAATGAACTATTATCAAAGAATTAAGTAGGCTATTATCACTGTATTTTATAAAAATTTAAATATTTATAATAGGTTATAAGTTTAGTTTATAATTTAAATTTTAAATGACTGTTTATTAATAAAATAACTATTGTATAATTCATATTATATTTTTTTAAAAAAATGCTAGATTATTGAAATTCGAATTCTCTATTCAATTTCTCATTTATCTAACAATTATATTAATCTAAAACAAGCAAATAATCTAAAAATGTAATAATAATATTAATAATATATAACTTTCTATTGTATTGAATACAATCACAATATTAATCATGACATTCAAATAATTCTTATATTAAAACTCTCAAACTATTAAATACAAATAACGGACAAAGTTCTTTACAATGGAAGACATTCTTCCTTTGGAATGTATGGATTTATTTGCAAAAAAAAATAATCTATTGAACTAAAATAGTAATATTATATAAACTTAAGATTTAAAATCTTAAACAGAGCCTGAATGGACACCAATAAAATAGTCGACTCGTTGAAAAAGAAGTTACTAATAACTCATCATTCGATCACAAGCCAAGCATCGCACGAGTTTAGGGTCTCCAATCAAGCAATCATTAAAATATACAACTGCATCAAAAGCTACGGAAACAGCCTCATTCAGTACAAAATGTTGATAAATGATGGATAAAGCTATGTTAATTTGTTACTTATACGCGTTTTGGTGGATTGTACTGCACACGTTCTTCTTCGCATAAAGCCTGCAAGCAGCCCAATAAAACAGTCAATCGTTACGACATATAGCAGACAAATCAGATAAGGAGAAATTAAAACAAACACACATAAAAGGATGATCATAACAAGCTGTGTCTTGGAAGGGTATCTACTATATAGTGTCCTTGTAAATCTAGCGTCTAGACACAACTCTGTACCTCCTTTGGAAGTTGAGGCTGATGTTGCCTCCACTAGGTCTTCGCTGTTTACGAACCATTTCAGGTCTTTTGTCTATGTTAGCAGAGGTATATACTCCACAATTGAAACTAAAATAAAATAAAATACAGGAAAGATAAAGCGAAGTAGAAGAAGGAAAATCAAGCACTGAGTTGGGTTCAAACCAACAGCAATAATAATCAGCTGTGAGACCAGTAAATGATAAAAGACTCTGATTAAATTTAAATAAATGTGATCAGTACTGAGTTTCACATTAGTATGAAACTTCGAACATCAATCTCTCACTTCTCAATTCTTGTAATATTTGGATTCCATACTTCGGCTCAGCATAAAAAAGCTGCTACACTATTTAAATTTGAACAAAAATAAGTAGCAAGAGAAACAGAAACACATTAATATTAATAAGTCCAAAGTGATTTAGCATCATCTCATCATTTTTCCAGAAACAAGTATATTTTGTAGCTGTAAGCATTCTTTTCTAAGCACATGTAAACCATTATCTACCAGCGTTGTTCCAGCATTTTCTAACAAGTGTAGTTGTGACTAGACAGTTGATATGATATACCATATCAACCTCAACGTGTTCACAGGCAGCTGATGTGGAAACGAATATATGCTTAGCATGCAACATCAGCACTTTTAAGTGGATATGATTACAAAAATATTGCAAATGACCAAGAAATTGTTTGAAACTTACAGAAAAAAGTATATAATTTGCACTTGAAAGAAAGATAAAAACCTGCAAGTCTTCTGGCAATGGCTCCGAGACAGCAAGAGTATAACAACCAGGGACAAATCTTCCTGCAAAAGATTTAAAATGAGTATTAGAGGCATGGTATAAGAAATTGTACACAGGCCGAGTACCAAAAGCAGCAACAACAACAACATAAAAAAGAAAAAGAAAACGTCTGTGCAATTCCAGATGATAGAATGGTGTATAATAAATAGAACATCAATTATTGCCTCACTGCAGGTCTATAATTGCTAGGAATCTAAGGATGGAAATTGCATATACAAAATTGCAAAACACATTCTGTCTCAAATTTATGATAGCAAGTGGCATAGACCTAATGACAATTGCAACACTAATAAAAGGTTAAAATAGGATGAACAATGGGAATCCTGGCATGGCAGCATTAGCTGTAGCAAGGAGAGCACTCCAGGAAAAAAAGGTTGAAAATTGATGGATGTGATAAGAGAGGAAAAATTCATAAAAAATTGTTTTTAAAAAAAAAGTTTTAACATACCAATTCTCAACCAGCGAGCAGCCCAGCTTCTAGATGGGTCCATCACAGAAATTATACTGCCAAGAACAAGCAAAATCAGGTTTATTAATATTGTTTTTCAAATGTAAATTTAGAGTAAAGGATGCAGGAACTCAAATTAATTCAGCAGAATAAGATTATAGCATAACTGGAAAATAAAAAAATAATAATAATAATACCCATTAAAGTTAGGAGTAGTGCAATCGACAACACGCTCATGATCTTCATCCATCTTAAAGAAGGGGCAGTTCTCACACCCAGACTCTCTAAACTGCGATACAAGAACCAAAATATAATATTAAGTTCGAGGAAAAAAAAAACAGCTAACAGAGACAGAAACGAAAATCAATAGTTATACCTGATCGTAGGTTTTGACAAGACGGCAACGAAGGCAAGCCCTGAGTTCATGCCCAAAGCTTGTCGGAATTTGTGCTGGTATGCTTCCCATTGCACTCTGCTTCTTTTACCTCTTCTATTCACAATTTCTGATTTTTCTTTTATTCCCACGCTCTTGGGCTTCTGCTCATATACTGTTTCAAATGAAACCCAAAATTGAAATACAAAAAAAAAAACCTTAGTTTGTACGTTGCAGAGAAACGATCAGCTGACAGCATACTTTGAATCTTGACTGGAAAAGTGTAGGAGGAGAAGTCTTGAGTCTTGACTGTTGAAATATAAGTTATGCATGCATTAGTGCCAATTTGAATGAATCATCAAATCAAACCGCAAAAAAAAATAAATCAAATCAAATCCAAAAACAAAACCTTTATTTGGTTGCAAAGTAAGGATCAGTAGCCTTCAACAAAAATAATTTTGTCTTCTTCATGTCCTCTTGGTCCTGCAAAATAGGACTAATTAAAATCAGTTCCATGTTGTTTCAAGATCAACTAGAAAGCCAAACACATACAAAAAAGAAAAAAAAAAAGAGAGAAAGCAAAAGACAACAAAGTGGTGGCCGGACAACGAGGTGATAGTATTGATGGATGAAATTTTTTTTTTTTTTTGCAACAATAAAATTTTATTTCATAATAAATAGAGAAGAGAAGATAACCTTTTCAAAACTATATGACATGTCTATCCAAATATGAAGGTGAATGTTAATCATGCATGTTTAGAACCAATAACCAATGATTAAACAAAAAGCAAATACTCGATCTTTAGGGGCTTCAATGGGGGCAGAAAAGCACAAACCGTTAGGCTTTGTATCCTACTCATGCATCATTAAAACCAAAACCTCCATTGTACAAGATAACTTCTTGTGCTATAACTAGAGTACAAGATTGTAGTTTCATTGTCCCCCGATTAATCCTACACACAGTTCTTTCCCAGAAAAAATAGGACCAAGTCCTGTCATGCAGAATTTAAAGAGATGGGCTTATAGGAATGAGATATTAATCACATCTATAAATACTATATCATACATTTCAGTCCAAAAAATAATGATACATCTCTATAATTTCAATACACAAAATAAAATAGAAAAAAGTCACATTGTAAGATGCGGATTGAACCAACAAAAAGGAGAAGCCAAAAATAATAAATTGAGTCAGATGCAAGAAAATCTCCTATTTTATTTACACTAAACATCATCAGAAGATAGACTATGCAAAAATAGCATAAAAGCAGAAAGCTAATCAGAGAATTCTGACCCAGACTTGCATGATGAACAGAAAAGCCAAGAAATCATGAGAAGGGAACTGCCTGGGGTAAATGAGAATGTTGAAAAGCAGGGGCAGTTGAACTGGAACCAGCAATGCTGACAGGGACTACTGCAGGAACAGGCAATGACCGATGAGATTTGAACACAAAGTTATTAGGTTTACAAATGAAGAGAAAAGAAAAAAAAAAACGAATAGAGAAGAAGGAAAGAAGGAAGGAAGGAAGGAAGGAAGGCGGCGGCGGCGGCTAGGGTAGTTTAGGGTTAAGGTGGGATGGTTTTATTTATAGCGTATCAAAACTACGCCGTTTTAGGATATAATTTCTGGCATCAAGAGCAGTTTTTTGTTGAAACTATGTAGTTTTTTCCTAATTTTTTTTTTCTTTACAAAACTTTTTACATATATGTAATAATTTAAATTATATATATTTAATATTAAATAAATTTATTTATGAATTAATTTACATACTATTATTAAAATTTTATTTATTTAACTTTAATATTTAATAATTTAAATTATATTTATTTAATATTAATATTATATAATACTAATTAAATATTAATATTATATATAAATAAATATAATATAATATTGTCAAAAGTACCAAAAAATATGTTGTTATACAATGTTTTTGACACTATCCCCGGAGGGTAAGATTACTCGAAAATGAGTGATGAAACTGTAAAAGTTGAATAAAAAGATGAGGAACATCTAATATTTCATATTCCTTAATACATATATAATTAGTATTATATAATAATACTATATTATTAAATAACATTAAAAATGCTTTATAGTATCAAAATTATGTAGTTTTTGATTTTTTATAGATAAATTGTTTTTAATTAATTAGTATTAATATTTATGATATGTATTATTTGTTAGTTTAAGATATTATGCTAGTTATATATTAATTTAAATTTACATTACTTAATATTAATATTTATATAATGTTTCATATTACTTGCTTTGGAGTTTTGTTGTTATAGATAAATTATTTTTTAATTAGTTAGTATTAATATTTATAACTTGTATTATTTGTTAGTTAATGATATTATGCTATTTATGTGTACGGATCCTGACAAATAATAAAGTGATAAATAGAGTATCGTTCCTATGAGGAATGATACTAAGCACTAACTGTCAGTCGATTTTCTCTAGCTAACACAGATCAATATAAATTGCAAGAATTAAATTAAATAAATTAAAATAAACTATCTACTCTAATTTAATCTAAATAAAAAAATGGGGATAAAATAGATATTGGGTTTGTTTTACTAGTTAGGACTTGAATTACGAAATTAAGTTAATCAATTTCATTAATCATAATCAAGGGTAAACTACTCAAATTATCTAGAGTCTTTTCCGAGATCATCTAAGAATACCAAAGTTAATTATAATCTATTTTTATTGTCACATCAATTAACTAAGATTTATTAAGTTTCTTAGCAATTTATTAATCCTTGAAGGATTTGTCTACTTTCATGAGGTTAATAAGTTTTACAAGTCTATAAGCTAATAAATCATACAACTTTCATTGTCTCTAATATATCCACATACATGCAAACAATTGGGCCTTAAATTGAATACAAGACATTAAGCACAACTCATAAAATTGATTAAAAATTAAATCATTAATGAGAAATAAAAATCCTAACAAGTATTAACTAGCTACTCCAAAACCAAACTCTAAGTAATTTAGCTATTCATAAGAAAAGAAGAATAAGGAAAGATAAAACTCATTGAAAGCACACTTCAATCTTCAATCCTTGTTAACCTCTTCAATTCCATGTTTCGCCTCTCTTAGTGGCGGTCCTCTACCCCGAATGGCTCATTTGTATCCTTTTTTTATAGGAAAAGTCCAATAAAAAACCTACTTGCACTTGAATTCCCAAGTTTCCACCAAAAAGGAGTATTTTTCTACTTAACATGGCCTAAGCACGACTGTAGACGACGAGGTTTAGCGCACGCCCAAGATTTTAGCAACTGCGACACTGTTTGAGCTCAGTGCTCTAAAGAACACATTAACCACTATCACAAAACATAACATGGAGATAAGGAGTCGCCACCTAAGGTAATAATTAGGACAAATTGAAAAATGGTGGTACTCAATTTTCTAAAAGAAAGCCAGAACTACAACTAGAAGATTTTGGATATGAAATATCAACTTCTTTCAGTTTTGTGTTCTTTTATAATTACTTTATGAATTACTGCCTTACCCTCTATTTACATGTAATTTCATATAAACCCTTATTTAAACAATTAACTCCAAAAAAACTAATAATGAAAAATACATGTAAACAATACATTCATTTAAGTTTACAATCCCTAAGTCAGTCTAATCTACATTGATTTTAATTAAATGGGGTAAATTTACATATTTTAATTTACAAGTGATCCTAAAAACTAATGAGCCTAATTCCTATTTAATTTTATTTAAGTGAACCAAAGTCTATTTATTTTATTTCTAAAAATGGGTGTAAATCTACAAATTATGAAGTATTTAAATTAGTGAGTCTAGTTTTACATATTTTATTTTTAAGGTGATCTTAAATCTAAAAGTTATGGGAAAGACTTTAACTTAATGGGTTATGTCTAATTAATTTTAATTATCCTAGGTGGGCCTATGTCTAAATTAACTAAATGAGTCTAAATTGCTTTTACCCTAAATTTAGTTTAATTATGGGCCTAAGGATGCATTTTAACTAAAATTTAGACTTAATTAATTAATAACCTATTAAATGAAATGGGTTAATTAAAAGATGGAGCAAAAAGGACTACTTAAATTTAAAATTGATTAAATGGATTAGAACCTAACACGGGTTTGGGACCCAAAACACATAAAAAGAAATAAGTAAGCTCAAAAACAATAAAACAAATATCAAAACAATTAAATAAAGAATTAAAGAATCAATTAAATCTATTCTAAAAAAACCTAATTTAATTAAAGTGACCTGAAACAACAAATTATTAATAAATAAAATAGTTAACAACCAATCCTAATTCTATCTACTTAAATCTAATTCAATTTTAATTAAGAACTCTAATTATCTCTATAGCCATTAATTTTAATTAATTACCTAATTAAAACTCTAATTTTACTAATCAATTAATTAAAATAAAAAACACAATCACACACACATGATTTCATTATTCCCACTATTAGGGCTATTATAATGATCTACTAAAAACAATAAGAAAATAAAAATTGATACAATCTCAAAAAAACTAAATGCAAAATAAAACAACTAACAAAATAATAATGAACAATCTAAATAAAAAAAACCTACAAACTATATTCAGCTACAAAATTCAATCCATGGCATTACATGGATCTTCATGATTTTTATTCTCTAAGTGAACTCATTATGTAACCCTCTCCATAATCATCAACACAAACAAAAATATACAATGATTAGTGAACAACAATAAAAATTAAATCAAGTTAAAATTTAATAAAAACAAAATAATGAAATAAAAATAGAAAAAAAGTGAGAGGAGATGGTATGGGTGCAATGTTAATTTGCCTCTCAAACTAATAGAGATCACTGTTGTTTTTTTTAGATAGATCTTCAATACTTGTTGCTTTCCTTTCAAAAGCTTCCTACTTCTTACTCAAAGAACAAATACTTAACAAAAAAATATTTTGAACACTCCGCAAGAAAAGTGAAAGCCTAAAAAAAAATTCAGGAAAAAAGGCTAAAAGAGAGAAGTCCCCTTATGAGAGTTTAAGCTGGGTTTTTATAGAAAAATCCTAGCTAAAAGACGTATTCTATTATGATATTTTCTCTTCATAGTGATAAAGTTTTGATTTTAAAAGGACTTTTTATTTCTTGAAAATTTAAATAAATCCCAAAAATGAATTTATGATATTATTTGACCAATCAAAATTCAGAAAACAGAAATTTTATTTACTGTAAAAATAAAAAAATAGACGAAAAACGTATAATTCTGATCGGAATTATAGAATTCCGATTTTTTAACTTTTAATTACAAAAAGATTCCTGAAAGAATTTAAACTTTTCAATTAGGTCCTTAAAAAATTATTACAATTAAGTTCTTAAAAAACCCAATTAAACTCCTTTGAAAATGTATTTAGACTTTTAAGGTTTCAAACTTCAAGTATTGAAGACCTATTTATAATATTTTTATCATTGGAGTCCTCTATTGCATTCACACTTCATCATCCTGAAATTGAGTGCTTGCAACAACCATGTCACGTCCTCACTTTTACGACACGACTTCAAGTATAGTCGTGCTTAAGCCATGTTGATCTTCTCGTATTTCTTCAATTTGCACCAAAAAGGGCACAGTTTTAAGCATGCTCGTGCTTTATCCCGTGTTGCAACTCCTTCAATTCTCGTGGTTGACATGGCTTCTAGTATGGTCGTGCTTAAGCCATATTGCCTTGATTCTTCTTTCAAAACGTGACATAGACATAAGTACGCCCATGGCATGGCCATGTTCAGCATTCCTTGACTATTTAGGCTTCCTTTTTAATATTTCCTACAAAAATGGGAAACCATTATTAATATCAATTAAAAACTCCTAAATAAACTAAAAGCAAATAGGAAACTAAAATGAAGGTCCAACTTAAACAAATGCCTAATTAAACCTAAATTCTTCCAAATTATTACTAACTAGTTATTCAAAATTCGTTAAAAATCAACTCAAGAATTACACACAATAAATTTCCCCACACTAGAGCTTTTCTTATCCTTAAGAAAAAATCAAATTTAAATATTTAAACACTCGCTCAACCCCAACCAAAGAGTTTCAATTTCTAAGATACGCATGTCGACAACATCAAGACTGAAAAATGTTTACAAAAGAAGATAATCAAATAAAAGTACATCATATATGAACAATTTATTGATCATAACCTAAGCACATAACCTTTTTAAAATCCAATGAACATAACCTAAGGAGAAAAACAAAATTAGTTATGAATGTGTTTTACGTTCCATTTCACAATATCTTTTCTTTTATTTAATGAGTGTGTTTTATGCTCCTTCTCATAACTTTTTCTTTTTAATCAAATCTTCTCACTTTTAATAATCCCCCATCGTTCCTGCACTACTAAGCGTGGATACCGCCAAGTGGATTGGTCATTTGGATACTCTTACTCTAATTAAAGCATTGGAGTAGAATCAGAGCATGTAAAAATTTAGAATTAAGCATTGCTCTTTCTTAAGAAAAGAGAGATTTTTTTAAAAAAATTTCATTTAATCTCTCAATTTCATGCTCAAATTCAATCTTTCGGGTCATGTTTAGGTTGTAAGAACTAAATTTCTTATACATAATGACCATGTTCAACTATCTTTTTTAATAAACACTTAATATTTCGATAATTGAATTAAAAGTGCACATTTATACACTATCGCCCCTTAATAAGAATTAAGCATCAATTTTGCACAAAACCAAAATAAAAATTTTAAGGACAAACATCATAACAAATGTGAAGAAATCGAGTTAAAAGTTAATGAATCTTATCACATCTTTAAAAAAAAAATTATTTTCTTAATTTAACTAATATGCATGCAAAAATACATAAAAACACACAAACCTAAAATATAAAAACATTATCCTAACATTTGACATCCTCCCCCACATTTATCTATGGCATTGTCCTTAATGACAAGAATATTAAAATAAGAAAAAGAAAACGAGGACTTCCCTAATAAGCATTTGTCTTCCTTTTATGTAGCTCTAAATGTTGGATAAAATAAAAAATAAGAAAAATAAAAGAAAAAATAAACTAATAATAAACTTAAGTAAAAGAAATAAATCAAAACACATTGGGTTGCCTCTTAATAAGCGCTAATTTTAGGTCATTAGCTTGATCTCTTGAATGTGTAGTATCATGGTTGCAACCGAACATGAGGAAGTGTTCTTAGAAGTATCTTTCTTTCCTTACTTTTGCTAAATTCCCTTATGCCTAAGTAATAAAGTGCAGACTCCACATGCCAAATTTTTTGTTCTAAGATTACTTGAAGAATGTAAGGCTTTTCATATAGGTTCTCAAATAGTCCAACACCTTTCATGGATTTCTCGTATATGACTGTAATAAGTTATGGAATATATGCATTGTCAGTTACAGATGGCTCATCTTCATCCCTTGTAGCTTCAAGAATTGTTACAAATTTGTCATCCAACTCATCTTGAAGTTGAGTCGAGTGACTTTGTACTTTGTTATCCTTGATGTCTACAAATTAATTCTTACACTTGGAGACTTTTTTTATTTCCTTAATGAAAATCTATTCTTGCTCATCATGGCACAACTCAAAAGTTTCTTCATCATCTTTACTTAAAGTGCTCTCATCATCCCATATACTTTCGCCTTATGCTAGTTACATTGAGCAATTCATGGGTGCACACATTTGAAATTTTTGAAAGCATGCAATTTGACTTTCTGCAATTTCCCTAAAATGCTACTCATGCCTCCTTAGCCTTTCTTAAAGCCTCCTTAGCCTTTCTTGAACCATTTGCTTTGTTTTGTGATTAAATGAATTACTTTAACTTATCCTCCAAGTATTGTTGATTTTCTTTATTTCTTGAATGAAATTTTCCAACATTATCTCAAGATTCAACTTAGGTTCTTGTTGATAACTCCAAGTGTGATCCATACAACTTTTCTAAGATGGGTTGTAATAAGATGATGGAAGTGAATATGAATAATATGAGCAATGTGCCTCATTGTGATTCTCTTTACACCAATTACAAACCTAAAAAATAATATGAAAAATAATTAAATTGCATATATTCTACATTATATATAGGATCACATGTATTAGATCTCAAAAATTGATAAGAAAATTCATCATTATCCATGACAATTTATTTATCAATAAAACAAAGTGCTAGTCTAACAAAAAAGAAAACTTGTTAATATTGGTAACGCCATGTAATGACCTGATATTTTTAAATTATTAAAGTATATTTTGAGATTTGCAGTGTTAATAAAATTTTAAATTTTATTTATATATTATAATTATTTGTGAATATTATTCATTTATTTTATTCTAGATATTTTATTTATGTAAAATAATCTATTTTGGAGGTTTTATTATCTAAGAATATTTAAGTCATTCTCATTACTATTATTTTTAATAGTATTAGTGTTATTATTTTATTATTATTATTATTATTATTATTATTATTATTATTATTATTATTATTATTATTATTATTATTATTATTATTATTATTATTATTATTATTATTTTATTACTATTATGCATGTGATAGTATTATTATTATTATTATTATTATTATTATTATTATTATTATTATTATTATTATTATTATTATTATTATTATTGTGGTTATTATTAATATTATTATTTATATTGTTATTATTATTTAACTAGGGTTAATGTTAGTATTATAGTTAGTGTATTGGTTATTATTATATTATTATGTGTTGATGTTTGTGTTGTGTATATATATATGTATATATATGAATAATTAATTTTTTAGTTGATTGATATATATATATATATATATATATATATATATATATATATATATATATATATATAAAATATGCAAGACATTAAAATGGGCAATTCTTTTTCTCACTCCCTTCTATTTTCTTTCTTCTTCCTCACTGTGTTTCCCTCCCTCACCCGACACACCCAACACCACCCTAAACCACAGGAGCCACCACAGCCACCACCAGCGACCACCACCACCTCCAACTCCTCCCAAACATCGTCCTCCACCACCAGAAGCTTGCTGGAGTGCCAAAAATTACAGGAACTGAGAGTGACACTATTTTTATCGATGAAGTTTTCGGCCACAAGAGCTCTTGATTTTAGTGTATTTTGGAAACTCTAGCACCTATGAGTCTAGTTCCAAGCTTTGTTTGAGCTTAATCCTTCTTAATCTTGAGTTTTATCCAACTTTAGTTTAGGTGTTATTAGGGTTTAGATTTTTTTTTTTTGAATTATTAAGTTTGATCCATGAAGTTTTGCTTTGATATTGTTGTTGTATATAGCTTAATCTATTCAATTATATATATATTTTTATTTTTTTGAATTATTTTGAATTATGGTTATTTTTGAATATTTTAATATTAAAAATGGATTTTTGATAATTATGTTAATTAATTATTTTGGATGGAAATTTGGTTAAATTAGTGTTATTAATTTAAGTTATTAATTTTAGTAGTGATAAAATAATTTTTGGTAATTTTGTATAATTTTTGAATAATTTTTAGTATTATGTGAATATTGGATTTATGAGTTAATTATGTATTTTGTTGAAATTATAGTTAAATAATATTTTAAATGATTTTAGAATTTTATATGGTATTAAAATAATTTTTACAAATTATTTACTATTTTTAACTAATTAATACTAATTTTTGAAAATTATATTCAAATAATAAATTATTTACCATTTTTGTAATTAAATGGGTTTTTAAGTATTTTTATTATATATTTAAACTATTTGAGTAATTAAATGTGAATTTGACTATTTTATAATGAATAATTGTAAAATTGGATTTTATTAATATTATATAAATTATTTGAGATTTTTATTTAATTAATGTGAAAATAATTATATTTAGTGTTTTGATGTTTAAATAAAATATATTGTGGCATTTTAATTATTTTATGGATTTTTAAGGATTTTAATATATTTTTATTTAAAATTTATTTTTTTATTGTGAATTATGAACCTCGATTGGAAATTGTGTAGTTTGGGGTCCCAACTTGAGGTTTTGAGCACTCTATATTTAGAAGTGTATTTTCTTACAGGATCGGTTCTATTTTTCAGCAGAGAGATGTTCATTTTATAGAGGAGACTTTATCGAATTTTTGATAGAATTCTCGTAAAATGTGACGTCGGGTCGATCATGAGTTTTTGTATTTTGATTGAGTTTTGATTCTTAGATCGAATCTTCCTTTAGAATTCTTAGAAGTATGAGTTAGGAATTATTTTGATATTATTATTATTTATTTTCTAGTTGTGCCGAGCTCAAAGTCTATCGGACCAAGCCCATCGAGTCTATCTCGTGGAGCACAAACCTGTGAGTTATTATTTTATATAAGTGGTATATGTTTAGTATATAAGTGGTATATCATTTTTAAATGATTGCCATTATATTTAAATTGTGCAATTTAGTATTTTCCATTAAATTACGATTTATTGAAGGATATCAATAGAATGTGCTACCTAGTGAGCTACGCTATAACTGTTGCACAACAATACGGTAGAATTAAGTTGGAAATATGGTATTTAATCGTGAATGAGAATATTGTGATTGGTGGTTATTGGAAAGGATGACTATGGATCCTCGGTTGATCTAATGTACTCGGCGCCAGTCTACTACCTTGAGTTGGACAAATGAATATTTGGAGTATTGATTAAGCCTGTTGGCTATTGATTGAGTTTACGAATATATTAGGGTTCTATTTGATCCTTCACCTAAATAAATGTTTTCTGCATTTATTATATATAAAATTGGATTTGAGCATTTGTGTGAAGTGCCTGTATATATATACTGATGATTGATTGTATATGACATTAGAAGGTGCGTGTATATATATTCTAATAATTTACTCAGTGAGGTCTGATCCCCTCTCAAGCATTTTTTTAAGGAGAGTCTTCTTCGTCAAATTGTACTAGTAGTGCTTTACACCAGTCTTCTTCAGCCCTGGCTAGATTATGTAATTTATTTATCTGAACTTTTAGTGTACTCTAAAAACTGCAATAGTAGTATATTGTATTTGTAGTATGATATTTTGGTTTTGAAACCTGTTTCTGAATATTGTATGAATATATTTTTATTTTATAAAATAAGATTTGAGTATTTATTTTATATTAATTAAAAATTTTAATTTTGATATATTTTTATTTATTTATTGCATGTGTTTTTATTTTTAAGGCTTGTTACGGGTTCTGGATTCGAAAGAATTCTCGTTCCCTAACGGCAGTCATAACTCCTAGTTTGAGTCATGACAAAGTTGGTATCATAGCTAGGTTATTAATGTTATGGACCTAGGTTTTCAGAGTTGTATTTTCTTTGAAACTACTGCAGTAAATTAGGTTTGACTATGTCTTTGAAAAGTCTTTATTGCTTTTTGAAAATTTGAGTAACCCTTAGGTTGTTTGTTTATTATCTGTTTACTATCTGTGATTATTTGTTTGGCTGTTGTTCTTTTCCATTTATGGCAAGCCCATGTCACTCCATCAGTCGATGAGACCGATGATGAAGAGTCAGCTTGGCATAGGGGTAGAGGTGGATCTATTAGGCTAGATGATCACCATAGACAGTAGAAACAACAGAATGATGAACTTGTGGCTTGAGATTTTGATGATGCTGCCCATGCACTAGGGGTTTCGCAAGGTGCAGTGTCGATACCTTCGTTCGTACAGCAGATGCAGCCTCTATTTTAGCAAAGAGCTTAAAATATGTCAATTCTACGTATATTTCATGTTTTGAATCTTGTTGATTTTCACGTCTTTTCAAGTGAGGTGAATGCAAATTACTTCTAACATAGAGATAATATATATTGCTAAGCAGTCCTTTCAAGTTAAAGTTGTGATTCCAGTTTTAGCCCCCACTATACCTATATAGTATAGGGGTAGGTCAAAGGTAGTTGTAACTCAAAGACCAAGTAGTTATTATTAGAGGTACAAGCAGCCTTTGAACTCAAACTTACAGCATTTGTGGTTGGGATAGCCAGGGTTAATGAGGGCTTTATAGCACTTAACCAAGCATGCCAATTATTTTGAATATGCTTTGATGAAGGAATCAAAAGATGTTTAATATAGACACAACATTTTTGTACTCTTTGATGGTGAAGTTATTAGTTCTGATTACAACACATGGTTGGAGTTAAAGAGTGACTTCTAAGATACTCCCATCCACCTTCAAGGAGGGATAATTACATTTGGCAACTATTGCATAGAGTAAGAAAAGAGCGTTCAGTTAAGAAGAATACCCGTGAACTCTTCAATCTGTTGCATTATGCTGTAGATATGATATTGTATAAGTGGAGTCTGGTAGAACTGTATGTTGTAGGATTAAGTTCAATATATTAGCATATGAGCTGAGGATTAAAATTTAGAGAGTTATTTATGGATTTAGTCCTTTTGGGTGTAATTAAGTTTGATGTGATTTTGGAATGGATGAGTTATCTTAGCACTATGCCATAGTTAATTGTTGGAGTAAAGAGGTGATTTTTAGAATTTAGAATGGTGAAGAATTTAAGTTTGTAGGTGATAAGAGTTATGCACCTCAGAATCTTATCTCCGCTATCACGGCTAGGGAGATGCTGAGGAAGGGTTGTTAGGGATATTTAGTAGTGGTCAAATACACTACAGTGGAGAACACTTCTATTTTAGATGTCCTTGTAGCTTATGAGTTGCCAAGTTTACCACCTCATAAAGAAATTGAATTTTGTATAGATGTGGTTCCAGGCATAATTCCTATTTTAATGTCGTCTTATAAAATGGTTTCTACAAAGTTAAAGGAATTGAAGGAGCTATTACAGGATTTGTTAGACAGGGTTTTGTTAAGCCTAGTGTTTCTCCTTGGGGTACACCAGTCTTGTTTGTGAAGAAGAATAATGGTATATTGAGATTATGCATTGATTACAGAGAGCTGAATAAGGTGGCAATGAAGAACAAGTATCCTTTCTTGAGGATAAATGATCTGTTTGATCAACTTCATGGTGCATAATTCTTTTCTAAGATTGACTTGAGGTTGGGTTATCATCAGTTGTGAATCAGTGAAGCCGATATTCCTAAAATGGCATTCTGCACTCGATATGGCCATTATAAGTTTCTGGTGATATCATTTGGGTTGACTAATGCACCAGCTGCTTTTATAGACTTGATGAACAAGGTATTCATACCATATATGGATCAGTTTATGGTAGTCTTCATTGATAATACACTGGTGTATTCGAAGAGTATAGAAGAGCACATATATTACTTGAGGACAATACTGCAGACATTGAGAGAACATCAGCTTTATACTAAATTCTCGAAGTATTATATCTAGATGGAGAGTGTTACATTCCTTGGACACGTAGTGTCTAAAGATGGTATTCAGGTTGATCTACAGAAGATAGAGGCAGTGTCTGAGTGGCCTAAATCGACAATAGTCATGGAGATTCAGAGTTTTTTTGGGTTTGGCTGGGTATTATAGGAGGTTTGTGCAAGATTTATCTAGAATTATAACTCCTATGACTCACTTAACTTATAAGAATGTGAAATTTGTGTGGTCAGATGCTTATGAGAATAATTTTCAGTTACTGAAGGAGAAGTTGACCACAGTTCTAGTTTTGGATTTGCTTAATGGAGTAGATAAATTCACTGTGTATTGTGATGCCTCTAAAGTCGGCCTAGGTTGTGTGTTGATACAAAATGGAAGGGTGGTAGCTTATGCTTTGAGGTAGTTGAAGAAGCATGAATAGAATCATCCTACTCATGACCTAAAGATGGGTGCAATAATCTTTGCTCTTAAGATTTGAAGACATTATTTGTACGGGGTGACTTGTGAGATATTCATTGATCACAAGAGCCTTAAGTACATTTTTCAGTAGAGAGATATGAACTTGAGGCAGATGAGACTATTAGAACTCCTTAAGGACTATAATTGCGAGATTTTTTATCATCAAGGCAAGGTTAATGTGATAGCAGATGCCTTGAGTAGGAAGTCTTCATGCAGTTTTGCTCATATTAGTATGGAGAGGAGATTGTTGATCTAAGAGTTGCATGAGTTAATGGATCAAGGTCTAATGATGAAGATTAGCAGGTCAGGAGGACTGTTAGCTCAATTTAGAGTCCAATCAGTACTGAGAGATAGGATTAAGGCTACTCAGGGCCGAGATCCTATTTTGGCAAAGCTTAAAGAGAATGTTGGTGCAAGGAAGTTCATTGATTTCACTTTCAATGATGAAGGTGTTTTGTGGATCGGTGGTTGATTGTACATTCCTGATGTGGATAATTTAAGAGAAGATATCCTTGAGGAAGCGCATTCTACAGACTACAACGTACATCCAGGTGTCACTAAGATGTACCACAACACCAGAGATTTATATTGGTGGGATGGACTGAAGAAGGACGTAGTTGATTATATTTCTAAGTGCTTGACTTGTCTGCAGGTGAAAGCTAAATATCATAAGCCTTCTGGGAAGCTTCAGCCATTTCCTATTCCTAAGTGGAAATAGGAGAGAGTTGCTATGAGTTTTGTGGTTGGGTTACCTCATTCGAAGGATAGATATAATTCCATCTAGGTGATTATAGATAGGTTGACCAAGTCTGCTCATTTATTGCCTGTTAAAGCTACCTATTATGTAGCTAACTTGGGGAAGCTGTATGTTAAGCATATTGTGTGCCTTCATGGTGTTCATGTGTCTATTGTATCCGATAGGGGTTTAGTGTTTACCTCTTATTTTTGGCAGAAGTTGCAGGAAGTAATGGACACTGGGCTTGATTTCAGTACTGCTTTTCACCCTTAGACAGATGGTCAAACTGAAAGGACAGTCCAAACACTTAAGGATATATTGAGGATGTGTGTATTGGATCTTGTAGGTAGCTGGGATGATCATTTGCTGCTTGTTGAGTTTGCATATAATAACAATTATCATAGCAGTATTAGGATGGCACCGTATGAGGCTTTGTACGAAAGGAAGTGTAGATCCCCTCTGCGTTAGGATGAGATTTGAGAGAGAGCATTAACTGGACCTGAGATTGTTCAGGATGCAGCAAAGAAAGTTACTGTGATTAGAAGGAGGTTAGAGACCGCAGTTAGCAGATAGAAGAGCTATGCAGATTCGAGACACAGAGATGTTGACTTTCAGGTTGGAGACTATGTGTTTCTGAATGTGTCTCTGATAAAGGGTGTGATGAGATTTGGTAGGAAAAGGAAATTAGCATCAAGATATGTTAGACCATTCGAGATTTTGGAGAGAGTGGGCATGGTTGCATATCGGTTGGCTTTGCCTCTGAATTTATCTTAAGTGCATCCAGTATTCCATATCTCGATGCAGAGGAAGTATATTTCAGACCCTTCACATATGTTGCAACCTGACAGTGTGGAAGTGAACGAAGACCTGACATACGAGGAGGAACCAGTTGTAATAGTGGACCATCAAGTTCATCAATTGCATTCGAAGCATATTCTGATGGTCAAGGTGTTGTGGCGAAGCAACAATGTGAAAGAGCACACTTTGGAGACAGAAGCTGGGATGCAAGTTGCTTAACCTTATCTCTTTCCTCAATAAATTCTTGTTTATGTTCTTTTATTTGAATTCAAGGATGAATTCTTGTAAGGGGGAAGATTATAATGACTCAATATTTTTAAATTATTAAAGCATATTTTGAGATTTGCAGTGTTAATAAAATTTTAAATTTTATTTATATATTATAATTATTTGTGAATATTATTCATTTATTTCATTCTAGATATTTTATTTACATAAAATAATCTATTTTGAAGGTTTTTATTATTTAAGAATATTTAAACCATTCTCATTGCTATTATTATTAATAGTATTAGTGTTATTATTTTATTGGTATTATTATTATTATTATTGTTATTATTATTATTATTATTGTTAGTATTGTTATTATTTTATTACTATTATGCATGTGATAGTATTATTATTATTATTATGGTTATTATTAATATTATTATTTATATTGTTATTATTATTTAACTAGGGTTAATGTTAGTATTATAGTTAGTGTATTTGTTATTATTATATTATTATGTGTTGATGTATGTGTTGTGTATATATATATGTATATATATGAATAATTAATTGTTTAGTTGATTGATTGATATATATATATATATATATATATAATATGCAGGACATTAAAACGGGCAATTCTTTTTCTCTCTCCCTTCTATTTTCTTTCTTCTTCCTCATTGTGTTTCCCTCCCTCACCCGACACACCCAGCACCACCCTAAACCATTGGAGCCACCACAGCCACCACCAGCGACCACCACCACCTCCAACTCCTCCTAGACGTCGTCCTCCACCACCAGAAGCTTGCCGGAGCGCCGAAAATTATAGGAACTGAGAGTGACACTATTTTTACCGGTGAAGTTTCTGGCCACAAGAGCTCTTGATTCTAGTGTCTTTTGGAAGCTCTAGCACCTATGAGTCTAGTTCCAAGCTCTGTTTGAGCTTAATCCTTCTTGATCTTGAGTTTTATCCAACTTTAGTTTAGGTGTTATTAGGGTTTCAATTTTTTTTTTGAATTATTAGGTTTGATCCATGAATTTTTGCTTTGATATTGTTGTTGTATATAGCTTAATCTATTCAATTATATATTTTTTTATTTTTTTTGAATTATGGGTATTTTTGAATATTTTAATATTAAAAATGGATTTTTGATAATTATGTTAATTAATTATTTTGGATGGAAATTTGGTTAAATTAGTGTTATTAATTTAAGTTATTAATTTTAGTAGTGATAAAATAATTTTTGGTAATTTTGTATAATTTTTGAATAATTTTTAGTATTATGTGAATATTAGATTTATGAGTTAATTGTGTATTTTTGTTGAAATTATAGTTAAATAATATGTTTCAAATGATTTTAGAATTTTATATGGGATTAAAATAATTTTACTAATTATTTACTATTTTTAACTAATTAATACTAATTTTTGAAAATTATATTCAAATGATAAATTATTTACTATTTTTGTGATTAAATGAGTTTTTAAGTATTTTTATTATATATTTAAACTATTTGAGTAATTAAATGTGAATTTGACTATTTTATATTGAATAATTGTAAAATTGGATTTTATTAATATTATATAAGTTATTTGAGATTTTTATTTAATTAATGTGAAAATAATTATATTTAGGGTTTCGATGTTTAAATAAAATATATTGTGGCATTTTAATTATTTTATGGATTTTTAAGGATTTTAATGTATTTTTATTTCAAATTTATTTTTTTATTGTGAATTGTGAACCTCAGTTGGGAATTGTGTAGTTTGGGATCCCAACCCGAGGTGTTTAGCACTTTGTATTTTAGAAGTGTATTTTTTTATAGGATCGGCTCTACTTTTCAATAGAGAGATGTTTGTTTTATAAAGGAGACTTTGTCGAATTTTTGGTAGAATTATCGTAAAACGTAACATCGGGTCAATCATGAGTTTTTATATTTTGATTGAGTTTTGATTCTTAGATCGAATCTTCCTTTAAAATTTTTAGAAGTGTGAGTTAGGAATTATTCTAATATTATTATTATTTATTTTCTAGTTGCGCCAAGTTTGAAGCCTATTGGACCAGACCCGTCGAGTCTATCTCGTAGAGCGCAAACTTGTGAGTTATTATTTTATATATACATTGCATGTAGATACATGATTATGAGTTTTCATGTTTTGACATAAGTTTTACAATTCTATAAGCTGATAAATCATGCAACTTTCATTGTCTCCAATCTATCCACATACATGCAAACAATTGGGCCCTTAATGGAATACAAGACATTAAGCACAACTCATACAAATTGATTGAAAATCAAATCATTAATAAGAAATAAAAATCTTAACAAGTATTAACTAGCTACTCCAAAATCAAACTCTAATTAATTTAGCTATTCATAAGAAAAGAAAAAGAAGAAAAGATAAAACTCATTAAAAGCACGCTTTAATCTTTAATCCTTGTTAAACTCTTCAATTGCACACTTCGCCTCCCTTGGCGACGGTCCTCCACCCTGAATGGCTCCTTTGTATCCTCCTTTATAGGAAAAGTCTAATGGAAAAACTACTCACACTTGAATTTCTAATTGTCTACCAAAAAGGAATATTTTTTTGCTCGACATGGGCTAAGCATAAAATCGTGCTTAAACTATGCTGATTTTCTTATATTCCTTCAATTCACACCGAAGAGGGCACGATTTTGTGCATGCCCGTGCTCTATCCTATGTTGCAACTCCTTTAATTCTCGTGGTTGACATGGCTTCCAATATGGTTGTGCTTAAACCATGCTGCCTTAATTCTTCTTCCAGAACATGAAATGGGCACAAGCACACCTAGTCATGGCCATGTTCAGCATTCATTGACTATTTAGGTTTCCTTTTCAATCTTTCCTACAAAAAGGGGAAACTCTTATTAATATCAATTAAAAACTCCAAATAAACTAAAAGCAAATAGGAAACTAGAATGAATGTCCAACTTAAATAAATGCATAATTAAACCAAAATTCTTCCTAATTACTACTAACTATTTATTCAAAATTCATTAAAATTCAACTCAAGAACATGTGTAAAATTACACACAATAATATATTAATTTAAATTTACATTACTTAATGTTAATATTATGTAATGTTTCTTATTACGTCATACATGTATCATTAGTATTATATAATATTGCTAAATTGTTATAGAACGTAAAAATTACTTTATAGTATCAAAACTACGTAGGTTTGGAGTTTTGTTGTTATAGATAAATTGTTTTTTAATTATTTAATATTAATATTTATGATATGTATTATTTGTTAGTTAGAGATATTATGTTATTTATATTTTAATTTTAATTTACATTACTTAATATTAATATTTATATAATGTTTCATATTACTTAATACATATATCATTAGTATTATACAAATAATGCTAAATTATTAAACAACATTAAAATTGCTTTATAGTATCAAAACTATGTAGTTTTGAATCAAAACTACGTATCTTTGGAGTTTTGTTGTTATATATAAAAAGTGTTTTAATTAGTTAGTATTAATATTTATGATATGTATTATTTGTTAGTTATAGATATTATGCTATTTATTTATTAATTTAAATTTACATTACTTAATATTAATATTTATTTATTACTTGAAATTTGCATTATTTAATATTAATACTTATATATCACTTTAAGAACTTGTGTGAACATTTGCTTGTTTAGGATAAAAGTTTGATTGTTGTGAAAGTCGAGAAGAGCCTGTTGATCAGGCGATGCCTCTTCATAGAGGCATCCCTCCTGTCAATGAGGCGATTGCCTCATTTACAGGTCGACCAGCTGTTTGGCTCTTCTGTCTTTATGAAATTCCGCATAAGGTTCACTTCACATGCTCTTTCGGCCTTTATACATAATTATTTCATTGCATAATGATAATTATCTTGGTTATTTGAGAGTTTCTTTAACTTATGACATGAAAACCTTTTTTGGAACATTATTTGTAAATATTGTTATAGATAATGTCGTGTTTTACAAGGGGAAGCTATCCGTATGTTTATTGCAGGAATTACTTGATGATCCACATCATTGAGTAGTCACTTTCATTAGCTAATTTCTTAAAGCATTGTGCTTGTGTAAATAGTTTATTACTAGTTTACTTTTGGTATATGTATGATTTATTTTCTGTATATTATCCTTTTATTTCATTCAAAAGCATAGTAATCCTTAATCCCTTTCCCTTTTGGTTTGAATGAATGGTTGTGAATATTGATTATTTATCTTGCTTATGATAAATGATGGGACTAAATGCATGAAAATAATTAATGTGCAAATCCAGATTTAATTCTAAAATTTGAAAATTCTTTGAAGGAAACAAAAATCTGCGTGTTAATAAAGAAATAATTAAAGGTAATAAAATACAAAACACAAACGGAGGCCAATTGCAAGGTTGGGTGAGCATTCAAATGCTCATACCTAGTTTTCAAACTCGTTCTCTGACTACGGCTTCTGGGAACCTCCGTGGAATGCAGTTGTTGTACAGTGTGTCCCAATTTTTATCGAGGTGGTGACTCCATTTCTGAATAGGCCCAAGACCTATATCGTATTTCCAAGTGGGCCTCGAGCCCACATAGTATCGTGATTGCTAATCACTTGGGCGCGCATTCAAGTGGTTCAAGGCTATGAACCAAATGCAGATGATGATGAAGGAGAAGGGCATTGTCGCCTCCCTAGATTATGTCGATCTGAATCTAGAAAGGGAAAATGAACCGTTAACTCATAAATTTAAATTCGATGATATAAATAAATACTCTGGTGCCGAGGATCTCCATTTGCATTTGAAACAGTATGTGACTTATATAAAAGCCACTGAGTTGACTAAGAGCCAGATCATCAAACAGTTCCTTATGTCACTAGAGGGAGCACCGATCCTTTAGTATTACACTTTAGAACCACATGTTCAATCATATTGGAAGGAACTATGTACCACTTTTATAAAGCAATATGGCCTCAATGTTCAGTTGGAGGTGTCCCTGAGAGATCTACAGAACACCAAGCAAAACTTTAATGAGTCCTTTGTTGATTACCTAACTCACTGGAGGGGAAAGCTATCTTTGATGAGGCATAAGCCTGCTGAGTTAGATCAATTAGTCTTAGCAATAGAGGGGTGTGTCCCAGAATTGTCTAGAAAGTTGAGAGATTTGAGGATTAGAAACTTCAAAGAATTATACACGTTTGGGGTCCAAACCTTAATTTTTATTACATAGATTACATAGATGAAGGTTTAGGAAAAAGAACCTTAATTTTTATACTCTAAATTTTTTCAGATTCATATTCATCCTGAGGACCATGAGAAAACCACTTTCACTTGTCCCTATGGCATTGATGACCTTAAAGGGATTGAGTTTGTCTGTATGTGTTAAATTAAATAAGATATACGTGCTATAATTTTTATTTTATTATTGTTTAGGAAAAAGAACCTCAATTTGCTTTCATAAAGGTTTGGAAATAGACCAAGACCTGGATTGTACTCGATTTTAGTGAGAATTTACCCTAAAATGGGTAAACATGGACTGTACAAATGAAGGCTGATGGACTGTACAGATAAAGGGGCATGGATTGTATAAATGAAGGTCTTATTTATACTAATCAAGGTATTTAGACTGCACATATTAAGTGCTAGGTTTGAATGTTTTCGCTTTAAATTAAATAAAATATATGTGCTATAATTTTCATTTCATTATTTTTTAGGAAAAAGATCTTTAATTTGCTTTCATAAAGGTTTCATGTACACACTACTGAGAAGAATTAGGGACCATAGGAAAATAATAGGATATACCATTGATGACCTTAAAGGGATTAGGTTTGTATATATTCATGTTAAATTAAATAAGATATATGTGCTAAAGGTTTAGAAATAGATCAAGACCTGGATTGTACTCGATTTTGGTGAGAATTGCCATAAAATGGGAAAACATGGACTGTACAGATAAAGGTACATGGACTGCATAGATGAAGGTCTAGGAAAAAGAACCTCAATTTTTTATTTCATTATTGTTTGGGAAAACGAACCTCAATTTGCTTTCATAAAGGTTTGAAAACCAACCAGACCTGGATTGTACTCAGTTTAGGTGAGAATTACTTAACGCCTGAACTGACCTTAAGACGCGGCCTTTGAGGATTCATACCTGAACAAACCTGTGAAAATGCCGTTTAGCCACTCTGGGCATCAAGCATGGTATTATTCCCTTTTATACAATTTTTTGTTTAGCAGTGAGCCTAGATGCTTTGAGGGATAACCTAATAAGAGCTTATTTGTGGTCTATAAGAAGTTCTCCTTTCTCTGAGTACTTGATTATTGAATTCATCTAATTCAAGAGTTCTAGGTTTCGTCTGTACAGATGAAGGTCTCGTCTGTACAGGTATTTGGACTGCGCAGATTAAGCTCTGGGTTCGTATGTATTCGCTTTAAATTAAATAAAATGTACGTACAATAATGTGCTATAATTTTTATTTCGTTCTTGTTTAGGAAAAAGTACCTCAATTTTCTTTCATAAAGGTTTCATGTACACGCTACTGAGGAGAATCAGGGACTATAGGAAAATAATAGGATATACCTTTGATAACTTTAAAGGGATTGGGTTTGTATGTATTCATGTTAAATTAAAGAAGATATATGTGCTAAAGGTTTGGAAATAGATCAAGACTTGGTACTCAGTTTTGGTGAGAACTGCCATAAAATGGGTAAACATGGGCTGTACAGGTGAAGGTACATGGACTGTACATATGAAGGTTTAGGAAAAAGAACCTCAATTTTTTATTTCATTATTGTTTGGGAAAAAGAACCTCAATTTGCTTTCATAAAGGTTTGGAAACAGACAAGGACCTGGATTGTACTCGGTGTCTGTGAGAATTGCCATGGGTAAATATGGACTGTACAAATGAAGATGCATGGATTGTACAGATGAAGGTCTCATCTATACAAATCAAGGTGTTTGGATTGTGCAAATTAAGCTCTAGGTTCATATGTATTCACTTTAAATTAAATAAAATGTACGTGCTATAATTTTTATTTCATTCTTGTTTAGGAAAAAGAAACTCAATTTGCTTTCTTAAAGGTTTCATGTACACGCTACTGAGGAGAATCAGGGACTATAGGAAAATAATAGGATATAACATTGATGACTTTAAAGGGATTGGGTTTGTATGTATTCATATTAAATTAAATAAGATATACGTTCTAAAGGTTTAAAAACATATCAAGACTTGGATTGTACTCGGTTTTGGTGAGAATTGCCATAAAATGGGAAAACATGGACAGTACAGGTGAAGGTACATAGACTACACAGATGAAGGTTTAGGAAAATGAACCTTAATTTTTCTACTCTGGATTTTTTTAGATTCCTATTCATCCTGAGGATTAGGAGAAAACCACTTTCACTTGTCCCTATGGCATTGATAACCTTAAGGGATTGGGTTTGTATGTATGTGTTAAATTAAATAAGATATATGTGCCATAATTTTTATTTCATTATTGTTTTGGAAAAAGAACCTTAATTTTTTTATTTCATTATTGTTTGGGAAAAAGAACCTCAATTTGCTTTCATAAAGGTTTGGAAACCGACCAGACCTGGATTGTACTCGATTTAGGTAAGAATTAATTGACGCCCGAATTGACCTTGAGATGCGGCCTTTGAGGATTCATACTCGAACAAACCTGTGAAAATGTTGTTTTGCCACTCTGGGCGTCAAGCATGGTATTATTCTCTTTTATATAATTTTTTGTTCAGCAATGTGAGCCTAGATGCTTTAAGGGATAACCTAATAAGAGCTTATTTGTAGTATGTAGGAAGTTCTCCATTCTTCGAGTACTTGATTATTGAATTCATCTAATTTAAGAGTTCTAGGTTTCGTCTGTACATATGAAGGTCTTGTATGTACAGATCAAGGTATTTGGATTGCGCAGATTAAGCTATGGGTTCGTATGTATTCACTTTAAATTAAATAAAATGTACGTGCAATAATGTGCTATAATTTTTATTTCATTCTTGTTTAAGAAAAAGAACCTCAATTTACTTTCATAAAGGTTTCATGTACACGCTACTGAGGAGAATCAGGGACCATAGGAAAATAATAGGATATACCATTGATGACCTTAAAGGGATTAGGTTTGTATGTATTCATGTTAAATTAAAGAAGATATACATGCTAAAGGTTTGGAAATAGATCAAGACTTGGATTGTACTCAGTTTTGGTAAGAATTTCCATAAAATGGGTAAACATAGGCTTTATAGGTGAATGTAGATGGACTGCACAGATGAAGGTTTAGGAAAAAGAACCTCAATTTTTATACTCTAGATTTTTTCAGATTCCTATTCATCCTGAGGACCATGAGAAAATCACTTTCACTTATCCCTATGGCATTGATGACCTTAAAGGGATTGGGTTTATATGTATGTGTCAAATTAAATAAGATATACGTGCTATAATTTTTATTTTATTATTGTTTGGGAAAAAGAACCTCAATTTGCTTTCATAAAGGTTTAGAAATAAACCAAGACCTGGATTGTACTCGGTTTTGGTGAGAATTGCCCTAAAATGGGTAAACATGGACTGTACAGGTGAAGGTACGTGGACTGCACAGATGAAGGTCTAGGAAAAAGAACCTCAATTTTTTATTTCATTATTGTTTGGGAAAAAGAACCTGAATTTGCTTTCATAAAGGTTTAGAAACCGACCAGACCTGGATTGTACTCGGTTTAGGTGAGAACTGTTTGACGCCCGAATTGACCTTAAGACATGGCCTTCAAGGATTCATACCCGAAAAAACCTCTGAAAATGCCATTTAGCCACTCCAGGTGTCAAGCATGGTATTATTCTTATTTATACATTTTTTTATTTAGCATTGTGAGCCTAAATGCTTTGAGGGATAACTTAATAGGAGCTTATTTATGGTATGTAGGAAGTTCTCCTTTCTCCGAGTACTTGATTATTGAATTCATCTAATTCAAGAGTTCTAGGTTTCATCTGTATAGATGAAGGTCTCGTATGTACAGATCAAGGTATTTGGATTACGCAGATTAAGCTCTGGGTTCGTATGTATTTGCTTTAAATTAAATAAAATGTACATGCAATAATGTGCTATAATTTTTCTTTCATTCTTGTTTAGGAAAAAGTACCTCAATTTGCTTTCATAAAGGTTTCATGTACACACTACTGAGGAGAATTAGGGACCATAGGAAAATAATAGGATATACCATTGATGGCCTTAAAAGGATTGGGTTTGTATGTATTCATGTTAAATTAAAGAAGATATACGTAATAAAGGTTTGGAAATAGATCAAGACCTGGATTGTACTCGATTTTGGTGAGAATTGCCATAAAATAGGTAAATATGGGTTGTATAGGTGAAGGTACATGGACTGTACAGATGAAGGTTTAGGAAAAAGAACTTCAATTTTTTATTTCATTATTATTTAGGAAAAAGAACCTCAATTTGCTTTCATAAAAGTTTAGAAACAGATAAGGACCTGGATTGTACTCAGTGTTGGTGAGAACTGCCATAAAATGGGTAAATATGGACTGTACAGATGAAGATGCATGGACTGTACAAATAAAGGTATCGTCTGTACAGATTAAGGTATTTGGACTACAAAGATTAAGCTCTGGGTTCGTATGTATTCACTTTATATTATATAAAATGTACATGCTATAATGTGCTATAATTTTTATTTCATTCCTGTTTAGGAAAAAGAACCTCAATTTCCTTTTCTAAAGGTTTCATGTACACACTACTGAGGAGAACCAGGGACCATAGGAAAATAATAGGATATACTATTGATGACCTTAAAGGGATTGGGTTTGTATGTATTCATGTTAAATTAAATAAGATATATATGCCAAAGGTTTGGAAATAGATCAAGACATGGATTATACTCGGTTTTGGTGAGGATTGCCATTAAATGGGTAAACATGGGCTCATGGACTCTACAAATGAAGGTCTCGTCTGTACAGATCAAGGTATTTAGATTGCGTAGACTAAGCACTGGGTTCGTATGTATTTGCTTTAAATTAAATAAAATTTACAAGCTATAATGTTCTAGAATTTTTATTTCATTCTTGTTTAGGAAAAGAACCTCAATTTGCTTTTATAAAGGTTTCATGTACATGCTACTGAGGAGATTGAAGGACCATAGGAAAATAATAGGATATACCATTGATGACCTTAAAGGGATTGGGTTTATATGTATGCATGTTAAATTAAAGAAGATATATATGATTAAGGTTTGGAAACAGATCAAGACATGGATTGTACTTGGTTTTGGTGAGAACTGCCATAAAATGGGTAAACATGGATTGTATAGGTGAAGGTACATGGACTGTATAGATGAAGGTTTAGGAAAAAGAACCTCAATTTTTTATTTCATTGTTGTTTGGGAAAAAGAACCTCAATTTGATTTCATAAAGGTTTAGAAATAGACAAGGACGTGGATTGTACTCGGTGTTAGTGATAATTGCCATTAAATGGGTAAATATGGATTGTACAGATAAAGATGCATGGACTGTACAGATGAAGGTGTCGTCTATACAGATCAAGGTATTTGGACTGCGCAAATTAAGCTCTGGGTTTGTATGTATTCGCTTTAAATTAAATAAAATGTACATGCAATAATATGCTATAATTTTTATTTCATTCCTGCTTAGGAAAAAGAACCTCAATTTGCTTTCATAAAGGTTTCATGTACACGCTACTGAGGAGAATTAGGGACCATAGGAAAATAATAGGATATACCATTGATGACCTTAAAGGGATTGGGTTTGTATGTATTCATGTTAAATTAAAGAAGATACACGTGCTAAAGGTTTGGAAACAGATCAAGACCTGGATTGTACTTGGTTTTGGTGAGAATTGCCATAAAATGGGTAAACATAGGTTGTATAGGTGAAGGTACATGGAATGTACAGATGAAGGTTTAGGAAAAAGAACCTCAATTTGCTTTCATAAAGGTTTAGAAATAGATAAGGACCTTGATTGTACTCAGTGTTGGTGAGAATTGCCATAAAATGGGTAAATATGGACTATACAAATGAAGATGCATGGACTGTACAGATGAAGGTGTCATCAGTACAGATCAAGGTGTTTGGATTGCGTAGATTAAGCTCTAGGTTTGTATCTATTCCTTTAAAATTAAATAAAATGTGCGTGCTATAATTTTTATTTCATTCTTGTTTAGGAAAAAGAACCTCAATTTGCTTTCTTAAAGATTTCATGTACACGCTACTGAGGAGAATTAAGGACCATAGGCAAATAATAGGATATACCATTGATGACCTTAAAAGAATTGGGTTTGTATGTATTCATGTGAAATTAAATAAGATATACATGTCAAAGGTTTGGAAACAGATCAAGACATGGATTGTACTCGATTTTGGTGAGGATTGTCATAATATGGGTAAATATGGACTGTACAGATGAAGATGCATAGACTGTATAGATGAAGGTCTCATCTGTAGAGATCAAAGTATTTGGACTGCGTAAATTAAGCTCTGGGTTCGTATCTATTCACTTTAAATTAAATAAAATGTACGTGCTATAATTTGCTATATTTTTTATTTCATTCTTGTTTAGGAAAAAGAACCTCAATTTGCTTTTTTAAGGGTTTCATGTACACGCTACTAAGGAGAATCAGGGACCATAGGCAAATAATAGGATATATCATTGATGACCTAGAGGGATTGGGTTTGTATGTATTCATGTTAAATTAAATAAGATATACATGCCAAAGGTTTGGAAACAGATCAAGACATTGATTGTACTCAGTTTTGGTGAGGATTGCCATAATGTGGGTAAACATGGGCGTATGGACTGTACAGATGAAGGTCTCATCTATACAGATCAATGTATTTAGATTGCACAGACTAAGCACTGGGTTCGTATGTTTTCACTTTAAATTAAATAAAATTTATGAGCTATAATGTGCTAGAATTTTTATTTCATTCTTGTTTAGGAAAAAGAACCTCAATTTGCTTTCATAAAGGTTTCATGTACATGCTACTGAGGAGAATCAGGAACCATAGGAAAATAATAGGATATACCATTGATGACCTTAAAGGGATTGGGTTTGTATGTATTCATGTTAAATTAAAAAAGATATATGTGCTAAAGGTTTGGAAATAGATTAAAACCTAGATTGTACTTAGTTTTGGTGAGAATTGCCATAAAATGGGTAAATATGGACTGTACAGGGGAAGGTACATGGACTGTACAAATGAAGGTTTAGGAAAAAGAACCTCAATTTTTTATTTCATTATTGTTTGGGAAAAAGAACCTAAATTTGCTTTCATAAAGGTTTAAAAATAGACAAGGACTTGGATTGTACTCGGTGTTGGTGATAATTGCCATAAAATGGGTAAATATGGACTGTACAGATGAAGATGCATAGACTGTACAGATGATGGTGTCGTTTGTACAGATCAAGGTATTTGGATTGTGCAGATTAAGCTCTGGGTTCGTATGTATTCACTTTAAATTAAATAAATTATACGTGTTATAATGTGCTATAATTTTTATTTCATTCTTGATTAGGAAAAAGAACCTCAATTTGCTTTCTTAAAGGTTAATGTACACACTACTGAGGAGAATCAAGGACCATAGGCAAATAATAGGATATACCATTGATGACTTTAAAGGGATTGGGTTTGTATGTATTCATGTTAATTTAAATAAGATATACATGGTAAAGGTTTGGAAACAGATCAAGACCTGGATTGTACTCGGTTTTAATGAGAATTGCCATAAAATGGGAAAACATAGATTGTACAGGTGAAGGTACATGGACTATATAGATGAAGGTTTAGTAAAAAGAACCTCAATTGTTATACTCTAGATTTTTTCAAATTCCTATTCATCCTAAGGGCCATAAGAAAACCACTTTCACTTGTCCCTATAGCATTAATGACCTTAAAGGGATTGGGTTTGTATGTATGTATTAAATTAAATAAGATATACATGCTATAATTTTTATTTCATTATTGTTTAGGAAAAAGAACCTCAATTTGCTTTCATAAAGGTTTGGAAACAGACCAAGACTTGGATTGTACTCGATTTTGGTGAGAATTGCCCTAAAATGGGTAAACATAGACTGTATTGATGAAGGCTCATGGACTGTACAGATGAAGGCGCATGGATTGTACAGATGAAGGTCTCGTCTGTACCAATCAAGGTATTTGGACTGCGTAGATTAAGCGCTGGGTTTGAATGTATTCGCTTTAAATTAAATACAATATATATGCTATAATGTGCTATAATTTTTATTTCATTCTTTTTAAGGAAAAAGAACCTCAATTTGCTTTCATAAAGGTTTTATAGAGAAACAGTGTTTCCAGTGTTAGTTATGTTTTATCAAGAATCAATACTTGAGATGAGGTCATATGATAAAACTATTAAAGTATAATTAAACCTTAACTCTAGGCTATATTGGGATCTTCTAATGAAAGAATTTTAGTGCACAATAATTATGACCAAAAGGGTTCGTGTAAATCAATATATGCATTCATATCTAATTGGATAGTTGTGATATCGATACTGGAAGTTACTCACAACTTATGAGAACTAAATGTGTATAATTGGGATTTTCACATTTAGACTTAAAAGAATTTCAAATAATATCATGAGTTGATGTTATATTCTCATTGCCAATTAGACATGAACCTAGTAAATCACACCTAAAAGAGTTTTGCCAAATCACCATTTAAATTAATATAATTATTGATTAAAGAGTTTAATTAATTAATTAATTAAGATTAATGGAATTGGATTTATACTTTAAGCAATGATTTTAGCATATCATGAAATCTAATTCCAATAAGAGTCTAATTGTTAATTTATATTTAATTAATATAAGATATTAATTAAATTAATAATAATATATGTTATTAATTAAATTATTAAATTTAATATGAGATATTAAATTATTAATAATTAAATTAATAATAATGGACAATTGTTGACTTTGGGTAAGATAAGGTTGCACTGATTAAATATCTACATCATTTCTTATGCACTGGTTAGATGAATTACACAAATTGCTAATTACCATGCAAGGTGGCTTACTAATGATGTAGTTAATAAAGTTAACTACTTGTTCAATTTGTGCACATTTATCTTAACTAATTTTTCTTTATGCATATATCCTTAGAAGAATTCTAAGATATATAAATAATATATGTAAAGAATTGCATTAATGAGATTAATGTAAGTTATTGCTTTGAGAAAGTGTGTAGAGATTTTAGAAAGTAAATATACCAAAAGGAAACAACATATGCCAAACATATACTCTTTAGTTCTTATAAAAGAATTAAGTTAGTGCAAATCTTTAAGGGTCGTTTAGATAGGACACTAGCTACTAAGCTTAATCAAGTAAGAAGGTAATTAACAAAGCTTTGGTATTTCAAGTTAGAGGCCTAATACTTAAGAGGCTAAGCATATGATTCATCATCAAATTAAGAGTTTATAAATTTTCTTAAAATTATTTTTTCCTAGCTTCATGTTCATATATATTGTTTTGCTATTTAGTTATATGTAACATGCAAAATAGATCTTTGGGAATGAAATTCTTCATATTATGAAGGGTTATGTAAAGTAAAATCTTTGAAATTTTACTCTACTTACATTTGGGGTAAACAAACATGTTCCTAACATTTAAGTTGCATAACTAATTCCTTCATTAATCACCTCACAGCAAATCACACTCATCGCATATGTAAATGGGGGGTTTAGCGCATGCCCAAGATTTTAGTAACCACGAAACTGTTTAGGCTCAAGGCCTTAAAGAACACACTAACCACTGTCACAAAGACATGGCGTGGAGATGAGGAGTCGCCAACCAGGGTAATAACTGGGACAAATAAAAAAGGTGGTACTTGATTCTCTAAAAGAAAGCTAGCACCACAACTAGGAGATTCTGAATATGGAATACTAACTTCTCTTAGTCTCGTGTTCATTTAGAATAATTTTATAAATTTTATCCTCTAATTACATGCAATTTTATTAAACCCTAATTAACATCCATCTAACCCAAAAGGCAACAAGTCAATAAAATTACAAGTAAAAATGCATAAAAAAGGCAATGTCCTTATGTCTAAACTATGTTTATTTTATTTTATAAGTTAGCTAAATCTACATATTTTATTTACAAGTGAAATGGACTTAAAGGTGGGCCTACAATTTTATTAATAGTGAGTCTAGATCTATTTATTTTAGTCTGTCTAAGATATGGGCTTAAGTCTATTCAATTTTAAAGGAAAATTAAATCAGTGGGCCTAAGTCTAACTTGGTTTTATTTTAAATGAAATATAAGCCTAGGTCTATTTATATTTTAAAAGAAAGGAATTTAACCGAGCTAAGTCTAAATAAATTTTAATTAACTAAGTGGGCTTAAAATCTAATTAATCTAATGGGTCTAAGTTGATTTTAATCATTTAAAGCCTTAAACTATTTTTAAGCCTATTTATTAAGTGGGTTAAACCTAAACGTGGGCTTAGGGCCCAAAAGGATAAAAACATAAAAAATAAGCCCAAAATAAATAAAATACAAAAAATGGATCAAACAAACATTATAGTGATTTCCTAAAAATCCTAAATTAATTACATGCAAACCTTAAATTTAGATATGAACATCATTGATTTTAATTGATTTTTACCCAATTGAACCTAATTACTAATTGATTTTAAATGCAGAAAATTAAATCTATTACTATTCTCACTAATGGGGCTATTACAAACTACATACAAAAATTAAAATAATTATACATCACTGAATTAAAAAATTACACAGGATACCAAAATACAAAATTAAAATTAAAATCCTAATATCTAGTGGAAGACAACACAGGTCCTTCCATGGCATTACATGGACCTTTTATTTGTCAAAACATAAGCAGTATCCTCCTCAATCCACATGCAGACATTGAAAATAAAAAGCATAAAAGTAGTTAGATTAGTAGTGAAATTAAACAATTAAAACAATAACAAAAATAAAAGAAACAAATCATAAAAAGAAAATAATAGAAAAGAAATGAAATAAAAAAGAATAGAAAAAAAACACTGATGCTATGCAAATGCCCTTTTTGAGCCCCTCAGATTGGATTATCACCGTTGAAATTGAAGTATTGTTGATTCTGGATTGGGATATGATTGCTTTCGAAAACTTTAGTATCCAAAATTAGGGTTTTCTTTTTTGCACTCGTCGTCTCTCTGTTTTTTCTTTCATCTTTTTTCAGTGTCTCTCGGTCCCTCTATGAGTAAAAATCTTCCCCCCAAAGAAAAGTCCTTTTCGCACGTATGCAGAGTCTACTTGCGTACTGACTTCCTCTTTCAAAGGAACAGACTCATCTCATCTGATATGATGATAGAGTCTATTTTTTATTTCAAAAACTTACGCATTTAAAAACCTTATTAGATAATAATAAAAATAAAATTGAATTTACAACCAATCAAAACACTGAAAAAATCGGTAAAAATACGCAAAAAAAAAATAGGACTTTTATGCGTCGACATTGTGCAATACTGATTGACATTGCCTAATGTCAATCGACATTGTGTAATGCCGGTTGGCATTACCCCAATGGCGATCCTAATTTTTATTTTTTTATTTTTTTAACTTTTAATTACCGAAAAACCCCTAAAAAATTGACTTATTTGTAATCAAATCCTAAAAGCATTGCAATTTAGTCCTTAAAGCCCAAAAATCAATAACAAAGTTCAATTTTTGAATGAATTTCATCATTGGGTGCTTACAATTGCCCCCCTTTGTCGTTGTTTGCTTGACAAATTGCGACAAAGCAATAGAAGCACACAATTTCGAAAGAAAGAAATTAGGACACTTGATTATATCCTACGTGATAGATTGATGCCCAAATTGCTGAGCAAGGTGTAATGTTTGGCAAGTCTCACTATATTTCTTGCCGAACGTTTAGTGGACTTTGTGCTAATGAGTTTCGCTATATTCCCTATGAGACATTTAGCGATGATAAATTGAAAACCTGCTATAGTTCCTATGGAACGTCTAGCAATAATGAATTTCGTTATATTCCTTGTGGGACGTCTAACGATGCACGCTATATTCCCTGTGGGACGCCTAGTGATGATAAATTAAAAACTTGCTATAGTTCTTATGGAACGTCTAGTAATGATGAATTTTATTATATTCCCTGTGGGACGTCTAATGATGCACACTATATTCCTTGTGGGACGTCTAGTGATTATAAATTAAAAACTTGCTATAGTTCCTATGGAATGTCTAGTAATGATGAATTTCATTATATTCCCTGTGGGACGTCTAGTGATGATAAATTGAAAACTTACTATAGTTCCCGTGGAATGTCTAACAATGATGAATTTGAAAGTTTATGTCATAACTGCTATACAATACATAACATAATGAAGGTTATGACTACTGTGCAGCACATAACATAATCATATGAAATTCATATCATAGCTACTATGCAGCATATAAATCCTTTAATTGAAATGATGCATATAAAATGCAAAAAATGAATTTTGTAATCTTGTTTTGTATTCTGTACTTGACAGAAAACTCAAGATCACAGATTGATTATGCATTTTTAATAATTCAATGAATTATTAATTTGATGAATGTCATTATTTAATTAGGAACATGTTCCTAATCAGAATGCAATTATGGACCAAATCGTAAGAAAGAAAAGATTAATAAAAAGTAAATAAATTGGAAGGATCAAAATGGATATTTTTCATTTTATATACCCTTCTCATTCCTTTTGTCAATCACTTCTCTTCTCTTCGTATTCTTTTTTTTTCTTTCCAATTGATTCACATTTTTCTTTTCTTGATTTCTTCACCATTTGTCATCCGATTTGCAATCCGTCTGATCCTATAGCTTCCTTGTCACACGGACAACATGAAGGAGTTGAGACTTTGGAACGTTAGAGGATTTTGCCTCCCTGTTTTCCTCAAAATGATATTGGACTTCGAGAAGACTTACCTATCTTTCCTTTGACTCATCTTCATACCCATAGGTGCAGAGATATGGGTAATGAGGTAACTTTTCTTGCTTCTATTTATTTCTATAAAAATATCTCTTGTATAATTAGCAATCAGAGTTAGTTTCGGAGTAGAGATTGAGATGCATATTAGCCAAAAATTAACATGAAAATGCATAATAAATTCAAATTAAACTATGAAAATATGAAATATAGCTCTTGGGTTGTTTGTATGATGGATCGAATGTCTGGAATTCTGGTCAGAATTCCAGATTTCTGAATGGCCCGGCTAATGCCGATCAGCATAGCAGATTATCGATCGACTTTTTTTTTTAACTTGTTAATTAATTAATTAATTAATTAATTAACTAATCAAATCCTTCAATTTAAATTCTTTGATTAATTAATTAATCTTTTAATTAATTAATTATTATTTTAAAATTGAACTAGCGTCCCATGAAGTTCACGGGCTGTTTCAATCTAGCTGGGGAATTATTTTATGGACTGTCAGAGTAGGTGACACATCTGATTTGGGCCTCTGGATTCAGGCATTTTATTGCTGCACTTCCGACAGTTCGAGGTCGGTCTAACCGTTACTTTTTATTCGCTTTGATCGAGCGATGGATGGATACTACCCATACTTTCCATACTCGTGTGGTGAGCTGATTGTTTCACCTATGAGTTTTTCTGTTATCATCGAGATTTCCTTTGGAGGATCCCCAATTTCATTTGACATCAGCTATTGTAGTCTTCCAAAGTATGCACGGAGTTAGTACGTGCGAGATTTGACTGGGTTTGCTCTAGCGTGGAAGAATCGAAAGAATGTTCTTCTTTCATCCTTAGTTAAGGGATTTAGACACCTTTCTATTTCTACTCATCGTCAGACTATCCATAAGGCAAGGTGTTTCCTTTTAATATTATTAGGCACGACCCTCTTTTGTAAGACAGGTCATGAGGTCAGTATTGCTCTGTTGGGTCCTCTTCACGACTTAGATCGAGTTGCCACACTAGATTGGGGATATGCTGCACTCGCTTATATTTATTATAGACTTGACATTGTCTGTAGAGGTGCTATCATGATGTGTGGCTTTTGGTATGTCTTGCATGTATATTCTCCTTCCTTTGATCTTTATAGTCTTGCCTTTCTTTGCCTTTTCCTGATGTGTTTTCTTTCTTCCATATCTGGAGCATAGAGATCAAGCTGATTCGAGGCTTTGACGCTATAAGTTCTTATAGGACCTTTCCTTTGATGATGAGATGGGGTTCTTCCCATCTTACTAGTAATAAGAATACTTTATAGATGTATCGTGATCAGCTGAACACTATCGAGTGGCACCTGGTAAAGAAAAAAAATAAAATCATTAGTATGTTACAATTTAATAGAGGTTAGACTTAATTTACATAAATTGTATATAAACTCTGATTGGTTGGAGGGTGCTGAGAATATCCAGCAATATGATTTCATGGCAGCTGCAGTTCGCCTTGACCCTATAAGGATCCTGCTCTCTGGTTATGACTGTTTGATGTGGTATTTAGGGGAGCAAGTGTATTACTGGTCTTCTGGCCCTTCTCGATGTCGCATTCCATTTGATGTCCCTTCCTCTATGCTCCGTAGCTCACATCTTACAAATTCAGAGCTGAGGGATGCATTATAAGGGTATGCTGCCTCAGATTTTCTTGAGCGTTCACAACATTATCAGCAGTTTATCCGTGAGAGCCTCTTAGAGCATGTTCTTATTAATGATGATGAGGTAATTTCTCATTATTTTAGCTTCTACTTCTAGAACCTATGAATAACTCCTTCTCTTTATAGTTTGAGGAGGTTTGTTCTTCCATCAATGCAGATGACAAGACTGAGATTGCTCCAAAGATTGAGGTTACTCCTGATATTGAGAGTCCTGAGCCTAGACCTAGTCCTATTCATCATAGTCAGGATGTTGGGACTAGTCGCGATGGGGCCTTTTTCAGTGTTACGCTCGGTGATGTCTCTCTTCTAGATAAGTCTATGTTCTACTGGACTCCCGCTGTTTAAGCTCCAGTTGAGCAGCAAATGCAGTTTGGTGATGCTCAACTTCCTAGCTTTTGTCCACCAGATGCTTCTCATGTGAGTCTGTTTGACTTATTTCTTATATGGAACTATACACTTAACATTGATATTAGTAAAAATTTTACAAAACAGGTTCCCCAGACATAGGCAAAGTATCTATATGGACTTGCCTCGTCTCAGAGATTATTCATGATACAGGTTACAGATAGTTGGCTGGTAAGCATCTACATTGACAAAATGCAAAATGTATGCATGTAATGTATATGATATGATGCTTTTTGAGTATGCAGAGCTATTCCAGCAGTCTAGAGTGGGAGAACGAGATGCTTCATCGGCAGCTTGTAGACTTGGGCTTTGATCTGTACAGTGTTGGGACTTCATCTGCCAGACCTCCAGACACTTATCATCATGATGACCTACCAAAGGATGGAGCCTATGGCCTGATACCAGAGCTCGAGATGAGTGATTTAGAGTTTCTGTATTCCTGGCTTTTTGTGTGTCTGTATCTAACTACTCTCTATTATACTGCTATTTTTATTCTTGTACTATCTCGAACACTATTAGATAGAACTGAAACAGTGTTCTTAATGGATTTTTTTTCTTTTTATAAATAACTAATTAAAAAAATTAGTTCATGAACATTATCCTTTTTAATTAATTATCCATTTATCTTAATCCTTTTCCAAGATGGATAATATTGGATAGATAAATAATTAAAAGAATGGATTATCTTCCCAATTATCTATTTATCCCAATCCTTCTCAAATTTTATCACCTTATCCACATCTTTCTTTGCTAGCAGAATCCTTTTCCCATATGAACTCATCTTCTTTCCCTATATAAGACCATACAAGGGGCATTCTCCTTCATTCTCTATACCCTTATCATGACTCAAGCATCTCTCCAAACAATGAAGAAATTTCTTAAACGTCTTAATGGTGATGACTGGAATAAGCTTCAACCTTTCCACATCAAATCCCTGAAATCTCTTCAGCACCTAACTATCGATAACAACCTCCTACATGTTACTGCTACCTTCTGGGATGTCAAGGACCATGTATTCAGGTTTAATAGGCAAGAGCTTTGTCCAATGATTAAAGAGTTTACTGCTATTCTGGGATGCATATTAGACTTGATTGCTATGATAGCCCTTCCTGATTTGGAGATGCAATTTCCTAGTAGATTGGTTACATTCTTTAATTTACCCCCAGTTGATATTTACATGTATACACATAACCCTAGGACCTTCAATCTTTCTTCTCTGATCACCGTCTATGGGACTCAGGACAAAAACACTGCTTCTTGGACTATAACAGTTGCTTTCTGTTTATATGCTCAATTTTTGCTAGCTTCTCACCATAGTGGTGCTGATACATGCATTGTCAGTATTTTGGAATAGGTAGAGCTTAGGGCTAACCCTATGCCAGTTATCCTTGCTAAGACCATCATTAGGCTAGACAATTCAAGACTCATAACTGTTTTTCAAGCAACTTACTTCTTCTTCAGGTGTGCAACCAAAACTTTTATTTATTTTGCCTTAACTTTTACCTAAGCCGCCCTTTTAGGTTTTCAACTTAGTAGGTTTGCCCTAACTTTTTCCTAAGCCATCCTTTCGGGTTTTCAACTTAGCGGGCTTTTATTTTATTATTCTTATATCTTTTTTTTTATAGATTTGGTTATAGGAAAAACTGAGCTTACTTACTGTACCCCTCAGTCCTTTGACTTATCAACCTCATTAGCTACAATCTTGTCCTCTGAAAATGAAGGACTAACATTCTATGGACCAATGGGTTAACTGGTTGAAGAAGATTTCAGATACTGAAATCACATGGGTTTGCACTCGGTGGAGATTGAAGTTCATGACTATTGAGCTGTATGATCATTGTGTTCCTATTCCAGGGCTGCACTTCTCTACCTTTTTTACCCCTTTACGCCTTTGTCGTCAATATGGTCACCCTCAGTTCATCATTAATGTTCTGACTGACTTTGAAGGCTTTCCTTTGAGACAAGATTCTTTGTATAAGATTAGGAGCTTGTGACCTTGTAGAGCCCTTAAATGGAACATACACCTGGATGCTGATGTTACTACTGATGATGATTACAAAACTTGGGTTGTTATCCAAAAGACAGAACCATCAAGATTTGCTAGGTACAAGAGAACTCAAACTTTGTATGATGAGTTGCAAAGGAAGAAACAAAGACATCATTAGATAGAATGGTCTCATAGAGCTAGTCTTAGGCTTTCTTATGTTTTTTTATCCCTTCAAATACTTATGCTTTATAATAAAGAAGGATATGCAAAGTTTAACAAAACTTCAATTTCAATTTCATTCATTAATTAGGGCCAAAATGAGTACATTTAATACATCACATGACATAACTCCTGTTATCAGCTAGTCCTCACGGATTTTCTAACTGAATATTTTTCGCTCATATTTTATTTCCCTAATTTTTGCCTGACTAGCCCTTTGCGAGTTTTCTAATCAGCAGGACCATTATTTTTTATTTATTTCCCTAACTTTTGCCTGTCAACCCTTTGCGAGTTTTTTAAATAGTGGGAATGTCCTAACTTTTGCTTGACTAGCCTTTTTAGGTTTTCTAGCTAGTAGACTTTATTTTCTTTATTCTACTTTTATTCATATTTTTTACAGGTAGTACTTCTTGAGGTGATCCAGATTAATAGGTTCCATAAACGCATTCCCTTCAAGATCTGATATCTTAGCAGCTCCTTTAGGTAAGACCGATTTAACCAAGTATGGTCCTTCCCAATTCAGTCTAAATTTACCTCTTGGATCGAACACCACGACTCTAGACTGTTTTAACACCATATCTCCAGCTTTGATCTTCCCAGGCTTAACCTTCTTGTTAAACACCCTTGCTATCCTTCTCTGATATATCTGAGTGTGGAATAAAGCATCCATCCTTTTCTCATCTAGAGATACTAGATGATCATATCTTTTCTGAGCCCATTCATTCTCAATTATTTTAGCCTCCATGACTACTCTCAATGACTTAATCTAAGTTTCTATGGGCAAAACTGCCTCACAACCATATACCAATGAGAATGGTGTTTAGCTTATGGCGATTTTAGTTGTAGTCCTATATCCCCATAAGGCAAAAGGAAGATATTCAGAACAATCCTTATAGGTTTTAACCATCTTAAAAAGGATTTTCTTAACATTTTTATTAGCCACTTCCACTGCTCTATTAGCTTGAGAGTGATAAGGTGAAGATTTATAGTGCTCAATCCCATACTTTTGTAATAACTCTACTGTTTCTGCCTGAAATTGAACCCCGTTATCTGTCATAATATGATATGAAACTCCGTATTTGTAGATAAGGCTCTTCTCGATGAACCATGCCATCTGTTTTGCTTTCAGAGTGTTGAATAATTTTTCCTCTACCCATCTCGAGAAGTAATCGATTGCCACCACTATGTATTTATGCCCATTTGATGTTGTCTGTCTTATTTCTCCTATAATATCAATTCCCTATGCTGTAAAGGGCCAAGGGGATGATAAACTATTTAACACTGTTGGAGGCATGTGACTAAGATTCCTGTGGATCTAATACTGATGGCATTGTTTTACTGTCCTAATACAATCCTTTTCCATAGTCATCCAGTAATACCTTTATCTAAGTATTTTCTTAGCTAGAATTATCCTATTCATATGAGAATTGCAAGCCCCTACATAAATCTCTTGCATCACCTCTTTAGCTTTATCCTTTTTGAGACACTTGAGTTGCATCCTGTTCGGCATTCTTTTGTATAATACCCCATCATGACTTGCATAATTACGTGCAAGAACACGAAGAACATATCTTTCTTTTGAGACTGCTTCATCTAGATAAATTCCTTTTTCAATGAATCTTTGGACATCATTAAACCAAGGCTTTTCTTCAGGCCACTGCGACAATTTGATGTGAATATTGCATTTTTGAATGGAACTATAGATGTATAAGTGTATATGGATCCACCACCCGGAACTAAATGTACTGACCGAGTATGCAAACCAAAAAAGGCATTGTATGGACTTAAGCAATCACCTTGAGCATGGTTTGGATGACTCTCAACTTTCATGAGAAAGCTCAGATATAACCAAAGTGATGATGATCACACACTATTCATCAAACATAAGTTTGGTAAAGTCACTGTGATGATTGTATATGTTAATGATATCATAATCTGTTCACCCCCATAACACGGTGCTCTAGACTTTATGATCACTAAAGGTTTCATAGCTAACCCAGTTGCACTATCCTACATTAAAGAGAATGTTGCCAGTGCATTCGCCATCTGATTATCGTCTCTGGATAGATGGATAAAGAGACATTTAGTGAAATTCTTCATTAAAGCTTTTAAATAGCAGATATAAGGCTTCAACTTTTCCTCTTTTACCTCCCATTCTTCATTAGCCTAATTGATGACTAACATTAAATCCCCATAAACCAATAAATCTTTCGCTCCAGCTGCCACAACCGCCTCAATCCCATAGATACATGCTTTATACTCGACCATATTATTTATGACCTTAAAACCCAGTTTCTTTGCCATTGGTATGGTTTCTCCTTTTGGTGTAACAAGAATCACTCCCAATCCAACTCCTTTGTTGTTTACAGCTCCATCAAAGTAAAGTTTCCACTCCTGGTGCTCTACAACAGCTAAGTTCTCATCTAGAAACTCCAAATTCCATTACTCTTCACCTTTGATCAAATTCTGAACTAAGAATTCTGCTACTACTCTTCCCTTGATTACCTTTGTAGTAACCATCATCGAGACATTTTTCCAGTTAAAGTCGATGCTTGAAATAGATACCTTAGAGGGTCTATTCTTGAGATAGCTTAAACCCTGTAAGATTGAAAATAATGCCTCAATTTCCTTGTAGCCTAAATCATGATCAAACATGTCTTTTCTACTAATTCATATTTTTTCTCGTATGGTAGAAACTTCTTACTCAAGTAGTGCACTGCGTGCTCTATTCCATCTGACCCTTCTTGTGCTAACATTGCCCTCATTGCATCCTCTTTTAAAGCTAAGTACAAAACCAATGGCTTACCTTGTCTAGGTGGTTTCAGAACAGGTGGATTAACAAGATACTCCTTAATCTTATAAAGAGCTTTTTGACAATCATCATTTCACTTAACCAGCTGATCTTTCCTTAAGAGGTTAAAGATAGGGTTATAAATATTAGTGAGTTTTGCAATAAACCTACTAATATACTGTAACCTGCCAAGGAATCCTCTTACCTCTTTCTCCGTCTTTAGTGCCGGCATTTCCTGGATGGCTTTCACTTTATCCGGATCCACTTCAATTCCTCGGCTGCTCACTATATGCCCTAATAGCTTCCCTAAAGTAACCCTAAAAATGCACTTCTTCGGGTTAAGTTTTAGGTTGTACCTCTCAATTCGGGCTAAGAACTTATCTAAGGCTTCAAAGTGTCCTCCTTTTTGTCTCTGATTTGACTATCATGTCATCCACATACACTTTAACCTCCTTATGCATCATATCATGGAAAAGTGCAGTATCGGCTCTTTGATAAGTTCACCTACATTCTTCAGTCCGAAGGCATCACCTTGGAACCATAGGTCCCCCATTCTGTTATGAAAGCTATCTTAATTTTATCCATGACTACCATTATGATTTGGTTGTACCCAAAAAATCCATCCATAAAAGAATACATTGCACTTGCAATAGCGTTATCCACTATTACATCAATATGAGGTAACGAAAAGTCATCTTTTGGACAGGCTTTGTTCAGATCCCTAAAATCTACACACATCCGTACTTTGCCATATTTCTTAGGAACAGGTACTATGTTTGCTAGCCATTGAGGGTAGTCTATTACTTCTAGGAAGTTAACCTGTCTTTGCTTAGCTATTTCCTCCCTTATCTTTTCCATCCATTCTGGTCTTAATCTGCACAATTTTTATTTAATCGGCTTTATTTCTGGATGAGTCGAAATGTGATGCTTTGTTATTTCCCTATCCAAACCTGGCATATTTTCATAAGTCCAAGAAAATACTACCTTTCTTTTTGTTAATATTCTCTCAAAAAATTTCCTCTCTTCAGGAGTTACATCATGTGATATAGAAATGTTCTTTAGATTATCATTTGTCCCCATGTTAAATGAATCAAATTGAATTGAATTAATGTCAAACATGCATGATCGATCAAAATTATAATGCACAGAACTATCAAGATGCATATCACACAAGTAAGCAAAACCAATATTCAAATCATTGACCATAGGAAAAACAACATCTTCATCTGCATAAAGACCAAATATTATTACATCAATTTCTTTATAAAAAATATCAATAAAACTATCACTAATGACAGTAGCTAAGTCCTGGGATGGTTCCTCCTCAAGTGGCAGACACAGTAGCTCCTCAATAGCATCATCACCCATCCTTTCAGTTACTTGCTTCATGACTTCCTCTTTATTGCTGGCTACTAGGCTTTCCACAATCTGCTCCTTAAAGATCTCAAGCCCAGGGACATCCTTTCCAGCCATGTTAATAGATTCTTTGGTGTCCAGATAATAATTGCCCTCCTATGGCTTGATGAAGTTCTCACTTAGTGGTCCAATCCTTCCCGAAGGCTTATTTCTTTTTGCTTTCTCCTTGTTCTTTGCTCTTCTACTAGCTACTCCTACCTCAGTATATCCCAAACCCCTTTTATGGTCCTGAGCTTTAATGTTCGGGGGCCTAGGACTTCCTTGTTCATTCTTCCCGAGCCCCTATCTAGGTCGATAATTCATGCTTTCCATCATTTTTGCAACCCTGGGATCTGTCTCATTAAATATTCCAGTAACTTGGAAACCAGGCGAAACATACACTTGCTTCTGTTTATCAAGTATAGTTGCCACAACTGCATTGGTTCTAGCTTTTATTGTCACGACATCTCTTTCATGAGAGAATTTTATTTTCTGGTGCACAATTGAAGGTACTCCTCCCAGGGCATGAAACCACGGCCTTCCCAATAGCAGGGCATAAGTAACAGGGATGTCCAGCACAATAAATTCAACAGTCGACTCTATGGGCCCTATTTTGACCAAAGCCTGAAATGTTCCCTCCACATTCCTGGTACTGTTATCATAAGCTCTAATTATGAGGTTTGAAACCATCAAGTCATCTACTTTCCGACCCAAATTAGGCAGGATCTTTAGCGGGCATACATTTATAGCTAAACCATCATCTACCATTATAAAGTTGGTTCTCTTCCCTTTTACTTCAGCTGGGATAAATAATGCCTTGTTATGATTTCTTCGCTCCAAAGGCAAGTCATCATCTGAGAATGTTATCAGCCCATGTTTCTTTTCTGTCACCTTTGCTACTATAGCCTCAGGCGTAGCTGCTATTTCAATGCTCACGTTTGACAAGGCTTTAATCAGAGCCCTTCTATGACTACCCGAATGCATCAGTAATTCCCAGATGCTCACACTTGCTTTAGCCTTCTTGAGTTATTCCAGGATCAAGTCTTCTTTCTATCCTTCCTCTACTTCTGTATCTTCTGTTTCTTCCCTTTCTACAACCCTTTCATTTTGCTTTTCTGCTGCCCGGTAATTCCTCCCGCTTCTAGTAATATGATTCACATTTGGAGTATCACTCCATACATCGACTCCAGTGGGTTTTTCTTTTTCTCACCCTCAATTTCCTCAGCTTGTAACCCATCATCATACAAATCAACAAAGGTTTTGGGATTCATCATCTATAGCCTCTCGACCAAATTAGGTGACACATTATGAACTATCATTCTAACTTGATCCTTCTTAGCAAGCTTGTTTTTCATCATCCCTGCTTTATTCATGAAACGAGTTAAGAAATCAAAAAAAGACTTATTTGATTTCTGTTTAGTCAACTCCAAATCCCTAATTGACACTTCCAATCAAGTGTTATAATCATATTGTTTCAAGAATGCAGTACATAGTTCCTTCCAGTCAGCTCTAATAGACTTTTTTAACCCATGGTACCAGTTCACAGCCATTCCTTCTAGGGACAACACAAACAACCTAGTGACTACCGCTAGAGCTGCTTTTGTAGTGCTCATGGTTGTTGTATATTGGCTCAAATGAATTCTAGGGTCTCCTCTCCCATAAAATTTCTGCAGTTGAGGCATTTTAAATTTTTCAGGCAGCTTGTCACCCTCCATTTGCAACATATCATCAAAGTCAAAAGAATATCCTATTCCTTGTCCTCTAATAAACTCTTCCATCTTGGACATTTTTTGAGTTAGTGCTTGCATCTGCTTGGACTTAAGGTCTTGAACTAATTCAAGTGATTCTCTCTTCACCTTTTCTACCATATAGTTTTTAATGTCTTCCATTCTCATATTAGTAGCAGGCACATTTCTAGCAGCAGGTTGCCCCCTAGCATTGTTAGCAGTAGGTGGAGGAGCTACAGTAATAGGTGGAGCTCTTACAACAGGTGGCTGTTCAACAGTAGCAGCAGGTGGTTGTTCAATAACAACAGTAGGTAGTTGTCCAACAAAGGTTGCACTAGTCCGACCAAAGCCTATCTCAGTTCATCTTACATTATAGCTCTCATATTATCCATCAAAACTCCCTTAATGTCCTCCAATGTCCACATCTCTGGTTATTGTTCCATTTTAGTCTGTTCAGTTTGAGTTAATTCAGCTTTTAAGAATAGTGGATTGATTGGACTCCCCTGTAGTCTCTCCAGTCTGTGAAGAATGCTTTGAGCTATGGACTCCGAACTTAAATCAACTCTGGTCAATCTACCACCTCTTCATCTCCAGACATGAGAAGGCCCAGATGAATCTATGATGGCTTCAAAATAAGGTATTAGTATGATGTATGGACTGTATGTATGCATGTATGCATGTATGCATGATGCATATGTCTATGCAACAAATAGCACACAAGCACTTAGCAAGTAGCAAGTATCAAGAAGCAATCAACAAGCAATATGCAAGTATAAGCCTTCCAACCTTATTCCTCCCACACACGTGTTTAATGGCAAGTTTCTTTTTCTAGGATTTTTTATCTTGGCCTTTATATCAACAGGGGATATTAAGAGCCGACACGCATGCCAAATCTTTCTTAAAAGAAAAAGCACAGAAGCAGCATTTCTAAATATAAAGGTCTAGCCTGATCCTTATTAGCCTGAATGAGCTTCAGAGGTATAGGCTTGGGCTTTTATAAATAGAAATACCTCATGGCAATTCAAACAAACAAGCACTTTGGATGAAGATCCTAGGGGAAGTATGTCACAACCCAAAACAGGGGCCATGATCGGCGCTAAGGAATGGGAATTCTTTTGAATCCGGAACCCGTAGCGAGCCTTAAAATAAAATAAAACATGCAAAAATCATAATAACATAATTAAAATATTTTGCAACGGAAAAAAAATCATAAATAAGATAAAGTAAATATCCACCAATGGATTTAAATAACAACTCATCTCATACAAATGATATCTTTTAAATACAAATCTCAGTTCAAATATTTAAAATACATAACTCATATAAATATAATACATAAACCCCACAACTGTTTACAACTATTGCAGTGTCTAGATTATAAAATAAAGCTCAGATAAGTAGTTTACATAGCGAAGCCGAGGCGGAAGAAATCCGGCGTATGAGTCTGCTACTGAGGTCTGAAGACAATGACTCTCCTAAAAAATAGTTAACGAAGGGGAGTCAGACCTCACTAAGTGAATTGTTATAATATATATACATGCATAACTAAATGACAAATGCACACAGTTAATAGTATATATAATAAATATATATACAAGCAAATACACACAAATGCAACAAAATCATTTTATATATTTTTACTAAAAATCACTATTTATGAAGGATCAAATAGAACCCTAGAAAACCGCAACCTCAAACAGTATTAGACAACACTCTAGCCATACAGGCTCACTTATTCCAAATATATTCACTTGTTCCATTTGGACAGTAGACTGGCCTCGAGACACTAAATCAACCGAGCTCCAACAGTCTGACTGTCAGTGTGATTGGCCCCGAGACACTTGGTCAACCGAGCTCTAGCAATCACATTCCCAAATCATATCACATATCAAATCAAATCAATCTAATCAATATCCACAAATGGTTAGTAATGAAGCCTAAATGCTATCAGTGTACCGGTATGTACTCGATCCTAGTGCTGCCCACTAGGTAGCACGTTCTATTGATATCCTTCATTTATAATATAAAACATTTATTCATAAATAAATGATGCATGTAATTGAATAAAATAGCAACATAAATCATATATATACTAGAAATATACCAAAAGTAAATCAGGTATATTTCGAGTATATATACGTCAAATAAATCCAATATAGTTACAAAATAAACTGGAAATAAACTATAAATATACTTAAAACAATTTAAGTATAAATTCATAATAAAACATGCATATAATTTGGAAATATACTGAAAATATACCGGAAATATACCGAAATAAACCTAACTAATGATTAAACTATATATGCATATTTTATACAATGAAAACATACATTTCTAAAATATGCACCCTAAAACACATATATATATAAAATAATAACTTAATGTTATTGCGCTCCTCGAGACGGATCTGATGGGCCTAGTCCACTAAGCCTTAGTCTTGGCGCAACTAAATAAACAAACGATAACAGAAAATTAGAATAATTCTAACGAAAATTCTAAGGACTTGATCTAGAATCTTAGACACAGAATTAGAATCAGAATTCGACCAGACATCACGTTTTACGAGAATTCTACAGAAAATCCGATACAACCTCCCCTGTAAAATGAACATCTCTCTACTCAAAAGGGTAGAGCCGGTCCTGCAAAGAAATACACTTTGAATATACACAGAATACAATCACAATCCCTCGGTCGGACTCCAAACTACAACTCAGTGACCGAGGTTCACAATTCACAGAATTATTACAGAAATACCGAAAAATACTAAAAATACCAAAATGCCCTTAAATACTCAAAATACATTTTATAAGTCCAAATTACATAATTAACCTTAAAACATATTAAAAATCAATAAAAACTCATTTATTTAGAAAAATCGTATATTATATACAATTTGAAAATAATTTACGAAAAATAGTTTTAGTTAGTTAAAAATACTAAATAATTTGCAAAAATCATTTTTATACCTTAAATAACTATTAAAAGCAATTTAATTACATTTTTAGCCAATTTAGTGTCAAATTACCAAAATACCCCTAGTTACATAAATTCCCTAAAATTAATCAAAAATTCACCAAAAATAGTATAATTACTCAAAATTAATTTTCTCAACATATAATTTCAATAATATCAATAAATATACTCAATGAACCAATTAATTTCACTAAAACACATAATTAACCTAATTCTCCAAAAATTACATAAACTAAATAAATTCAAAATAAATATATAAAATTCACAAAAATTAAAAATAAATTTTTAAAATTCATTTAAACATCTATAATCACCATAAAACACAATTTCATAATTTAATTAATTAATTTTTGAAAATTAGAAAATATTAATAAAATAATCAAAAATTCACAAAAATCAAAATAATTTCCAAAAATTCCACAAAAATTCACAGAGGTAGGTTAAGCTACAAGGATCAATGTTTATCAAGGTATTTTGCATGAATCATTCAAATCGAAGTTCAAAAAAAATTGAAAACCCTAAATGGCCGAAAATGTAAAATCAAAACCTAAGAAAATCTAGACCATTTCAAGGGAAACAAAGCTTGGAAATGGACTCAACAGAGCTCAAGGAGAAGATAGAGACTGGTGCATTGAGTTTGGTGGCCAAAAACGTGCTGATCGACGGTGAAAAAGTTTTCGACTTCTCTTGGAAATTTCAGCCAAAACACGCTGGAGAAGGAGGTAGCAGGCGGCGAAAATGGCTGGCAAGGGAGGAGGAAGGCTGAGAGGCACAGTGACAGGAAGAAAATGGCATAATCAATGCTGGAATGGTGAAGGGAACAATTGGGAAGAAGAAGGAGAATGAGTGGCAGACTTGTAAATATTTCGAACTTTATTTTTAGTTATAATATTATATGTATATATATATCTATCTCACTTTATATTATAATAATATATAATATAACACACATAATAAATATACACCACACACATATTTTAATAATATATATACACATATACATATATACACTTAATTAATTAATTAATATAAAAACTATATTATATAATTAATCATAAAATAAACCCTAATTTAATTTAAATAAATGTACATATATACATTTTATTTAAAACTTTAAAATTATGCATGAACTCATGCAAATTCATAAAACTATTTCAAATAATTAATATTAAATTATTTATGTCTTAATTTTTCGAAAATAGAACTCAAAATTTTTTTACGTAAAGTAATTAAAATAATTAAAAATAGCTTTCATAAATAACAAACTCATGAAATAATTATGAATATATATAAAAATTATTAACACTGCATATCCCGATGCAGTTTAAAATTATTTAAAAATCTGGGATATTACAAAGTAACTAGGCCATTATATGTGGTTAGGGTCCGGTGAAAAGTTAAGGTTCCCTTAGCAAGATGCTCTCCATTATGGACTTTGAGTTACAGGCGAAGGTCAGAGGGGCCCAACATCCTTTACCAACTCGAGAGAAGATTACCCCCCTTAAGGACTTGGGTTACAGACTCTGGTCAGATGAGCCCGGTAATCTCTCTTGAATTGAGTTAAGGCTAAGAGTGATGGTTAGCCAATCTACAACTCTATGAAACTAGTGGAATCATGGAATCATAAACTAACGTCATCGGTTTAGTAGGGACATGCAGAATGAATGCAAGAATGAAATAATAATCAATAAAACAATTCTAAAGAACACAAGTAGAATCAGTATCTCTTATCCCCAGTAGAGTCGCCACTATAAACAGCGGGGTTTAGCGCGCATCCAAGATTTTAGCAACTGCGACACTATTTAGGCTTAGGGCCTTAGAGAACACACTAACCACTGTCACAAAAACATGGCGTGGAGATAAGGAGTCGCTACCCAGGGTAATAACTGGGACAAATTGAAAAGGTGCTACTCAATTCTCTAAAAGAAAGCTAGCACCATAACCAGGAGATTCTAGATACGGAATACTAACTTCTCTTAGTCTCATGTTCATTTAGAATAATTTTATAAATGATTATTTCATCCTCTAATTACATGCAATTTTATTAAACCCTAATTAACATCCATTTAACCTAAAAGACAACAAGTCAATAAAATTATAAGTAAAAATGCATAAAAAATGCAATGTCCCTATGTCTAAACTATGTTAATTTTATTTTATAAGTTAGCTAAATCTACATATTTTATTTACAAGTGAAATAGACTTAAAGGTGGGCCTAAATTTTTATTAATTAGTGAGTCTAGATCTATTTATTTTAGTCTGTCTAAGATATGGGCTTAAGTATATTAAATTTTAAAGAAAAATTAAATTAGTGGGCCTAAGTCTAACTTGGTTGGTTTTACTTTAAATGAAATGTAGGCCTATGTCTATTTATATTTTAAAAGAAATGAATTTAACTGAACTAAGTCTAAACAAGTTTTAATTAACTAAGTGGATCTAAAATCTAATTAACCTAATGGGTCTAAGTTGATTTTAATCATTTAAAGCCCTAAACCATTTTTAAGCCTATTTATTAAGTGAGTTAGACCTAAACATAGGCTTAAGGCCCAAAAGGATAAAAACATAAAAAACAAGTCCAAAATAAATAAAATACAAAAAATGGATCATACAAACATTATAGTGATTTCCTAAAAACTCTAAATTAATTACATGCAAACCTTAAATTTAGTTATGGCCATCATTGATTTTAATTGATTTTTACCCAATTGAATCTAATTACTAATTGATTTTAAATGCAAAAAATTAAATCTTTTACTATTCCCACTAATGAGGCTATTACAAATAACGAAAAAAAATTAAAATAATTATACACCCCTAAATTAAAAAACTACACAGGATTCCAAAATACAAAATTAAAATTAAAATCCTAATATCTATTAGAAGACAACACAGGTCCTTCCATGGCATTTCATGGACCTTTTGTTTGTCAAAACATAAGTAGTATCCTCCTTAATCCACATACAGACATAGAAAATAAAAAAACATAAAAGTAGTTAGATTAGTAGTGAAATTAAACAATCAAAACAATAACAAAAATAAAAGAAAAAAATCACAAAAAGAAAATAATAGAAAAGAAATGAAATAAAAAAGAACACTGATGATATACAAATGCCCTTTTTGAGCCCCTCAAATTGGAGTATCACCGTTGAAATTAAAGTATTATTGATTTTGGACTGGGATTTGATTGCTTTTGAAAACTTTAGTATCCAAAATTAGGGTTTCTTTTTTTGCGCTCGCCATCTCTTTGTTTTTTCTTTTGTCTTTTTTCAGTGTGTCTCTCAGTCCCTCTATGAGTAAAATCTTCCCCCCCAAAGAAAAGTCCTTTTCGCATGCATGCAAACTCTGCTTTTAAATGCAGAGTATGCCTGCGTACTGACTTCCTTTTTCAGAGGAATAGACTCATCTAATTTGATATGATAATAGTGCCTATTTTTTATTTCAAAAACTTACGCGTTTAAAAACCTTATCAAATAATAATAAAGATAAAATTAAATTTTTAACCAATCAAAACACTGAAAAAATCGATAAAAATATGTGAAAAATTGAAAAAAATAAGATTTTTACTCGTCGGCATTTTGCAATGCCGATCGGCATTGTGTAATGCCGATCCTAATTTTTATTTTTTTATTTTTTATTATTTTTTTAACTTTTAATTACCTAAAGACCCCGAAAAATTTGACTTATTTGCAATCAAATCCTAAAAATGTTATAACTTTGTCTCTAAAGCCCAGAAAATCGACAACCAAGTTCAATGTTTGAATGAATTTCATCATAGGGGTTTATGTCACAATTTTGCACAATTACATCCTGAAATTGGATGTTTACAACATCTCAATTTAAGGACTCTACATCCTTTCTATTTTAGCTTATAAAGTATTTGATTATAACAACGATATTTTTTTCTTATGATTGGTAATATCGACCCCTCATTTATCATAATTCTCATCCCACCATGATTAGCCTCTTTGCGCCAATACTCGATCTTGGTATATTTTTATCCACCATTCCTTTGTTTTACTTAAAGATTCTTTCAAGTTTTTATCAAGCGCATAGGTTATCCCCCAAGGATGTGCATTAGTATAATGATGCTATTATTGTGTTATGTCTAACCAAAGTCTTAAACACTTTCCGCTTCATATGATCGCATTTTTATTTCTCATATGTGAGCTCACTAACAAACTTAAGTGTCTCTCCAATTGCTCGCTCTCCACAAGTAAATTATGCCTCAATAATTTCTTATAAGTGTCACAAGTATGAAGGATCCACTAATTTTATTAGTTTACCACATACATTTCCGCCCCACTTTAATGTTTCGCGATATCCTCTAATTCCCATAAGTTTTTATTTATCAATCTCGACACATTGATGTGCCACCAACAACTGCATCTCTCATGCATATTTCGCTTCAAGAAAACATATTTGATTAAATAGCCACACCTACAACCATTCATCATCGCATCAATAACATCACACTTGTATATTAATATTCAGCACATCACATGTTTTGCTTGCTCTGACACCAATAACTTTATGATTCATCAATTAAAAAATATATCTTAACTCTTACACTTCATTCTTTGAGCACTATCACCTTTCTAATTGTTGGGCATCACCCCTTTAATAGTCTCATAAGACTAATAATATTTTTTATTTCACCGTATTTAATTTTATACTGATGGGTCATACCACAACCCTTGTTCATATTATGAATTTTAGCTTAATTAATCACCTCACAACGAATCACACTCATCACTTCTCAATTTAAGGACTCTACATCCTTCCTATTTTAGCTTATAAAGTATTTGATCACAACATCGATATTTTTGTCTTATGATTGGCACTATCGACCTCTCATTTAGCATAATTCTCATCCCACCATGATTGGCCTCTTTGGACTAATAATCGATCCTGATATATTTTTATCAACTATTCCTTCATTTTAGTCAAAGATTCTTTTGAGTTTTTGTCAAGAGCATAGGTTATCCCCTAAGGATTTGCATTAGTATAATTATGCTATTATAGTGTCATGTCTGACCAAAGTCTCAAACACTTTCCACTTCACATGATCGCACTTTTATTTCATATATATGAGCTCACTAACAAACTTAAATGTCTCTCTACTTGCTTGCAAATTACGCCTTAATAATTTCTTGTAAGAGTCACAAGTATAAAGGATCCACTAATTTTATTAGTTTGGCACATACATTTCTGCCCACCTCAATGTTTCGTGATATTCTTTTAGTGAATATCCTTTAATTCTCATAATTTTTCATTTATTAATCTCGACACATTGATGTGCCACTAACAACCGCATCCCTCACACATATTTCGCTTTAAGAAAACATATTTGATTAAATAGCCACACCCAGAACCATTCATCTTTGCATCAATAGCGTCGCACTTGAATATTAATATTTTATGCATCGCATGTTTTACTTGCTCTTATACCAAATGTCATGGGTCCTCCTTTCTGCCTTAACATTTGACCCGTGTGGCGCCTAAACTTCCCTTTGTTTAGGCCAACCATGACTCATGAACATACTTCTAACATCAATACCGAGCATCCTTTTATTATAGGCAAATGTTGGCGAACCTAACCAACCTCGCATGTTTATTAGTATCATTGTTCCTTTGTTTCTTGCATACATTCGAGGCTCATGCTCGCCTTGTATCCTGCATATGTATTCAAGCCTCATTCTTACCTCGGGCCTCATATTTGTCTCACCATTCCCACATTTGCCTCACGGCTCGCATACTCAAAGGTTATGTACTTTTTTTATTATTTTCACATATATTTAATCCCACTATGCCTTAGAATTCCCCTATATACTAGCACATAGTACAAGCCATATTCTAACTTTAGGCCTAAAAGAACATGCACTACGAGCACCTCGCCCTTGTAATGTCCATAGAGTTTATACCCTATGGAGACACCGAATTCCTCTTCCTTAAACTCGATGCCCATCGCCTAGCTTCTCACTAGGGAGCTCACTTAAGGTTATGCTATCAAACATGCACACAAGCCTTAGGGATGGTGGAGAGCTTACATTGAAGGTACCCCTAAAGAGTATAAGGAGGACCTTGGAGGTTGGTAAGAGGAGACATCATAATGTTCCACCCATCACACCCTTATAAATATAAATATATAATATTTATTCATATTTACTAAAGTACCCTTCAATATACTTTTCCCTTCACTTACATCCTGATTCGAATATATGACACTTTTCTTGTTCATTCATGCCCTTAAGGTTAGCTAAGGACTCTAAGGGTGCATTGCCTCTAGGGCTCCTTTGTCACCTCATTACATTCTCCTCCACTTGAGCAATTGACGCCCTCGTCAATTGGTCATAAGTGTTCATGGCTCTCATCTTTGTAATGTTCCATGTATTCTTCTATTTTATCTACATCAGCTTGTACTGCTTCTTTTTACTCTTAAAGCTCTGTCAACTCTTGACCCTTCCCACTCTTGTTCATCGTGAATTTTGGCTCTTCACTTTAGTATTTGTATGTTTTCTCTTAGGTTCTTACTTCTACTTCTCAATAATGCTTCTTACGCTTTCATTGCTTAATTCCTGTCTAATGTGCAAATTGTACCTCACAAGACAAACTATAGAAGCAACAACCATACATATTGAAAATAATTCTCATGGCTCATTAACTCTTTTAAGAAAAATTCAATGTTAGATAAATCTGCCATTTGCAAATATTTGTACATCAAATAAATAAATATTGCAGATTACTATTTCTATTAAGCAATTTTAAAAAAGCATAATATGACTTACACATTATCCTTGTGTTCATTTAACATTGTTGTTGTTCAACGTTCTTGGCACTCGTATCTCATAGTTTTGCACCTTCTCACATCCTTATATCTTTTGTTTCAAGGATAGGGTCTTAGCTAACTAACATTTTACTTTGATTTTTCACATTCTTCCTCCATTATTTGTCACTTCATAGGAGCATTCATGTATTTTGTTATTCATATGCCAAAATGGTGTATATATTATCTCATTTATGTCTAGGGTCTTCTTTGTATACATTCCACTTATAGAAGTAACTTTTGAGAGAATTTATCTCTAGAATGATCTTTTAAAATATGTTAAGTTATATCCGAGTCTGTTGGGTCATTTGAAAGCAACATTTCTGAATGTCTTAGTAGTAGTAAGAGCTAAGACTTTATGATTGAATTGTCTATGCCTTTGGTTCGTGTAAAGATGTCGACTTCATTTCTAAGAAAACAAAATCCTCCTTCCACAAGTTTGTTGATTCAATAAATCCCTTTACTTACTCCTTAGAATTTATTGTATGTCATCTGCCTCCATTGCTTTTATGTTTTCATAGGTATCTCAAGCGTCAATAGTATTGCATCTTGTTTACCACTCATGCAAGGCTACCACAGCCTTAGCAAACATGTATCTTTTCTATCAATATCACTTATCTCTCACACAACATGTTTCCACTCACACTCATTTTTTTCTCTTTCTTTTCTTTCTCTCTCTTTTTCACTTTCCCACTTTTCACTCTATTTTCTTTTCCTCTCTTTCCACCATTCTTCTTCTCTTTTTTTTCATACATTCTCACACAATCACAAAAATGGTTACCACAACCACACTCAAATCGAAATATTTCACTTATCATTTCATTCATTGCCTCAAAGGGTTCATACCACCACCTTGAATCATAATACTCATGAAAATTTCATCGCATTGGCTTTTTAAGCTTAATTCATGCTTGATGCCTCACTGGCCCTTGAGCCACATCACACATCGCTATAAGTTTTTGCCACTTATAAAATAACTTTATGATTTATTAATCAAACAATATATCTCAACTCTTGCACTTCATTCTTTGAGCATTGTAACATTTCCAATTATTGGGCATCGCCTCTTTAATAGTCTCATAAGACTAATAATATTTTTTATTTTACCATATTTAATTTTATACCGATGGGTCTTGCCATAACCCTTGTTCACATTATGAACTTTAGATCACTTAATCGCCTTATAGCGAATCATACTCATCACATCTCAATTTAAGGATTCCGCATCCTTCCTGTTTTAACTTATAATATATTTAATCGTAATATTAATATTTTTTTCTTATGATTGGCACTATCAGCCTTTCATTTAGCATAATTCTCATCCCACCATGATTGGCCTTTTTGTGCCAATACTCGATCCTAATATATTTTTATCAACTTTTCTATCATTTTACTCGAAGATTCTTTCGAGTTTTTTTTAAGCATACAGGTTATCCCCCAAGGATGTGGATCAGCATAATGATGCTATTATAATGATACAATCACATTCTCATGTATGAGCTCACTAACAAACTTAAGTGTCTCTCCACTTGCTCGCTCTCCACAAGTAAATTGTCCCTTAATAATTTCTTGTAAAAGTCATAAGTATAACGGATCCATCATTTTTATTAGTTTAGCACATACATTTTTGCCCCACCTCGATGTTTCACGATATTTGTTTCGTGAATATCCTCTAATTCCCATAAGTTTTCATTTATCGATCTCAACACATTGATGTGCCATAAACAATCGCATCCCCCATGCATATTTCGCTTCAAGAAAACATATTTGATTAAATAGCCACACCCACAACCATTCATCTTCACATCAATAGCATCGCACTTGAATATTAATATTTCATGCATCGCATGTTTTGCTTGCTCTAATACCAAATGTCACAGGTCCTTTTTTTTACCTTAATATTCGACCCGTGCGATGCCTAAACTTCTCCATGTTTAGGTTAACCAAGACTTATAAACATACTTCTAGCATTAATATCGAGTGTCCTTTGACTATAGTTGAGTGTTGGCGAACTTAACTAACCTTGCATATTCACTACTATCGTTGTTCCTTTATTTCTCGCATACATTCAAGGCTCATGCTTGCCTTATATCTCGCATATGTATTTGAGCCTCATTCTTACCTTAAGCCTCGTATTCACCTCACTATTCCCACATATTATTGAATCCCACATTTGTCTCACGGCTCTCATATACTCAAGGGTCTTGTACTTGTTTCATAATTTCCACATATATTTAAATCTCACTGTGCCTTGGAATTCCCCTATATGCTAATGTATAAAGCAAGCCATGTTCTAACCTCGGGCCTAAAAGAACACGCATTACGAGCACCTCAGCCTCATAGTGTCCACAGAGCTCTTTCCCTATAGAGACACTGAATTCCTCTTCCTTGAACTCAATACCCGTCGCCTAGCTTCTCACTAGGGAGCTCACTTAAGGCTGTGGAGTTAAACATGTACACAAGCCTCAGGTACCCCCTAAAGAGCATAAGGAGCACCTTGAAGGTTGGTAGGAGGAGACATCATAATGTTCTACCCATCACACCCTCACAAATATAAATATATAATATTAATTCATATTTACCAAAGTGTCCTTCAATATACTTTTCCCTTCACGTACGTCCTTGTTCGACTATATTATACTTTTTTGTTCATTCATGCCCTTAAAGTTACCTAAGGACTCTAAGGGTGCATTGCCCTTAGGGCTCTTTTTTTACCCCTTTCACAATACAGCGTGGGTATATATTTATATCTGTAAAGTTATAGTAAAGGAAATGATGGTTTGATTAAGTTATAGCTGAGCTAGAAATGGCTTTCTGGCGAGACAATCCTGTTTAAATTTTACTTTGTGCTTTATATATATAGGCTCAAAACATGTAGAGGAAAGATGACAGGCTCACTTGGGCATGAAAAGTGAGATGCAACTACTTTGCTTTATGGGTACATTACCAATACCATTACTCATACACTATACTGTGCATTTACTAATTCATTTTATTTTAAAATAGGGAATTGACTACTTGAAATATGACAATTTCTACAACACTAACACTAAACCAACCATCAGGTCTAGTCAGCTTCATATGCATGGATTAATGATTATAAATAATATGTTCACAGATACAAAGTGATGTCAAATGCTCTGAAGAAGACAGGGCGTTCCATCTTTTTTTCTATGTGCAAATGGTGAGCTTCCTTAATTATATATGTTAATATGATATGATATGTTGGTTTTGGATTTTTAGGCAAAACTTAATTAATTTTATGTGCGATTAAAAAAGGGAGACATGAGTCCAACACTTTGGGCAGGAGAAATTGGGAATAGCTAAAGGACAACTGATGACATTTCAGACTCATGGGAGAGGTTTTTTTTAATTTATTTATTACATTATGTGTGTGTGTCTCTTTTCTTTTATTTTAGTAATTATTAGGAAGGAAGGAAAGAAGGCAATGCATTAGTAACTGTGTTTGTGGCTTGCGTTGTTGGCTATGATTGTATGCTAAAGATAGCATATATTAATCAAGTTTACGCTGATTATGCTAAGCCTAGCGGTTGGAATGGTTAGTCTAGTTTATCATTTTATTTCCAATTCAAAAAATCAAATCTTCTCATATAACATACATAACACGATCAAACTTGGAATGCTACAAGTGGGAAATGGAGGAATGAAATAAAGTGAATACACAGTGCATTATATCATTTGGGTCATCTCTAAGGTTGTAACTTCTTACTATTTGATTCCATTCTTTTTCTTTTACTTAATCACAATATTGCTATGCTAACTAACGTGAATTTCATTCATGCAAGCACCACTCAACAACTTATATTAATACGCATTTTTTTGAATTATACGGACTAGCTATGAAGTCCTTTCTTTGCTTCAATTTTTTTTAGGATATCACTTTATTTCCTGTCTAGGAACACCTTTTATTTACACTCAGATCAAGCCATCTTTTGAAAGCATCTTATGTTAGGCTTTGCTTGATCCACACACGTCCCATATTTTATTTTGAGGCCACAATTGAGGTTATAAACAATTGAAAGGAGAAAAAAATATTTATTGTATTCTCTATCTATACAAAGGTTACAGACCTTGTTATATATTCAACAAAAATATGTGTCTATGTAAGGTAAACCTAGCCAATTTAGGAATACCAATATACAATAGGAATATAAGAAATATGGAGAGATTTTTGAAGGTAAACCTAGCTAATTTAGGAATACCAATATACAATAGGAATATAAGAAATATGGAGAGATTTTCGAAAGTAAACCTAGCTAATTTAGGAATACTAATATATAAGAATACAAGAAATATGGAGAGATTTTCATCTTTATTCTTCAGCAAGATCTTCTCTGTTTGATAGTAAATGTTCTTCCTTGATTATTGGCCAAATCTGCTCCATTTGACATCCCCCCTTAAATTGATGGTGGTTGTCAATAAGCATCAATTTGCTTATGAGATATTCATGGCGAGCAAAGGTATAAGGCACAAAACTCTCTTTCTGGATCTGACTGAAAAATTTTGATTACTTTTCCAAATTGTGTTTCTTTCATAATGACAAAGTTTTTGGCATTATTGTTAGTTCAGATTTAGAACGCAAGAAATACACCCAAGTAAAACATGTAAAATGATCAATAAAAAAATAAAATATTTGTACCCAAGTCGAGACAAAATAGGGGAAGGTCCCCACAAATCACAATGAATAAAATCAAAAGGAGTATCAACTTTAGTATTACTAGAAGCAAAAGGTAATTTAGCAAATTTACCAAGAACACAAGTTTGACAATGTTGAAAATTATTATTCTTGATAATTAACTTATCAGGGAGAAGTTGAGATTTAAATATAGACTCTAACCGACTAGCATGTGGATGACTCAACCGATGATGCCAAAGATCCCAAGTATTTGTCGTATGTGAGGTGAAAGATGATGTAGTGACAGTAAAACAAAAAAGAGGACTCTTTTTCATATTGAGATCAAGATGAAATAAATGCCCCTGTTTATGCCCCTTCATGATCACTTACCCCGTGTGAAGGTCCTGCACATCACAACCATTAGGAGAAAATGTAACAGAACAATTATGATCAGTAAGTTGTCCAACAAATATTAAATTTGTTATTAATCAAGGAACATATAAGGTGCTAGGAAGGCAAATGGATTGACAAGAATTATTTGGCAAATAAATGGTACTAATGTCTTAAATGGGTAATGTTTTACCATTGGCAGTCATCACGGATTGGTTTAGGGAACAAGGTTTCAAATTAACAAATGCATGTTTTTGATTTGTCATGTGGTTGAAAGCGGCTGAATCAATAAACCAAGGAGTATGCTTAAGTCCTATACCTGATAAACCAGCAGCAGAAAAAATAGAGGAAAGGACACCTGAAAGAGTTGATTGCATTGAGTCTTGAATCATCTTTTGAATGGCATGCGGTGTGAGAGACGGTTCAGACAGGTTTTCTAATTTTTTATCATTTCTCACAGTAACAAAGGCTGTTTGTTTATTTTTCAAAAGCCTGCAATCCAAAATGATATGGCCCAATTTTTTACAATAGTTACATATATTCCTCTTTCGACAATGAGACTATACATGCCCGAATTCATTACAGTACCTGCAACGGATATCCTCTTTGTTTCCATGTCTTTGTCTTGAATGATACCTTCCACGTGAAGCAAGAAATACAGAATCAGCTAAATTAGTTTTTGTGTCTAACTGTGTCTGTGTCTTTAAACATGTTTCATCACGAATAAGTTCTCCCAATACAGATTCCATTGTCAGATTTCCACGATTAATTAATGTTCCCCTAGTTGTCTCAAATTCAGGTTTGAGCTTCATGAGGAACTGCATCACTCTTCCGCGATCTCTTTCTTTCTTTACTTTACTTCAACATATGCTGTAGCGAAAATCTTAGAAGAGGAAATCATGTCTTGTTCTGTCCATAATTTCAACATTTCAGTATAAAAGCTACGAATATCCCTGTTTTCTTGGCTGATGTTGGCTATTTCGTATTCAAGTTCGAATTGTCTTGATTGGTTCACTTGAGAATAAATTCCTTTGAGATGATTCCATATATCAGCAGCAGTATTAAAAGACCGAAGACTTAGGGCAATATCAGGTTCAACTGAGTTGAGAATCCAAGAAATAATTTATGCATTCTTTGTTTTCCAACTGATCTTCTTCTTCTCATCATATTTTGCCTTCTCTGATCCATCAAGAATGCCAGAAAATCCCTTACCATCAATAAAAATTCAAAAATGAAATTCTCAAAGTGTAAAATTTTTGCTATTGAATTTGACAGATATAGCTTCAAATTTGTTTGTATCCATGGTAAATAATCAAAATTTTAGAAACACAAGGTTTAAGTTTGAACAGATCCTCTAAAGGATGAATACAAAGAAAATAAAGAAATTCTCAAAAGAAATTCTTCAGAAGAATTATAAGCCAGAGTGCAAAGAAGTTGAACTTAGCTCTGATACCATATAAATAATTAAAAGGAAGAAAAAAATATTGATTGTATTCTCTATCTATATAAAGGTTACAGACCTTGTTATATATACAACAAAAATATATGTCTATGTAAGGTAAACCTAGCTAATTTAGGAATACCAAAATACAATAGGAATACAAGAAATAAGGAGAGATTTTCGAAGGTAAACCTAGCTAATTTAGGAATACCAATATACAATAGGAATACAAGAAATATGGAGAGATTTTTTAAGGTAAAACTAGCTAATTTAGGAATACCAATATACAATAGAAATACAAGAAATATAGAGAGATTTTCGTCTTTATTCTTCAGCAAGATCTTCTCTGTTTGACAGTAAATGTTCTTCCTTGATTATTGGCCAAATTTGCTCCGTTTGACAGAGGTTTCACCTAACAATAGCTTGAGTTCTAGTTCACCTGTGCAACTTGAGTTTGTTGATAAGCACCAGATGGTTATCCCACAGCTTCAGTAGTTACAGCCAAAGCCTAAGACGATTGCAGGGGTTGATTTATGGTCGATAGAGCAGGTATGCATTTGTGGATAAATTTTAGAAAAATGGCCCTGACCAGGCTACGCATGGCAGAAGGCTAGGTGTCATCCTTGAGAGGTGAGATGATACAAAGAATTGAGGTGCAAGCTAGAAATATCTTAACCTAGTGGAGAAATCTAAGATGAAGCATAAATGATCCAAAAATTAAAAAAATAATAGCAACATAAACATCGTTAAGATGATGCAGTACCTCTAATGTATGATAATCCTAATTATTATTGGTTTGTGTTTGCTTTTGAATTAACATAATTATTTGCTTCTTTTGATGTACTTGAATATAATTGATACCCCACATATATATATTCTTGTTTACATAAGATCTTTATTTTCTTGTACATGGTCACTTGGTTAGGAAGGACATCAAAGTTAAATAGGATCCCAATTAGGAGACTCTCAGATAAGAAGAAACACTTTTCTAGTTGGCATAAGACTTTTATTAAAGAGTAATTATATTCCTCTCAGGTTTGAGCATCACTGTCCCTATAAATAGGATCTCATATCCCTCATTTTCATTCATTCTATTTTCTCATATTCTCGTTGTTCTCCTTCTCTCTCTACATTCTTTTTATATATATTCTAACTTAGGCATCAGAGTTTGTGAAGATCCTCCCCACCTGTCACCTTATCCTTTATTGATCACTTATAGGGTATTAGCTCAAGGGTTCCGAAAAACAAATTATCAATAATATTTTGACTTAATCAAGATTAATGTTTCAAGTTTCTTATATTAGTCGATTTGATGAGTTAAATCTACCAGTGCTAACAATACATACTTAGTTAAACTCAATTAATTAAGCTCAAGGAATACCAACTTAATCTTGAATCAGACTTAACAAAATGAAATTAAAATACAAAGCTATTGTATATATATATATTAGTATTGAACTTGTAGATAAATACTACTAAATCTATAATTCATTCTTAATGAATTTGTATTATTTTTATTATTTAAATAATAGAGGTTCATTAACCTTAATCTACATATTTATTAATTTTTTGTTTCATTATTTAACTAAAATAAAAATACAAGTAAAAGTCTATTTATTATAATTAAATAATAAAAATAAATAATTTTTAATAAATAAAAATTTTTATTGACTAAATTTATGAATAAAAAATTAAATTCAACCATTATAATTTATAAAATAAAAAGAAAAAATAGGTTTTTGATAAATAAAAAAAATTAATCATTGTTATATTGTCAAGCTAAAAGGAAAAAAAATGTCCTCCTTGTGTCTAATGGAAGAAAATAGCAGGCAAGTGATGGCCAGATATTGACTATTGACCATAGAATGAGCAATTGTTGAGGGTGTCAAATAGAACTAAGAGCAACAGTACCTGTATCTTGATTCATATTGCAATATCAAGAGAGTTATGATATAACAACTCTATTTCTTTTCGTTCCTCCTATGTAGAATCAGGGATGGAATATTGTGTCCACTCCGCAATTGTAGCCTCCTCCTCACTCAGGAAAACAAATGCTTCATATCGCACCGTCACAAATTGCATAATTCTAATTGTTCACTTTTAGCATACTACAAACAAAAGAAAAAGCTGACAATAGATGAAAGATCAGAATTGGGAACATATGAAAACTCATCTTCTCAACTCTAAACTCATCCTAACAAGTCATGGAAAGGCATAAATCTATTGACACGTGCCATGCTACCATTTCTTTCCCTTCTGTTTATATTTATTTATACACCTAATCGTAAAATTTGTAAGTAAGATTTATAATATAAGCCTATGGGTCTAATCTTTATCTTTATTCTCCAAGTATAAATTTTTTAAAAATATGTCACAAATTCTGTTCAAAATGAAATACAAATGGTGTGTTCCCTTCTCAATGATGTCTAACTCAGCCATCACCATGCCATTCTATTCCCAACACTTGGACTCTTCCCAGTTGCTAATATAAAATAATCTACATTGATATATGTCCAAGGGACATCTTCCCTTCGCTGTATCAAGACAATCTACAGATCTTTACTTGCACTTGTTTATGACGACGCAAGACATGTCTTTTGTACTTCCAGTCAGCCGAAACCCTCACGAGCCAACAGTTAGGCACTGCTTATCCCATAAAAAAATATATATATATTTACGAGCATTGGACTTATAAATATAATGAGTTGTATTAAAATTTGATTTATACCGTTGATAGTTACTTTATTTAAATATAATTTTTTTAATGTGGAATAAAATATATTTTTCAACGCTCATCTCATGTGCAATTAAAATTTAACAATTATCATTTGAATTCGTATTTTGAATTGAAAAATAGCGTTGGACTACATATCCAAATGAATAATCAAAAAATTAATAAATCATACCAGATTAAAAAATTCACTAATTTTAAGAATGTCGGCTCACACACGTATAGACTTGTAAATGAATTTCGTCCATGTAACACAAAACGGCTTCTCAACTTCCACCTTCCGAACGTATTTATATGTATTCCTCTTGATCCCCATCACCATACTACACTCAAGACTTATTTTGTTTATAAATTCATCAACCCGCCGTAACCACCCTCCTCCTTCTGGTGCCTGCAAACCTCCCTCGCTCTAAATTTCACGGCTATATATATAATTCGGTGCTTCTTTCTAGAAGTGCTAATCAGCAGATAAGAGAAAAAGAACGTGCAAGACTCGAGTGAGTGGGCTATGAACAACAGGCAGAGATATTCCATTTCCACGGCAGCCTACTTCCACAATCCATTCCAGGATTCCCCTTCTGCTGCCGGCCAGTCCTCTGACTTAAAGCAAGCCACAACCAAAGAACATAGGACCGACTTCTATCATATGCAGCCTTCGCTCGCTCTTTCTACAAGCAAAGACGCTTTGAAAATTCCAGCACTTGAGAAAAGTGAGACAAGTCAAGATTCCTAGCGACGTGGCTGGAGAATTGCCTGGCAGTGGTCAAGAATGCATAAAGGTGTTGCTGGAAGAAATCATGCAATCAGGTTTGAAAGTTCGAGGTCCTTCCATGGTTATCCTCAGAAAAAAACTTCCTCATCCAATTGCTCACTGAGTCAACAACTCTCATCGCAAGAAAATTTAAGAGAAGAAACTGATCCCATGAGCCTGCACGACAATATCTGTCGCTCTGGATTCAATAATGTTTATTTCAGCAGAAACAGTAGCCAATGTATTGACAAAGAGCAGAAGATACCCAGCACAAGTGTCCGCTGGTCAAGCATGAGCCTCAGTCACAAAGTATCAGCCAAAGAGTTGCCCAACTTTGTAGGCCATGAAATCAACATTAAGGTCATATCTAACGCTATTCGGAGGAATAAAGTTGCCCAACTTTATCTTTTCCATGGCCCAGTGGCACCGGAAAGACATCAACTGCTATAGTATTTGCAATGGCTTTGCACTGTGAATCCACTTCAGTTGATAAGCCATGCTGGACCTGCAGAGGATGCTTCAAAAGCCTTTATATGATGGAATTGTGTTCTGGAAGTAGAACCACCGGATTTCAAAGAATTATCACTCTTCTTCAATGCACTTCATTTGGACAAGCATTGCCAGGATTTAATGTCTTCATCATTGAGGAATCCGATTCACTGACTGCAGAAGCGTGGAATGAACTTTTGTGCATTTTAGATAACACATATTGCGCTACCATGGTATTTTTGCTGATTGCTGGAGATGCAAACCTGATTCCAGAATCTATAGCATCCAGATGTGAGAAATTTTGCTTTCCAAGACTTGAGAAAATTGATGTTACATCAAAGCTAGCAAGAATTTTAGCCAAGGAGGGAATTAGGATTGAACAAGAAGCTCTAAATCTGATTGTTGACAAGGCAGAAGGATCCCTGAAAGAAGCGGAACTTATACTGGATCAGCTAACCTTGTTGGGACCAAGAATTACCAGTTCTTAGGTCCAACAACTGGTAGGTCCCTTCCTCTTTTCTTTCTTTACATGCATGCCAACACTATTCTCCGTGTCCATGGCAATTACACATGGAAAATATGTCAATATATGGAACTCTTTCCTTTTAAAGCCTTTTTTTTATTAGAAAATCTCTAGCAACAAATCATTTTTCTCTTCAGCATGCAGGTCGGCCTAATTCCCAAAAATAAACCCATAGACTTGCTAACAGCAGCACTTTCTGGAGACATTGAGAAGACTATTATAACTGCTAGGAAATTTATCGCTACAGGGATTGAAGCTGAATCCATTAGATTTCAGTTGGCATCTCTCATCACAGATGTACTCACAGGTGATGCAATCGCTGGCAGTTGCTGGGTCACCCAAAGAGGAACTGCAAGAAACTCAATCACTGACCCGGTAAGTTACAGCAAATTATTAAAAATTGTATTCTGAAGGATTCCCGCCAACCAATTTTCTGGGAAAATTTTGCAGAACATCATGAATCGGAAAGCTTATGCTATGCCTTAAAGATATTAGTTGAAGCAGAGAAGCAGCAGAGATCATCATTTGGCCACGTTACATGGGTGTATGGGGCTCTTCTACAGATTGCTTCACGAGACACTGCTGTTAGAATATCTTCAGGATCCTCGTCTCCAAGAAGGATATCGCTACCCTCAGGTACCCTTTTCAACACTGAGATAGAATATATAATTCAGAGATCAACAAACCAGGAAAATAATGGTTTAAAAAACATAACTGGGAAATTTTTCAAAATGCCTGCGGGTGACACGATAAAATCCCAGAGAAAAAGCTTGTCAGGTCATCAATCCACCAGAGAAATGTATATGCAGCAAAATACAGACATCAGATATCTAAACACAACCGACGGAATCACAGAAAAGACAATGAGATGCAAGGGAAAAGAAATTGAGAGGGAGTTTAACTTTGCTTGCTTGAGAGACATGCATGAAATTTTGTTGAACATTCTTGACAGAATACATAGCAAGCATATGAAAGAATTCTTGTCGAATCATGCAAAGCTTGCATCATTAACAGTATCCATCGGTAATATTCTTCCTCCTGCTGGGTAGCTGTCTGATAAACTTAGAATACAATTGCTATAAAAAAAGTTTATTCAGGTTAAACCTGCTTTATCTTTCTAAATTATTCATTTGCAACAGCCAACACCATAGTAAATTTGATGTTCAAAAGAGCCGAAGATAAGTTGGCAGCCCAGATGTCTGAAGAATGCATATCAAAAGCTCTAGAAATTGCCATTGGCCGCACTGTTATTGTAAATATGAGCTCAGAACCAGATGAACTGAGAATCGTCCAAGACTTTACTGCCTCTAGCAACAAATACCACCTAGCAGATAGCAATCACCCAAGAAAGCAGAAGCAAAAAACATTCCTCACTGAGCTTGTATCTAAATCAAATCCTGAAGGCACACTTATATATGGAAAATTGGGACCTTCATCAGTTAACAGCCCGCTACTTGCTGAGTTAAAAGCCAGCACACTCTTATCTGGAGAACAAACAGTAAGAGAGACAGATGCTAAAAGCCAAAGGTTGCCCTTTTCTAGATATGTAATACAAGAGAACCAATCACGAGATCCCATAGGTCCCACCAGCAATTCTTTGGGGAAGGATCAGTGTTCACTAGACTTGGAATAATGAGGTCCTCTTTTCAGCAGAATGATGTGAGTGTTGAACCATGCAGCCAAGACATGATGTTTGAAAATGAAAACATGGGCAAGGAGAGGAAAGCCAACAGAACCACAAAGCACCAAAAAGGCTCCTCCAAAGCTCATGAAGTTCAGCAGATGCAGGACAGCAGAGAAAGCATGTAAGTAGGAAAAACTTGTTTTTCTTTCTATCCTTTGATGCATTAGATACAAAAGAAAGGAGGGGGCTAATCCACTTTTATTTCCTATTCTTTTAATTGTGGACAGAGGATTACTCTGCTCTTGTAGTTGCAAGGAGGTGTTATGTCAAAAAAAGACCAAAAGTAAGAATCGTGCAGTATGACTGTTACAATGATGTATAATTCATAGCTTGAAAATTTAGAAGAAATAACAAATATGACAAAGCAAGACCGTCTACAGGATGAGCGCATCTCAATGGACATAGATTTTATCTCCATGTATAAATAAATAAATAAATAAAAGCTGCCTTGACATCTACAGTTTTGTTACCTCTTTCTCTGTGCCTTCTCTGAGATCACAATTGCTTCAATTATAAAATGTATACTTGGCCTTCATCAAGATTTACAAGTTCCCTGTGACAGTGCTCTCTGATGAGCACAAATCCATCAACTTTTGCCAGGCGTGAGCAAAAGTTAAATCTAATAAAGTATATTCAGTAGACATCCCCCATATATCTCGCACATCCTTGGAAAGACTTTGAGAGATGCTCTAATACTGCAGGATACACACCTCTTTGAACGTTCAATCACAGCATAATGCAAATCCGAAGGCAGTTCAATCAATAGCTATCCTTCCAAGGGTTAAGAAACCACCTTCCTTTTCCTCCTTTCCTCTATGCTGCAATCCGGCATTGGACAATATCATCAAATAGACTAAAAGCTCCATGAATAAGATTTTCAAGAATGTTAACATGAGCTTACGCTGACTCTATGCTGTATACATAAAATGATGCATAATTGTGCATTCATACTATAAAGCTATTTAAAGTTCAAACACAGATAAGTAGCGAAGCTCACATACATATCCCAATTTGTGGCCCAACATATTGTGTTTGAATTCCCTCTCTCGCCAAAATAATGTAAAATCAGCTGTATTACGTATACAAAGCCTGAGATATTCTCAAGGTAATGTATATACAGAACATCATAGATCTCAATCACTTGCAGAACAACCAAAAAAGAAATAAAGTCTTTGGGAATAATAAAATATGTTACAGTATTCCATTACATGCAAACTTGATGAAAAAAGAGACAAGATACAAGGAATGCACTTTTCCTCTTTCCTTAATTTCAGAAACCCAAGCAGACAATAGGATTTCATGTATTCTTCTTCCCCCAAGTTCTTGGTGATGATGCTTCCTAGAATTCATCAGAAATGGTATAAACTTTGTGAGCAGTGGAAAGTTTATTACAGAAAGTGCCCACAGCCAATGAAAACAATCAAGACTGATTCTGCAGAAGAAACCATTTTTCATGTCTGAAAATCGGGATTAGCCCTGATATCTTGAACATCAATAAGGCAATATTCTTCCAAAATAAGCACGCTTGGAAGGCAAATCTTATCCATACAACGGTCAACCATGAGATGCCATATCCATGAGAGCCTTTTTAGTTGCCTTTTCTGTAACTATAAATAGTTAGCAAACAGGAAAGCCACAAAAGTATGGTTACTCCTCCCATATAAGGAATTATTGACTCATATTTAATAGAACTTTCTTGCTCTTATCTGCCAGAACTGTGTAACCTTTAATTATCTCTTCTTTAACCATGAAAAGTACTGAGGCTGCAAAAACGCTTTGTACAATCTTTGTACCCATCCCCTTGTAAAAACTGTGCAAACCTTCATAACGGATCATTTTAAATATTGCATCAAGAGTACCTGGATTTGTGCCATAGAGAAGTTATTTTCTTTATCATAACAAAGAAGAGAAGTAAGACATTGCATACCTCTCAGAGTTCAACAATGTCAAATGACAATCTAAAAGGACACAGATGCAGGTTGAAGAAGAAACAAAGAATTGATCGTAGCAACTGTTGTATTTGCAGATTTCAACAGATTTTCATGAACTTTTATTAGTTATGCAATTATATAGCCAACAAAAAAGCAATCATGGCCAGTCCAAGACTCAAATTTACATTTAATCAGAAAAACTATTCTATTTCACAATCATCTGAAAATATGATCTGTTGCTAGTCAAAACATATCATTAGTTGGAGTTTCAACTCATAACTGTCTTGTTAGTCATATATCACAAATTCGAGTTTCAAATCAAATACTATTCTGTTACGTGGACACAGCTCTGACTATAATTGCAGGTCAAGGTAAAGGTCAGTGCTTGTTCTGTTAAATTTGGATCGATGAGCAATTATCTAAGATCAGGTCTTGTTGAGTAAGAGGAGTGCTAGGGCTACTCCTTTCCACATAGCATTCAAATGCATAAAAAATTAATGAAAGGTTTGGCTAAAGTGAACAGGCCATAATATAGAGCACTATTGATGCAATATTTGAGATGGATGTTTTCTTAGTTAACATGGACAAATATGTTATGCCAGCATCTATCTCAAAGCCAACCTGAGTATCTTGATGAATTATTTCCACCAATCTCCTGTTTTGCTTGAAGTCTTGACTGCAAATAAAGTAACACAAGAATGGATTTAAAGAGAAGTATACGATAAATCAGTGTGCTGCATGTGCGCATCTTGTTAACAGCATGAGACATTGCAGAAGCAAACTCTGCTAAATAAGTTTCTTATATACAGATTATTGCAAGCAAGAAAGCCAATTACAATTGCCTGCCAACAATGAAGAGCATCTTTCCAAGCAAAGCCTGTAAGCCTTTGAGTTATTGCAGAAGAAGGCGCCAATGCAAATCCTAACAACATGTTGTGTTGCAAGAATGATGAGAGGTAGAAAATCCAACATTGTAAGTGTTATAATACAGCTGATAATACAGCTCCTAAATCCCCAAAACCAATCCGGGGTTTACAAGAGATTTACACACAGGAAGAAAATCAGGTGGAAATTAATTCCATAACCAACAGCAACAAGATTTGAACCTTACACCTCACGATGTCCTTGGAGGGAGGTGACCGCTAGACCTCTACCTCACTGGCCAGTGCTTTTTTTTTTTGCTTCTTGTTTATTTATTTTTTATCTGATTTTTAGAATCTCCCTTATCTTCAGTTTCTTTAATAGTATTTCTAAGTATTGCAAGTAGGGTTCACAGCTAGAGACTAACGTATCCACACTTGCAAGTATTCTCACTTGTAAGTATTTAAATGTTACTTTCATATGGAACAAGACAGGCAGAAATCTTACTTAGGGTTGTGAACTCCTAAAGTTCAGAGATCGTAGAGCAAGAGACAAATCTATCAGCACTTGTAAGTATTCTCATTTGTAAGTATTTAAATGTTATTTTCATATGGAACAAGACAGGCAGAAATTTTACTTAAGGTTGTGAACTCCTAAAGTTCAGAGATTGTAGATCTTTCTAACAAGCCCTTAACTAAAGTTCAACATAGGTCCGAAGGACAGGAATTCCAACCAACATCCTTTATCTTCCTTTGATCCTGTGGTGAATCATAGACCCATAACCTGATCCCAAATATAGGGCTGTAACTAGTTACTTTTGTCAGCTATTTTTTTTTAAAAAAAAAAAAACTAAACTAAATGCAACGAAATTACCTTGACAACCAATAGGGGGTAGGTTGAGACAGTTGCTCCTAGTTTCGCCAAGGCTCCTAGTAAGAAGACCTTTTCCCACATGACAAGAGAAGGTTTACCATGTTTGCAACAAGGCCAAATATTTTGCAAAAGACCAACAAAGACCATCAAATAAGATAATCATGCTTTCCAGTCATGTGGTCAGACTGAACCTAGTTTTGTACCTCTAGAGCAGTAACACTTTTGTGCCCCGGCTTGCTTACAGAGCGTTTTGCCCTTAAATGTTTTAAGGATGTCTCATAAATCATAAACTGGATGGATGGATTGCAGACCTGCCACACACAACAATTTTTAATCATAAGAGAACTTAGTGGACTTCATACATAATATCATCAAAATACAACTAACCATAATAAGGGTAGGGACAATTCCTTTCCAAAATCCAGTAATTCCAGCTTCATTATAAACTTCAAATGCCTAGCAGTAACATAAAGCTAAAATTAGTACAGCAAAAACCAAAATATTAAAGAACTGCACATTTGATGTGATAAAGTATAAATATATGTTGCAATCAAGAGATTGATTTTTCCCATAAAGATGTTTATAATGGAGCTTTTTATATGTACAAAATCATGACAAAGTCCCATTAAAATTCACAGAGAAAAATATATAAATGGTTACCGACCGCATTTAAAGTTCCATAAGGACGAGGTTTTATTGAATCAAGTTCAGCTGATTTCTCCTGTAAAGCTGAACCTTTTGAGCCACTCTCAAAAGCTTCCTGAAATAGAGCTTCTTTCTTTCCCTCCATTATCTTTCTTTCTGCTTGAGTATGTGTCTACTGTCAAATACAGAATATCATAAACAACCTTCACTGGACTTCCTATAGAAGATGAACTTAGAGTTGAAAGGTTGCATCAGGAAAACCAACAATCCAACAGTAGATGATAAACCATTCAAAGGCTATGAACTGATTCTAGTACATTGTTGTCTCATTTTACAAGAAGGAAGTGCTTTTGTAAATAATTGAAATTCTGTTAGAGGTATACCTCCACACCATTGCTCTAAAAGGCATATATTCATAGAGTATCTAGCTGTTCAGAGATTTCAGACACAAATTGAATCTCAATTACATACTATCGGCCACATAAAACCAGAAATGAACATCAGCTAGCCTTGCACCACCAGAATAGAAGTAAACAGTCTGAACTGGGTAACTGTCATCCCATGTGTCACTAGTTTAATTTCCTTCTGTGTTTTTGTGTGACAGTGTCTAAGTGTGTAATTGGAGATATCTGATTCTGTCATGGAGCCTAGTAACACAAAGGATCCCTATTATGCACCGAATGGACAAGTACATGTCCAAAGTGATAAAATTGAAAAAAAAGAAAGTCATATTAAACAATGGAATTCATGGATAAAATATCCAGACACCTGCATACGAGTCACAAGAACCCATATTGGGTTTGTCAGCAATACGTTCAAGGATCTGCAAGATGAGAAAATTATGATAAGAACATTAGATAGACACCGCCAATTTTCCTAGATATTACTAGAGAAAAATACATTTGCTAGACAGGTGTCTATTTACACTATAGATAATAGCGCAGCTCCAATATCATTATCCTGTTTATTCCTTAGTACATCCGAGTGTTACAAAATTCTGTGAGCGCTCACCCAGCTATTGCAGCCACAAAAAGCCAAGAAAACATGCCAACAGTACCATCTCCACGTCCTTGAGCTTTACGGGCAGCTGCAATGGCCTCAGCTTTGTTCTTGAAAACTTGATAAAAGTAGTAATAAATGCCCTGACAGTATGCAAAAGAAGACAACAGGATCATGGACGACGACTGATCAAAATCAACAGAGGACAAAAAATAAATAAAGAAAAGTGATGCAAATTGTTTACAAAATCTGTTTATAGTTGTAACGGATAGACGAGGGAGAAATGAAATGAGATTGAGCAAAGCTTAGAGGCAAGAGATCAGTAGAAGTAGTCAAATCAATTAGAGTTGATTATAGGAACATCTGCTTGTTCACGCACATTCAACGGATTGCTCTTTTGAATGAACCATGAAAAGGGAGAAATAATGCGCAGAGTGAAAACAGGTGAATTTGAGAAACATAATAAAATCAATTAATATGTAAATAAGGAATGGATAAGAAAGAGAGGTGAAAGACCATAGAAGCAGCGGTTCCAAGCAGAGAAGGCTTCAGGCCGCTATAAAGTCCACCCCAACCTTCGGTCCCGACGACCTGATAAACACAGAAAACAAATAAAAAATCAGAAAAAGCTGGTGATAGTATTGATTGGCGCTGGATGGTACCTCGAGTATTTGCAGAAGCGTGCCGCCAGATGCAGTTCGATTCTTCTCCTTCTTCTTGGCCAGTCGCTCTGTTTGCTGGCGCGTATTTACCTGCCATAACCGTCATTCAATTTAACAAACAGACAAAGAAGATTTGGAAAAAAAAAAAAAGTGATAAAATAAATACCGTTTGAAGAGGATAAGTGATTATCTGAGCAATAATACCGGCACCTGCTCCCGCAATTCCATTGGCTACTGCATCTGACTTTGACATCTTTTCTGCTCTTCTCCTTCTTCAATTACCTAATATCTTTCGTTGTCTTGTGTTGAGCTGTGTTATCGCTTCTTACATATATACATTAGCTTGCTCGCTTTTCTCCATTTTCATTTCTTTCTGGACGCTTTTATTTTTATTTTAGAACACTTTATTTTTTATATCCATATATTTACTTTTTTTTTAAATAAGAGATGGTCATATATTATACATTTTATAAAAAATTATAAATATTTATATATTTATAAAAAAAAATTCTCTATACTTACTTTATTCGAAAAAATAAATAAATAAATAAATAAATAAATATATATATATATATATATATATATTCAAATATGAAAATGTTAATAAATTCACCTAAAATTAAGTTTGATGTTTTTTGATTTAAATTTTTTAAAAAAAATAACTAATACCCCATATATATATTCCTATTTAATTAAAGTATTTATTTTCCTATATAGAGTTACTTGTAGAAAAAAAACATCTAAAACAAATAGGAAAAGGTTCTCAATTAAAAAGACTTCCGGATAAATAGAAACACTCTCATAGTATGCATATAAGACTTTCATCAAAGAGGGATCCTATTTTTATCAAGTTTGAGCATCACTACCCCTATAAATAGGATCTCATATCCCCATTCTCATTTATTTTATTTTCTCACACTTCTTGCTCTTTTTATCTCTCTAAAACTTTCTCTCTATATTCTTTAACATAGGCATCGGAGGATTTGTGAGGATCCTCCCCACCTCTTACATTGCCCTTCGCTAATCACTTGCAAAGTAGTCAGCTCAAGAGTTTTGAAAACAAGTTATCAAATGGCGCCATCTATAGGAACTCTCGAGTTAAAAGTCATTTAAGCATCTACCAATTAAGACCTTGGCATCATGACTTTCAGTCCACCAACAATCTCAACTCACGATACACACATCAACTCACCTGCTCCCATTCGTCCAATCAACTTGTCAACACCTATTCAGACGATAATTTTGTTGGCCCCCTTTCAATATGTTGGACCCTCATCTCAGGCTCCGATTGGTACATACATTCCACCTAATAATAGTTAAGGGTGACCAACTCTTGGCATCGACCTTCCTTACTATGCTCCTCTTCAACATCATAACAGACTTATACCTTCTGTACCTTTTTTGAGCCTATCAAAACACCTGCCATAAACACACTTAACTAAACACAGTAGCCCAAACACTCAACCTATCCCCAATGAGCAAAGAAGCGATGATTCAAAATATTCAAACATAGATGACCTTAATGCAATAACAGTTGAATGCCTTGATTCAAAGCGACAATCCCAAAATAACTCACACGGGAAATAATATGACGCCATCGGCAGTAGCTCTAGAGATATTTAGAGGAAACAGAGGAAAATATAAAGTTACAGAAGGAGAATCCAACTCGATAATCCTAGCCCTTGACGATTCAAAGATAGCCCAAAAAGTTGAAAAGGTCACGTATAAAGCTCATACCAAGCCAAGGAAAAAAGATGAATGCGTTATAGAAGGGAAGACACCCTTCATAAGCAAAATAATCTGAATAGAGATTCCAACCAAATTTAGAATGCCGCAGTTAGATCAGTTTAACAAAATTGGGGATCTAATCAACCATATATCCTAGTTCAGGACCAGGATGTTACTGTAGAATATGAATGACGGAATCATGTGCAGAGTCTTTCCAAGTACACTCACCAAGAATGCTCAGAAGTGGTTCCACTAGCTTCTGGAGAATTCTGTCTCCTTCTTTGAAGAGTTAGCCGAGAAATTTCAAACTCGATTCATCACCAATGTCCCTCCAGCTAAAAACATCAATGATCTCTAGATGTGTTGACAACAAGTTACTGAGTCACTGAGAAGCTATTTAGATCGATTTAATAAGGTAGCAATGCAAATCGAGAATTTGGTCGACAAGGTAGCAATAGAGGCTTTGAAGAATGGTACCCGACTGGGGAAGCTCAAGGACAAGATGATGACAAAAGAACCTAGCACCTTCGCTAAGGTAATAGCTATGGCAATAAATATGGATGAAGATAGGAGGATGCGCCAGGATAATGAAAAAGCACCAGTCAAGAAAGATGAAAGGTCAAGACCAGAAGGTCGAGCGTTCAATAATCCAACTTTAGAAACCCGGCATAAGGATTTAAAAGAGAAGCTGAGAGGTATACACCACTAAATACTCTAGATCCAAGATCCTCATGTGGGTCAAACAAAATGGTGTGGGCATAACCCCAACCAAAAGACAAAGCCCAACTAGGAGAGCCATGCAAGATAGGAGGTACTACTACCAATACCACCAAGATTACAGGCATGAAACTAAGGCATGCTGAGAATTAAAGAATGCCATAGAAAGATTAATACAGAATAGTAAACTAAGTAACTTTATTGACACGTTAAGAGGGAGCAAATATCCAGATGGTTAAGATAGGAATAAGTTGAAACTAAAGAAAGTCTAGAATGAACCAACTAGTGTTATTAATATGATTGTCAAAAGAGAAGTCACGGAGAAGAGGCCTAAGAGATCTCACAGAGAATAAGGGTCTGCTCATGAAAAAAAGCAAACTATTATGTTTGCTCCAGAAGATAGGGAACATGTTCAGCACCCTCATAATGATGCACTCGTAGTAAGCATTTTCATCAACGATTACCTGGTGAAAAGATTACTGACCGATGATGGAAGCACTATTAACGCACTCTCTTAAAACACCTATAGAGCAATGAGAGGGTTTGTTACTAATTTGAAAGCTATTCAAAATCCTATTACAAGCTTTTATAGAGGAACCACACAAATAATAGGATTAATAGAGCAGAGTCTATAATTCAGAGGCCAAGATACTAGAGAAGTGAAAGTGGTTAAGGCTCAATTTAATGTGGTGGATCTCCCACTCGCATACAATGGCTTTCATGACCCAAAATAAGGGCATGACTAGCGCTAGGGAATGAGAATTCTTTCGAATCTGGAACCCGTAGCAAGCCTTTAAAACAAAATAAAAGCATGCAATAATAATAAAAATAAATAAAATATTTTTACAACGGAAATTAAAATCTCATATGCGATAAATATAATCCACCAACTCATTTAATAAAACAACTCATCTTATATATAATTCTTTTAATAAAAATTTCTTGTTTTAATTCATTAAAATACAAATCTCATACATTTATGAAATAAGCATCCCACAAACTTAACTACAACTACTACAGTGTCTAGAATATAAAATAAAACTAAGTAAGCAGTTTACATAGTAAAGCCGGGGCAGAAGAAATCCGACGTAAGGGTCTGCTACTCTGAAGACGAAGACTCTCCTAAAAAATAGTCAACGGAGGGGAGTCAGACCTCACTGAGTGAATTGTTATAATATATATACATGCATAGCTAAATGACAAATGCACACATTTAATAGTATATATAATAAATATATATACAAGCAAATACACACAGATGCTGCAAAATCATTTTATATAAATACTAAAAATAATATTCGTTTATGAATAATCAAATAGAACCCTAAATAATCGCAACCTCAAACAGTGTTAGACAACACTCTAGTCATACAGGCTCACTTATTCCAATAAATTCACTTGTTCCATTTGGACAGTAGACTGACTCCGAGACACTAAGTCAACCGAGCTCCAGCAGTCTAACTGTCGATGTGATTGGCTCTGAGACACTTAGTCAACCGAGCTCCAGCAATCACACTCTCAAATCACATCACACATCAAATGAATCAATCCAATCAATATCCACAATAGGTTAGTAATTTAACTTAAATTCTATCGTCGTACCAGTACGTACTCGGCCCTAGTGTTGCCCACTAGATAGCACATTCTATTGATATCCTTCATTTAAAATAAATTCATTCATTCATGAAATAAATGATGCATGACTTAAGTAAAATAACAATATAAACCATATATATACTAGAAATATACCAAAAATAAACCAAGTATATTTCGAGTATATATATGTCAAATAAATTCAATTTAATTATAAAATAAACTATAAATATACTTAAAAAAATTTTAAATATAATTCAATGATAAAACATGCATTTAATTTAAAATATACCAAAATATGCCTAAGATATACCTAAGCAATTATTAAACCATTTATGCATATTTTATAAATTTTAAACATACATTTCTAAAACATGCATCCTAAAACACGTATATATAAAATAACAACTCACAGTTATGCGCTCCTCGAGACGGGTCTGACGGGCCTGATCCACTAGGCCTCGGTCTCAACACAACTAAACAAACAAACGACAATATGAATTCAGAATAAATCTAACGTAATTCTAGAGACTTAATCTAAAAATACCAGACACAAAATAAGAATAGGAATTCGACCGGATGTCACGTTTTATGAGAATTCTACCAAAAATTCTGCAGAACATCCCCTGTAAAACATAAATCTCTCTACTTAGAAAGTAGAGTCGGTCTTGCAAGAAAATACACTTCGGAAATAAACAATCACAAGGTCGGACTCCCAAACTACAATTCCACCGATCGAGGTTCACAATTCACGAGATATACACAAAATACATGAAAATTTCAATAATACCAAAAATACCCTTTAATAATCAAAATATAGCAAATTAGATATTTAAAACACTGAAAATAATTATTTAACCGATAATTACATAAAAACTCTAATTTTAATAAAATATTATTAAAAATTCACAATTCTCGATAAATTCATAAATATTAACCAAAATTCATTTTATAAATCCAAATTACATAATTAGCCCTAAAATATATTAAAAATCAATAAAAACTCATTTATTTACAAAAATAGTATATTATTTATAATTTGAAAATAGTTTACGAAAAATAGTTTTAGTTAATTAAAAATAGTAAATAATTTGTAAAAATCATTTTTATACCTCAAATAATTATTAAAATCAATTAAACTAAATTTTTAATCAATTTATTGTCAAATTACCAAAATACCCCTAGTTATATATAATTTCACATAATTCACTATAATTATACAAAAATTCACTAAAAATAATATAATTACTCAAAAATTAATTTCTAAAAATATAATTCAATAATATCAATAAATATACTCAATTAACCAATTAATTTCAACAAAATACTTAATTAACCTAATTTTCTAAAAATCACCTAAACTAAATAAATTCATAATAATTATAAAAAATTCATAAAAATTAAAAATAAATTTCTAGAATTCATTTTAACACCTATAAACACCATAAATCACAATTTCACAATTTAATTAATTAATTTACGAAAATTAGAAAATATTAATAAAATAATAAAAAATTCACAAAAATCAAAATAATTCTCAAAAATTCTACAAAAATTACAAAATATAGATTGAGCTACTAGGATCAATTTTTGTGAAGGAAGTTAGCTTGAATAATTAGAATTAAAGTTCAAAAAAATCAAGAACTCATATAGGCCGAAAATGAAAATTGAAAACTAAGGAAAATCTAGACCAAATCACCTGAAACCAAGCTTGGAAATGAACTCACTGAAGCTCAAGGAGAAGATATAGACTGGTGGCGTTCAAAATGGTGGTCGGAATATGCTTGATCGGAGCTAGCGTCAAGTTTCGGTTTCTTTAGCTTTTCACGGCCAAAACTTGCCGGAAAAGGGAAGAGAGGGTGGCGGAATGGGCTTGAGAGGGTGGTGGTTGGCTGGGAGGCACACCGACGGCAAGAAAATGGGAGTTGCAGTGGCGGTGACGAAGGGAGGGCGTCAGGAGCTTTTAGAGAAGACGATGACAAAGTTGTAAATTAATCAAACTTTATTTTTTTTGTATATATATATATAGGTAACTTTAACTTTAATTATTATAATATATTAATATAATATTAAAAAATAATTACACACCACATGTTAAAATAATAATATCTATATACATATATATATATATAACACACATTAATTTATCAAAACTATATAATATAGGTTTAATAAAAAAAATAAATCCTAATTTATTAAATGTGTATATATATGCATGTATATGTATGAATATTAATACGAAAATTAAAATCGTACATGGACTCATGCAAATACATAAAACCAACCAATATAATTAATAATTATTTATTTAGATTTTAATTTTTCCAAAAATAAGATTCTCGGGAAAATTTTACGTAAGAAATTTAAAATAATTAAAAATGACTTTAATAAATAATAAACTAATTAAATAATCAAATATATATAAAAATTATTAACACTGTATATCCCGATGCAGTTTAAAATTATTTAAAAACTCGGGATATTACAACGGCATCATAGGCTAATTATCACGACCCAAACCGGGAGTCATGACCAGCACTAGGGAATGAGAATTCTTTCAAATTCGAAACCCATAGCAAGCCTTAAAATAAAAACACATCCAATAATAATATAAAATACACCAGAATTAAAACTTTAATCAATATAAAAATAAATCTTATATGTCGTATCATAATAAAAATATTTCATACAATGTTCTTATACAAATCTCAAATCAAGCAACACACTTCTAACACAATAACATGACTACTGCAGTTTATAGATTACAATAAAAGTTTAGATATAAAATTTACATAGTCTAGCCGGATTAAAAAAGACCAGTGAAGAGGTATACTACTGAGGTTTGAAGAATAAGAATCTCCTAAAAAATATTGAGAGGGATTACACCTCACTGAGTGAATTATTATATTATATATACATGCAACCTAAGTCATATACAATCAAGAATTAGTATCAAATATATATATTTATACATGCAATTCATACAGATGCTGAAATCCACTTTTGATAATAATAACAAATGCTAAAAAATATTTTTGATTGAAGGATCGGAGCAAAACCCTAAATAATCCACAACCTCGATCTCAAAATCAATAGCCAACTGGCTTATCCAAAACTCCAAGTATTCATTTATCCAACTCAAGATAGTAGACTAGCCCCAAGTACACTAGGTCAACCGAGGATCCGCAATCTCATTATCGGTATAATTGGCCTCGAGTACACTAGATCAACTGAGGATCCATAACCATCCATTCCAATAACCAACATCTCGATAATAAATATCAAATTTCAACCTAATTCTACCGTACTGTCGCGCAATAGTCTTAGCGTAGCCCACTAGGTAGCATGTTTTACTACTATCCTTTAAATCAATCTTATAATTATTAAAATAATGAAATGCACAATGTAAATGTGATAGCATCCATTTATAGAGAAATATACCAATTATATACAGAAAATATACCGAATATATACTAACAATATTCCAAATATATATGTCACATATATACCAAAATAAACCATGAATATACTGAAAATATACCAAGTATATATTAAAAATATATCAAGCATATATGTTGCATATATATCAAAATATACTAAAAGTATACCAAAAATATACTAAATTATTTAATAAAATAATTCATGTTTAAATACATTATGGAAATATGCAAGCTCGTATTCATGCATTCTATATGCAATGCATATATAAAATAATAACTCATATGTTTGCTCTCCTTGAGACATACTTAACGGGTTTGGTTTGATAGACCTCGATCTCAATGCAACTAAAAAAATAAATAATAATTATAATATCATAATCGAAATACCTAATTTACACTTCTAAGAATTCTAAAGGAAGACTCGATCTGGACACAACTTGACCACAAAACTAAAAAGTCAGGATCGACCCAACGTTATATTTTACGAGAATTCTACCAAAAAATTGGCAGAGCCTCCTTTGTAAAACAAGCATCTTTCTACTAAAAGTAGAGTCAATCCTGCAAACAAACACACTTCTAAAATATACAACTACACAATGCCTCAGATTGGGACCCTGAACTACAGAATTTCCAACCGAAGTTCACAATTCATAATAAAATCAATATTAAATAATAAAATAATAAAAATCATTAAAATCCATAAATATCAATAAACAAATCACAATATAATTTATTTAAATAACAAAAACATTAAATGTAATTATTTTTCAAAATAGTTAATAAAATCTTAAATATTTATATAATATTAATAAAAATCAAAATTTTCAATTATTTGAAATAAAATAGTAAAATTCACAATTAATTACTTAAATAGTTTAAATATATAATAAAAATAGTTAAAAAGTCATTTAATCACAAAAATAGTAAATAAATTTATTATTTGAATATATTTTCAAAAATTATTATTAATTAGTTAAAAATAGTAAATAAATTTATTATTTGAATATATTTTTAAAATTATTTTTAATTAGTTAAAAATAGTAATTTAACTAATTTATTATTTTAATAAATTATTTTAAATTATTTTAATAAATTATTTTAAATTATTTTAAATACCATTTATTATTCCAAAATTATTTAAAACATATAATTTAACTAAAATTTCAATAAAAATACATATTTTACCCATAAATCCAAAAATTACTCAAAATTACTAAAAATTATTTTCTCACTTCTAAATTTAATAACTTAAATTAACTATACTAATTAAACTAATTTTTCATAATAATCATATAAAACACATAATTAATAAAAATTCATTTTCATTATAAAAAATGCAATAATTATACATAAATCAAATAAATTCAGAAAAATAAACTAAAAATATATTTGAGAAGCTTAAGATGCATATAACAATATTACTTAAAGAAATAATCACGAATCAAGCTAAAAAAAATAAAAACGCTAAATAGACATAAACTAAACTTGAAGATATCTAACTAATCGAACGTCATAGAGTTGAAACAGGTTGAGAAATGAGTAGCCCATGTCGAGAGGAGTCAAATGAGTCCATAAATGCGACCTAAAACCACCGAAATCTTGCCAGCAACACTGTAGCACACCCACGGTTTCTCACAGATTCCGATGATTAACGATGTCCAAGCGACGACGGGAAGGAGAGGGGAAGTGGTGGCGAGCTATAGAGGTGATCAAATGGTGGCTGGTGGTGCTGGAAGGCTTCAGGTGGTGCTAGTAGAACGTCAATGGTGGAAGGAGAGAATAGAAGAAGAAGAAAAAAAAAGAAAAAGGTAAGGAAGGTGAGGTTTGACCAAAATTTTTAATGTGCTGACCCGTTTATATATATATATATATTAACTAACAATTTAACACATATATATATATACATAACACATGCACAATACACACATGCATAATGATAATAATAATAATAATAATAATAATAACTTCCAAATAATGTCCTTTACGTAAGAAAATATTTAAAATAAAATAAGTAAATATTATTCACAAATAATTATTATATAGAAAAATTAAAATATTATTTAACACTGTATATCTCAAAATAACTTTATATAATTTAAAATATCGGGTCATTACACTGATTAATACTTTACGAGATCGATGTAGTCATGAGTATCCGACATCTAATCGTGAAGATTCCTATTGAAGGTTGAGTCTTAACAATTCACGAAGATCAGCACATGGCCAAACAATGCTACTAGATGGATGTCAAACCTTAGATGGAGGCATTCCCTCTGGAATCTTAGGAAACAGAGAAATAAGGAGCCAAACTTAAGCTAGTTAACCAGGTTCAAACCTTATAGATCGTCGATGGAAGGACAATAAGGATCGGCAACGAACTCGATAGCGAAGTTAAGCATGGAATAAGCGAGGTCCTCATTAAACACTCAGGCAGCTTTGCTTCTCAAGGGTCTAAAATCACTAAAGTAGATCCTCGGATTGCCTCACATAGTCTGAACATCAAACTAGGAGTAAAACTAATTGTTCAAAAAAAGAGGACCTTCGTGTATGAAAGACAAAAGGTAATCGCTGAAGAAACAAAGAAGCTGTTGGAAGCCGGATTCATTAAAGAAGTAACACACGCAGAATGGGTGGCTAACATGGTGCTGGTAAAAAATTCCAATGGCAAATACAGGATATGTGTAGATTATACCGACCTCAATAGAGCATGCCCCAAAGATAACTATATGTTGCTAATGATCAATCAACTGGTATACTCCACTGTCGGTCATTATTTGTATAGCTTTATGGATGATATAAAAGGGTACCATCAGGTACCAACGAAGAAATAAGATTAGAAAAAGATGTCATTCATCACCCACAAAGGTCTTTATTATTACAAAGTTATGCCCTTTAGGCTGAAATATGTTCAAGCAACTTATCAAAGGCTAATGAATCATGTGTTCCAAAATCAAATTGGAAAGAATGTGGAGGTATATATGGATGACATTATCATTAAGAGCCAACATGTATAACAAAATTCTGCTGACCTCGATCAAATCCTTCGGATACTGAACCAGTACTAAATCCAGCTAAATCCAAAGAAATGCATTTTTGAAGTAAAAGCAAGCAAATTCCTGGGATTCATGATATCCTACAGAGGAATTGAAGCTAATCTAAAGAAGATGGATGTCATTCTTAAGATGAAAGCTTTGACATTAATCAACAAGCTGTAGAAGCTAAATGGTACAATAACAGGCTCAGGGTGTTTCATCTCCCACTCAACCAAACAGTATCAACCACTATTCTAAGCCTTAGAAAATTTTAAAAAGTTTGTATGGAATGAAGAATGCCATATAGCTCTTGAAGACATCAAAAAGTTTTTATCCTCACCACCTCTACTCAGTAGGCCGATCCCTAGAGAAACACTGTTCATGTACCTCTCTATTGGTTAAGAGCTAATTACCTCGGTACTGGTGAAAAAAGAAAGAAGTCAATAAAATCCAGTATACTACATCAACAAAATACTCAAAGTTTTAGAAATTCTGTATCCTAAACTAGATAAGTTAGTTATGGCCATCGTCCATTCATTTTAAAACTTTGGCACTATTTTTAGACTCATTTAATCATTGTAAGATCCAACTTTCCTCTAAGAAAAATCTTATAAAGATCTAAAACATTCAACAGATAGTTCAATAGTCAATATTGCTCAAACAATTCAACATCATTTATAAATCTCAGTAGCAGATAAATACTCAAACCTTGGCAGACTTCGTATAAAAGATGACAATAGAAGATTTTGCTCCTTCTGAATGTCCAAAATGGAAGCTATATATTGATGGAGCGTCATCCATCCAAGGATCCGGTGCCAATAATGCAATCGAGTATAAAGCACTCATCACGGGATTAAAGTTAGCTATCAAAGTCAAAGTCGAGCATCTCAAGATATACTTGGACTCATAACTAGTGGTAAACTAATTAAAGGGACATTCCAGATTAAGGACCTAAGTATCGCTAAGTATGTCGAGAAAGTCAAACAACTCCTAAAGAAGCTCGAGCAGGAGGGGGGACAATGGGAAATCTTCCAAATCTCCATAAGTAAAAATTTTAAAGCTGATCTGTTGGCCAAATTATAGGCTAAAGATAGTCAGACATTTAAAGAACTTGAGCTCACTAAAGCACTAATAAAGCCAAGCACCGAGGAAGTAAAGATCATGGATATATAGAAAGTAACATAATGGATGAAATTGATCATTTAGTATCTCGAACATGGGGTACTTCCACAAGACAAGTTAAAAGCTTGAAAGTTAAAGATAAAGGTTGCACACTACTCCATCTGCCATGGAGAACTCTACAAAAAGTCTCTCTCACACCATATTATTGGCCTACAATGTCCTAAGATGCTCAAAAACTAACTCAAAAATGCCACAAATGTCATCAATTTTCCCACCTCAGTTGTAAGCCTTATAGTTCTCAGCATTCGATTGGGAGTCCCTGGCTTTTTATAGTATAGGGGATGGACATCCTAGGTCCATTTCCTACCTCAACCTCCTAGAAGAAGTTCCTGATCGTGGCTATAGACCACTTCACTAAGTGGATAGAATTTGAAGCTATACTAACCATCATTGAGGCCCGAATCTAGCACTTTTTTTGGAAAGAAAACATTTGCAGATTCAAAATACCACACACCCTGATAAAAAATAATAAGAGGCAATTCGACAATGAGAAATTTAAAAAGTTTTATTCAGATCTCAGAATAAAACTCAGGTTTACCTCAGTAGCTTATCTATAAACAAATGGTGAAATGGAGGTCACCAACAAGATTATCATATAAAGGCTAAAAAAAGACTAGATGAAAAGAAGGAGAACTGGGTCGACGAACTCAATAATGTCATTTGGGCCTATATAACCACACCCAAAACTTCCACTAGAGAAATGCCTTTCAAACTTACTTATGGGATGTATGTAGTAATCTCAATGAAAATTAGATCAACCAATTACCAGATTACCAAGAATCTAGATCATGAAGTCAATAATATTAATACCAGAATATTTCTATATCTACTCAAAGAGAGGAGAGAGCAGGCCTCTATAGTAGTAGAAGCTTAGAGACAGAGGGTCATGAAATATCACAATTAACAAATCCAGCCAAGATACTTTAAAGTCAGAGACTCGATATTTATAAGAGCTGACATTGGCAAAAATAACTTCGGCACATGTAAACTTGAACCTAATTAGGAGGGTCCTTATTAAATCATCGAGAAGACAACCACAAGAGCATACAAGATCAAGGATAGATAGGGAAAAGAGTTATAGCGATATTGGAACTCGGACAACCTTTGAAAATATTATCAATAAATGTACTCATAAGTTTTGAGAAATAAATACTTCATTTATCAATAAAAATGTTGTATCACATAGTATTCTATAAAATAAAGAGAAAAATATCAACTAAGGTAATTTACAATTAAGTATTGAGAAAATCAAAGGAAGGAAGAGTCGTATCAGGAGACTCATACATAGAGGCTGGATTAGGTCCAGTGAAGACAGCACTAGCCGACATCTCCCCGGTAAGTCTTAAATCCTTCAGTTACTCAAATGATGATTTATTGACCATAGACTTGGTTGATTTCTTAGGATTCTTTAATCGCTTAGAAGAAGCCTTGCTCCGAGCACTTTTTTTCGACAGCAATTCTAGCCAGATCGGTAGGAGTTATTTTATCCAAGTCCATGAAGTGTAGATTTGGATGTTAGGTGAGCAAGACTCTTTGACATTTAGACTTATAAGCTTTGAAAAACCCCACAATTATATTCTGGTAGCTTCTCTTGTCATCCTTATGGGATTTCTCAACTTCAACAAGTTTCTTCTCCAAATTCGCAATCTGGGAATCCTGCCCTTCTATTTTTTTTTGTAAGTTAAGCTTGATTATGCTCTAAATCCTCCACCCTCTTCTAGCTCACCTCGGCTTCATATCTCGTCTCAACATGCTTAGTTAGGCAAAGTTCCAGTGCTGCCTTTGCCTTCTCCAATTTCTTCTTAAAATTGAAGGTTATAGTGCCAACCTCTATCTCCTTAAAGCTATACTAACTTTTGAGATAATAATAATTATCCTTCGCCAACAATAAAGTCTGAGTCATTTGAAAGAAGAAATAAGCATCATCAACTTAGGTACCCTCACAAACACAAATTAAACAAAGTAAAAGATGACTACCTCCAACAAGTGCCCAATCATGGAATTATATAGCTCCTCCTTATCTACATCCGTCCAGCGCTAGATGTCTTCAGGAAGCCGTAGAGACTCGGTATACTGATCCCTTATTTGAGCATTCAGGATACTCAGAGGCTTAATCTTCTTTAAGATCTAGGACCTCATGTCCGGATATTCGAATAACTTTGGTCTTTTAATGAAAACCTCCTCGCATAGCTCCTCAGCATTCGAGTCTTCGTTCAAGGCTCATTTTCTCTGACCCTCAAACTTTTCCACCTGAGAAAATTTAGCCACTGCCTTTTCTTTATAGTAGGCCACAACATCAGAGGAAACCTTCAAAGTAAGAGGCTCAGATTAGGATAAGAGATCTGTGCATCATCCTAAGTCTCCAGCTTATCATCTACAAGTTAAATTTCATCCACAAAGGCAAAAAAAGTTATCCATCTATAAATAAAAAAGAAAAAATAGAAGTCAGAGTGATACCTTCTGAATCTTAGAACTTACCACTGAGTTGTATGTGTTCAAGACAGACTCTCTGAAGATATCTCTTAAATAAATTATTAGCGGATCTTATGTCAACTATATCATGAAGATGAAGCCTCATGACCATCTTTGTATCCTTATTGGATAGCCTTAAGGGACGTTTTACCTTGTGGCACTCATCAGACCATATTCGTCGAAGGATGTTCAATAATGAAAAACTTATTCCTCCACTTCTTATGGAGATCTAGAAGTTTTATGAAGAGACTATGGTTCAGAATAGTTGACAAAGAGAACATCAGCTCTCCCTTTTTCTTATTCAGGTTGTAGAGATATCTCAGGACATCCAAGTTCGGCTCTCTACCTTCCTCATTCATCAATTCTATAAAATTGGTCAAAAGTCAGTAGCTATTAGGGTGGAGTTGTCTGTGAGCTATGTTGTACCTATTCAGAAAACTCCTAATAAAGGGATCTAAAGGGAATTTTAATCCCCCTTCTAATCAATCGAAGTACATAACTAATCTATCAAAATTCAATGTAGGGGTATGGGCTTTGAAGTTCTTATCTACAGTGTGCAAAGTGAAGTATACTAGAATGCTGAAACATCTCTAGTACCATTTTAGCATCTCTTCATCTATCTTAGAGACAAATAAGTCAAAACTAAATTAGTCTCATGGAGCTATGGATCCTCTTCAATAGAAAATAAGAAAAAGAATATAGAGGAGAGAAGAGTTTTCACTTGGAAAAAGGTATGCAAGCTCACTACAGAAGGCCTTGAAACAAGCAAAAGAGAATTTAGCAAGAAAATAAGATAGTTAAAAAAGCAAAAAGTGCAATAAACAAATGGGTCTGATATATTTAAAGTATAGTGAAAGGTTCTAGAATGATCGTCACTGCCTTTATGATCATTTTCATCTCTCTTATAACAACAAGGGTAATTCTAGGTGAGAGAAAAACCCACTAATTGAGCAGTTATTATTATGGCAGCTGAAATGTCTCATCTTCTGACACACGAATAGGCATGATAGTTACACAATTCAAAATTCAAAGGAAAATGAAAAGACATGGCAATTAAGAATCCCGCTCCTCTCACTGCCAGTTGTCTCCTCCACCAGCACTCTAGTTGTGCTTCTAATGCACCAAGATTCTAAGTCCAATGACTGAAGTTAGCACCCTCAAGTCAATTCAATAGTATTGAGGTTCCAAGCATCTAAGCCTCGAGTCATAATATGAAGCATCTAAGTCCAATGACTGAAGCTAGTACCCTTAAGTCGCTTCGATAGTATTGAGGTTCCGAGAATGTAAGCCTTAAGTCATTGCACTAAGCATCTAAGCCTTAAGCATCTAAGTCTAGTGACTAAAGTTGGCACCCTCAAGTTGCTTCGATAGTACTGAGGTTCCACACTCGTGCCGCGCTTTTAATGCATTGAGACTATACGACATTTGGGTCGCGCTTTTAATGCATTGAGCATCAAAACTCCAGCGACGACTAGTTCTGCCAAGTTATCTCCATACTGGTGGGTTAATCCCTTACACTAGGTATTTTTATTACAGGTTTTGTGCACTCAAGTCTAGCGGGCACTTCAATGATGTTCTTATACGATGATTTCAAGACTCGGTATTGAGCTTCATCTTTTCCTATGACTGAGGCTGGCCACCTTAGCTCACCCTTCCATATCAGATGCAATGATTCAAGCAGTCTCTCTTTAAACAGAAGAATGATGTTTCCATCACCTTACAGACTTGGATACATCAAACAAAAATATCTGAACATACTTTCGAGGGGGACTCTTGATACCTCATATGCATATTCCTATTTAATTAAAGTCTTTATTTTTCTATACAAGATTACTTATAGAAGGAGGACACCTAAAATAAATAAGAAAATGTTCCCAATTAAGGAGACTCCTTGATAAGAAGAAACACTCTCTTAGTATGCATAGGACTTTCATTAAAGAGAAATCTTATTCCTCTCATATTTGGGTATCATTATCCCTATAAATAGGATCTCATATCATTTATTTTCATTCATTCTATTTTCTCACCCTCCTTGCTCTCTTTATCTCTCTATATTCTATGACTTAGGCATCAGAGGGTTTGTGGGGATTCTCCTCACCTCTCACTTTACCCCTTATTGATCACTTGTAGGGTAGCTAACTCAGGAGTTTCGGAAACAAGTTATCAATAACAAAGAATATGAAAGGGCCTTATAGGAGTGAATAGGGTTAATGAACTTTTAAAAGAAATTAGAAAGGAATTAGTGTGAATCCACGCTTTGCGCGAACTTAAATAATATGCACATTTTTAAAAAAATGATAAAATAATTTTAATAAATTAAAACTACAATTTAATTAAATATAGAAATGAGAATAAAAAGTTATTAAAATAATTTTATTTTATTAATTTTTAACTAAAAGTACAAATATATTTTAAAAATGTATAGTAAATAATAATTGAATAAATAGAAGAGAAAAAAATAGAAAATAGTTGAAAAAAATATTTTAGTTAAATAAAAGACATAATTTTTTTATGTAAAAAAAGAGTAATGTTTTAGATTATAATAGAATTTGAATGTTTTATATAGAATAGAATATGTGTATTATAAAATAAGATTTTTATATTTTTTATAGAAAAATGTAAATTTTAGTAATTTAACGCATAAATTTTTAGGGGTGAATATTAAATAATGAAGAGAGATATGTATAATAAAAATAACAAATGAATAAATAAATGAAAAGAAAAAATAGAAAATAGTTGAAAAAAAAATATTTTAGTTAGAATAAAAGACATAATTTTTAATGTAAAAAAGAGTAATGTTTTAGATATAATATAATTTGAGTGTTTTATATAAAATAAAACATGTGTATTATAAAATAAGATTTTTTGATTTTAGAGTTCAACATTATATATATATACACATAAAACTAAATATACAAAAATTAAGAATGTTATAATTACATAAAACTAAATATATAAAAACTAGATTGGCAAAAAATATATATAAAAAATAAGAATGTGTTTAAATGCATGAATTTAAATTTAAAATTTGAATTTTAAGTCATAAATTACAAATCATATACTTCCAATGTATTAGCTTTAAAATATCTTCTTTTGATGGTATAAAAATTTGAAATCTTCATTGATTATATTACTATTTAATTATTATATTTGAATTTCAAACTAAATTAGCTACTTAGTTTTTATGATAGTATTACACTAAATATTGCTTAAGGACAGGGGTGTAATCAAACCAAGTAAAGTCGAGTCAAATTTTTATTAGTTCAGGCTTAATTTATTTATAATCAAGCTAAACTTGCTATATTACTTGATATTCATAAATTGTTCATAAATTTAAATGAATCTAAATAAGTAAAAAAAAAGTTTAAAAATGTAAACTATAAATTAAAATTTTAATAAATTATTTATTAAATAAATCATAATATGTCCAATAAAAATTATCATTTATTATAATAATATATTTTAAAATATTTTTTATTATAATTTAAGTTCAACTCATCTATTAAATGAATTTCAATATATCCGATGAATTTTTATTGATTATCAACTTGGTATACATATATGTACTTGTTGAAGTAAGAAAAATTCTTGCATGCTACATCGGCACTAAGACAAAAATAAAAATAAAAATGAAAATATTTATTGAGTGAGAATTTTTATGCTCCACCACTTTACTTTAAATACACTCTATCAAAATAGTTTTACAATTTTTATAATTGAAAATAAAATAGAGTTTTAAGTGTTTAATAACATTATATCACTTAAGATTAAAAATTTGAATATCTTAAAAGTTTTAAGTGTTTTAAGATTAATATTACGTACCTAATATTTTTTTGATTGAAATTGCTTTAATAAATTAAAATATTTATATAAATTCATTTTTAATCCTTAAATTCTAATTATATCAAGGTTTACAATTTTATTTCTTGTATAAATTAAAAAATTAAGTATTTTATATTTAAATTTACTTTAAACAATTAAATTACAAAATTTTAAAATTCTGTTGTCAAATTTGAATATTAATAAGAGCATGTTATATATTGATATTTTATATTTATTTAAATGTATTGAGGCAGAAAAATGGTTTATTTGAAATTAATAAAAATATTAATACATTTTTAGTGTACAAAAAGCTTATTTATTTTTGACAATAATTAATATAATGGGAATACGGGCGAAGGTAAAATACGAGCCTTCGAAAATGGTAAGAAGGCGGCAGGTGGTGTTGGTCAACGCGAGGCTACGGAAAAATAAAAATTGAAAAGAAAATGAAAAAGGGGGAGGGGCAGGCTGAGGCTTGGATTTCAACTGAGGCAGGCAGGCTATTATCATCATCATAGCGATTAGGGAAAGGAAGGGTAGCAAAGACACATCACCATCCGTCCTACGCGACTCTCTGTATGTTTAACAGCGAACCAACAGGGAGAATAAATCTACTTGTCTTTGATTGATTGATTGTTTTTATTTCATCTTTTCTTCTTTTCTCTTCTTCCAAAGTTTTTGCTCTTTATCATTGTTGTTGTTGGTTTTTTTTTTTTTTTTTTCAATTTTCAAATCAATCAATCTGACTGAGATTCTCGGCCCAGAAATATAGAGATAGATTTTACTGGTATTTGCTCTGCAGTAATTTCCCCATTTTTTTTATCGTAATAATAATATTATTATTAGTAATAATAAAGGAAGGAAGAAGGAAGCAGAGTGGTGGTGATCGATCGGACGGAATATGGTAAAGGAAACAGAATACTACGACGTGCTTGGGGTCAGCCCCACCGCTACTGAGGCTGAGATTAAGAAAGCTTATTACATCAAGGCATGCTTAATCCCTTCTCATTTTCTCTTCTACTTGTTTTTTCTTTCTTAATTACATAGATCACCTTTCATTTTCCGCGATTCCTTTCTAATTTGTGCAATAATTTCAATATATTCCTCTTCTCATAGACTCATATTTCTACTCTTACCCTGCGACCTGCTGTCTTTCTCCTGCTTTTTTGGCAATTCAATGTTTATACCTCTCTTCTCTCTTTCTTCTACTATTGTCGTCTCCTTTTCAACTTATTATTATTATTATTATTCTTTGTGTTGCAGGCACGACAGGTTCATCCAGATAAAAATCCGAACGATCCTCTTGCTGCTCAAAATTTTCAGGCATGGCTTGTTTTTTTGAATTTATGAGTATATTTTGCTTCTTTCCAGCGATGCTACTGCTACTACTGCTGCTTGCATTATTTTCTTCTGGATGCTTTGGGATTTTTTACTACCTATGCTTTGATTGTAAATCAGCATAGCAGCTGTGCTCACACTTTCTTTCTTATTCCAGTTTTAGCATCATTTGTATGCTAGCTATCTATGAATTGCCACTGTAGGAATGAGATAAAATCTCACAAAAAAGTTACTGTCCCTGCAACAAGCATAACTAATCAAAACTGGTATTAAAGGAGGAAAGGAACTGCTGTCAATTTCTTGGGACTTGTGGACTTAGAACTGTGCTTCCAAATTACAGTTGCTTGCTGACATGTTCTAAGTGTTAACCAGATAACGTCTATAATTTTTGCTTTTTACTGTTATTAACCCCTTGCTTACTTGGACGAGACTGTTGAGGGACTGACAGGTTTAAAGGATAATCAAAGGAAGCAGAAAGTTAATAATGTCTCATGAATTTTTATTCATTTGTATTCAGGTTTTGGGAGAGGCATACCAAGTATTGAGTGATCCTGCCCAACGGCAAGCTTACGATGCTCACGGGAAATCTGGAATATCAATGTTAGTTTCTTCTTAATCCATGAATAGATAGGGATGTGTACGTAATGTGTATTGTCATTTCAGGCAAGGCAATGTGTTTCATCTACCCAGCTTCACCAAAGGCAGTGGGGTGGTAATTGCTTCAGGCTCCCTACCATGCCCCATAAATTGCCTTGTCCTAATTTGCCAGACAACACTGCCATCTCTAGCATTTCTATTCTTCTATGCATGCAAATTACAATAAATTCCATGGTTTTCTTCTATCTTTTCTTTGGTCACTTACTAGCATGTTACCTTTTACCTGCAGTGAAGGAATTATCGATCCTGCAGCCATTTTTGCGATGCTTTTTGGTAGTGAACTTTTTGAAGACTACATAGGGCAGCTTGCAATGGCATCAATGGCTTCATTAGACATTTTCACAGAGGGAGAACAGTTTGATACTAAAAAATTGCAAGAGAAAATGAGGGTAAACTTTCATAGTTTTCCATAATTTATCATCAAGTGAAGTTTTGGATAACTTGCTTATACTTTTCTTGTTTTTTATGTGATGTGTTTACTAATATAATCATGGTCATGCTACTTAAAGTCTTCTTACTCATTCAAAAGGAACTTTATGATATTTTTGGTAAAATTAAAGGAAAGGGTGATGAAATTATTTTGGTAGTTGGAAAAATCTGATTTTTTAGGTTACAAGTCACATGACAAACTGTATAAATTACTCTAGTTGGTTATTTTGTTTGAATTTTATTTAATTTTAATTTCTACCATGCAAATTGAGAGGTTAGATCTTCTCTTTTCTCTCATCCAACTAATTAGTGAAATTTTTTACTTAAATTATTCATGTTGTATAGCACTGCTTCTTTCTTCTCTTTGCATTTGTTGCTATCAGAAGTCAGAACTAAGACCATGTACGTTTGTTATGGGAATGGAATTCAATTTCAGCAATATGATACATTTTTTTGACTTGTACAAAAAAAAGGGCTTACTTGATACTCCTATTAAATTGTTTTTTGTTGCATAAAGAACAATTTTGGTATCATGTGCAGCTTTCCTAGGTTCCAAACCAAACTGGTGTACGTGGTCTTTGATGGCTTAAGGGTAGACAAGTTGTTTGTTTAGTCATGATAGTGAATGGTCAAGAGATGATTGATTTAGAACGTTTCTTTTTCTTAGAAAATTTAGAAAGTGAATGGTCTGCCTGGCAAAGACAAGAACTTACCTTGAACCCCAGAAGTGGTTGAATTTTGATTTGTGATTATCTGGAAAATCTTGTGACATTATTATTCTTGCTTCTGCTTATGTAAAACTAAAAGGAGAAATTTATCAGTACTTTGCTGAATTAGTTTGCAAGTACTGCTTCTCTTTTATGATAAATGTTCATTATCAATGGGTGCATTATTTTGTTCTTGTTTTTACCACAGATTGTTCAGAAAGAGAGGGAAGAAAGGCTTGCACAGATATTAAAAGATCGACTCAACCATTATGTACAGAACAAGGAGGAGTTTATTGATCATGCTGCAGCTGAAGTAACTAGACTCTCAAATGCAGGTAATAATTATTGTCTCCACATAATTGCGTAAAGGTGAGAGCAAAAGCAAGCAGATTCAATTGCAGGATTGATGAAAGGATAGGTGGATAAAAAGTAATGTGGAGTGGAGGTTACTATATACTGCAATAGCTCATAGTAGTTGACTCATGGTAATTTGAGGTTATATGCCTTATGGCTTAGTTGAGTTCAATAATCTGCCATGGACACAGAGACTTAACCTATGAAATTCAATCTGGTATTCCTTCTAAAGCCATTTGCTTTGGTTTAGAGATTGCTAATGGGTAGTTTAAGTGGATGTGGGTTGAGATGAAACAGATTCAGTTATGACCCATTTAAGTTCCCTAACCCATTGGCACTTACCACCCTAGAGATTTGAATCTTTAGGATGAACTGCAAATGTACCTGAATCACAGCCTCCGATAAACACCGAAAGAAAGGGCTGCCAGACCCAGTCCCCTTCGAGATGGGGAAATGACTCTTCAGTTTGGGAAGCTAATAGGAATATGAGCACAGGAAACTTCCAAGTCAGTAAGTTGTAGCTTGGCATCCTCACCTTAGTTGGGAATAAACACTGGAAAGACCATAAATTTAGTGTTAAAACGGCATTGTTACACATGAATGCCTTCTTCCCTTTTCTTGCACTTTTTCTTTTCATACAAGTCACTGACTATGCTATTGTCTTTGCAATCTGTCTCACTGCGATATCCTCTTATATTTTAAACATGCCCTTTTATGATTATGATTGACAACTAATTAACTTTGCTTCCTGTTTTCTGCAGCATATGGTGTTGATATGCTAAATACAATTGGCTACATCTATGTGAGACAAGCAGCTAAGGAGCTTGGAAAGAAAGCAATATATCTTGGTGTGCCATTCGTTGCCGAGTGGTTTAGGAACAAAGGCCACTTCATAAAATCCCAAGTAACTGCAGCAACAGGTAAGGAGACATCTCTGCCTTTTGTGGTGAACAGCCATATCCAGTTAATCTTGGCTTTTGGTGGACTAATGAGGATTGGCTGATTGGTTTGAAATTTATTTTACTATATGTGTTCTCGCATGTCAAACATGTGTCTAAACCCTCTCCTTGTCGTGCATCTTTATAAGTGCATCTATTTGCATTTTTGACATCTTTTTCTTTCTTTTTCATCCCTCTTTTATTTCTTGACTGATCCTTTGCAAAAGAATGTACAAACAATTAATTGATCATGCCTCACAACTTCCACTAATTGTATAAGAAGAAATGATATGTTCAATCAAAGGTAACAATAAATGAATTATCTAATCACATTGGTAATTTAGAAAAGCTATGTTATCCCCTTAAATATAGGCTATTGAGAGTTCCACGCTGAATGGATTCTTCCTATTTTCAAATAACAAAAGGTACTTTACTCTGAAATGGTGGTTTCTATTTTCAGCTACAAATCTAATTGGAAGTCAATTTTGATAAAAATTAGTTCAATATTTGTTGGACAAAAGTTTACTTCAGGGAATGTATTTATTATTCTTGGCTGGCGGTGTTAGGTGCCATTGCCCTGATCCAGCTACAGGAGGACATGAAGAAGCAGCTTAATGCAGAGGGAAACTACACTGAAGAAGAACTTGAAGAATACATGCAATCCCACAAGAAGTTAATGATTGATTCCCTGTGGAAGCTTAATGTTGCTGATATTGAGGCAACTCTTTCCCGTGTTTGTCAAATGGTTGTTTTACTAGTCCATATATATTATTGGTTGTTGGATCACATTGATTTAGATACTAGGTCCAAATTGTTTGGTGGTAATCTATTAATGATGTGTTTTAGGTTCTTCAAGATAACAGTGTCAAGAAAGAAGACCTTCGTGCACGAGCTAAGGGTCTGAAAACTCTTGGCAAAATCTTCCAGGTATTGTCCCATATTTCAACGCAGTTTTTGTACTAAGAAAAAATTTTAATATGCCAAGTATGGAAGTTCCTAACCTTTTGGAACTTGCATATGTAGAGGGTGAAGTCATCTAATGCAAGCGAGAGTGACACTGTGCTAGTTGGTGCTTTACATAAACTGAATGGAAATGCACCAGGCCATGATCCTTCTTGTCCTAGCACATCACCAAAGTCTAGAAATTTTGAAGAGCCATCTTATAGTACATTGACATTGCAGGTATGGTTATTCTCCCCTAAAAAAAAAAAGTGTTCAGGGATGGATCCTTTTGGTTCTCCCTTTTCTTATCCTTTTTCTTTGTTTCTTGTACAATTTGTGTATTCAATTCTACCAGGTGGTAGCTTGTATGGCCCATGATTAAACAACATTAATAGTTCAGAAAACTTGAATTGCTTTTCAAGCAACAAATCCTAGGTATAACAGCTCAGAAGATGTCAGACAAGTTTACAAATCTGTTGTTGTGCGTTACCAGTAAACAGGTTATTTGAGAAAAGGCAGTCAAATTACCTGCTAGTTACCATAATTTTAGTTTTCTGTCGAGAAAAGGCAGTTACATTTCCTTTTGAAACTCAGTTGTAACCATAACAAAAACCTTTCCCCAAGTCTCTTAAACTTGTGTTTATCATTTTATGTTTGGAACCCTTTCCTGTCCTAGTAAGCCTAATTAATCATAGGAATATGTATTTTTCTGTACATGCTGTCATTAGAAATACACCTGCCTTTTGTTTTATTTTTATTTATTTATTTATTTTTAAATGACAAGGATGCATTTGAATCAGAAAATTAGTAAGACCGAGAATGCTGTAAAAAACAAAAATTGTGAAGACAAATGTGTATATGTGGACAATGCTGCCCTTCATCATGATGTGGGAGCAAACAGGGCGTTGACTCTGGTGGATGAGTCCTTTGTACTTGCAGTGTAAATAATGAAAGTAGTAACTCAACAATAAAGCTTACTTTAAAAAATAGAACGTTTTTCTATATCTTTTATTTAATCTCCCGCTAATGCCTGAACATACTGTATATCAATTTGACATGTAGAAAAAGAAATGAGGAGGATGAAGGGAAACGGAATCACTTTCTGTCTTCTTGTATTCTTGATTATAGACTTATTATTTCTCTTTCACTTACGAGAGGTTATGGACACTGCAGAGCCCCTATGTGGAAGCTCCACATTTTGCTGGCACTGAGTTTGACAACTTCCCAAGGCCAACAGCACCACCTGGTGCACCCAAACATTCTTGAACAGGCTGTGAATGAAAATGGTGAAGCATGTATCTATTATCTTGTTTGAACGCATGTATACATGTTATATTGTTGTACATCATGGAAGGGCGTTGAATTTTCATTTGTTGAATATGTTTGCTCGAGTAGATGATCTGGAAAATACATCCCACCATCATGTTATTAGCAGGCCCCAACTGATGTATGTAATTTATACATAGAGAGGGAGAGAGATGGTTGTAGTTTTATTGTATTTTTCCAGTCGCTAGATGGCTGCTGTTGCGTCATTGTATTATGGTGTAGTTTGTTTTGATTTGACATAAGATTCAGGTTCAGGTTTTCGGTTATTTCATTGGGAGATTAATGTATTATTATTGCATTGATAAGTAGACAAAGTATAAATTAGCATATGATTGACTAGTTGTGGTCATGCTACTGGGCAAGATTTTATTCAACGAAATCTGTTTGATCCACCGTGTCTAGCTGAAGGATGGTTACAATAGAGGCTACAGATGAAAGGAAGATATGAAGTTGCCAAATCTTTCAATCTAACACTTGGATGAGAAGGAGGGAATGGGCTAGGCAATGGGAAGAATGTATGATAAGCGACTCTCACGTTGTAGGCTAGAGAGTGCCAAACTCATGTTCTCGAAAGGGCGATGATAGAACAAACTGTTTCAATTGCAGAAGCTCTCCTATTTTTTTCTGTTCTTTTTAAACTAAACGTTCTACGCTGGGCAATGATGTCGGCACGAATTGCATTTGGAATGGCGTTGCGGGTTTTGTTAATATATATATATATATTACGAATGCCTACTTGAATATTTATGAATAATAATATAAAAAAGAAAAAAACTACCTGGCTATTGGCCAAAGCCAACACAGTGGCCGTGGTGTTTAATTGTTGACCCTTTTTACGCCGTACTGCGATAAAGACAGGCATAAATGATTGCTGCCTTCCTCGGCCTCCCATCTGAATTTTTCTACTTTTGAACTGTTTACTACTCGTTAAATTATCATATGACACGTTTCAAAAAAAAAACTATCATATATTACAAGTAATTATTTTTTTCTAAAAAAACCTATAAAAAAAATCATAGATCTTAAATATTTCTCAATCAAATTTTTATTTAAGATTATCTACCAAATTCGATGTTTTATACCTAAGAACATTGATCATTCATCAATATATTATATGATATTATAATTGGATGTATTCAATTCAAATCAAATTTGTATTTAAAAATATATATTTATTTTAATATATTTAAATATTTATTTTTTAAATTATAATGGTATGAAGTTGGGCATTGAAGTTATTTGAGTGCAAAATTAGTCCAGTATAGACTGTATAGTGGTTTTTAAAAACAAAAAAAAGTTTTTTGAGAGGAAAGTACAGTTGGGTTTCAGAGGAATTAAAATATTATATTATGATTGTTGGTTGTATTTTTGAAGACACATGTCAATGCACGATTTGAGGGCGGAGATCACGTAAACGAGAAAGTGAAATATAATATAATATAGTAAAAAATATGTTCCGTTGAGCCCATAAGCCATCTCATGGGGGAGGGAGGTTAACGTACGGTGGAGAACGAATAGAGTCTATTGTCACAAATCCCACATTCAAAAATTGTAAAGAGATTTTAGAATTATAAATATGGATGTTATATATTTTAATAAATTAATGTTTTGAAGAGAAAATAATTATCTTATAATAAGTGACATCAAAATCTGACTCTATTCTTTTTCAATATAAATCCCTTACAAGAGATACCAAAATTAAGATAATGATCCCGTGATGCAACATGATTAGTTGTATGAGGGAAATTAAAGCTGTTAAGTTATATTAGGGAGGAAAAAGATCAATTATAAATACAGTACAATAGAAGAATAAGAAGGAGAGCGTTTTTTCAAATACATTAAAAGGAATGAGGACTAAATAAGTAAAAAATAAAAATAATATCTATAAGGGGAAGTGGAAATCTTTAAAACGGTCGAAGTCAAAACTAAGGAAGGAAAGGAAGGTAATAGGGAATAAAGAAAAAAATAAAGAATGTTCCTCCTAAGCCTGCATAATAATAATAATAATAATGGCCAAATATACAATGTTACCCCTAAATTTTATTTAATTATTCTATATTATCTCTCAATTTTTATTTTATTTAATTTTACTTTTTACTTTTTATTTTTTACCTATTTAACAATTTTTACACAAATTTAACTTGCACTAAACTTAAATAAGTAAAAAATAGAAGTTAAGAGGTTAAATTAAACAAAATGAAAGTTAAGATGTGACATAGAATAATTAAGTAAAATTCAGGGGTTAAATTGTATATTCTACCTAAAAATAATAATAATAATAATAACAATAATAATATATTCTTTAAAAAATACAATTACTTCAAACCAAATTTCTTATTTTTTTTATAACTAAATCAAGTGTTAAATTCTAATATCCCAAAAAAAAAGAGAGTGAGAATTAAATTCTTGTTCTTTTTAACAGGATATCCCGTTGTCATCTTTTCTACTAAGTGATTTTTTTAAATAACTTAATATTTAGATTTTAGGTGAATTTTAATCTCCAATTTGCTCAATAAAAAAGGTACATTTTTACCTTTAATATTTACTTCGAAGTTCACATAAGCTCCTCAACTAATTTCAGGGCAAATAAATTGACAATAAATGTTTTTTTCTTGTCATATAAGCCCTTATGTAAATAAATGGTAGTTCATTCCCAAACCTACCACCATTAGTTTATGAATTCAAAATTGTTGTTTATTAGCTGCAAAATTCTATCTATATGTAAAACAATTTGGTAAATTGTTTAATCTATCTCCTATTCTCTTTAACTCTTTTCAACCAATTCAAGCAATATTATGTGAATTTCACAGAAGTCTTGTAACCTAACAATGGTAGGTTTGGGAATGAACTACCGTTTACATAAGGGCTTATATGACAAAGTAACATTGATTTTTAGTTTATTTAGAACTAAAATTAATCGAGGGGCTTATGTAAATATCGGAGTAAAACTTAAGGGTCAAAATATATCTTTACCCTTTTGGGATTATGCTCATTCCTGTAACAAATACAACTTAAAATCATTAGATCAATTTATATTTTATTATAGTCATTGATACATATTATAGGCATTGATGGACAAAAAAAATAAATAGTTATAATTAAATAAAGATTAATTTAACAATTTCAATACTATTTGCATGAATACAAATATTTATACTATAGCAAGAACTCCTATTATTTACAAAGAGGAGTTCAAATAATAACAAGCAATATATTTTATAATTTATTTTTGTATCATTTGATGTGGCTAAATATTTAATTTTTATGATTTTAATTTAAAATTAGAAGTAATGACATTATTTATCAAGTAAAAATATGAAAAAAATACCTTTTTTGTAATTATTATCATCTATAATTACTGTGGAGGAATTTTTATTTTATGCTCTATTAAATATTGAAAAAAAGATAAAAAGATGTTGCAATGAATTTTATCATTCTTTTAAGGTAAAAATCATTTTTAAGCTCATGAACTATAGTGATAGTGATTTTTTCTATTGAACTCATATCCAATTATTTCATTGTATTGAGCTCATATATTATTATTTATGTAGCTATTGAGCTCTCATACTATTATTTATATAATGTATTGAATCTTTATAGTATGAAAAATATATTTATAAAATTATTAAATCGGAACTCAATAGTATAGAAACTCAATGTAATATAATAAAAAAATAGAAACTCAGTATAATATATTGAAAAAATAGGAACTCAATAAAAAAAATCATTACAATTTAGAGCGTAAAACTTGATTTTGCCTTCTTTTAATAACAATTGGTGGTTACATGGAATACTCTCTCTCTCTCTCTCTCTATATATATATATATATATATAACGTAATGGTGTATCAAAAACCAATAGCATTGATTTTGGACATCTTACGATTTAAATCCAAACCCAATGAATTTTATCATTTGCATGTCATGGTGTGAATATGAAAAATTATATATACTACTAAAACTATAAAATATTATTATTTAAAAAAAAAGGATTTAAAATATAAGATATACAAGATACAGGTAAAAGAGAGGGTGAGGATGAGATGAACGCAAAGGAAAATAGAGGTTTAATTTTTTTTTTTAAAAAAGTTCAGTATTAACATCAATTGTGGTAAAAGCAAGAAGTCTAAAGTATTAGGATTTAAATTCAATTAAATTGAAATTAAATGGAGGTGTGATGTGAGAGCGAGAGCCGACGAGAAGGGAAGGAAAAGGAAAGGGGAGGGAAAGAACCAACATTTCCAGATATCATTATTATTTTAATAATTACCCTTGTCTTCTTCCTTCCTTCGTTCGTTCATTCATAACTGATTCTTCTGCTTTTTCTCTTCTGTGTCTTAGAAAATTTGTGCATCGGCGGAAACACCTTGGTCTTCTTCTCCCCATAACCATTTACCATAATCGTAATCGGAATCGCAAACGCATTCATTTCCTTCCAATCCAAAAATCTTTGATTGGATTTGTTATCTTTTTTTTTTTTTTCATTTTTCAAATTTTAGGACAAAAAGGCCAAAGACACACAAATTTGGACTTTTAGTAACTCCAACATTTGTATAAAAAATCCAATAACCTTATCACCGTTGCGTTGGAGTCTCCTCTCTCTCTCCTCTCTTCCCTTCTCTTTCTCTCTTTCGAGAGTTGAAGGTAAGAGATCCATCCATCCCCTTTCTCCTTCTTTCTTTTTTTTCAATTTTTTTTGTCTAATTGTATACTCTCTTTCTGAAAACCAAAAATAAAGAATATGGAGAGCGAGAACAAGAAGTCGGCGGTTTCCGATGTTGGAGCGTGGGCCATGAACGTTGTCAGCTCCGTCGGCATTATTATGGCCAATAAGCAGCTCATGTCTGCTAACGGTTATTCTTTCAGCTTTGGTTCGTTTTCTCTTCTTCTTCTTCCTCTGTTTATTTTTACTTTTATTATTTTTTTTAAATATACATTTGTTTCCAAAAACAAACAATAACACACACAAATAATTAAAAACTTAAAATTACTACTTAGCATTGGTAGAGATCTTTTAGATTGATTGATAGACAGACAGATCTCATCAGATCTCACATACATTCCTTGACAGAGATCTCTTCTCCTGTTTCACTAATTCTCGATCTGAATTTTTAATTTTTAAAATAATTGAGGGATAACGTTAATTTTGTTTCTCCAGCCACAACCTTAACGGGTTTCCACTTCGCGGTAACGGCTCTGGTGGGACTGGTGTCCAATGCGACGGGTTTGTCGGTGTCCAGGCATGTTCCTATGTGGGAGCTCCTGTGGTTCTCCATTGTTGCCAATATGTCCATCACTGGCATGAACCTCAGCCTCATGCTTAATTCCGTCGGTTTTTACCAGGTTTTTTTTCATCACAGATCTATCTCATCCCCTTTCCATTTCTTTCTTTTCACCCTATTATTCTTATTTGCTCCCCAGATTTCTAAACTCAGCATGATCCCAGTCGTTTGCGTCATGGAATGGATCCTCCACAATAAACATTACTCTAAGGAAATCAAGTTGTCTGTTTTTGTCGTCGTTATTGGCGTCGGTGTTTGCACCGTCACTGATGTCAAGGTTAACGCCAAAGGTTTTATTTGTGCTTGTTTAGCTGTTCTCTCCACCTCTCTGCAGCAAATTGTGAGTATTTTGCTTTCCCATTAAAAAAAAAGAAGAAGAAATTTTTATCCTAGCTCTATTCTACTGCTAAATCTTAGCTCTCGTACCTGATTAATCATGCACATTTTCGATGTCCAATTTTGTGAACTTAATTCTGCCAAGACACGTTGGTCGATTTATTCCTAAAACATGAACCATATTCTAATGAACTAATAATTTAGATGACATTAACAAGCAGATTTGACCCTTCATGGCCAAAGCTATTTGGAATTTTGAATATTATGGGGGAATGTAGCAAATATCCAACATTGTATCTTTGTATGATTTTGCCCTTGCTAAATGTATTGAATCTATCCAAGATTGTACATGTGTACGACCTTGCTTGTCACATAGATGCAGCTAAGCTGCTTGATAAAGTTTGTGAAACAATCTTGATTCATTTCAGCTTCTTTTCATGCCACAGACTATAGGTTCCTTGCAAAAGAAGTACTCAATTGGATCATTTGAATTGCTGAGTAAAACAGCTCCAATTCAAGCCATTTCTCTCCTTGTTCTTGGTCCGTTTGTTGATTACTATCTCAATGGAAAATTTATCACAACCTATAAGATGTCTACCGGCGCCATTGTAAGCCCTTACCATTTAGGCTGTGGATTTTTGTACGCTTCCAGCTGTGATCTAATGAACGATCTTTCAACTTGTGCAGTTGTTTATAATTCTATCATGTTCCCTCGCTGTCTTCTGTAATATGAGTCAGTACCTTTGCATTGGAAGATTCTCAGCAACTTCATTCCAGGTTTTAGGTCACATGAAGACAGTTTGTGTTCTCACACTGGGGTGGGTGCTCTTCGATTCTGAATTGACTTTGAAGAATATAATGGGAATGTTTATTGCGGTAGCTGGAATGGTGGTTTATAGTTGGGCTGTAGAGGCTGAAAAGAGCGCCAAGGCCATAGCTCACTCAAAGAACAGTCTGACAGAAGAAGAAATCAAACTTCTGAAAGAGGGAGTTGAAAGCATTCCCATGAAGGATGTGGAACTTGGCGGTGAGACTAAAGGATAAAGAGGGGAGGGGGTTTTGGCCGGAAATTCATTCTTGCTTTGGTATAGTCATATTTATTATATGGCTGCAGGACATTGTCCAATCAGCTCTGATCACGGCACGGGTATCACAACATCTTTAGAATATGTTATATTTATTTAAGCAATTTGTTCTTTTATTTAATTCTTGGTTGTTTCTTTAAATTATAGTTTTGTGCAAAAGAGATTAGCAATGGAATGATGGTGTGATGAGGGAAATGTATTACTCAAATGTTAGGAGAAAGCTCATAAATCAGTAGGCAATAGACCTGTTCTTTTTTGTATTTAAACTTGTTTTGATTCCTCTTTCTGATGATTCGGCAGCCACAAAAGCTCAATTTTAATTTTGAATTTTGAATTTTTTGGGTCAAAAAAAGCTCAATTCAAGTATGATTTTAACATTAGTAACATTTTTGGTGGATTGTTTTATGTAAAATGCGTTTGGGTGGGGTGGAATGATGGAACACTCATTGTCTAGCTGTAAGCAGTTGATTGTCCGAATGTATATATAGGCCTAAAGGTGGGTTGTTGGTGGCGACGTGAATTGACAACATTTGTATATGTCGGTGGGTTTAATAAAAATATTTATGTAAAAACTGATTTCCCTTTAATTAATTATTATTCCTTTGCCTTTCATGATATATTCTTGCTTGTTTGACGGGACGGGGCAATCCTGTTTTTTTGGTTTGGGATGTGGATGCTCTATGAAGTGGCATATTTCTATGGTGGCACTGATATGTGCAAATTTACTAAGTTAACAATAATGATATTAGACCCTGAAAAAAAAACAATAATGATATTATTAGGATAACACATGACACGCATTCTTATGCTTCACAATAAGAGTATGCACATATTGAATGCCAAAGTATGCAAGTATCGGCTCACTCTGTATCCCTCCGTATTATTCATATTCCTTAAATAAGACAAGCTTTCAAATCCGTCATAACAGAAAAAAAAAAAATGTTAAAAAGTAGAGAATCGAAGGAAAATATGGCACGTGATGTGCTGGGAGTAAACTATAGCATGTGAGTAGAATGCCTGTTTTGAGCCGTATGATTGGACCTGTCTTAGCTCTACCAATCCAATACCAATACTAATGCCATGGCATGCATGCAGGATATCACTCTTGCATATTTGATTAATTTTGTGAGGTCAAATTGGACCCCAATTATACCTTAAATTAATATTAGATCTTAAACTTCTTCTTTTTCTTTTTGTCTTAACATAATTTTTTTTTTCAAAAAAAAAAAAGAATTATATTGGATCTTATCTTAAAAAACTTTTACAATAATTAAGCCTTACAAGTCGAACTTAATTTCAATAATTAAGTGATGAAAATTATTTAGATTAATAAATAAAATTTATAATTTTTTTTAAATATATATCACCTGCTTATAAAGTTTTTAAAAAATTTTACATGAAATATTAAATATTGATTCTTGATACTTATATATTTGTGACTGTTTTTCATTCACGTACTTGATCATTGCATTTCTTGAGATTTAAGAAATGTAAAGTGTTCCTACCTCTGTTAAAGAGGCAACGCCCTCTAACAGAACTCTGCTTTTTATGTCTTTATTTTCGACTAGTATTTTGCATGTTTAACGTGATTTCCTTATTTAATTTGTTATATTTCTTGCGATTATATATGATTTCTGTGTTATTTTCTTTTTTTTGTTATTTAGTGGATCATTTTATGCGTTTATATTCATTTATTTTTGTAAATTTTATGTGTTGATGATTTATAAATATTATTATTGTTATTTGGTGATTTTTGATCACTAGATGTTTGCTTTATTTATCATTTTTGGAGTTTTAACTTGTATAATTAATTAGTTTATTTTTTGGTTTGTCGTTGGTTTATGTATAATTTTTTTTAGTATTTTTATATTTATTTGCACCAAAAGTTGTAATCCTTAATCCCTCTCCCCTTTTTATTTGGAATAAATGGTTGTAAATTATTTTTATTTGTTTTATTTATTTATTTGTGATTGAATGTCATGGATATAAGCTTGAAATGAGACTAATGTGCAAATTAGAAATAAAATATAAAATTGGAAATCACTTGCGATTTGTATGTTAATAAGGAAATAATTTAATAATCAAAGGTAATAAAATACAAAACACACACGGAGGCCAACCGTAAGGTTGGGTGGACATTCCAAAAACCCATACCTAGTTTTCGAACACAATATCTGATTACGGCTTCTGGGAACCTCCGTGGAATCCAATTGTTGTATAGTGTGTTCCGACTTTCATCCGGGTGGTGACTCTGTTATAACTCGAGTTTTTAAATTGTTTTATTTTAAAATAAGATATGCAGTGTTAATAATTTTTAAATTTTATTTGATTATTTACTATTTTGTGAATAAATATTATTATTTCATGTTTAATTAAAATTTTCTATGTAAATGTACGTCTTTAAGTTTATTATTTCGGGAAATATTATTTTAATAATGATTAGTTTGGTGCATTAGTATTTTAATATTATTATTCTAATAAACTACATTATTGACTTTTATTTTATGAGTTAATAAATATATGTACATGCATATATATTATTAGTGTTTAATATTTATATTATGTGTATATATTATACTTGATAACTAGTTTTCGGGACTCCTGGGCTGAACGTCCTGCAAAGCACTGAATAGAGGGCAAGGTGAGAGGTGGGGAGAATCCCTACAAACACTCTGATGCCTAAGTTAGAGAATAGGAAGCGGGTGGCTAAAAGATAGCTTGAGTATGTGTGAATGAGATGAGATGATCCCCTAATGAGGGGTATGTGGTGTTATATATATAGTGATACTCAAACCTGGAAGGAATAGGAATCCTTGTGGGAGAGTGTTCCTACTTCAGTTAGGATTCCTCTTTGAGGTAGTTCCTTGGACGAATCTGTCTTCTTCTTTGTCCATGTGTTCCTATTCAGGGGGTGGATGACCCCTAATTAGGTGGGAACATTCTAGATGGTATCAATACTTTTATTATGTGTATTATATATATATGTATATATATATATATATTTATGCATGTGCATATTAAATATGTGGTGTGTGTTTTGTTGAATAATATATTATAAAGTTTTATTAATATATATATATATATATATATATATATATATATATATATATATATATATATATATATATATATATACAATTTACAAAAGACCCTCTCCCTCACTCTCTTCTCCCTCTCAACCCCTCACTATCACTGTCCATTTCTGCCATTTTTAGACCATCGGTGTGTTTCCCTCGACTTTGCTGGACTGCCCTCCTTCCAGCCAGCAGCTTTGCTACCATCTCCTTCCTTCTTCGGCGCCATTTGAAGCAGCAAAGCCGAAAATCTTTCCCTCTTCCATTCAAGTCATTTCTGGCCACCATTCTTCTCACCGGTAGTCCCATTCTCTTCCTTTCTTGCCGATGATTGTGTTTCTAAGCTCTGTTTCACTTGGTTTGGCTTAGATCTCTGTGGTGATCGATTTTAATTTTTGGCCATTTTAGAGTTTTTGATTTTTTTTTATAATTATTGTTTTATTCAAGCTTAATTCCTTCACAAAAGTTGATCCCTATAGATTAATATACATCCCATAATTTTTTTGTAATTTTTAGAATTTATTTTGATTTTTGTGAATTTTTTATTATTTTATTATTTTCGTAAATTAATTAAATAAATTATGAAATTGTGATTTTTGGTGTTATTGGTGGTTGATATTAATTTTATAATTTAATTTATAATTTTTGTGATTTTTTTGTAATTTTTATAATTATATTAAGTTTATGTCAATTTTGAAAATATAGGTTAAATATATATATATTTAATTAGAAATAATTGGTTAATTAAGTATATTTGTGGATTTTAGTGAATAATATGCTGAGAAAATAATTTTTGAGTATTTATATAATTTTTATTGAATTTTTGTATGTTTTTAGTTTTTTATGTGTATTTTTGTATATTAGGGGTATTTTGGTAATTTGGCAATAATTTTGGTTAAATATTAAATTTAATTGGTTTTAATAATTATTTGAGGTATAAAAATGATTTTTATGAATTAATTACTAATTTTAACTAATTAATACTATTTTTCAAAAATTATTTTCAAAAAATATATAAAATACTATTTTTGTAAATAAATGGATTTATAGTAATTTTTAATATGTTTTTGGATTAATTAAGTAATTTAGATTTATAAAATAAATTTTTATTAATATTTGTGAATTTATCGAGAAATATTGATTTTAATAATATTATATTAATATTAGAGTTTTTAAGTAATTATCGGTAAAATAATTACTTTTGGTGTTTTAATATTTAAATTGCTATATTTTAATACTTAAAAAGCATTTTTTGGTATTTATTGAATTTTAATATATTTTATTGTATTTTGTTGTGAATTGTGAACCTCGATCGGTGGAAATTTGCAGTTTGGGATCTCGACCGAGGAGTTGTGAGAATTTTTATTCGAAGTGTATTTTCTTGCAGAACCGGCTCTACTTTTTAAGTAGAGAGATGTCTATTTTACAGAAAAGGTTTTATTGAATTTTTGATAGAATTCTCGTAAAACGTGACATTCGACTAAATTCATATTATTTGTATGTGTTTAAAATTCTAGATCAAGTCTCTAGAAGTCTAAGTTAGATATATGTTCTGATTCGTGATCGTCTTTATTGTTAATTGCGTCGAGACCGAGGCCTAGTGGACTAGGCTCGTCGGACCCGTCTCGAGGAGCGCACAACTGTGAGTTATTATGATATATATGCATTGCTTTAGGTTGCATGTTTTAGAACTATATGTTTTAAATGTAAATTTTTGCATAATTGGTTTATTAAATACTTAGGTATATTTTTTATATATTATTGGTATATTTTAAAATAAATGCATATTTTTTTTGTGATTTATTTTCAAAATATGTTAAGTGTATTATTGGTTGATTTTGCATATATTACATGATTTAATTGAATTTATTATACATATATATACCTGAAATATACTTAGTTTATTTTAGGTATATTTCTGGTATATATATGATTTATTTATTTATTTTAAATGTCATTATGCATTATTTATTTTTCTAAATGTATGTTTTAATATAAATGAAGGATATCGATAGAACGTGCTTCCTAGTGGGCAGCACTAGAACCGTGTACGTACCGGTGCGATAGATTAGAGCTAAATGAAAATTAATTGTGGTGATTATGATTGATTGATATTGATTTAATTGAGATTGATGTGATTGAAAGTGTGATTGCTGGAGCTCGGTTGACCAAGTGTCTTGGGGTCAATCACACTGACAGTCAGATTACTGGAGCTCGGTTGACTTAGTGTCTCACGGCCAGTCTACTGTCCATATGGATTAAGTGAATTTACTTGGAATTAAATGAGCCTATATGGCTAGAGTACTTTCTATTGGTATTGAGGTTGCGATCATATAGGGTTTTATTTGATCCTTCATAAACTGATGATTTTCAGTATTAAAATGATTTTCGTTGCATTTGTGTGTATTTGCCTGTATATATATTTATTATATATACTTTTGAGTGTCTGCATTTGACATTTAGCTATGCATGTATATATATTATAATAATTCACTCAGTGAGGTATAACTCCCCTCAGTTGATGTTTTTACAGGAGAGTTCTCTTATTTAGACTTCAGTAGTAGACCTGTCCGCCGAATTTTTTCCATTCCGATTTTATTATGCACATCACTTACTTGAGTTTTATTTAGTACTCTAAACACTGTAGTAGTTGTTGTATTTAAATCTGTCGTGAATTGTATTGTATTTATACATGTATAAGGATTTTAATTCAGAGTGTTTCTCTGAAGATTTGTATTAAAAGATTTTATTTATGATATAAGATGTGTCATCATTTTATTAAAGGATGTTGAGGAACATATTTTTATTAATTGAGATTTAATTTCAGCTGAACAATATTTTATTTATTTTATTTTATTGCATGTTTTTCTTTTAATGCTTGCTACAAGTTATGAATTCGAAAGAATTCCCATTCCCTAGCGCCGATCATGACCCCCTGTTTTGGATCGTGATAGACTCCATCTCCATTTTAGGCCTCAAGCCCACTATGTATTTTCTAATGAGCCCCTGAGCTCACATAGTATTGTGGTTGTCAATACTTGGGTACGCGACCAAAACCGCCACCTACATATAATTTAAAAATAATACAAAATTTTTTAATATAAATACTAATATTAAAAATTATCAAAAAGCTAATATATAACTATTTAAAAAAAAGAAATATAAAAATTACAGTCATAATATTTTTTAGAATAGAAAACATGAGGCTTAAGATTAATTAGAGTCATAAAATTTTCAATATATTTTTTAAAATACGGAAAAGTGTTAATGGTAAAAAATCCTAAAGCAATAATTATTTAAACAAAAAAATTTATTGAAATTATCTTATTGAATTTATAATATTGAATTGTTATACAAATAAATATTACGTTATCATTTTAAAAAAATCAAATAATAATAGTGATGATGAGAAGGTTGAAATGTATATGTAATAATTTATATATTCTATTATAAGTTACAATAATTTATGTATTCATGTGTTTATTGTTTAGTGGTTAATTGAAAGAGATTTTTATAAAAATATCTATTTTTTTATCTCATTTTTACCAAAATACCTTTTTTTTCTAATATATTACATGCTTAACTAAATTTTTTAAAAATTACAGGTGTGTCCTTTTTTCTTCTGTCATTTCCGTTGATCTTCATTTGCCTTTTCTTATTCATTTTCTTTCCCAAACTTATCCGACCTCACAAGCTGTGTTCTACTTCACCTAGGCTTTTTTTTTAGCTCTTTGATCATCTTCAATATACTTACATTCAGTTAATTTATCAATCAATAAACATGTGAATTCTTTTTATAATTGATTGAATTAAGAGCTTTTGTGTGTGTTGTGTTTAACAGAGTTTCGATTGTGATAACTCCGAATTGATATGTTTGCTTGTGGAACCAGCATGGATGAGGAGAATGAGTAAAAGAGCGGAGTTTCCCCATAAACACTCTGAAGCTTAAGTGAGTAATAATATGTCAAAAAAATATAATAAAGCAAATAAGCATAATAGAATAAAGGATAAAAAATGATTGCTTGAATGATGTGGTGATGGAATGATGTCTTGGTCATGTTGTATGATGAGAATGGGGAGATGGGTGAATATGAGAATGAGAATGTGAGAATAGAATGAATGACATGAGATGTCATGAGATGTATTTATAGGAGAAGGGATTGCTCAAACCTCTTAGGAATATGATTCCTTAGTCTTGTAGGATTGTCTTATTTAGGAGAGGAGGAGACTTCCTTTGTAGAGTAATTTTCTTAATTGAAATAGACTTCTTTATTAAGTATTCTTCTTATTCAAGTAATCCTCCTCTTTAGGGGAAATATAACCCTTATTAGAATAGGATACTGATATGGGTTATCAAGAGTCCCTCCTGAAAATCTATTCGGATACTTATATCCAGTGTATTTAGGTCTATAAGATAATGGAAAACGTCATTGTATTTGCTTGGAGAGAGAGACTGCTTGAGTAATTGTATATGATATAGAAAAGATAAAGCTCGGTACCGAGTCTTGAAATCATCGTATAAGAACATTGTTTGAAGTGTCAGCTGGACTTGAGTGCAAAAAATCTGTAATAAATAAGGATATGTAATGGATTAACCCGTCAGTGTGAAGGCGACATGACGGAACCAGTCGTCATTGGATTTTTAATGCTTGGTGCATTAAAAGCGTGGCTCGAGTGCCGAAACTCAGTACTATAGAAGTGACTTGAGGGTGTCAGCTTCAGTTATTGGACTAATGTGTGAGGCTTAGATGTTAGGTGCAAGGAAGCAAGGTTTACATGCTCGGAACCTCAGTACATAGAAGCGACTTGAGTGTGCTAGCTTCAGTCACTGGACTTAATTTTGGTGCATTAGAAGAACGACCTAAGTGTCGTATAGTCTTGGTGCATTAAAAGCACGGCCCGAGTGTCGTATAATGCTGCTCGATTTATGAACTTTAATAACTCAATCAATGGCAACTACCTAGTTAGAATAATGATTGATGTTAAGTTCGGACATTAATGTTGCAGATGTTTGATTTTTTGAGCATTTGTTATTGGTGATATTTTTTGCAAAAGGTAGGATATTGGGATTCTGGTAATGAGTCTGAGCTCCATAATATGGGATAGTAATTTAGTGAGAGTTTTTGAAATGATGGAAGGTGGGTTTTAAAGGACCAAAATTTGGGTTTGCCCAATCTAAATTATGAGATGAGCATTTGTAATTTAGGTGAAGGGTCAATGTTGCATCGCTTCTAAAATAGAGGATAGTGTGTGATGCTGGTTAGGATGTCTTGGAATTGCTTTTGATTTATCCGGCTATATGGCAAATATACTTGACTCCATTCTTGAATTTCCCTTATTGGATATTCTTTGAAATTTCAAAGATCTAAAGTAGAGTAAGATTTTCCAAAGTGCTGTTTGATCTAGCTTTGAGCGAAACCACATTTATTGTGTAGGCATGAGTGAGTGCTCGTTCGCCTTAGTGTTGCCTGGCAATATGTCTAATGACTTTTAATAATCTCTGCATGTTGATGCCAAGTGAGATGATGAGAGTTTTCAATCGTTTGGACTGATGGGTGCTTAAAGTAGCATCTTCTATAAATATGTTTTCCTTATCTGTAATGATAGATAAACGAATAATAGTTTTGGGATCATATAATCGATCTTATTTGATAGTTAGTCCTTATGTAATAAATATATCAAATGTAATTGATGTATATTTTGCATGAATAATAATCATGTATATATGGACGAGCACTTATGTGTAAACGTGTAAGCGTGCTTGTGTGACAAGCTATAAATATTCATATAAGAATAATTAAGATAAATAAAATAAATAATATTAAGAGTAACTAGAGAAACTTATCTCTTGATGTACTCTTGTCCCGCCTTTGAATTCATGAATATTTATGCTCATCGTTTACTTTAATTATTACTTAAATGACCTTATCTTTGAAGATACTGCCTGAGTTTATGTGTATCCAATTGCATGAAAATATACTGCTATGAAATTAACATCTTGTTGTAGTGCTCTTCTCCTTTTTTAATAGACGAATATTTATGTTCGTTGTCGCTCAGTGGTTGTCTATGTATTTAAAGGTCTCTCCATGATTTGTGGTGTTGATGTAATTTGACTATCCAAGAATGTCTATGTTGATGTCTAAGTTTTGAGTAAGTTATACTCCTTGGCACCTTATACTAATGTTGAATATCATTGAGTTTCGGATGCAAATCCTTCTAGATTCAATGTTTGAGGCTTGTTTGGATATCTATAGTTGTAATAACAGAGACTTGGATGCTCGAGAATTGATAGGTTTTAATACCATGGTTAAAATCCGAATGTTCAAACTCAAATGCTTGGACTCTTTGATGCTCGGACTTGGATGCCCAGACTCCTTAATGCTCAAACTTGTATGCTCAAAATCTTTGATGCTCATATTTGGATGCTCATAATCCTTGATGCTTAGACTTGGATGCCCGGACTCCTTAATGCTTGGACTTGGATGCCCAAATTCTTAAATACTCAGTCCCGGATGCTCAAATCTCTAAGGCTTTTGTAGACAGTACTCGAGTTATTCGGATGCTCGGTGAATGGACATCAGCATTCAATCTCAACTTTGTAAGGCTTTATGTAGTGTTCATTGGATGATGATTATTGCTAATCTTCAGTGTTAAGAAGCCTAGCGCTCAATGGATGCCCGAAGCTTGGTAGGTACTCGTATCTTGAACATTGAAATGAATCCTGACCATAGATGATAGATATGATGTTTGAGCATAACCAAGTACCTGAGTGCTTGTTTTTGAGTGTTCAATAGTCTCCATGTTTTAATACTTGAAATCTCAGTGCTTTGAAACTTAATGCTCAGAAGCACGGTGCTTCGAAGCTTAGTTTATGCCTTGTTATTTCTATGACTTGTATAAAATGTAACTTTAATTCAAACTAGTCTGAAACTTGATATTCAAGAATTAGATGTCTGTCTTTGAGTTTTTGATGCTCAGTTCTTTGGTGTTGTGGTGCTCATTGTGTGGTTAGTTTGACTTTCAATGCCTGGTGATGGGGTCGATGCTCGGAGCTTGGTGGATGTTTGAATATCCAAGACTTTGGTGCTCAAAGTGGCTTGCCTTTAATGTCCTCTTTTATACACTGCTTTTCGATTCTTGTCACCCACTAGTTCTTCACATAAGCTCTCAGAGAAAAATTGCTCCCTTGAATCAAGTGTTTTGAGGGATTCTGTAGGCTAAACCTTCGATGAATGCTTGATGTTCAGAGCTTGATGCTTCATTGAGTATTCTATAATCAGAACTTAGTTTCTGACCTAAGAACACTTTTTGTTCAAGGCCTTATTCTGTCTTTATCTAGTTCTTTTTTTTATACATCTTGAGCTGCAGGTTTTATCGAAGATCTAATTTTCATATCTTCCTTGCATATAGCTTATGAGTGGTTGAAAAGGATGGTCACACTAGCCATCCAAAATTCTCCATGGATGATGTAATTAGACCATGAAAATCAATCAATGGATGCTAGAATCATGTGCTTTCAAGACTGCAGCTAACCATAAATCTTGAGGGTGCCAGAGTCAACTAGACTTTCAAATAGCAGTGTTTGTGTCCTGCTGTATTAGGATATTTATCTCGGATTGAAAGCAAAGTTGTTGAGCATTTACTCAGAGTCCAAGTGCTTATAAAGTTGATTCTTGATACTTAGTGCTTAGTTCTTTACGTTTGAAGGGTGCTCGATGCTCGGAGCCTGACGGTAGATGCTTATCATTCAAAACTTGGTGCTTGATGGGTATTCCATATTTGGTGCTCGGAGCATAATGCTTGGTGAGTGGATATGCATGACTCCCTTAATGCTCGATACCCTACGCTTTTAAAGCCTGAGTTCTCTGAAGATGTACCCCATTTTTATATATGCATTGTCGTCTGAATGCTTTGGATCTTACAAAGGAATTGTCCCGTTTACCAGCTTTAGTCAATTCCACTCCGATTATATTTTTAAAGCTCTTCCTTAACTTTCGCAAGTTAAACTAAGTCTTCTTGTTGATTTGGTTGAAGGTTGAGTCGTAAAGCTAGGTTTCCAACAATCAAAGATAACTCAAATTTTTAATTTGATTATGCCTAGCCCTTAACTTTCTTATTTTGAAACACATAAGAAGAGCTAGGTTTTCCTTAGATGACGCCATTTGATAACTCCAAATTGATATTTTTCCTTGTGAAACTTGCATGAATGAGGAGAACGAGTAAAAGGGTGGAGTTTTCCTTATAAATACTCCGAAGCTTAAGTCAGTAATGGTATGAGGAAAAAATATAATAAAATAATTAAACATAATAAAATATAGAATAAAGAATGATTGCTTGAATGATGTGATGATGTTGTATGATGAGAATGGGGAGATGGGTGAATATGAGAATGAGAATGTGAGAATAGAATGAATGACATGAGATGTCATGAGATGTATTTATAAGAGAATGTATTGCTCAAACCTCTTAGAAATATGATTCTTTAGTCTTATAGGATTGCCTTGTTTAGGAGAGGAGGAGATTTCTTTGTAGAGTAATTTTTCTAATTGAAATAGATTTTTTTATTAAATTTTATTTTTATTCAAGTAATCCTCTTTTTAGGAGAAATATAATCTTTATTAGAATATAATACTGATATGGGTTATCAGGTTACTAATGCGATGATGCTACAAATGAGAGGAGGAGGAGGATTTGGTGCGGTTTGTTATGGTGGAGTTGGACCTAGTGGATCTTTGAAATCTCCTCTGCCTATATGACTTTATCTTTAATTGTATCGAGACGTATTTTATTTTTATATTGGATTTTTTACTTCTTAAATCCTGTGCTTCATTCACTTCACATTTTGATCCACTAGTTTCGATTGCAGAAGCAATTCAAATCCAAACCCACTTAATAAAATCAAGTATTGACTAATTTATCTATATCAACACTGCTCTTCTTAATCTGTATATGAAATTGGAGTGCGTAAGCTATGCGCATAAAGTGTTTGATTTTATGCCTCTAAGGTATATTGTTTCTTGGACTACCTTGATTTGTGAATATTCACGAAATGGGTACGATTTTAATGCCTTGGAGCTTTTCATTCAGATGCTTAAGTTAGGTTTTTGCCCTCATCAGTTGGTTTGCTTCTGTCTCGCGTATCAGATGTGATCTTTAGATTTGAACATACCGTTGTACTGTAGTGGAATAAAGATGAGGCTGGAAAAAGCACTTGTAATCGGTGCACAAATTATGGGAGTATAGTGACTTCTTGAGAATTTTAACCATCATTTGTGGTGGATCCCATTTCTAAAAAGGACTTACAATTATGGTCAAATTTTCTTGTAATGATATTTATTTCAGGCTTGAATCAATACATGTAAACTCTTTTTTTTTTTTTTTTAAGTTATCTTGCAATGTTATTTATTCCAGGCTTGAATCTATACATGTAATTTTTTTTGTTAATTTATTTTGCAATGTTATTTATTCTAGGCTTGAATATATATATATATATATTTTCTTTTTGGTATCATGCCAACTCTCAATAAATGGATGTGCAAACAGGAACTAAAATTTTGTTCAGCTCCCATGTCTTTCTTGTTAAAACAAAAATAAAGGGATTTCTTGAGGCACTCCTTGTTAGAAAGGTTTACTTGCATCACTTTTATCTGACGCTGTGCATGGAAGACAGGAATTTCATCAATAGTCATTATTATTCACATATAATCAAATTATTATTTGCAACTAGGGTGCATAGTTTCTTTATTTTTGTTATGCTTGGGATTGAGTATGAGTTTCAGGCAGCACACCCACGTCCGAAGTTGGTGCGTTTATTTTTTTAGTTACCTTTTTCAAAATTTTGCAACATTTTGGACTATGTTATGTACCTGGAACATTAGTTGGTTTACTTCCGTCTCGTGGGATACACGATCGCGATTGCTGAATAAAAAAAAAAAACCAATGAGATAGTGCTATAAAAAGATTATAATTTTACTTATATTAAATTAAATTAATTAAAATTTTAACAATTTTTTATTATCAATTTTGTTACATAACAAGTTTAAAAAATAATAAAAATGATATTATTCTTATTTTTTTTTATTAATAATAAGAATGATATTGTAGGCTGCGGGATTTAACACGTGTCTAAATGTTTAGTGGTTACAGCAATGTATGGGCTCGAGACCCATTAAAAAATACAAAATAGATCTTAAAGTTTAATTGGAGATGAAGTTGCCATCCGGATAAAAGTCGAGACACACTTGTACGACAACTGAATTCCACGGAAATTTCCAGAAGCGTCATTAGAGAACAAGTTCGAAAATTGAGTATGAGCTTTCGGAATGTCCACCCAACCTTACAGTTAGCATCTGTTTGTGTTTCGTATTTTATTATCTTTAATTATTCAATTATTTCTTTATTAACATGCGAATTATGATTTCTTTCAAACATTATCGCATCTTATATTTAAGTTCAGGTTTGCACATTAATTCAGTTTTGAGCATTTGATCCCAACATTTATCAAAATAGTAACTTACAAAATACATTTAAATCAAATGGGGAAGGGATTAAGGATTATAACATTTTATGCAATAAAAGTATAATAAACCGAAAATAAACCAAAAGTAAACAAACATTAAACTACGCATAGATGGAAATAAAAGGCCAAGAGGTCATGAGCTAAAATTGGATGATCAAGATCACTCCAATTCCTTATGATAAATAAAATATTAGCTCCCAAAACATGTAAAATCCTACAAAAAAGAACCCATAAGGTTAATTTATAGGCCAAATAAATACAAGTAAGGACAACAAACACCTAAACGTAAATTAAGCAAAATAATAAATTGATCATGCAAAGAAAACCAAAAGTAGAAAAGCATAGGAATTCATAGGAACTCATAACACATATGATTTATAAGAAATATTAAGACAAAGTCGCGCAGGGCCCTGTCATAGTGGTGATCGCCTTATCCATAAGGCGATCACCTCATGGCAGTGGAGTGAAGCCTCTTAACGCCTCTTCAAAGAGGCGTCGCCTGATCAATAGGCATGGGTGACATTCAAAAAGCAACAAACTTCTATCTTAAGTAAACCACAACTAATACAAGCAAACTAAAATTATAAGGGTCAATTACTATTTACCCCTTGAGGTTTGGTGTATTGTGTTAAGTGGTCCCTCACTTTTAGAGAAATAAATAAAATAGTCCTTTTGTTATATTTTTTGTCAAATAGCCGTTAAATAGTATGAAATGATAAAAAAACCTTCACACTCTGCTCTCTCTCGTAACAATAATGGCCAAAAATTAATATGCACTACACTTGGTTTCTCTCGCATAACAATAATGGCCAAAAACATGAAATAAAAAAATTGAAAACTCTTTAATTGTCACTTCTCTTGAGATATCTGGTCACACTCAAAATTCATGGCTTTGATTGCCCTCACAAACTCTTTGTCATTTAAAAATTGGTATTGGGAGGCCATGAAGAAGCTTCAAACTCATAACACAAAGCTTTTTTTTGTGACTCTGTGAAACATTTTGGAATGCTAGAAACCATAAGCTCCATTCTCATAATCTACAGGTTGTTAAGGAAGTTTTCTTAAGAGCTGAACGTTTGCTTAGCTCCTTTAAGCTTTTGAGATAGCAAGTTTCTGGCTCTATTCGTTGTCACCCATCGAGATAGTTTCCTCCGCAATTGTCCTTTTGGAAAATTAACACCGATGCTAGTTTGTGTAGTTGTTAGCATAGATGTGCCCTAGTGCCATTCTTGTAATGTATAATGACATTATAAATTATCTCAAATGACATTAAAAGAATATTCTATTATTTAAAGTGTTTATTTAATTGAATATTTATCCATTAGCATCATGTTAAATATATTCATTATGAAAAGTTGATAATATGAGCTATAAATTTATTTAGTGTATATGCTATAAAATGTTCATAGTCATATAATTGATATTTGGGTAATATTAATTAGACTATCACCTCTATCTATTATTCTTGATTAGTATGTGATACTAATAGTGAGAGATAATGAGTTTCATGCTACTTGATATGAAATATTAGAATAGACATGTGGATACTCATGTGATGGGTGGATTGAACAGTGACGTTAAATACATGATCGCATAGATATTCACTTATAATTAATGATCACAATCTAGGTCATAATGGTGCATATAGTCCTTTGACCTGAGGTGACACGACCATCCACATTTGAGTGGTTAGAGTTTGTTATTGCTTACATACTTATATTATTTACACATGGGTATATGGCATGCGATGGCTCTAGTCAGTTAAGTGTAGGGATAAGTGTTTAACCAAGATGAAATTCATTAACTAGAGTGAATCGGGATAAGATCCTATGCTATCTAAGTCTTTTCTTAATGAAAGAGTTCTTAGCCAGGATAAATATAATAGTTTGAAAGAGCTTCAGTGCTAGAAAGAGTTTATAGTAATTATTGTGTTTTAATCAAGAGATAGAACTTGAGATGAGGTTATATGATATAACTATTAGAGTTTGACTAATCCATTACTCTAGGTTATATCGGAATCTTCTAATGAAGGGATTTTAGTGCATGATAATTATAACCAAAGGGTTCATATGAATTAATGAATACATTCATATTTAATTGGGTAGTTTTGATATCGATGTTAGGGGTCACTCACAACTTATGAAAACTAAATGTGAATAATTGAGATTTTCATATTTAGACTTAAAAGGAGTTTCAAATGATATCAAGTGTTGATATTATCTTCTTATTGCCAATTAGACATGAACCTAGTAAGTGACACTTTAAGGTTTTACCAAATCTATATAACTTAATCTAATTATTGATTAAAGAGTTTAATAAATTAATTGAGATTAATGAAATTGAATTTTTTCTTAAGGCAATAATTCTAGCATATCATGAAATCTAATTTCAATAAAAGGTTTAATTATTAATTTATGCTTAATTAATATGAGATATTAATTGAGATAATATATTAATAATGTGTATATGTTGTTTTCTTAATTACTTGGACTAATGGCCAAAGTGTCATGGACCTAGGCCCAAAAGTGTTTTGGACTAAAAATTAGACCAAGTAATTGACTAAGCCCACTTAATGCATTTAAGTCCATTTAGTTTATGCCATGGGCTTTCGGTCAAGAGTTGGCTGAATGCTTATAAGTCCATTTGGTAATGGATTGAGTTTTTGTGTTAAGAGTTGATCCAATTGTTTAAGCCTAAATCCATTAACATATTATTTGATTTTATTAAATCAAATAAATATATGGAATTTGATAAACAAGTGTTAATCCTAAGTGATGTGGAGAAAGTTAAGACTTTATATCTCTACATCCTCTAAGTTTGGACTCTAGTGACTTATTTATTTGTTTATTAATCATGATAAGTGGGTTAAAGGTAATGTCATCTATCTCTACTTTCATTTCTAACTAAGTATATCTAAAAGAAAAAAGGAAGATATTAATGGGTAATTGGTAGAGAAAAATGTGGGGGTCATCCATAAAAAGAAAAAGATACACAACATATACTAAAAATTAACAGAGCTCTTACAATTATCATAAGAAGAAAACTTGAGTGGTCAAAGTGAGAGGTTTTCAAGCTTTTAATTGATCAAAACAAGGAAAAGATTTGCTAAAGCTTGGTGTTTCAAGCTAGAGGTCTCACAATTGGGAGACTCAAGGTTGATTTAAGAGTTGAATCAAAGATGTACCAACCATTATAGTAGATTTTTATAGTTTACAGTAACCTTTGGATATTAGTAAGTTTTTCTTAAAACTTATAATTCCTTGGTTGTCAATTTTATATTTATGATGGTTTGTGTATTAGTTATATATTAAATACAAATTGAATCCTAAGGATTGGAATTCTTGATGAGATTAATGGTTATGATAAATAAATTTTTAAAATTTACCGTACTTAGTATTTGATGTCGAAGTAGCATAATCGATTCCTAACAGCAGCATCACTAGTGTAGCAAGTGTGGGTTGCGTTATTAAAGATCATAACAGAGTAGTTCTAACCACTGCTGGAAAAAGATTGATTGGTTATTGGCAAATCTTCAATATCGAAGTTGCTGCTATCCTCCTTAGCCTATAAATTGCTAGTCAACTAGTGTTTATTTAATGATCATATCTGGATGCTTGAGTCAAGCTTGGTAAGGTATTGAGCTCTGGGAACCTCAAAATTCAGAAGATGGTGGGGTGGAGGCCTTTGTCTAAAGGATGGGTGAAGAGTAATTCGAATAGTACAAGGAGTAGTTGTACTCGAATTGTTACTATGAGTGGACTTATCAGACAATTACAGAGACCACTATCATTGTTTCTTTTAGGAACCACCATCATTACCTATCCCAGCACTTGTCGTCGTTGCCTCTCCTATCCTAAAGTCCAACGCCACCTTTCCTCTCCCAGCCAGCAACACTAACCTTTCCTTTCCTCTTAAGCAACTACCATCATTGTTTCTCACAACCAATGTCGCCTCCTCTCATTATCGCCTATTGCACAATTGATGATTACAAACCATTACTGCCCATCTATTTTTTCTTATTGATTTATTAACTTTGTTATTTTTTGATTTTTTATATTTTGGATTTTGATGTTAATAGAGATGGTTGAGGTGGATGAAACTGGTAGATTTGTCAAGATCTCCACCAAATATAGATCCATTTTTCTGTAATTTTTCCTATTCCCTTAGCTATACTAATCCTGTACACATCTCCTCCTCATCGGTAATTAAATTGTCTTTTTCAGCCATGGATGTCACAAGCGTCCACTGCTATGCCTACCCATAATCATTTGAGTAGCTTATTAGCTCAACGGATCAACAAACTGAGGTGTAGTGGAGGTTAATGTGGAGGTGGAGGCAGATGAAGAAACATGGTGGTGATGGTGGTAGGGTTCTTGGTTCCTAGTCATATAAAAATGGAATGATACATATAACAATTAAAGGGTTTTTATGACTTTTTTTTATTTTTATCTTCTATTTTAAATTTATTTTTCTTATTTAATTTCAAGAAAAAAGTGAAAATATTAATAGAAGTATTATTTAATGTAACAGAATCAAAAGTGAAGGACAAATAAATATAATTTTTAAAAGTGAGAGACCACTTAATACAATACACCAAACCTTAAAAGGCAAATAGTAATTGACCCATATTATAACTACACCTGATACCTTAGTGGATCATGTTAAGAACATGACATAACATAGTAATGAACACAAGAAATGAGTAAACAAGCAAGTATGTAAGAGGTTATGTAAATCTATAACTTTAACATTGAAGAGAAATAAAAATCATGTCGCGACCCAAACTAGGAGTCATGATCGACGTTAGGGAACGAGAATTCTTTTGAATCCAAAACTCGTAGCAAGCCTTAAAATAATAAAAGCATGCAATAAATAAATTAAATATGCACCATAATTAAAATCTCAAACCAATATATTAAAAATAAATTTCTCATATCATAAAATAAAATATATTAATACAATATTCAGACAAAGGCCTCTGAATTTACAACCAACATACAAGAAAAACCAAAGATAACTCACTACTACAGTTTTCTAGAGTACAAATAAAGTCAAGTAGATAATTTACACAAAATAGCCGGGCGGAAGAAATTTGGCGGATGGGCCTACTACTGAGGTTTGAAGAAGAATCTCCTGAAAAATCAATTGAGGGGAGTTAGACCTCACTGAGTGAATTGTTATATTATATATACATGCATCTTATAATGTCAAATGCAATCAATCATCCATATATAATAAATATATATACAAGCATTTCACATAAATGTTGAAATCACTTTATATATTAAATATTGAAAAATCATTTGTTTATAAAGGATCAAATAAAACTCTATTTAATCGCAACCTCAATCAACAATAACTCTCTCTAGCCATACATGCTCACTTAATTCCAAATTAATTCACTTATTCCATATAGACACTAGACTGGTCCTGAGACACTAAGTCAACCGAGCTCCAACAACCACACTATCATTCACATCAAATCTCAATTAATGAATCAGTCAAATATCATCAAATATCTCAAGTGATTCTCACTTAACCCTAAATATATCACACCGATACATACATGGTCCTAGTGCTGCTCGCTAAGTAGCACGTTCTATCGATATTCTTCATTTAAATAAACATTAATACAGGAAAATAAATAATGCAAAATAACAGTCATAATGATAAAATAAACTATATATATACTAGAAATATACCTAAATAAACTAAGTATATTTTGAGTATATATATGTCAGATAAATTCAAATCAACCATGAAATATACCAAAAATAAACCAATAATATACTTAAAAACAATTTAAGTATAAATTAATAGTATAACATGCATTTATTTCAAAATATACCAAAAATAAACTAAAAATATACCTAAAATATACTTTAAACATTTAATAAAACAATTATGAATAAATACAAATCAAACATGAATATATACTAAAACATGCAACCTAAGTGCGATGTATATATAAAATAATAACTCACAAGTTTGTGTTCCTCGAGACTAGTTCGACGGGCTCGATCCACTAAGTTTCGATCTCGACACAACTAAACAATAAAATAATAATGACAATCAGAATAAAGCTAACCAGATGTTCTAAGAATTTCTAAAAGAAGACTCTAATGAAGGATTGAAAACTCAAACAGACATAGAATTTCATGATTGACCTGATGTCACATTTTACGAGAATTCTACCAAAAATTCGGCAAAACTTCCTCTGTAAAACGGACGTCTCTCTACTAAAAAGTAGAGCTAGTCCTGCAAGAAAACACACTTCTAGAAATAGAACACTCAACATCTTCGGTTGGGACCTCGAACTAAACAATTCTCCCAACCGAAGTCCACAATTCACCAAAAATCAAATATATAATAAATATATCAAAAGTCAATAAATCCCATATATATCCTCAAAATACCAAAATATAGCATATTTAACGTTAAAACACTAAATATAATTAATTTCACAATAATTAAGTAAAAATCTCAAAATAATAATATAATATTATTAAAAAATCTAATTTCTCAATAATTCAATATTAAATAGTAAAATTCACTTTATATATTCAAATAACATAAATAGCCTAAATATATATTAAAAATTATTGAAAACCTATTTAATTACCAATTTAGTAAATAATATATTATTTGAAAATAATTTTCAAAAATTAGTATTAATTAGTTAAAAATAGTAAATAATTTATAAAAATCATTTTATTACCTTAAATAATTCTAAAACCAACTAAAACATAATATTAAACTATAATTTTAACAAAATTACACAATTACCCTATTAAATCAAAATACACATAATACTAAATAATTTCCTCATTAATTTTATAAAATCATTAAAATTATTTTGTCAACATATAATATACTAATATCAACTAAAACACATATTTAACCAATAATTTCAACAAAAGTACATATTTAACCTAACTTTCCAATATTTACATAAACTAAAAATATTCATAAAAATTATATAATACTGTCAAAAATTATTTTCTCAATACTAAAATTAATAACAACTCATAATAACACTAAATCAACCAATTTTATAATTTAAATAATTAATTTACGAAAATTAAATAAATAATAATAAAATATTCAAAAATTCACAAAAATTCAAATAAATTCCAAAAATTATAACCAAAATATATTCATGAAGATTAAGCTACCAGGGTTATCATTTATAAAGGGACTTTGCAAGATTCAACTGAAAATGAACTAAAAAAAATAAAAAAAAACATAATAGGTCAAAACTGAAAAATCTAGAAAACTCACAAACAATCGGGTTTAAGCTCAAACGGAGCTTGAAATCGAGATCACTAGAGCTCAGGGAGTTAAAAGAGACTAGCGGTGCAAGCTGAGGTGACCGGATTCGTCACCGGCGACCATGGGAGCTTCTTGGCTTGTAGCGGCTTCTGGCGGTGCTCTGGTGAGTTTTAGATGGTCTGACAGTGTCGGAAGGGAAAGGGAAGAGGGAGGAAGAAGATGGTGGCCGGCCGAAGGCAAGGGAGGCACAATGACGGTAGGAAAGTCAAGTGGTGGCGCGGGGAGGAAGGTTTTACAATGTTTGCGCTTTTGGTTCTTGCAAATGTATATATAATAATAATAATAATAATAATAATAATAATAATAATAATAATAATAATAATAATAATAAAACTATATAGTAAAATACTATATAATATAACTTTATAATATCAAATCTCCACCACATAAATAAATATCCCATATATATATATACACATATACAAACACAAATATATATTAATATATACATATATATACATAATATAAATTAACAATAAATGATAATAATAATACAAATAATGTAATTTAATAAAAACAATAATAGAAATAACAATGCACTAATCTTAATATTATTAAAATAAAACTATATGAAATAATAAACATTAATAACGTAAATTAAATGTTTACAATAATAAGTTTCAAAAATAAAATATTTACGTAGAAAATATAATTTAATCATAAAATAATAATTATAAATTACAAAATAGTAAAATAAATAAATATAACTGTCAAATTTATTAACACTGCATATATCGATTTATATTAAAATAATTTAAAAATTAGGGTTGTTACAGTCCCCCCTCCTTATAAGAATTTGTCCTTGAATTCAAAGAAAGAATAATTACAAGAATCAACGAGGAAAGAGATATAGGTAAGAAGCTCGCATCTCTACTTCTATCTCCTAGGTATGCTCTTCTACGTTATTGTTTCTCCACAATACCTTGACCATCGAAATCTGTTTCGAACGCAACTGTCAAACTTGATAGTCTACGATCTCAATAGGTTCTTCCACAAATGTCAAATCTTCACTCACTTCCATGCTATCGGGCTGCAACACTTGCAAAGGGTCTCAAATATACTTCCTCAGCATCAAGATATGGAACACTGGATGCACTTGAGACAAACTTGGAGGCAAAGCCAACCGATATGCAATAGTGCCCACTCTCTTAAGAATTTTGAACGGTCCAATATATCTCGGTGTTAGCTTACCCTTCTTGTCAAATCTCATCACACCCTTCATCAGAGACACCTTTAGGAACATATAGTCTCCTACCTGGAACTCCACATCTCTACATCTCGGATCCGCATAGCTCTTCTGTTTACTAACTGCAGCCTGTAATCTCCTCTTAATCATAGTAACTTTCTCTGCAGCATCCTGAACCATCTCAGGTCCAGTCAATGCTCTCTCCCCAATCTCATCCCAACTCAGAGGGGATTTACACTTCCTTTTATATAAAGCCTCATATGGTGCCATCCCAATACTGCTATGGTAGTTGTTATTATAAGTGAACTCCACAAGCGGCAAATGATCATCCCAGCTACCTCCCAGATCCAAAACACACATCCTCAACATATCTTCAAGTGTCTGGATCATTCTGTAAGACTGGCCATCTGTTTAAGGATTAAAAGCAGTACTGAAATCCAACCTGGTGCCCATCACTTCTTGCAACTTCTGCCAAAAATGAGAGGTAAACATTGAACCTCTATCCAACATAATGGATATAGGTACTCCATGTAGGAACACAATATGCTTCACATACATCTTCGCTAATCTAGCTATATAATAAGTGGCTTTCATAGGCAAGAAATGTGCAGACTTGGTCAACCTGTCCACAATCACCCATATGGAATCGTATCCATCCTTGAAACGAGGTAAACTAACCACAAAATCCATTGTAATACTTTCCCACTTCCACTCAGGAATAGGAATACACTGAAGCTTCCCAAAAGGCTTTTGATGTTCAGCTTTCACCTGCTGACATGTTAAACACTTAGCAACATAATCAACTATATCCTTCTTCAATCTATCCCACCAATACAAGTCTCTGATACTGTGGTACATCTTAGTAACATCTGGATATACATTATAGGCTATAGAATGTGCTTCCTCAAGGATCTCTTCTCTCAAATTATCTATATCAGGAACACACAATCTACCACTGATCCACAAACCACCATCATTATCAAGTGTGAAATTAGTGAACTTCCCTGCTCGAACATTCTCTGCAAGCTCTTCTAGAATAGGATCTTAACCCTGAGCTACCTTAATCCTATCTCTTAACACAGATCAAACCTTAAATTGAGCTAACAGTCCACAAGATCTACTCATCTTCATCATCAGACCTTGATCCACTAACTGATGCAACTTTTGGATCAATGGTCTCCTCTCTACACTAATGTGAGCAAGACTACCTGAAGACTTCCTACTCAAGACATCTGCTACCATATTAGCCTTGCCTGGATGATAAAAGATCTGACAGTCATAATCTTTCAATAGTTCCAACCATCTCCTCTGCCTCAAATTTAGATCTCTCTGTTGGAAAATGTACTTAGGCTCTTATGATCAGTAAAAATCTCATAAGTCACCCCGTACAGATAATGTCTCCAAATCTTGAGAGCAAAGATCACTGCAGCCATATCTAAGTCATGGATAGGATAATTTTGTTCATGCTTCTTCAACTGCCTCAAAGTATAAGCTATCAACCTACCATTCTACATCAACACATAACCTAGGCTAACTCTAAAGGTATCACAATACACTATGAACTTATCTACTCCATTAGGCAAAGCCAACACTAGAGCTATGGTCAACTTCTCCTTTAGCAACTGAAAATTGTTCTCATAAGCATCTGACCACTCAAACTTCACATCCTTCTGAGTCAAGCGAGTCATAGGAGTTGCAATTCTGGAAAAATCCTATGCAAATCTCCTATAATACCCAGCTAAATCCAAAAAACTTCAAATCTCCAAAACTGTAGTCGGTCTATGTCATGACCCAAAACAGGGGGCTATGATCTGCACTAGGGAACGAGAATTCTTTCGAATCCATAACTCATAGCAAGCCTAAAAAAAATAAAAGCATGCAATATATATTAAATTAAATAAAATATTATGCAGCGGAATTAAATCTCAAAAGTGAAATAATAATTCATCAACTCATTTGATAACATAAATCCATATCATATAACATAAAATCCTTCAAATGCAAATTCTCAGTTCAAACTTTTAAAATTTAAATCTCATACATGTATAATAAATACAGCTCATTGACACAACTACTGCAGTGTCTAGAATACAAAATAAAACTTAGGTAAGCAATTTACACAATAAGGCCAAGGCGGAAGAAATTCAGCGTAAAGGCCTGCTACTGACGTCTGAGGACGAAGACTCTCCTGAAAAATATCAACAGAGGGGAGTCAGACCTCACATATTGAATTGTTATAATATATATACATGCATAACTAAATGTCAAATGCAGGCACTCAACAGAATATATATAATAAGTATATATACAAACAAATATACACAGATGCTAAAATCACTTTATATAATACTGAAAAATATCAGTTTATGAAGGATCAAATAGAACCCTAAATGATCGCAACCTCAAATAGTGTTAGAGAACACTCTAGCCATACAAGCTCACTTATTCCAAATAAATTCCCTTGTTCCATTTGGACAGTAGACTGGCCTTGAGACACTAAGTCGACCGAGCTCTAGTAGTCTGATTATCAGTGTGATTGGCCCTGAGATAATTTGGTTAACTGAGCTCTAGCAATCACACTCTCAAATTGCATCTCACATCAATCAGATCAATCAACAAGTCATAATCCACCAATAGGTTAGTAATTTAACCAAAATTCTATTATTGTACTGGTACGTACTCTGTCCTAGTGCTGCCCACTAGGTAAGCACGTTCTATCGATATCCTTCATTAAAATAACTCATACATTCATAAAATAAATGATGCATGATATTAATTTAAATGGCAATATAAACCATATATATACTAGAAATATACCAAAAATAAACCAAATATATTTCGAGTATATATATGTCAAACAAATTCAGTTCAATTATAAAATAAACTAAAAATAAACCATATATATATTTAAAAACAACTTAGGTATAAATTAAAGGTAAAACATGCATTTCATTCAAAATATACCAAACATATGCTAAAATATACTTAAGCATTTATTAAATCATTTATGCATAATTCATACAATTAAAACATATATTTCTAAAAACATGCAACCTAAATACACGTATATATAAAATAACAACTCACAGTTGTGCGCTCCACGTGACGGGCCTGATCCACTAGGCCTCAGTCTCAGCGCAACTAACAAATAAAATATTAACATAAAATTAGAATAAATCTAACGTAATTTCTAGAGACTCGATCTAGAATTCTAGACACAGACAAGGAATAGGAATTTGACCGAATGTCACATTTTACGAGAATTCTACCAAAAATTTGACAGAACCTCCCCTGTAAAATGGACATCTCTCTACTCATAAAGTAGAGTCGGTCCTGCAAGAAAACACACTTCGAATACAGAATAACCACACAACCCCTCGGTCGGATTCCCAAACTACAATTTCACCGACTGAGGTTCACAATTCACAAGATATGCACAAAATACATAAAAATTCCATAAATACCAAAAATACCCTATGTATACCAAAATATAGCAATTTACATATTTAAACACTAAAAATAATTATATCACCGATATTTAGTTAAAAACCCTAATATTAATAAAATATTATAAAAATCAATAATAACTCGATAAATTCGCAAAATATTAACAGAAATTCATTTCATAAATCCAAATTACTTAATTAGCCCAAAAACATATTAAAAATCACTAAAAACTCATTTATTTATAAAAATAGTATATTATATATAATTTTAAAATAAATTTTGAAAAATAGTTTTCATTAGTTAAAAATATTAAATAATTTGTAAAAATCATTTTTATACCTCAAATAATTATTAAAACCAATTTAACTTATTATTCAACTAATATTACTACCAAATTACCAAAATACCCCTAATATATAATAATTCACATAATATCCAATAATTACTCAAAAATTCACTAAAAATTATATAATTACTCAAAAATTATTTTATCAACATATAATTCAATAAAATCAATAATCATACTCAATTAACCAATTAATTTTAACAAAATACAAATTTAACCTAAATTTCCAAAATTCACATAAACTAAATAAAATTATATTAATTACACAAAAATCACAAAAATTATAAATTAAATTCTAAAATTAATTTCAACCACTATAAACACCAAAAATCAAAATTTCAAAATTTATATAATTAATTTACGAAAATTAGAAAATATTAATAAAATAATAAAAAATTCACAAAAATCAAAATAAATTCCAAAAATTCCAAAGTGTAGATTGAGCTAAGAGAAGCAACTTTTTTGAAGGAATTTAGCTTGAATCACTACGATCAAAGTTCAAAAAATTCAAGAAACTTAAATGACCGAAAATGAAATCAAGCTCAAATCCTTACCAAATCGAGTTTTCAAGCTAAAGGGATCTTGGAATCGGCTTCTATGGAGTTCTAGGAGCAAAAAAATACTAGAATCATTAAAAATGGTGGTCAAAAAGTGGTTGAACAGAGTTGAAGATGGGTTTCGGGTTTTCGGCAAGAGCATGGCGAAACAACGCCGAAAATGGGTGGAAGAAGGTGGTAGAGTAGCTGGGGAAGGCGGCGGTAGTCCGGGAGGCACACTGAACAAAGGGGAATGGTGTTGCACAGTGAGGAGAGGGGGTGAGGGCATTGAGGTTGTAAGGTTGAAGACAATGGCAGTTAACATAATTTTTGTATAAGTTTGTATATATATATATATATATATATATATATATATATATATATATATATGTATGTATGTATGTATGTATATGTATATATATTAATATGAAAAATATAATCATGCATGAAACCATGTAATTTAATAAAATGAACTAATGTAAATAAATAAATTATTATTTAGGTACTATTTTCCCAAAAATATAGGTTTCAGGAAAATTCTACGTAGAAAACTTAGAATAATTTAAAATAGCATTAATTCTTAATAAAATAATTAAATATTCAAATATATATATTAAAATTATTAATACTGCATATCCTGATACAGTATAAAAATATTTAAAACATCGGGTTATTACAGTGTAGGCCACTCAGACACTGCCTCAATCTTCTATGGATCAACCTGAATATCATTTTTAGACACCACATGTCCAAGGAATGCAACACTCTCTAACTAGAAATCACACTTCAAGAATTTAGCATAAAGCTGATGTTCTCTCAATGTCTACAATACAGTCCTCAAATGATATACGTGCTCTTCCATACTCTTCAAATACACTAGTATATCATCAATGAAGACTACCATAAACTAATCCACATATGGTCTGAATACCCTGTTCATCAGATCCATGAAAGCTGTTGGTGTGTTAGTCAAGCCAAATGACATTACCAGAAACTCATAGTGGCCATATTAAGTGTGAAATGTCGTTTTAGGAACATCGACTTCTCTGATCTGCAACTGATGATAACTCGACCTCAAATGAATCTTAGAAAAGAACTGTGCACCCTGAAGTTGATCAAACAAGTCATCTATCCTTGGGAGAGGATACTTGTTCTTCACTATCACCTTATTTAGCTCTCTGTAGTCTATGCACAGTCTTAGGGTACCATTCTTCTTCCTCACAAACAGGACTGGTGCACCCTATGGAGAAATTCTAGGTCTAATAAAACCTTTATCCAGTAATTCTTGCAACTGCTCCTTCAACTCTTTCAACTCTATAGGTGTCATTCTATAGGGTGACATCGAAATAAGGGTAGTGCCTAGAACCACATCTATACATAATTCAATCTTTCTGTGAGGTGGTAAACCTGGTAACTCCTCAGGAAAAATATCAGGAAACTCACAAGCAACAGGAACATCTGTGAGTGACAACTTCTCCACTGAAGTATCCCTGACTAATGCCAAATAACCCTGACAACCCTTCCTTAGCATCTTCTTAGCCGTGATAACGGATATGAGATTTTGAGGTACAGAACTCTTATCACCAACAAACTTGAACTCTTCTTCATCAGGAATTCTGAAAATCACCTCTTTACTCTGACAATCCACAACGGTATAGTGCTGAGACAACCAATATATACCGAGGAGAACATTAACTTCCATCACATCCAACAACACCAAATCTGTGGGCAATTTTCTACCTCCGATGAAAATTGGACAACCAAAAAGAATAGCATCGGTGTCTAAAGAATCACTTAGAGGAATAGAGACAGACAAAGTGTCACGACCCAAATCGGGGGCCATGACTAGCGCTAGGGAATGAGAATTCTTTCGAATCGAGGACCCGTAGCAAGCCTAAAAAAATAAAATAAAATAAACATGAAAATAAATAAATAAATATGCATTAAAATTCAAATCTCAAATTCATATGATAAAAATAATCTCCTCATATTATAAAATAAAATATTTTAATACAACATTCGGAGACAGACCTCTCTAAATTAAAAATCAACATATATAAATACAGAGTACAACTCTCGACTAATACAAATACAACTACTATAGTTTCTAGAGTACAATACAAAAATAGATAGATGATTTACATAATAGAGTTGGGGCGGAAGAAATCTGGTTGATAGGCCTACTGCTAAGGTCTGAAGAAGAAAACTCTCCTGTAAAAAATATTAACTGAGGGGAGTCAAACCTCACTGAGTGAATTGTTATAATATATATACACGCATTAATATATGTAAAATGCAAACAATCATATGTATATAATAAATAAATATACAGGCATATGCACACAGATGCTGAAAATCAATTTATTTCATGATACTGAAAATATAAGTTTTGAAGGATCAAATAGAACCCTAAATGATCGCAACCTCAATTAGCCATAGAAATCACTCTAGCCATATTGGCTCACTTAATTCCAAATAAATTCTCTTAATCCATCTGGACAGTAGACTGGCCCCGAGACACTAATTCGACCGAGCTCCAGCAGTCTGACTGTCAGTGTGATTGGCCTTGAGACACTTGGTCAACTGAGCTCCAATAATCACACCATCAATCACATCACACATCAATCAAATCATAATCCCACAAATAAGTTAGTAATTTAACCCTACAATTTATCGCGCTGGTACGTACTCGGTCATAGTACTGCCCACTAGGTAGCACGTTTTATCGATATCCTTTATTTAAAAAAAATAAAACATACATTCAAGTAAACAAATAATGTATAATGTCATTCAAAATAATAGAATATACCATATATATACCAGAAATATACATAAAATAACTAAGTATATTTTGAGTATATATATATATCAAATAAATTCAAAATAAATCATAAAAGGTTCCGAATGTAAACTAACAATATACTAAAAACATGTTAAGTTTAAATCAATAATAAAAAATGCATTTATTTTAAAATATATCAAGAATATACTAAAAATATACCTAAAATATACTCAAGCATTTAATAAAACAATAATGCAAAATTATACATTTAAAACATATAATTCTAAAACAAGCAACCTAAACACAATGTATATATATAATAACAACTCACAGGGATGCGCTCCGTGAGACTGGTTCGACGGGACTAGTCCGCTAATCCTCGATCTCGACGTAACTAAACAATAAAAATAATCACAGAAAAATCAAAATGAATTTCTAACTTAACTTCTAGAGACTCGATATAGAATTACTAAACACAAACAGACACAGAATTGATCCGATGTCACGTTTTATGAGAATTCTATCAAAAATTCGGCAAAACCTCCTTTGTAAAATGAACTTCTCTTTACTAAAAAGTAGAGACGGTCTTGCAATAAAAATACACTTCGAATATAGAAATTCACACAACCCTCGGTTGGGATCCCAAACTACAAAATTCCCCAACCGAGGTCCACAATTCACCAAAATTCAAATAATATAATAAAATATATTAAAAATCAATAAATACCAAAAATACCCTCAAAATCTCAAAATATAGCATATTTAACATTAAAACACCAAAAATAATTATTTTCTCAATAATTACGCAAAAACCCTAAATAATAATGTAATATTATTAAAAATCCATTTTTCCAATAATTACACAAATATTAATAAAAATTCATTTTATAAATCCAAATAACTTAATTAGTCTAAATACATATTCAAAATTACTAAAAATCCATTTTATTACCAAAATAGTTTATAATATATTATTTGAAAATAATTTTCAAAAATTAGCATTAATTAATTAAAAAGAGTAAATAATTTGTAAAAATCATTTTTATACCTCAAATAATATTAAAACCAATTAAACATAATATTTAACTAAAATTATCACCAAATTACACAATTAACCCTAATATTAAAAAATTACACATAATATACTAATATTACTAAAAAATTCAATAAAAATTATTTAAATACACAAAAATTATTTTCTCAACATATATCTTATTATTATCAACAAAAACATATAATTAACCCATAATTTCTATCAAAATATATATTTAACCTAATTTTTCAAAATTGACATAAACTTAAAATAATTATAAAAATTACATAAAAATCACAAAAATTATAAAATCAACTCTAAAATTAATAATAATTAATAATAACACCAAAAATCACAAATTCATAATTTATATAATTAATTTACGAAAATTAATAAAATAATAATAAAATATTCAAAAATTCACTAAAAATCAAATAAATTATAAAAATAAAAAATATATATATATAGATGTAAATTGAGCTTTCAGGAACAACATTTATTAAGGAGGATTGACTGAATCAAACAAAATCAACCTAAAAAAAATTGGAAAACCCTAATGTTCAAAAACTAAAAATCAACAAAACTCACAAATGAGGAAGATTGAACTTGAACCAAGCTAGGATTCGACCTCCCCAGAGCTCTAGGAGTCGAACGACACTGAAATCATGTGAAGAGGTGGCTGAAAAAGCTTGGAACACCAGTGAGATAAACTTTCAGCTTCTCTTGCTGAACAAGCTACTACCAGCGCCGAGGAAGGAAGAGGAGGGCGACGGAGCTGCTGGTGGTGCTGGAAGGCCGGACGACACACTAATGGTGGAGGAACGAGCGATGGTGCAATGGTGGATAGTGGTGGTTCGGTGGTTTACGGGAAAAGAAGGATATGTGTATGTGTTGTGTTTTTATGGTTAATGTATGTATATATATATAATTTAATAAAAATTTATTTAATAATAATATTGTAATATCCCGTGTTTTTTTTAAATATTTTTACACTGTACCGGGATATGCAGTGTCAGTGATTTTTTGTATTTTATATGATATTTTTATGAGTTAATATGTATTTTAAACCTATTTTAATTACTGTCTATTATTTTCAGTATTTTACGTAAAATTTTCCCGGGACTTTCATTTTCGGGGAAATTTCCACGTAAACAATGTATTATTAATTATTTTAAATGTATTTACGGGTTTGCATGAACTCATACATATTTTTAAATTATTAAATAAAGCTTGTGTGTGTATATTTATTTAATTAGGGTTTATTATTACCCTAATATTTTATTATTTATTTATTATTATTTGATTATTTTATTTATTATTAAATTATTAAAATTTATTTTTTTTTCTTTTTTCTTTTTTTTTCTTTTTCTTTTCCTTTTTCTTTCTTTTTCTTTTCTTTTCTCTTTCCTTTTCTTTCTTTTTCTTTTTCTTCTTCTTCTTCTTCTTCTTCCCGTAGGTAGGCGCCGGACCACCCACTATTCCTCACGTCGTTTCTCCCTCCTCCGGCCACCGTTTTCGACACCGCCGGTCTCTATCTTCTCCTTGAGCTCCGGTGAGTGTTATTCTAGCTTTTGTTTGAGCTAAAACGGTCTAGAATTGCTTAGGTTTTGAGTTGAATATTTCGGCCACTTTTGGTTTTTGATTTTTTTGAGCTTTGATTTGGATGATTCATGGAAACTTCCTTCACAAATGTTGTTCCTGGTAGTTTAATCTTCATGTATGAATTTTTGTAGAATTTTTGGAGATTGTTTGGATTTTTGGGTATTTTTGGATATTTTAATATTATTTTCGAATTTTCGGAAATTAATTATTTAAATTATGAAATTGGAGTTTATGGTTGAATTAGGTGTTGAAATGAATTATAGGAATTTATTTGGAATTTTTATGAATTTCTAAGTATTTATTTTTAATTATTGAAGTTTATGTGATTTTGTAAAATTAAGTTAATTGTGTTTTTATTTGAATTTAATTGGTTAATTGAGTTTAATTATTGATATTATTGATAAATATGTTGAGAAAATTAATTTTGGATAATTGTATGATTTTTGGTGAATTTTTGAAGTAATTTAGGTATATATATATATATAGGGGTATTTTGGTAATTTTACCGTAAATTGTCTAAAAATGTAATTTAATTGGTTTTAATATTTATTTAAGGTATAAAAATGATTTCTACAAATTATTTGGTATTTTTAACTAATTAAAACTATTTTTCGGGAATTATTTTCAATTATATATATAATATACGGTTTTTCAAATAAAATGAGTTTTAATCGGTTTTTATAGTGTTTCAAGATTTATTATGTAATTTCTACGTATGAAATGTATTTTTATGATTTAAGGATATTTTTGGTATATTGGAATATATATTCTGTGTTTGTGGACCCCGGTCGACAGATTGTAGTCTGGAGTCCGACCGAGGGGTTGTGATTGATTGTGGTGTTATTTTTGAAGTGTATTTTCTTTGCAGGGTCGGCTCTACTCTTTTGAGTAGAGAGATGTCCGTTTTACAGGGGAGGTTCTGCCGGATTTCCGGTAGAATTCTCGTAAAACGTGATATCCAGTCGAACCCTAATTTTCGATTCTGTGTTTAATACTCTAGATTGAATTCTAGGATTTCTGTTAGGGTTATTCTGATGTCGATTAATTATTTCTTGTTTAGTTGCGCCGAGACCGAGGGTTAGTGGACCAGGCCCGTCGGACCCGTCTCGTGGAGCGCATTAGGTGAGTTACTATATTATATATATATGCTTAGGACGCATGATTTAGAAAATGCATGTTTTATTTTGACTGATTATGCATAAATAACATGATTTATATTCAAGTATATTTTTGGTATATTTTTGGTATATAATAAATTATATACATGTTTTATTAATAAAATATATTTAAAATGTTTTTAAATATATTTTTAGTTTAATTCATGATTTGATTGAATTTATTTGACGTATATATACTCAAAATATACCTGGTTTATGTTTGGTATATTTTCGGTATATATATGGTTTATATTGTTGATTTATTTAAATTCATGCATCATGTAATTGTGAATGAATGTTTTATTATTTATTACTGAAGGATATCAATAGAACGTGCTACCTAGTGGGCAGCACTAGGACCGAGTACGTACCGGTACGCCTATAGTATTTAGGCTTTATTACTGACTATTTGTGGATATCGATTTGATTATGATTATTGGATGTGTGAGATGTGGTTTGTGGGTGTGATTGCTGGAGCTCGGTTGACCAAGTGTCTCGGGGCCAATCACACTGGCAGTCAGACTGCTGGAGCTCGGTTGACTTAGTGTCTCGGGGCCAGTCTACTGTCCATATGGATTAAGTGGATATATTTGGAATCAGTGAGCCTGTATGGCTAGAGTGTTGTTTAACACTATTTTTCTGAGGTTGCGATATTCTAGGGTTCTATGTGATCCTTCATAAAAGTTGATTTTCAAACAAAATATATAAAATGATTTTTCTGCATCTGTATGAACTTGCCTGTATATATACATATTACTCATATACTGTTGACTGTTTGCATTATCACTTAGAGTGTATGTATATATACTATAGTAATTCACTCAGTGAGGTATGACTCCCCTCCGTTGACTATTTTTCAGGAGAGTCAACTTCCTCAGACCTCAGTAGCAGGTCGATACGCCGGATTTCTTCCGCCCCGGCTTCTTTATGTAAATTGTCTACTTGAGTCTTATTTATTTTATCTAGACACTGCAGTAGCTGTAAATTAAAGTATTGGATTTTATGTATTTGTTTTAAAGAGATGTATTATGTTAAAACTGGATTTGTATAAAGATTATACATTTATGAGATTATATATGCGATGTGATGAGATTTGAATTATATCCAGTTGAGATGGATGATATTGTAATATTTATGATTTTATTTTCCGCTGCATATTATATTTTTATGGTTATTATTGCATATTTATTTTATTTTTAGGCTTGCTACGGGTTCCGGATTCGAAAGAATTCCCGTTCCCTAGCGCCGGTCATGGCCCCTGTTTTGGGTCGTGACAAAGTTGGTATCAGAGCGAAGTTCGTTTCTGAGTGGAGTTCTATGTCAGGGCTTAGTTATGTGAGTTGTGGCCCTAGTTTTAAAGTTGTGTTTTCTGTTGGACTACTGCAGTGTATTAGGTTCGAGTATGTCTTGATAAGTATTCCTTGCTGTAGTTTTCAGCGTTATTACTCCGTTGTCTGTTTTGTCTGAATCTTTCCGTTTGTCTTTTCAGAATGAGGAGGCGAGCGCGTGTCGCTCCACCGGTCGTTGAGGCCGAGGATGATGAGTCTTTTCAGGATGAGGTTTTACCTCCTGAGCAGCTAGTTAGACGTAGAGGTCGTGGCAGGGGTAGACCTCGAGGAGCGGCAGGTCGCCGTAGGCAGAGAGAGTTACAGGACGAGGAGCCTGTTGAGCCTGAGTTTGATGTTCCTGTTCCTCCAGTTGTTCAGCCTGTTCAGCCTGCCTATCAGCAGGGTATGTCTGACCCTGAGGCAGCTTTGTTCTATGCCAGAGTTGGCAGGATTGCTTTTGATGGTACTTCTGATCCTTTAGATTTTCTGCATGCGATTGAGACTAGGACTCGGACTGCTCATACCGAGTACCAGAGGATCATGATTGTTGAGTTGTCTGTCGAGGGACCAGCCTTGGATTGGTTCATTCAGATGATCCAGCCCTATATGATGACGATGACATGGGCTCAGTTTCGAGAGCGATTCATGAGGAGATTTTGTCCAGAGCCTCTTCGTTTGAGCTATCGTCTTCGATTGACCAGTATTTCTCGTGGAGATCGATCTGTAGAGGAGTATACCCGAGAGTTCCTTCGTCTGGGTAGATATGCTGAGGATCTGATGCGAGATCAGTATTTCGCTGTTACTACCTATGTTACTGGTTTGGGTTCAGCTTTTGCTGGTATGCCCACAGCAGGTCTTACTCTCGAGTCTGTGATTGAGCTAGCTAAGGAGATCGAGCTGAGGTTAGTTAGGCAGGGAGCGATGCCTGATTATTACCAGTTGGGAGTTCAGTCGAGTGGATTGCAGGCTACTCCGTATTCGAGTTTTCATGTTGGTTCGAGTAGTCAGCAGCGAGGTTCGACTCAGCAGAGTCAGAGACAGCAGCAGCGAGTGCATCGGAGCAGTAGACATGGTCGTGGAGGTCAGCGTAGATCATTCAGATTTGGGTCAGGTGCTTCGAGCAGCAGCAGTGGTCGTAGTTCTGGATCAGCGGCCAGTGTTTGTCAGACTTGTGGTAGAGTCCATCAGGGACCGTGTTATCTGACACCGTTGACATGTTTCAGATGCGGGCAGACAGGACATTTTGCCAGATCGTGTCCTTATTCCGGATATCAGCAGCAACAGATTTCGCGATTCCCACAGCAGTCGATTGCTAGTGCTGCACCTATGCCATTTCAGTTACCACCAGCTCAGCATCAGAGTTCTACTCAGTTTGTTCCACAGCAGAGTCGTGGTAGAGGTACTAGAGGAGGTGCCAGAGGCGTTGGCCAGGCTTCTACCAGTCAGCAGGGAGGTCGAGGCCAGGCCAGAGTTTTTCATCTGACTCAGCAGGATGCTCAGGCATCTAATGCAATCGTGGCAGGTATTCTTTCTGTTTGTTACCTGGATGCTTTGGTTTTGTTTGATCCGGGTGCCACGCATTCGTTTGTTTCTCCTATTTTTGCTTCTAAATCTTGTTGGCAAGCTTCGAGGATGGCTTTTCCCTTGTCTGTTGCCACTCCTCTGAGTGATTCTTTGGACACCGATATTGTTCTTTCTGGTTGTCCAGTTCTCGTGGGAGATAGAGAATTACCCGCCGATTTGATTTTGTTGGATGTGATGGAATTCGATGTTATTTTGGGAATGGATTGGTTGTCTCAGTACTATGCCGTGGTTGATTGCAGGAATAAGGAGGTGATTTTCAGAATTCCTGGTGAAGAAGATTTTAAGTTTGTTGGTGACAGGAGTTCAGCACCTCAGAATCTTATTTCTGTTATTTCAGCTAGGAAGTTGTTGAAGAAAGGTTGTCAGGGGTTTTTGGTATTGGTTAGGGATACGTCAGTGGAGAAGTTGTCACTCACAGATGTTCCTGTTGCTTGTGAGTTTCCTGATGTTTTTCCCGAGGAGTTGCCAGGTTTACCACCTCATAGAGAGAGTGAGTTCTGTATTGATGTGGTTCCAGGTACTACTCCTATATCTATGCCACCCTATCGTATGGCTCCTACAGAGTTGAGAGAGTTGAAGGAGCAGTTGCAAGAGTTGTTGGAGAAGGGTTTTATCAGACCTAGTGTTTCTCCTTGGGGTGCACCAGTCCTGTTTGTGAAGAAGAAGGATGGTACCCTGAGACTATGCATTGACTACAGAGAGCTGAATAAGGTGACAGTGAAGAACAAGTATCCTCTCCCGAGGATAGATGATTTATTTGATCAGCTCCAGGGTGCACAATTCTTTTCTAAGGTTGACTTGAGGTCGGGTTATCATCAGCTGCGGATCAGTGAAGCTGATATTCCTAAGACAGCTTTCCGCACTCGATATGGTCATTATGAGTTTCTGGTGATGTCTTTTGGTTTGACTAATGCACCAGCAGCTTTTATGGACCTGATGAATAGAGTATTCCGACCGTATGTGGATCAGTTTGTGGTAGTCTTCATTGATGATATACTGATATATTCAAGGAGTATGGAAGAGCATGTATATCACTTGAGGATTGTACTACAGACACTGAGAGATCATCAGCTTTATGCTAAATTCTCGAAGTGTGATTTCTGGATGGAGAGTGTTTCTTTTCTTGGACACGTAGTGTCTAAAGAAGGTATTCAGGTTGATCCACAGAAGGTTGAGGCAGTATCTGAGTGGCCTAGACCTACTTCAGTTACTGAGATTCGGAGTTTTCTAGGTTTAGCCGGGTATTATAGGCGGTTTGTGCAGGATTTTTCCAGGATTGCAGCCCCTATGACTCGCTTGACTCAGAAGAATGTTAGATTCGAGTGGTCAGAAGCTTGTGAGAATAGTTTTCAGTTGTTGAAGGAGAAGTTGACCACAGCGCCAGTATTAGCTTTGCCTAATAGTGTGGATAAGTTCACAGTTTACTGTGATGCCTCTAGAATTGGTCTTGGTTGTGTGTTGATGCAGAATGGAAGGGTGATAGCCTATGCTTCGAGGCAGTTGAAGAAGCATGAGCAGAACTATCCTACACATGATCTGGAGATGGCTGCAGTGATCTTTGCTTTGAAGATTTGGAGACATTATTTGTACGGGGTGACTTGTGAGATATTTACTGATCACAAGAGCCTTAAGTACATTTTTCAGCAGCGAGATTTGAATTTGAGGCAGAGAAGATGGTTGGAACTGTTGAAGGATTATGATTGTGAGATTCTTTACCATCCGGGTAAAGCTAATGTGGTAGCAGATGCCTTGAGTAGGAAGTCCTCAGGTAGTCTTGCTCACATCGGTGTGGAGAGGAGACCATTGATCCAGGAATTGCATCTGATGGTGGATCAAGGTCTGATGATGAAGATCAGTAGATCAGGTGGACTGTTAGCTCAGTTTAAAGTACGATCTGTACTAAGGGATAGGATTAAAGCAGCTCAGAGCCGAGATCCTATTCTGGAAGAGCTTGCAGAGAATGTCAGAGCAGGGAAGTTCACTGATTTCACACTCGATGATGATGGTGTGTTGTGGATCAGTGGTAGATTGTGTGTTCCTGATGTGGATGATTTGAGAGAAGAGATCCTAGAGGAAGCACATTCTACAGCTTACAGCGTTCATCCTGGTGTTACTAAGATGTACCACAGTATCAGAGATTTATACTGGTGGGATGGATTGAAGAAGGATGTTGCTGATTATGTTGCTAAGTGCTTGACGTGTCAGCAAGTGAAAGCCGAACATCAGAAGCCTTCTGGGAAGCTTCAGCCTCTTCCTATTCCCGAGTGGAAGTGGGAAAGGATAGCTATGGATTTTGTAGTCGGTTTACCTCGTTCGAAGGATGGATACGATTCCATCTGGGTGATTGTAGACAGATTGACGAAGTCTGCACATTTCTTGCCTGTGAAAGCCACATATTCAGTTGCTAGATTGGCGAAGTTATACGTGAAGCATATTGTGTGCCTTCATGGAGTACCTGTGTCCATTGTGTCAGATAGAGGTTCAGTGTTTACTTCTCGTTTTTGGCAGAAGTTGCAGGAAGCGATGGGCACTAGGTTGGATTTCAGTACTGCTTTTCATCCTCAGACAGATGGCCAGTCTGAGAGGACGATCCAGACACTGGAAGATATGTTGAGGATGTGTGTCTTGGATTTGGGAGGTAGCTGGGATGATCATTTGTCGCTTGTGGAGTTTGCATATAATAACAGCTACCATAGCAGTATTGGCATGGCACCATATGAGGCGTTGTATGGAAGGAAGTGTAGATCCCCGTTGAGTTGGGATGAGATTGGTGAGAGAGCTTTGACTGGACCAGAGATGGTTCAGGATGCTGCAGAGAAAGTCGCCGTGATCAAGCGCAGGTAGAGACCGCAGTTAGCAGACAGAAGAGTTATGCGGATCCTAGGCGCAGAGATGTGGAGTTTCAGGTTGGAGATTTCGTTTTTCTGAAAGTATCTCCGATGAAGGGTGTGATGAGATTTGGTAGGAAGGGTAAGTTAGCACCGAGATATATTGGACCGTTTGAGATTCTGGAGAGAATTGGCACTATTGCATATCGGTTGGATTTGCCTCCGAGTATGTCGCAAGTGCATCCAGTATTTCATATCTCGATGTTGAGGAAGTATATCTCAGATCCTTCACATGTGTTGCAACCAGACAGTGTGGAAGTGAGTGAAGATTTGACGTTTGTAGAAGAACCTGTGGCGATCGTTGATTTTCAAGTTCGACAGTTGCGATCGAAGCAGATTCCGATGGTCAAGGTTTTGTGGCGTAGCGACAGAGTTGAAGAGCATACGTGGGAGACTGAAGCTGAGATGCGAGCTTCTTACCCGTATCTCTTTCCTTCCTGATTTTGTAATCTTGTTTTTAGAATTCGGGGACGAATTCTTGTAAGGGGGGAAGACTGTAATATCCCGTGTTTTTTTTAAATATTTTTACACTGTACCGGGATATGCAGTGTCAGTGATTTTTTGTATTTTATATGATATTTTTATGAGTTAATATGTATTTTAAACCTATTTTAATTACTGTCTATTATTTTCAGTATTTTACGTAAAATTTTCCCGGGACTTTCATTTTCGGGGAAATTTCCACGTAAACAATGTATTATTAATTATTTTAAATGTATTTACGGGTTTGCATGAACTCATACATATTTTTAAATTATTAAATAAAGCTTGTGTGTGTATATTTATTTAATTAGGGTTTATTATTACCCTAATATTTTATTATTTATTTATTATTATTTGATTATTTTATTTATTATTAAATTATTAAAATTTATTTTTTTTTTCTTTTTTCTTTTTTTTTCTTTTTCTTTTCCTTTTTCTTTCTTTTTCTTTTCTTTTCTCTTTCCTTTTCTTTCTTTTTCTTTTTCTTCTTCTTCTTCTTCTTCTTCCCGTAGGTAGGCGCCGGACCACCCACTATTCCTCACGTCGTTTCTCCCTCCTCCGGCCACCGTTTTCGACACCGCCGGTCTCTATCTTCTCCTTGAGCTCCGGTGAGTGTTATTCTAGCTTTTGTTTGAGCTAAAACGGTCTATAATTGCTTAGGTTTTGAGTTGAATATTTCGGCCACTTTTGGTTTTCGATTTTTTTGAGCTTTGATTTGGATGATTCATGGAAACTTCCTTCACAAATGTTGTTCCTGGTAGTTTAATCTTCATGTATGAATTTTTGTAGAATTTTTGGAGATTGTTTGGATTTTTGGGTATTTTTGGATATTTTAATATTATTTTCGAATTTTCGGAAATTAATTATTTAAATTATGAAATTGGAGTTTATGGTTGAATTAGGTGTTGAAATGAATTATAGGAATTTATTTGGAATTTTTATGAATTTCTAAGTATTTATTTTTAATTATTGAAGTTTATGTGATTTTGTAAAATTAAGTTAATTGTGTTTTTATTTGAATTTAATTGGTTAATTGAGTTTAATTATTGATATTATTGATAAATATGTTGAGAAAATTAATTTTGGATAATTGTATGATTTTTGGTGAATTTTTGAAGTAATTTAGGTATATATATATATATAGGGGTATTTTGGTAATTTTACCGTAAATTGTCTAAAAATGTAATTTAATTGGTTTTAATATTTATTTAAGGTATAAAAATGATTTCTACAAATTATTTGGTATTTTTAACTAATTAAAACTATTTTTCGGGAATTATTTTCAATTATATATATAATATACGGTTTTTCAAATAAAATGAGTTTTAATCGGTTTTTATAGTGTTTCAAGATTTATTATGTAATTTCTACGTATGAAATGTATTTTTATGATTTAAGGATATTTTTGGTATATTGGAATATATATTCTGTGTTTGTGGACCCCGGTCGACAGATTGTAGTCTGGAGTCCGACCGAGGGGTTGTGATTGATTGTGGTGTTATTTTTGAAGTGTATTTTCTTTGCAGGGTCGGCTCTACTCTTTTGAGTAGAGAGATGTCCGTTTTACAGGGGAGGTTCTGCCGGATTTCCGGTAGAATTCTCGTAAAACGTGATATCCAGTCGAACCCTAATTTTCGATTCTGTGTTTAATACTCTAGATTGAATTCTAGGATTTCTGTTAGGGTTATTCTGATGTCGATTAATTATTTCTTGTTTAGTTGCGCCGAGACCGAGGGTTAGTGGACCAGGCCCGTCGGACCCGTCTCGTGGAGCGCATTAGGTGAGTTACTATATTATATATATATGCTTAGGACGCATGATTTAGAAAATGCATGTTTTATTTTGACTGATTATGCATAAATAACATGATTTATATTCAAGTATATTTTTGGTATATTTTTGGTATATAATAAATTATATACATGTTTTATTAATAAAATATATTTAAAATGTTTTTAAATATATTTTTAGTTTAATTCATGATTTGATTGAATTTATTTGACGTATATATACTCAAAATATACCTGGTTTATGTTTGGTATATTTTCGGTATATATATGGTTTATATTGTTGATTTATTTAAATTCATGCATCATGTAATTGTGAATGAATGTTTTATTATTTATTACTGAAGGATATCAATAGAACGTGCTACCTAGTGGGCAGCACTAGGACCGAGTACGTACCGGTACGCCTATAGTATTTAGGCTTTATTACTGACTATTTGTGGATATCGATTTGATTATGATTATTGGATGTGTGAGATGTGGTTTGTGGGTGTGATTGCTGGAGCTCGGTTGACCAAGTGTCTCGGGGCCAATCACACTGGCAGTCAGACTGCTGGAGCTCGGTTGACTTAGTGTCTCGGGGCCAGTCTACTGTCCATATGGATTAAGTGGATATATTTGGAATCAGTGAGCCTGTATGGCTAGAGTGTTGTTTAACACTATTTTTCTGAGGTTGCGATATTCTAGGGTTCTATGTGATCCTTCATAAAAGTTGATTTTCAAACAAAATATATAAAATGATTTTTCTGCATCTGTATGAACTTGCCTGTATATATACATATTACTCATATACTGTTGACTGTTTGCATTATCACTTAGAGTGTATGTATATATACTATAGTAATTCACTCAGTGAGGTATGACTCCCCTCCGTTGACTATTTTTCAGGAGAGTCAACTTCCTCAGACCTCAGTAGCAGGTCGATACGCCGGATTTCTTCCGCCCCGGCTTCTTTATGTAAATTGTCTACTTGAGTCTTATTTATTTTATCTAGACACTGCAGTAGCTGTAAATTAAAGTATTGGATTTTATGTATTTGTTTTAAAGAGATGTATTATGTTAAAACTGGATTTGTATAAAGATTATACATTTATGAGATTATATATGCGATGTGATGAGATTTGAATTATATCCAGTTGAGATGGATGATATTGTAATATTTATGATTTTATTTTCCGCTGCATATTATATTTTTATGGTTATTATTGCATATTTATTTTATTTTTAGGCTTGCTACGGGTTCCGGATTCGAAAGAATTCCCGTTCCCTAGCGCCGGTCATGGCCCCTGTTTTGGGTCGTGACAAATATAACATATAACTTAAATGTAGACCACATATTTATATAACACACACACACACACACACACATGTATAATACACACATAAAATAATGTAATTAATAAATAATCTATTAATAAAATAATTAGGAAAAATTATGAAACAATAATAGAATAAAAATACTAAAATAATCATGCAAGTCAAACTACCAAAAATACTATTTTTACGTAGAAAGTTTTATTTAAACATAGAATAATAATAATTAATCATAAAACAGTAAAATAAGAATAAAATAATCAAATTTAACTTTAAATTTTTATTAACACTGCATATCTCATTCTAAAATAAAATAATTTAAAAATATAGGTCGTTACACAAAGGAAAAACCATCCTCGAAGCTTGCCAACAAGATTTTGAAGTGAACATAGGAGATACTGTAATAACCCAGGTTTTTAAATTATTTTATTAAATAATGGGATATGCAGTGTTAATAAAATTTAAAAGTTATATTTAATTATTTAATTATTTTATTGAATTTTCTACATAAATATATTAATTTGGACGTTTAAAATTCCATTAGGTATATTTATTATTTTCAAATACTGTTATTTTATATGCATTAATTTAGTGCATGGATATTTTAATATTATTTTTAAGTACTAACATTATTTTATTAATTGACGTGATTTGAATATTATTAATATATATTTTTTTTAAAAAAAGTATTCCACTACCATTATTAATGTTATTATTTTCATCATTATTTTATGTGACTTATTATTATTTTTGATAGTGTTATTTTATTAATATTAACTCTTAGTGCATTATAATTTTATTATCATTATTTTTATTTAATTACATTATTTATTTATTATTAAATTATTTCATTAGAATTATCATTATTATTTATTGTTTATTGTATATGTGTATGTATATTATGTGTTTATTATATTATATATGTGTGTTTATATATATGGGTATTTATTTGTGGTGGAGATTGGTTTATTATAAAGTTATAATATATATATATATATATATATATATATATATATACAAAATGAAGATGAAATACAGAAACTTACCCTCTCCATCATGCTGTAACCCGAGCCACCTACCTTCACTGTGCCACTTCCCACGGCTCACCGGACCGCCCCTCACTGCCACCATCTTCTTCCCTTTTCTTCCCCATCGTCTTCGTCACTATCAGCTCGTTGGTGTGTCGCCAGAGAAGTCAGAATCGGTAGCAATAGTGAGTAGCTGCTTCTCACCGTCGTTCATTTTTCAGCCATCTTTTTTCAAGTTATTGGTGTCTATGAACTTCTTGAGCACCGATGAGTAACAATTTAACCTTTGTTTTAGTTCAAATCCATCCAATTTTGTGTTTTCTTGAATTTTTAGTTTTGAGCTTTAAGGTTTCACGATTTTTTTAAAGTTGATTGAGCTTGATTTAGTTAATCTTCCTTAACAAATATTGTTTCTAGAAGCTCAATTTACATCTCTATATTTTTTTTTTAATTTTTAGAATTTTTTGAAAATTTGCTAATTTTTTATTATTTTATTATTATTTATCTAATTTTTGTAAATTAATTTATTTAATTATAAAATTTGTTGAATTAGTATTATTATGAGTTAACATTAATTTTAGAGTAAAGAAAATAATTTTTGAGAATATTGTGTAATTTTAAGAAATATTTATAGTTTATGTAATTTTGAAATTTTGAGTTAAATGTGTATTTTTGGTAGAAATTAGAGTTTAATTGTGCGTTTGAGTTGATATTATAATTCTATTTATTGGTAAAATAATTTTTGTGAATTTATATAATTTATGTGCATTTTGGAATTATTAGATTATATATGTATTTTTTATAAAAATTATTGGTTAATTAGGTGTATTTGTTGATTTTAGTAAATAATATGTTGAGGAAATAAATTTTGAGTAATTACATAATTTTTATTGAATTTTTTAATATTATTAGTATTTTATGTGTATTTTTGTATATTAGGGGCATTTTGGTAATTTGGTAGTAATTTTGGTTAAATATTAAATTTAATCGGTTTTAATAATTATTTGATGTATAAAAATGATTTTTATAAATTATTTACTATTTTTAACTAATTAATACTATTTTTCAAAAATTATTTTCAAATTATATATATTATATATTATTTTTGTAAATAAATGGGTTTTAGTAACTTTTAGTATGTTTATGGATTAATTAAGTAATTTAAATTTATAAAATGAAATTTTATTAATATTGGTGTATTCTTCGAGAAACATAAATTTTTACTTATATTATATTATTATTAGGATTTTTAAGTAATTACAGGTAAAATAATTATTTTTGGTGTTTTTAATGTTTAAATTGTCATATCTTGATACTTAAGGGTATTTTTGGTATTTGTTGAAATGATGTATATTTTATTGTATCTTGTGGTGAATTGTGGACCTCGGTCGGGAAAAATTATAGTTTGGGATCCTTGATTGAGTTGAGAGAATTTTATATTCGAAGTATGTTTTTTTATGCAAAATTGACCTTATTTTTGTAGGGAGATATCCATTTTACAGAGAAGACTCTGCCAAAATTTCAGTAGATTTCTCGTAAAACATGACAACCGGTCTGAGTCTAGTTTTGAATTTTTGATTGAGTCTGTCTATAGTAATCCTAAAAGCATAGAATTAAAAGTTTATTCTAATTGTTAATGTTATTTTATTTTTTTAGTTACGTCGAGACCGAGGCCTAACGGACCAGGCCCGTCCAGTCTATCTTGTGGAGCGCTAATTAGTGAGTTATTATACTGTTTATATATGCATTGCATATAGGATGCATAACTTAGGATTTTTCATTTTCATTATATGTTTTAAACAATAATTTAATTTATAATATGATTTGGTATATTTTCGGTTTATTTTTTGTTTATTTTGGTATATTTATGTTTGAATATTTTCTATATGTATTTAATATATCACTGATATATTTAGAGTTTATTTTTGATATAGTATGTTAGATATTTAGGTTTATTTTAGTATATTAAGGATATATGTCAAAAATTAAATACATGTTTTAAAAGTATATTTATTCATAATTGTTTATTAAATGATTAGTATACTTCAGGTATATTTTTAGTATATTTTAGGTGTATTCCTAAATAATTGCATGTCACATGATTATTTTATACTTAAATTGTTTCTAAGTATATTTTTGGTATATTTCCAAATAAATGCATGTTATATTATTAATTCATTCTTAATTGTTTTTAAATATATCATTGGTTTATCTTTGATATATTTCATATTTGATTTGACTTTATTTGACATATATATACTCAAAATATACTTAATTTATTTTAGGTATATTTCTAGTATATATATGGTTTATTTTACTATTATGAACGTTATTCTACATTATTTATTTTCCATATGAATGATTTATTATAAATGAAGGATATCAATAGAACGTGCTTCCTAGTGGGCAGCACTAGGACCGTGTATGTACCGGTGCGATAGATTTAGGTATGAGTGAGGAATTAATTATGGTGATTATGATTTGATTGATTATAATTGATTGATTTGATTGAGGTGTGATGTGATTAAGAGTGTGATTGCTGGAGCTCAGTTGACCAAGTGTCTCGGGGCCAATCACACTGACAGTCAGACTGCTGGAGCTCAATTGACTTAGTATCTCGGGGCCAGTTTACTGTCCAGAATGGAATAAGTGATTTACTTGGAATTAAGTGAGCCTTTATGGCTAGAGTGATGATATGATTGATTGAGGTTGCAATTAATAGGGTTCTAATTGATCCTTTATATATTAAAAATAAAATGTTTTCTGCATTTATTGTATTTATTAAAGCAGAGTTGACATTTGAATGAAATGCGTGTATATGCATATATATATACATGTATATATATATATAAGAATGCTTGACTGGATATGGTTTAGATACATGTATATATAGTATAATAATTCACTCAGTAAGGTCTGACCCTCCTCAAATTTTTTTTTTAGGAAATCCTATATCATCAGACCTTAGTAGTAGAGTTATTCGTCGGCATTCTTCCATCCCGGCTATTTTATGTAAATGTATAATTCAAACTCTGATTTATACTCTAGAAATTGCAGTAGTAGTGTTATTGTATCAGAAGAGTATTATTTTTTTTTGATATTTAACACTCAGGGAGTTATATCTGAACATTGTATGAATATATTTATTTATGAATGGATTTGGGGCATTTATTTTATATATTGATTCAAAAAATTTTAATTCTATTGTACTTTTTTTTTATTTATTGCATGATTTTATTTTCTAAGGCTTGCTACGGATCCCGGATTTGAAAGAATTGTTGTTCCCTAGCGCCGGTCATGACTCCTAGTTTGGGTCGTGATAGATACAAAAGAATGCATGGCACTTAGATCAAACAAAACCCAAACATCTAGGTAACAAATAGGAATAATACCTGCCATGACTGCATTAGATGCCTGGGCATCCTGCTGAGTGAGGTGGAAAACTCTGGCCTGATCTCGACCTCCCTACTGACTATTAGCAGCCTAGCTAAAACCTCTGGCACCTCTACCACGTCCCTGCTGAGCAACAATCTGAGTCAAACTCGGGTGTTGAACTAACTGGTGCTGTACTAACGATCGACTGCTGTGAAAATTGTAGAATCTACTGTGGCTAGTAACTAGAATAGGGAAATGATTTGGCAAAGTGTCCCATCTGTCCACATCAAAAACATGTCAATGACGTCATATAACATAGTCTCTGATAGACTCTACCACATGTTTGGCAAACACTAGCTACTAACAAAAAACTGTGACTACTACTGCTACTCGAAGCACCTAACCCAAATCTAATCGATCTACGCTAACCCCCACGACCATGTCTACTACTCTTGTGCACTCTCTGCTGTTGTCTCTGGATCTGCTATACTGGGCCTCTTTGCTAACTACCCGAACAATTTGAAAACTCGAATACAGAGTAGTCTAAAATCCTCTTGATTGAGTGCCCAACTGGTAATAATCAGGCATAGCTCCTTTCTTGACTAGCTTCAGCTCAATCTCCTTGGCCAACTCTATCACTGACTCTAGAGTAAGGCCTATTATATGCATCCCAACAAAAGTAGAACCCAAACCAGTGACATATATGGTGACCGCGAAGTACTGATCTCGCATAAGATCCTCTGCATATTTACCAAGTCAAAGAAACTCTCTAATGTAGTCCTCAATAGATCTGTCACCTCTGGTGATACTCGTCAATCGAAGTCTGTAACTCATATGGAGTGGCTCTGGGCAGAATCTCCTCATAAATCGCTCTCTGAACTGTGCCCAGGTCATCGCAGTTATATTCGGCTGAATCATCTATATAAACCAATCTAGGTTGGTCCCTCTACTAATAACTCAATGATCATAATTTGTTGGTACTTGGTGTGAGCAGTTTGAGTCCTCATCTTAATCACATATAGAAAGTCCAATGGGTCTGATGTCCCATCGAAAGCTATTTAACTAACTCTGGCATAGAACAGTGTTGCCTCAGGGTCAGACATACCCTACTGATAGACAGGCTGAATCGGTGATGCAACTGGAGGTATAGGAGCATCCTCATACTCTGGCTCTACAGGTTCCTCATCCTGTAGTTCTCACTGTCTACGGTGACCTGTCGCTCCTTGAGGTCTACCTCTACCTCGACCTCTGTGCCTCATCAACGACTTAGAAGGTAAAACCTCATCATGAAAGGACTCATCATCCTCAGCCTCAATGACCAGCGAAGCGACACGCGCTCGTCTCCTCATTCTAAAAAGACAAACAGAAAGATTAAGATAAAACAGACAACTAACAGTTACGTAAAAAACTAAATCAAGGAAAACTTATCGAAGACATACTCGAACCTAATAAACTGCAATAGTTTCAAAGAAACACAACTCTAAAAACCTAGGGCCATAACTCTAACAACCTAGGCCTAAATACAAACTCCGCTCTGATACCAACTTTGTCACGATCAAAATCGGGAGTCATGACCGGTGCTAGGGGATGAGAATTCTTTCGAATCTGGAACCCGTAGCAAGCCTTAAAAGAATAAAAGCATGCAATAAATAAATAAAATATGCACCATAATTAAAATCTCAAACCAATATATTAAAAATAAACTTCTCATATCATAAAATAAAATATATTAATACAATATTCGGAGAAAGGCTTCTGAATTTACAACCAACATGCAATAAAAACCAAATAAAACTCACTGCTGCTGTTTTCTAGAGAACAAATAAAGTCAAGTAGATAATTAAAACAAAAAAGCCGGGGCAGAAAAAATCCAGCAGATGGGCCTACTGCTGAGGTCTGAAGAAGAATCTCCTAAAAAATGAACTGAGGGGAGTCAGACCTCACTGAGTGAATTGTTAAATTATATATACATGCATCTTCTAATGTCAAATGTAATCAATCATTTGTATATAATAAATATATATACAAGCATTTCACACAAATGCTGAAATCACTTTATATATTAAATATTGAAAAATCATTTATTTATGAAGGATCAAATAAAACTCTATTTAATTGCAACCTCGATCAACAATAACTCTCTCTAGTTGTACAGACTCACTTAATTCCAAATTAATTCACTTATTCTAAATGGATAGTAGACTGACCCCATGACATTAAGTCAACCGAGCTCCAGCAGTTTGACTATCAATATGATTGGCCCCGAGACATTAGGTCGACCAAGCTCCAGCAACCACACTATCAACCACATTAAATCTCAATTAATCAACCAATCAAATATCTTAAGTGATTCTCACTCAACCCTAAATCTATCGCACCAGTACGTACACGGTCCTAATGCTACCCCATAGGTAGCATGTTCTATCGATATCCTTCATTTAAATAAACATTAATACGAGAAAATAAATAATGCAAAATAACAGTCATAATGATAAAATAAACCATATATATACTCGAAATATACCTAAAATAAACTAAGTATATTTCGAGTATATATATGTTAGATAAATTCAAATCAACCAAGAAATATACCAAAAATAAACCAATAATATCCTTAAAAACAATTTAAGTATAAATCAATAGCATAACATGCATTTATTTCAAAATATACCAAAAATACACTAAAAATATACCTAAAATATAGTTTAAACATTTAATAAAACAATTATGAATAAATACAAATCAAACATGAATATATACTAAAACATGCAACCTAAGTGCGATGTATATATAAAATAACAACTCACAAGTTTGCGTTCCTCGAGACTGGTTTTGATAGGCCCGATCCACTAGGCCTCGGCCTCGGCATAACTAAACAATAAAATAATAACGACAATTAGAATAAAGCTAACTGGATGTTCTAAAAATTTCTAAAAGAAGACTCTAACGAAGGATTGAAAACTCAAACAAACATAGAATTTTAGGATTGACCCGATGTCACATTTTATGAGAATTCTACTAAAAATTCGGCAGAGCTTTCTCTATAAAATGGACATCTCTTTACTTAGAGCCGATCCGCAAGAAAACACACTTCTAGAAACAGAATACTCAACACCTTCGATTGGAACCCCGAACTATACAATTCTCCCAACCAAAGTCCACAATTCACCAAAAATCAAATATATAATAAATATATCAAAAATCAATAAGTCGCATATATATCCTCAAAATATCAAAATATAGCATATTTAACATTAAAACACTAAATATAATTAATTTCACAATAATTAAGTAAAAATCCTAAAATAATAATATAATATTATTAAAAAATTAAATTTCTCAATAATTAAATATTAAATAGTAAAAATTCACTTTATATATTCAAGTAACATAAATAGCCTAAATATATATTAAAATTTATTAAAAACCCATTTAATTACCAATTTAGTAAATAATATATTATTTGAAAATAATTTTCAAAAATTAGTATTAATTAGTTAAAAATAGTAAATAATTTATAAAAATTATTTTATTACCTTAAATAATTCTAAAACCAACTAAAACATAATATTAAACTATAATTTTAACAAAATTGCACAATTACCCTATTAAATCAAAATACACATAATACTAAATAATTTCCTTAAAAATTTTATAAAATCATTAAAATTATTTTATCAACATATAATATACTAATATCAACTAAAACACATATTTAACCAATAATTTCAACAAAAATACATATTTAACCTAATTTTCCAATATTTACATAAACTAAAAATATTCATAAAAATTATATAATATTTTCAAAAATTATTTTCTCAACACTAAAATTAATAACAACTCATAATAACACTAAATCAACCAATTTTATAATTTAAATAATTAATTTACAAAAATTAAATAAATAATAATAAAATATTCAAAAATTCACAAAAATTCAAATAAATTCTAAAAATTATAAAAAAATATATTCATGAAGATTAAGCTACCAGGATCATCATTTTTAAAGGGAGTTTGCAAGATTCAACTGAAAATTAACTCAAAAAAATAAAAAACATAATTAGTCAAAACTGAAAAAATGTAGAAAACTCACAAACGATCGAGTTTAAGCTCAAACAGAGCTTGAAATTGAGATCACCAGAGCTCAGGGAGTTGAAAGAGATTGGCGGTGCAAGCTAAGGTGACCGGATTCGTCACCAGTGACCATGGGAGCTTCTTGGCTTGCAGTGGCTTCTGGCGGTGCTCTGGCGAGTTTCAGAGGGTCTGACAGTGTCGGAAGGGAGAGGGAAGAGGGAGGAAGAAGATGGTGGCCGATCGGAGGCAAGGGAGGCACAGTAATGGTAGGAAAGTCAGGTGGAGGCACAGGGAGGAAGGTTTTACAGTGTTTACGTTTTTGGTTCTTGCAAATGTGTATATATATATATATATCTATAAACACACACATATATTAATATATACACATATATACATAATATAAATTAACAATAAATGATAATAATAATAATACAAATAATATAATTTAATAAAAACAATAATATAAATAATAATGCACTAAACTTAATATTATTAAAATAATACTATCCGAAATAATAAACATTAATAACGTAAATTAAATGTTTACAATAATAATTTTCAAAAATAAAATATTTACGTAGAAAATATAATTTAATCATAAAATAATAATTATAAATTACAAAATAAATATAACTTTCAAATTTATTAACACTGCATATCTCGATTTATATTAAAATAATTTAAAGATTAGGGTTATTACAAATCATTACTGAAATATGACCTTTTCCAAAATTAGTTGGCCCTCAGAGTTAGATGTGGGTGTTAAACTTCACTTGAATGCAAGATCTTCACCATATTCCTTCAAGAGAAGTGATCTTTTCAAGCTAAATCCCTTCTTTTTTTTTACTCAAAAATGTTTTTCCTTCTCTATTATAACCCGAGTTTTTAATTTATTTTATTTTAAAATAGGATATGCAGTGTTAATAATTTCAAACAGTATTTGATTATTTATCGATTATGAGTTTTATTATCATTAATTTATGTTAATTAGGGTTCGATACAAATAATTATTTTAAGTCTAGAATTTAAATAATTTATTTGTGTAATGTATATCTATCTTATTTTAAATAATATTTAACTTACTATATCTTATTTTAATGTCATTTTATCTTATTAAATCACATTATTTTATACATTATTATTTTATGTATTAATATATATATTTATATGCATGCATTAGGGTTATTATCATTATTATTTTTGTTATTTTATGAGTGTGCATTTTATATTATCGTATGTTATATATGTGTGTGTGTGTGTATATATATATATATGTATGTATGTGTGTGTATTAAATTATGTGGTGTGTGTTTGTTGATTGATATATTATAAAATTTATTATATTATAATATAAAGTTTTATTAATATATATATATATATATATACCTAAATTTACAAAACCTACCCCCCCTCCTTCCTCCCCTTCTCGATCCTCACCGTTTGTAACGCCGATCAGCCACCGTTGGTGTGCCACCCAGACCTCCACCACTTCCTCCAGCTAGCTCCGCCACCATCTCTTCCCTTCTCCAATGCCGTTGAAGCTTAAAAAGTTGAGGAAGCCGAAATTGAACCCACCTCCGTTCAAGGCGATTTCGGCTACCTATTTGGACACCGTCGGTCTCTTTCCCTTCCCTGAGCACCTGTGAGTGTGTTTCTTAGCTCTGTTTTGCTTGGTTTGGCTTAGATTTCAGTGGTGATTGATTTTAAATTTCGACCATTTTTTATTTTTGATTTTTTTTGAGCTTGATTCATTGTGATTCATGAGAAATTCCTTCACAAAAATTGGTCCTCTGGCTTAATCTACATCCTAGAATTTTTGTGTAATTTTTGGAATTTATTTTTATTTTTGTGAATTTTTTATTATTTTATTATTATTTTATAATTTTCGTAAATTAAATAAATAAATTATGAAATTGTGATTTTTGGTGGTTAATATTAATTTGAGAATTTAATTTATAATTTTTGTGAATTTTATGTAATTTTTATAATTATATTTAGTTTATGTCAATTTTAAAAATATAGGTTAAATATATAATTAATTAGAAATAATTGGTTAATTAAGTGTATTTGTGGATTTTAGAGAATAATATCATGATAAAATAATTTTTGAGTATTTATATAATTTTTATTGAATTTTTGTATGTTTTTCGTATTTTATGTGAATTTTTATATACTAGGAGTATTTTGGTAATATGGTGATAATTTTAGTTGGATATTAAATTTAATTGGTTTTCATAATTAATTTGAGGTATAAAAATGATTTTTATAAATTATTTACTAATTTTAACTAATTAATACTATTTTTTGAAAATTATTTTCAAATTAAATATAATATACTATTTTTATAAATAAATGGATTTATAATAATTTTTAATATGTTTTTGGACTAATTAAGTAATTTAGATTTATAAAATGAATTTTTTATTAATATTCATGAATTTATAAAGAATACTGATTTTAATAATATTATATTAATATTAGGATTTTTAAGTAATTATCGGTAAAATAATTACTTTTAATGTTTTTAATGTTTAAATTGCTATATTTTGGTACTTAAAGGGCATTTTTGGTATTTATTGAATTTTAATATATTTTATTGTGAATTGTGGAATTCGGTTGATGGAAATTGTAGTTTAGGGATCCCGACTGAGGAGTTGTGAGAATTTTACTCAAAGTGTATTTTTCTTGTAGGACCGGCTCTATTTTTTAAGTAGAGAGATGTCTGTTTTACAGAGGAGGTTCTGCCGAATTTTTAGTAGAATTTTTGTAAAACGTGACATCTGGTTTAATTCCAATTATCTATTTGTGTTTAGAATTTTAGATCGAGTCTCTAGAAGTCTAAGCTAGATATATGTTCTAATTTCGTGTTATTATTTTATTATTAGTTGCGCCGAGACTGAGGCCTAGTGGACCAGACCTGTTAGACCCGTCTCGAGGAGCGCATAACTGTGAGTTATTATGATATATATGCATTGCTTTAAGTTGCATGTTTTAGAATTATATGTTTTAAATGTAAATTTTTACATAATTGCTTTATTAAATGCTTAGGTATATTTTTAGTATATTATTGGTATATTTTAATATAAATTCATGTTTTCTTTGTGATTTATTTTCAAATTATGTTAAGTCTATTATTGGTTGATTTTGAGTATATTACATGATTTAATTGAATTTATTATACATATATATACCTGAAATATACTTAGTTTATTTTATGTATATTTCTGGTATATATATGATTTATTTGTTTATTTTAAATGTCATTAGGCATTATTTATTTTTTTGAATGTATGTTTTAATATAAATGAAGGATATCGATAGAACGTGTTTCCTAGTAGGCAGCACTAGGACCGTGTATGTACCGGCACGTTAGATTAGAGCTAAGTAAAAATTAATTGTGGTGATTATGATTGATTGATATTGATTTGATGGAGATTAATGTGATTGAAAGTGTGATTGTTGGAGCTCGGTTGATCAAGTGTCTTGGGGCCAATCACACTGACAATTAGACTGCTGGAGCTCGATCGACTTAGTGTCTTGGGGCCAGTCTATTATCTATATAGATTAAGTGAATTTACTTGGAATTAAGTGAGCCTATATGGCTAGAGTACTTTCTATTGGTATTAAGGTTGCGATCATATAGGGTTCTATTTGATCCTTCATAAATTGATGATTTTCAGTATTAAAATGTAAAAATGATTTTCTTTGCATATGTGTGTATTTGCCTGTATATATATTTATTATATATACTTTTGAGTGTCTGCATTTGACATTTAGCTATGCATGTATATATATTATAATAATTTACTCAGTCAGGTCTAACTCCCCTCAGTTGATGTTTTTATAGGAGAGTCCTCATTTTCAAACCTCAGTAGTAAACCTGTCCGCTGGATTTCTTCCGCTCTGGCTTTATTATGTTAATCACTTACTTAAGTTTTATTTTCTACTCTAGACACTGCAGTAGTAGTTGTATTTAAATCTGTCGTGAATTGTATTGTATTTATACATGTATGAGGATTTTAATGCAGAGTATTTCTCTGAAAATTTATATTAAAAGATTTTATTTATGATATGTGATGTGATTTTATGTTATTAAAGGAAGTTAAGAATTTATTTTATTATTTGATATTTAATTTCCACTGAATAATATTTTATTTATTTTATTTTATTGCATACTTTTCTTTTAGGCTTGCTACAGGTTTCGGATTCAAAAGAATTCTCGTTCCCTAGCGTCAGTCATGGCCCCTTGTTTTGGGTCGTGACATTCTTATCCCAGAGCTCTCTTCTCTTTTTTTCCCTTTTTTTTGGCTTCTCAGTGTTGATAATGGTTGCGAACCCCTTTTCTTTCTCCTCTTTCTCATTTTTAATTTCATGCCTAGTCATCCCCTTACTTTCTACCCTCATCATTGCACTTTTAGCTCTCTCATTCTCCTAAAAATCCTCTCCTTATATAAAGGACTGAGTTTAAGTCAAAGATGGGCCCACTAAGTTGGCAACCATTACTGCCCGCATTTAATGCAGAGGCTAGTGGTTGTCGTAAAGGCAACACTTCTGTGATGAGGCGATCACCTCTTTGAAGAGGCGTCGACTCTTTGGGCCAACCCTACATTGGCCCTAATAGGTCGAGGTGAATTGGGCTCGCTTTAAGGGTTTGGGCTTGGATTTTGGGGTTTTAAGCTCTCAGGTTTATTTTTAAGAAGGTTTTGGACTTCTTTCTTGTATTCAAGTTTTGCATTTCTCATCATTGGGCTCTATTGCGGGCTGATTAAATTGAGCATCCACAGTTTGCCTACTATCATGGCCTGATTGAACCAGGTGTCTACAAATATTCTCTCAATATTATTCGTATATGAAACTGAAAATAGTATTTAAAACTCAAAATAGTATATGAAAGTGCAAAACAAGTGGCATATTCATTATTCAGTTAACTGCATTTTTTGATATTATCCGAATATTTTCTTAATATTATTTGTATATGTTGAAATTGCAAAACATGTGTCATATCATTATACAACATTTTTTAATACTATCCGAATATTTTTTGGATCTTATTAATATATATTGAATATGCAAAACATGTGTCATATTCATTATTTAACATTTTTTAATATTATCCATATATTTTCGGAATTTTATTCATATATGTTGAAAATTCAAAATATGTGTCATATTCATTATTCAATTATATACATTTTTTAATACTATCCATATATTTTTGGAATCTTATTTATATATGATGAAAATGCAAAACTGGTGTCGTATTTATTATTCAGTTATATATATTTTTGAATATTATTCGTATATTTTTGGAATCTTATGCATATATTTACAGAAAAAAACTATATGATCTGAATATAATAAATATCTAAAACTCAAAAAGAGTATCTAAAAGTAAAAACCATATCTAAAATTGAAAACAATATCTCAAACTCATAAAAATAATATCTGAATATGATCATTTGAGTAAGTATATATTGCTATAAAAATTATCAAAGAAATAGTTGACCTTGATTAATAATTTCAAATATGATTTTATTCAATTAATTAAAATAAAAATAATTAATATATGCATATCAATTAATTTTAATCCAAGCGTCCATTTTTTTCAAATGCATGAAACTTGATAATATGTTTCATTTATTTCTATTTTATTATTTGTATATTTAATTTAAATATCTTAATTATAATCTTTGAAATTGTCACGACCCAAACTAGGGAGTCATGATCGGCGCTAGGGAACATGAATTCTTTCAAATCCGGAACCCGTAGTAAGCCTAAAAAATAAAAATCATGCAATAAATAAATAAAAATATACCATAATTTTAAAAAATAAATACTTAACTATCATATCATAAAATAAAAATTATTTTTATACAATATTCAGAGAAATGTCTCACATTAAAATAACATTCTACAGATATAAAACACTACTACTGCAGTTTTTTAAAATACAACAAAGTTCAGATAAATAATTTACATAATCTAGCCGAGGCTAAAGAAGTCCGGTGTAGAGGTCTACTATTGAGGTTTGATGACAAGGAATCTCCTGAAAAAAATATATTGAGGGGAATCAGACCCCACTGAGTGAATTATTATAATATATATACATGCAATCTAAGACATATACAGTTAGACATCAATATAGCTATAAATATATACAGACATTTCATACATATGCTAAAAATTCAATTTATTATATATATATATATATATATAATAAACACATAAAATCATTTTAGTTGGAGGATCGAAGCAGAACCCTAACATTTTGCAACCTCGATTATAATAATCAATAGCCAACAGGCTTAATAAAAACTCCAATTGTTTGTTTATCCAACTTAAGGTATTAGACTAGTCCCGAATACACTAGGTCAACCGATGTTTCGCAATCTCACTACCAGCATGACTGGCTCTGAGTGCACTCGGTTAACCGAGGATCCACAGTCAACCTTTCCCAAAACCAATATCTTAATAACAATATCAGATTCTCAACTTAATTCTATTGTACTGTCGCGCAAAAGTCCTAGTGTAACTCACTAAGTAACATGTTCTATTACTATCCTTTAAATAATTTTTATAATTATTAAAAATAGTAAAATGCATAATTAAAATACAAGTGACATTCATTTTAAAAGGATGTACCACTTATATACTAAAAGTATATCATAAATATACTAAAAATATACCAAATGCATATGCTGAATATATGACAAATATACTAAATATATATACTAAAACATGCTAACGTATATATATATATATGTCATATATACAAATTATATACTAAAAACAAACAAACTAAAATATTATATATACCAAAAATATACCTAAAATATATCAATAATATACTTCATCATTTAATAAAATAATTCATATTTAAACATAAATAAAACATGGATTCTCAAAAGCATGTATTCTATATGCAACGTATATATAGAATAATAACTCACAAGTTTGCACTCTTCGAGACTGACTCGACAAGCCCAGTCCGATAGGCCTCGGTCTCAGCGCAACTAGAAAATAAATAATAATAACAAATCAGAATAAATTCTAACTTATACTTCTAAAGGAGACATGATCTAGAAATTCAAAACTCAGACAAACACAAAAATTTAGGATCGACCCGACATCACGGTTTACAAGAATTCTACCAAAAATTCGACAGAACTACCTTTGTAAAATGGACATCTCTCTACTAAGAAGTAGAGTCAATCTTGCAAGAAAAACACACTTCTAAAACACAAGGCTGAACACCTCGGGTTGAGATCCCGAACTGCACAATTTCCCAACCGAGGTTCAATATAATATAATAAATATACTAAAAATCATTAAATTTCATAAATGTCCGCAAAATACCAATATATAATATATTTAAACATTAAAACACTAAATACAATTATTTACACAATAATTAAATAAAAATCTCAATTAATAATATAATATTAATAAAAATCAAAATTTTCAATAATTCAATATAAAATAGTAAAAATTCACTTATATATACTCAAATAACTTATATTTATATTAAAAGTAATTAAAAATTCATTTAATCACCAAAATAGTAAATAATATATTATTTGAATATAATTTTCAAAAATTAGTATTAATTAGTTAGAAATAGTAAATAATTTATAAAAATCATTTTAATACCCTATATATTTCTAAAATCATTTAAAACACATTATTTAACTATAATTTCCAAAAAAATACACAATTAACCTATATATATGAAATTCACATAATATAAAAATATTCTCTAAAATTATATAAATTCACTAAAAATTATGTTAATAATTCTAAAATTAATAACTCACATTAATAACACTAATTTAACTAAAATTTCATTAAAAATAATTAATTAACATAATTATAAAAAATTCAATATTTAATATTAAAATAATAAAAAATTATCCATAAATTCAAATTAATTCAAAAAAATATTTTTGAGAAGCTAAAGTTGTCAAGATCAATATTTGTGAACCAAGAATTCATGAATCAATCAATATCAAGTTCAAAAAAAAAAAACCCTAAAACACATAAACTAAAAATTGAAGATAACTCAAAATCAAAGGATTTATGGAGGTTGAAAATGGATTCACTGGAGCTTGGTGGTCCAAACAAGACTAGTGCGATGTGATTTGGTGGCCGGAATCCTTACCGGCAATAATGGAGGTTCGGTTGCTGCAAGTCTTGGCCTCCCTCGTTTCCGGTGACTCCAGATGCTCCGAAGGTGGCGGTTGACGACAGGAAGAGGCTGGAAGTGATGGTGGTTGGTAGCGGTCACTGGTGGTGGTTGTGGTAGCTCCGGTGGCACAGGGATAGGTTTAGGAGGAAGAAGAAGAAAAAGGGAGGAAAGAGAAAATGGCTTTGACCCATTTTGTCCTTTTTTTAATTAATTAATTATGAAAAGACTAAAATGCCCTTCAATCTAAATTAATATTCATAATAATAATAATAACTTTAATACATTTAAGTAATAAAACCCTTAAAATAAATTATTTTATGTAAACAAATTCTTAGAATAAAATAAATAAATAATATTCACAAATAATAACAATAATATATAAATAAAAATTTAAACTGTATTAACACTGCATATTTTAAAATAGTTTAATATTATTTAAAATACAAGGTCATTACAGAAATAAAGCACAATGCATATATATATATATATATATATATATATATATATATATATATATATATATATATATATATATAATTTTAATGAAAATTGGATAATTTAGTTATTTATTAATAAAAATTAAATTAAATTAATTAAAATATAATTTTAATGTGATTTATATTCATTATTTAACATTTTTTAATATTATCCGTGTATTTTTAGAATTTTATTTGTACATGTTGAAAATTCAAAATATGTGTCATATTCATTATTCAGTTATATATATTTTTTAATATTATCCATATATTTTTGAAATATTATTTATATATGTTGAAAATGCAAAACTTGTGTCATATTCATTATTCAGTTATATACATTTTTTAATATTATCCGTATAATTTTAGAAATTTCATTCATATATTTTATAAAAAAAAAAACTATATGATCTGAATATAATAAGTATTTAAAATTCAAAAAAAAATATTTAAAAGTAAAAACAATATTTGAAATTGAAAACAATATCTAAAACTCATAAAAACAGTATCTGAATATGATCATTTGAGTACGTATATATTGTTATAAAAATTATCAAAGAAATAGTTGGCCTTGAGCAATAAATTTCAAATACAATTATATTCAATTAATGAAAAAAATCAATAAAAATAATTGATATATGCATATCAATATTAATCAAAGCGTCCATTTTTTTTTCAAATGCATGAAACTTGAAAATATGTTTCATTTATTTCTATGTTATTATTTGTATATTTTAGTTTATTTTCTATGTATAGAACGAATAAAATAATATCAACCTAACATGAGTTATATAATTTAAATATCTTAATTATAGTCTTTAAAATAAAGCATGACACACACACACACACACACACACACACATATATATATATATATATATATAAGAAGGGGGGGACAGACAAAATTTCGAAACACTCTTTACTCATTATTACATAAAAAATGGATAATTTAGTTATTTATTAATAAAAATTAAATTAAATTAATTAAAATATAATTTTAATGTGATTAAAAGTCTATTTTTTACTTTAATTAGGTTATATATATATATATATATACACACACGAAGGGGGGATATGCAAAATTATGAGACACTTTTCACTCATTATTATATAAAAATTCGATAATTTAGTTATTTACTAATAAAAATTAAATTAAATTAATTAAAATATAATTTTAATGTGATTGAAAATCTATTTTCTACTTTAATTAGGTTAACTTCTATTTTATCTTTAATAAAAATTAAATTAACTAAATATAATTCTAATTTAATTAAAAGTATGTTTCATATTATAATTATGTTAACTTTTATCTTATCTCTAACAAAAATTCTAATTTAATTGAAATTATATTTTTTATTCTAATTAGATTAACTTCTATTTTATATCTAATAAAAATTAATTTAATTAAAATATAATTGTAATATAATTAAAAGTATGTATTCTATTTTATCTGTAACAAAATTAAATTAAATTAAATTAATATGTAATTCTAATTTAATTGAAAGTGTATTTTCATAGTCTAATTAGGTTAACTTTTATTTTATCTCTAATAAACATGAAATTAATTAATGTATAATTTTAATTTAATTGAAAGTATGATTCTTATTTTAATTATATAATTTTTTTGAAAGTATATTGTTTGTAATAAAAGTAGTATAATTATCATTTTTAGATTTTTTTATAAAATTTAACAAAAAAAAGTTAAAATTAAATTAATTAATATTTATCAATTAATTATTAGTTGAACTTAAATAATTACATTAAATTAGTTTTTGAGTAAATAAAATTATTAATATTAAAAATATTGAAGAAATAAAAAAGTTGTAATAAATTATAACTATATTAAGTTAATATTAAATTGCTAAATAAATAACATTGTTACAATTTTGAAAACTTTATTTAATAATAATAATATATTTAATTATTTATTTACCATATATTACGAGTCTAATTAATTTTTTATTCATGTATGAAATATGTGGTTGTTTACTAGTGTATATATATATCCCAAAATAAAAACTAAAAATAAAAAAATTAAGAATAAAAAAATAAAGAAATAAAGAAAAATAAAACAATTTTAAAAAATAAGGAAAATAAAAAATAAGGAAAAAATAAAAATAAATAAAAAAAAGAGAGAAAATTAAAAAATAAATATAAGAATAAAAAAAATAAGGATAATAAAGAATAAAAAAATAAAAAAAAATAAAAAAAGAATTATTAAAGAAAAAATAAAAAAAATAAGAATAAGAGAGAAAAAAAAGGAAGAAAATAAAAATAAAAATAAAAAATTTAAAAAATTAAGGTTAACAGAAAAAAAGAATAAAAAAGAATAAAATAATAAAAAAACAAAGTGAATATGAAAGAGGATAAAAATGGATACTCCTAAAAATAAAATAAATATTCATGTAATTAATGAAAAAATACATACTTTACTGAAAATTGAAGCTCAAAACTTGTATATTTTTGTAATTTAAAAAGAAAAGCGGCTGGTGTGAATTGAAAATGGAAAGTGAGGGCCTTAGGCTAGAGGCCCAAACAGTTGAGAAGCAGCCCAGGATCCATCAAGACACAAACGAAAATAAAATACGGAACAGCGCCCGACGGCTTTGGTTGGGAAGAGGGGAAGAAACCGGCGACGAAGAGGCGGTGCTCGAATATTCAGTATTACGTAAATAAAGTTGGTCAATATTCAATAGAATAATTAAAGAAGACGACCATGGAGGATGATGATATGGATTCGCTGTTTGAGGGGATGGTGTTGTTTACACCTTCCCAATTGGCTAACGACGATGAACAACAAAACTGCAAACAGCAGCAGCAAGAAGATGATGATTCAACTGCAGCAATTGTAGCTCCTCTTGAAAAACCGCAATCTCGATCTGAAGAAGCTGATGATGCTTCCCGCAGTGCCAGCTTTGTTGACAATTCTGTTTCTGCATCCCAACAGAATGTGAAAGTGAATGTGCAGGCGCCTCTTGACGAGAATCTCTTCTCTGATCTCACCCTTGTTCTCGACTCCCACTTTCAATCTTCACCCGTCCCCTCTGATCCAATTCCTATTCCTGCTACTACTACTCCACCATCAGGCACCTCCCGCCTCCAGCTGCCTAGAAAGAAGAAGAGAGCTGCTAGCCTCAGGATCGGCTATGCTAGAGATTCTTCTTCTCTCGATAATGATAATGACTCTCCCCTTCATACTCCCACTGATCCTCCCTATGCCTATGCTGCTGCTGACTCTCGCAGTCTCATCCATGATTCTTCTTCATCTTCATCCGATGTTGTTGTTAATAATACTGCCTCAGCTAATCCCAACGCCTCTCCATCCCCAACCGCTCCTCGTTCTTCTATACCCAATGGCGACAATGATAACACTAATCCAGATTTTGATTCACAACTTCAACGCATTAAGTCCCAGATTTCTGAGAAGCTCCAGCACTTTCGTCAGTTAGCTTCCTCCGTCTCTTCGGATAGAAAGGTTTCCATCAGCCGGAGAAGGAAGGCTACTCAACATCTCAATTCAGCTTTTGCCAGGCAGAGGGACCTCGAATCGCAGTTGGAGGCTGCCTGTGAAGCTGAGGACTTTGAGGCTGCCCAAAGGATTAGCGACAGCCTTGCTGCTGCCGATGAGGAGAGGCAAGCCTTTCTAATCGATCTCAAAGATGCCGAAGCCGACTGTGATTCCATCCATTCTAAGATGCAACATGTTCTCGACTCTCAGATTGCTGCTGAGCAAGAATGCGCTGCTCTTCTCTCTAATTTTGCTAAGGTTGCTAACTAATATGCAATTTCTTCATATCACCCTATCTTGATCTATGCTTTGTGAAATTCGTATTTTCTTTTTAACCTTCCACTATCTTCATTGCTCTGCTTTGCTCTTCTTCTCTTTCTGTGTAACCACTAATTGTATTCTGTAAATGTCTTCTTTCCTCCCAGGATGCAGAAAATAATGCAGATTTGCTCTTGAAAAAAGCACAATCACTTTCTTCGGAAGAGGTGAACGAATGGTTCTCCTCAGTCGAGGCCTTGGAGGCCCAGAAGATTGAGTTGGAAATTGAATCACATTTCATACATGAAGCACGTCTACTTGTCACTGATTCTATCGACCATTCCGTTGAGGACTACAAAAAAGAACAGGAAATTCTTCATAGGAAAAAGGATGTTCTCGCTGATGAACTCCAAAAACTACTCGCTTTAGTCAAACTCAAGGAAAAGGAAATTGCAGAAAATGATACTCACATTAAAGCAATCGAAGAAAAGATTGCTGATGTGGTCTCTGGTTTTCAGGAGAGTCAATCTAGCATTGATGCCAAGCATAATCACTTGCAGTCTCAACTTTCTCAGATGCGTTTGCAGAACGAAGCTTTATCTACAAAGAGGCAGGAGATTGATAAGTTCCTTGCTGACAAACAAAGCCAGGGGGCCAAGCTAAGGGAGCTAGCCAGAGTTTCTGAAGATGAAGCCAAGACCTACCAGGAAGTTGTTGAGTTGAGGAAAAGCTTAATGTTACCTATTTTGAAGTCCATGGAAGATAAAGAGAGGCTGGTAAAGACAGAGGAGAAACTTGTTGAGGATGTCCAAACTCTCCAACATGAAGTTTCCTCGGCAAGAGCTTCCCTACAGGTTGATTTTGCTTCCCTAAATCTTTTTTATTGGTTCTCGTTTATTGCTTTCAAGATTTACCGCTGACGTAAACATTCCTTTTGATATCTTTAATATTGATCCTCAGTCTCTTATGGCTATGGCTAAGGCATAAACATGTGTACCAACATGCACATTAGAGAATAGAATAGAAAAAGATTTGTCATTTCTATGGTGATTGTTTGCTGTGTGAGAAATATGAAGGGAAATCCCATGTAGGGGCTTCTTTGCAGAATTATTGAAGCTAATGGGGTCAAATCCTTGAATGTTGGCTCAGCTGCTTAGGTTCTGAGATGGTGGCACCGCATTCCAGTAATATAGCGCAAGCAAAAATTTCTGCACACAGCATACAGAAAGTTTCGGTGAACTATTATCAAGTGTTTCAACTCTTAATTAAGTTGTAACATATTATCATGTAGAAAGAGTCCAATCAACAAGCTTATTACTTTTTTTTTCCCATATACATATTCTTTTGGCGTCCATTGTTGTTTACTTGTTTTATTTTATTCTCCAAGTTTTAACTTTTTTGAAACATTAAATCAGTTAATTCTCATCTGTCTTGTTGATGAGATTCGATTACTCAATTTTAGGAGCTATCGTCAACAAAGTCGATCATCCAACAAACTATAGCATCCCTCAAGCAGAGGATATTTTTCATTGATAAGAGAGTTCCAGAGCTAGAAGCAGAAAAGAAAGTTGCTGCTGCAGCAAGAAATTTCAAGGAGGCTGCACGAATAGCTGCTGAGGCAAAGTCATTGAGCATTGAAAAGGATGGTGTCCTGATTGAATTGGAAAAAGCAATTACAGAGCTGGAGAAGCTGGAGGAAGATATTAAAAACACCATTAGCAGATTACAGGATACTGAAGAATTGATTTCATCCAAGGAAAAAGAGGTTGCAATGGCTAGATTCCAGAGCTTACTTTTAATCGCTGGCGTTGCTACAGCTGAAAGGTTTGCTGCTTTGGAGCTGGGTGACATTGAAGAAGCCAAAGTTCTACTTTCAGAGGCTGAAGCAGCAAATGCCGAAGCAAAAAAGATTCAACCCATATACAATTTCAATGAGGAAGAGGTCTCAAATTTACCAAAACATTTCATCTCGATGGAACTTGTATCCAAGCTTGGAAGAAAACAATTAGAAGAACTGGCAGCATCTGTTGATGTCTCTGCATCACAATGAGTAGAACCAGATTGGAGTGGGGTGAAGAGATATTTGAGATCCTGTGGCATCCTTACTTTTGACAATTATGGAAAGCTACAAACAGGTCATAAATTTCATTTTGGAGACTCTTACATATAACCATCATCTTCCTGGCTGTTCTTCAAAACCATGGTTGCCCTCAAAAAAGGCATTTGACGCATCCTACAGTTCTTCTGCTGATCACAGGTTCGGCAACAAAATCTTCCTTATGGATTTTATGTTTATACGTGATCTAAGTTCAGCAGAACAACTCCAGCACAAGGTGGTAGGTACGATTTGTAATTACTTTTTGAGTTATTCTGGGGCATGGAATGTTTGCGATACCAAAATTGCTTTTAACTAAAATTTGTAAGTTTGTTTGGTTGATAGCGCTGAGAGAAATAAAACTAGATTTGTTTTCAAGATTGTGCTTCAGTTCGGCCAGTTTTCTACATTTTGGGTCCTCTTTTTTCTTTTACTGCAGCAGTCTTCGTTTCAACACCAGATTGATTGCAAACTGCAAACGAGGACTCGGTATACTGGCAGCGTGGTCAAGTTTCTTCATGTTAAACTCCTCATATATATATATATATATATATTTTAAAAAAAGGTCCTCTATTCTGTAACTTTTAGTTCTATGATTAGGATTCTCAACACCAGCATCACTGAATAGAATCATCCATCTTTCAGTTTTGATTTGAAATGTTATGGCTAAATAAATCCTCGTAAACCAGCATCAAGTGTCTAAATAAATCAAGCAGGGAGAGACTGAACATAAATGACAATTTGTTTTTTTGTTTCACTTTATGGTTGTACACTTCTGGTTGCAACAATTCTGTCACTGTAGTTTACGTGTGGCAGGACAGAAGCCCACTTCTTATTTATTTATTTTTTTAATGAATCATATGTAGACAGATTCGTGCAGAATAATAATACACTATATATAAATGGTCTATCCGGCCTCCTCTTCCCTGTATAAATGTAAACTGATCAAGAATAAAGTAAGGGAGCAGAGCATCTGTTGTAGTTTGTGCTCCAAATTTCTGAAAACTTCTTCCTTGGCCAAACTGGAGGAAGAGGAGTTTTATAAGACATCCACACACAATTCATTCAATCTACAGCCTGCAAATCTCCCCACACCAGACATCTTTTTATCTTCTTTAAGGCTGTGCCATCAATGTGCATTATGACCAACCTTACAAGGCTCTGCCCATACTAATTACAGTCTAAAGCACACTCCTCCAAAACTGGACCGTCGGACTTGGCCAGGAATGGATCTATGCGAACCCACAAGAGGGAGAAGATGGAAGCAAGCAAAATTGACCAGACAATAATGATTGTAGGAGTTCTGTTCTGTCTACCTAGTAGACCCTTCAGGAAAGGGTAGAGGTGAACTATCACCCAGAACGCAAAGAAAAGCTTACCAAAAAGAGGCCCCCATGACTCATACCCATTGTTGATTGCATTTGAGACCCCAGCAACCACTCCTATCAGGTTTATTATCAGCAGTGTCGTCGGTGGAATCAGTAATGTGGTCCACTTAAATACATATAGCTCTGAGAACTCCTCGTCATCCCCCCCTTTTGATGTCACAGTGAAGTTTGTATCAACACCAGCTAAAACCTTTAACAGCCCCTGGAAAACAGCAAACAGGTGTGCTGACACCCCCCCGATCACCCAGAATTGCTCGTTTCTCCACCAATTGTCTATCCCAACTCCACTCCATCTCATCTCCAATATGCTTGTTGCAAAAATACAAATGAAGAGTGACAAAAACCATAAACTAGCAACATTGCTTAGCTGCGATATGGGAAAACAAATTAAAGAAATTAATCAAGATATATATCCCAATTACATTTTAAGCAATTGTGTCATTTTTGCCAAGTATAAACAGCATACCTCCGGAGTGATAAATTTCCCAGTTAGCAAGCATACAGCAGGAAGAGTGCAATATGCCAGCAGAGGAATAGATGTCAACGGATACACTGTAGCATTTATGTAGGACAAACGCTCTAGCCACTTCAGACCTCCTCCATAGCCATACCAAAGAGGACAATGCCTGCTCAAAAATATTTCAACAGATCCAAGAGCCCATCGAAGAACCTGGTGTAGACGATCAGAAAGATTGATGGGTGCAGAACCCTTGAATGCAGGCCTATCTGGAATACAATATATTGATCGCCATCCGTGACAGTGCATTTTAAAACCTGTCAGTATATCCTCTGTCACCGAACCATAAATCCACCCAACCTGTCAAAAGCAAGTTTATATTTGAGCCCAATATAACCGACAGAATGAAATACCAGGTGAAGGATCTAACACAGATTTAAACATTTCTTTACCTCTTTTCCCCATTCTGTTTTATCTTCATAGCCACAGCTAATAACATGGATGGCTTCTTTAAGCAGAGATGCAGCGCTAGCACCTTTTGGCGTACCACCATCTTCTAGCAGTGTTGATGCTACAAACACAGGAGACTGCCCGAACTTCTTCTCCAATTTATGTTCAGGCATTACAGCCGCGTTTTCACCATTAATTCCTGCATTCAACCCTTTCAACTTAGCAGAAAAACAATGAGATAGACTGCGCACAAAGTTAATCAAATGCCGGAGAAACTGGCATCTACATGGAACTTTCACAACCAAGAAACGGCATATTTCAGGTGTACTGCATATAGTGTATGACTTACTGCAAATAATCAAACGTATTAATTATTAACAATTTCCAACATACGAAATCTGAATTATCCTTTAGTTTGCAATCTAAAAATCTACCTTGCCAATAAAGTATTGCAACATCACAAAAAAGAAGTAAAACAGCTACATAATCATAACCAATTATTGCGGCACATGATTCCCATACAATATAGTGGATTCAAGTCACTAGTGTTACCTTCGACACCCTCTTCAATACCCTCCAAAGCATTTGCAGGTACATATGTCTTTGAAGTCATCTTCTTCGTCTCAGACTTGGGTTTATTAGTCTTCTTCTTCTTTGTCCTTCCTGAACAATAGCATCCACAAAGCCATTTAGGCAAGCAATTGCATGTCCTACTTGGTGGTTTCTTCGCTTTTGGAGCATCAAAACCATAGAATGCCTGCCTTCTGAACACACATCCAGTGCCGACATATATAGGCCCTTGAATGCCATCCAAACCTTTCATGTTGATCTGTAAGGAAATTGTACATTATGATCTGCACAGAAGAGGAAGAATTTGCTGTAGAAAGGTGTTTTTAACAGCCTAATGCTTACATCAAAGAATACAATGTTCCTGTTGGCATATCGATCGTGCCTGTCAATACCATCAAACCGCTGTGGGAACTGGACATAGCACACCCTCTTCCCAAGCAAAGGATCCATCATGAAACACATTGCTTCTCTTATAGCCTTGCTGTTATTGAAGTAGTGATCGCAATCCAAATTTAACAAGTAAGGAGCATTTGTGATCACAGCAGAGACCCTGACCTGCTTGTTGGAGAGAGACAGATTTTAAATAAAATCATATCGCCTCAACTATAGAGATGTAGAGAATCTGACATCTTTTTCCTTTCTTCAAGTACTCACCAAAGCATTCATTGCTCCAGCCTTTTTGTGGTGATTAAACCCAGGTCTTTTTTCTCTAGAAACATACACCAGACGTGGTAATTCATTTCCATCTGAGTCAAGCCCCCCACTTTGGCCAAGGAAAACCTATTATTAAAGGTTGGAGAGAATACTCGGGATTATGGAACAGAACTCAATCAGAATCACAGAAAGGAAACCAACATTCACATACCTGAATCATCCCAGGATGATCGCGAACATTATTCCCAGGCCATGGAGTCCCATCCTGCATTGTCCACCCCTCTTCAGGGACCTTATGCGCCTTGGAAACCAAAGCATTGATACGAACTTTAAACTCTTCATACTCTCTCTGCAATCACAAGAAGTAGGGGTTACCAATACTGGCAAATCCACAGACAGCGAATGGAAGGAGAGAAGGAGGATAAATCTCAAAGCTGGAAGCATCATCACCTTCATTGCTCTCCGCTGTTTTATGAATGAAGCCTGCACCTTATCTTTGAGATAATCCACCTTTTGCGCAAAATAAAACTCTGGTGCTCTTGGTTCAATGTTATACTTCTTACAGAAAGGGACCCACTTCTTTGCAAATTCAGATGTTTCTGATAGTGCCTCAAATGTTAGCATAGCAGCACCATCATCAGAAACATAACATGAGACCTTGTCAACAGGGTAATCCACTGCAAGAATGGACAGAACTGTGTTTGCAGTCACGAGGGGAGGTTCTTTTAATGGATCCACAGTGCTTACGAATATATCAATTGGAGAAAGTTGGGAAGGCTGCCCTTCCTTCTCGTACCTGTCAAACAAGCAAAAAATGCAAGCCATAAATTTCTTTAACATCTCCGCCGTGAATACAGTTAATAAGAGGAATTCCACCAAAAGACATCATAAGCTATTAGTTACCTGAGTGATAATCGATCCAAATATGTTTCTCTATCAATAGGGAGCCACTTTGGGAATTGATCAAGAATCCATGAAAGAGCAAACCAAATCTCACAAATGACAGATATGAGCCATAATGCATATGCATCATTCACAGGATGCGTAACTCGGTAATGGAAGAAGAACCCAATAACTACAAGTCGGATAATGATGATCATTCGATAAGGATTTATTTGACTGGAAGATATAGGCAATTTTCGGGATAATGGTTGTCTAGCCTCATCCATTCTGATTCACAAGCAACAATATTTAACTCCATAGTCAACCTCAGGGAGAGACAAAAGGGGAAAAAAAAATTAACAAAGAAGAAAACATAACGATTGAACGCAAAGCAAACTGCACTTTACATGGAAAACTCAAAATAAAAAAACTACATTTGGCACCAGTTCTGTGAAAGTACATATACCAAGAAAGTAAAAATTAAAAAAAAAATTATGCTAGGAAAAAATGACAGAACTTGTAGTGAAGTAATAGTGTAAAGTGAAGAAAAGAAAGTGGTTACAGTGGAAGATCAGGCGCATCATCAGCATCATAGTCCCAGTCTTTGCCACCATGTTCATTCTTCATCATGTGAAGTTTGTCTTGTTTCTGCTTCCAAATTTCCAATCTTTCTTTCCAAGCAACACTTCCATAGCCATAAGCAGCCAAGTCCTTGGAAGGATCCATGGATCTCGGTTGCACTGCAAAAGGGGAGACGGAGACAGAGACAGAACAATATTATTAAGGAGATTTATATGCTGAAGTAGGAAGGCAAGAGAAGGAAAGGAAAGAAAGCGTTAAAAGTAGTGAAGACTAATATAGAAAATGAATAGAATACCAGGAAGGGCAGAATCTGAGAAAGGAAGAGGGTGGATTCTTTTGCCGCCACTAGACATGAATGAAGGGACCAAAGCATGTTGTTCAGGAGGAATGTCATCGGCCTGCACCGACATTAAAAGATTTTTTTTTAAACAAAAAAAAAGAAAAGAGAGAGAGCTCAGGAACTTGAAAGCATGGGGTAGAGCAGAGCAGGCGAAGGAAGAAATAGGCGACAACCGTTTGGCCGTCGGTGAGGAGAGGGAGTTGGGGCAGAGGATGGAGAGGGTGATGATGCAGATCAGAATTGTGATAGTAAAGCGTAGCTTCTGGATGCACCGTATCCTTTCTAGTCCTGGAAGCATCAAAGTTGAACTCGTATTCCAAGTCATCGATGCCGTCTTCTTCTTCATCCCCATAGACTCTGGCGCACCCTGTCCCGACGAATCAAAATTGAAATGTTATTTGAAAAAAAGTAAAACGTTAATATTTGAAATTGAAAGATGCAGTGTAATTACATAAAATTAATATGCGGGGTGTGTAAATTACCCTTAAGACGCTTGAATCTAGTCTTGCACTGAGGACAGAGTTGAGTGCCTTCTGTGCGCTCGTACTCGTAGCAAGTTCTGCAGATTGGAAAGGCACACTCATTGCAGGCGACGAAGAGCTCTCCATCTACAGTCAGCCCAACATCGTCTCCGCAGATGTGGCATATCTGTCCGCTTAAATGTTGTAACGGTTTCGGCTGCACCAAAAGGAAAAAGAAGAATCTGATTTATTAAAATTATGCATAGAAGAAGAGATTGTAGTTATAGATGAAAAAGAAAGTAAAAGAAAGCGTAGGCACAGCAGATTCTCCATCGCGGCGGATAACAACGAGCTCATTCCTATTGTGAGAACCGGCCACCAAACCAGCACCGGCCTGCATTGGCCTTGTTCACAATTCACAATTCACAATATGAGAGAGTTTGAGTTGGAGTTGGCAGTGTAGATCTGCCACTAAAACAAATAAAGAAACAACGGAGCGAGAGCGGAAGGAATGAAGCTGAAGCTGCTACTGCTTCTGCAACGACTCATAGACATGCTGTACCTTCATGTTCTAAAATTGGATGCTTTCTGTATGTTTTAGTTTGGTTTGATTACAGCATTCATTTTATTATTTTCTTGAGCTTTTGTTCTTCAATTATCATTTGTTGCTCTGTTCTGCTCTCTATGTCACTGTCATTACAGCTAAAGTATAAAGCAAATGATTTTCGGATGCAACCAATATTGCATAAGAACAAGATATCTTCTGCCGTTTGGTTTTAATAAAATTAATAAATTGTTATCAATATCTCCGCCGACACTACTGGTGCCCATTATCTATCATTAACCTTTTTTTTCTAAAAAAATACTTGTACGAATATCAGTTTTATTATTGTTAAATTTTTAATTTATAAGTTTTTGACATTACGTCGTAAACAAAATAAAAAATTTCATTTTAACTTATTTCAATTACTAGTCATATTTAAACTCCACAAAACTGAACTGACACTTTAGCTTTTCATTACATACTGGCTGCCCATTTTATTCTGACCCTATTATATCAAAGTATCATTGTTATTATACTATTACTGATCCCATCTCATGCCACATTAATTAATTATTAGCTTCGGTCGGGAAAAAAAAAATTAATTAATTATTAGATAAGCTTAACAACAACAATAATAATTTTCATGTTCACATCTCTCTCTCTCATACTGTTAAACTAAACTTAGTTCATAACATTAATGTGTCCCATCCCAACCCCCAAACCACTGCATGCTGCTTATGAGATGCATTCTCATAGTCAAAATTAAAAAAATAATAATAATTAAATAGTTATTTATTGATTTTGTATATTATCGGTATCACTTACAAAACTTTACATCTTATTTATATTTCAATTTACTTTTAACAAAAATTTTAATCAATGTCATGATTCTTTACCTGTTATGTAAAACATAGTATATTCAAAGTATAATATTCGTTACAAATAACATTGTAAAATATACTGCTTTGAGACTATTGAGAATGTGTTAAAAATAACAAAGAATATTATAAATATATTATTTGTTTCTTATGCCATTCTTTGAAGCTTATTTTGAAACTAGTATATAATAAAAATATTATTAGAATCTCATACATCTTAATATATGTAATTTATAAATTTTAGTATCCGAAAAGTGTATCATTGGTTTCTTATTCAATTCTTTACACTTTTAGCAAATGGAAAAATTTCTAGTGTTTATACGTTACGACAGACAATGGGATGATGACTTATAATATAGAAATTTTAAGGAAACTGACATACAAATTTCAAAGAATTGCAGCTACAAAAAGCTCATCATAACCATTTTAGAACGTCTTAAATTTGAAGAAGATGAAAAAGAGATTAAGATCTTACACAAAATCAAAGAAGAGTATCCAAATTTGAAAATTAAAGATGATTCCAATTTGCTATTTTATATATAATTGAAGAATAAAGAACCTGAATGCACAAAATACCCTTTGTGCATCCCACTGCAACAAAAAGAAAATGACAATAACATTTTGCAAAACACACCACCAACAACAGCTGCATCACAAAATCACTCAATAAAAATAAGAATAACGCTAACAAATTCAAATAATGTCCAATATGCAAGAGACTTATGAAAAAGCATCATAGAAGAGAGTACACAAAAAGAAGATGAAATATAGAGTCCTCTTTCTCCACTTATTATAGCAACCGACACAAATTCAAAAAAATTGAAAGTTAGGCAACTATTTAAGGACAAGGAGACATTAAGGAGCTAATCTTATATGCACTTTCAAAAAAGTTTCAATTCAGAATCATCAAGTCTTGCTCTTAAAAGTTCTATTTAAGATGTTAGGATAACAATTGCAACTAGACATTGAATGCTTCATCCTACAAAAGTTCAAATATTTTCAAAATCAGAAAATTCATAGACAAACACACATGCAACTTAGAACTTAAGCTCGAAAACCATTGCCAAGCTAGTTCTCAACTTGTTGCCCAACACATCAAGTCCAAATACATAAGCGCCAAAATTATGTACACACCGACTGACATAATAAAAGACATGAAGAAGGAATTGAGAATTTTAATAAATTACATAAAGGCATACAAATCAAAGGAAGTAGCCCTTTAAAGCATATGAGGAAACCCTAAAGAATCATATACTATTCTGCCAAAGTTTCTTGTATATGATACAAGAAACTAACCTAAGCTCCATTATGCCACTAAAAATAAGAGAAGACAACACATTTTTCTATGTTTTCATAGCGCTCAAAGCAAGTATAAGTGGCTGGCAGCACTGCATTCATATTGTTATTATTGATGGAACATTTCTCAAATTAAAATATCGAGGAACCCTTTTGACAGCTTTAACACAAGATGTGCAAGGTAAGATTTTTCCATTTGCCTTCTATGTTGTTGATTTAGAGAATGACGATTCGTGGAAGTGGTTTTTTGAATAAATATGAATAGCACTAAAAGTTAGAGAAAACCTATATATCATATTAGACAAACACAAGAGCATAGCATCAACTATAAAAAACGTCTACATGAAGCTTCACACATGTTCTACACATTCCACATACTCAACAACTTAAAAACAAAGTTTAAGAATAATACAATACAGATAAAGGAATTCTTATATGCAGTTGCGAAATGTTACACATTACAAGAGTTCCAAAGTAACATAGAAGCAATAAAAAAAGCTGGACATACGTGTGCACAACTACTTTGAAAAAGTAGGATTCGAAAAATGGATAAAAGTACATTCCACCAATAATAGATATCGAATAATAACTACGAATGTCACAAAATCCATGAATGCAGCAATTAAATCTATAAAAGAACTGCCAATCACAACTCTCTTAGAATACTTGCAAAGTTTAGTATAAGAATGGAATACAACAAGCCAAAATTTCATAAAGCTTACAAGGAAAGCTGAGGACATACTGAATGAAAATAACATCAAATTCCAAAAACTCAAGTTAACAACTTAATACCTTATTATATTCTTAAAATCATTACTTTATATTTATAACTAAAATACATAGTGCATTATAATTTGATTCTAAAATTACTACTATTATGTATTTATTGAATTACTGTTATTGTTCTACATAAACTATTTGATCTTGTTATTTAACAAAACTAAAATTTTGTTCTTCTATAATATATGCACCTTAATATCTTTAAGTTTCAGAAAATAGTATATAATAAGAATCTTATTAGTTTTTTATAAGTATACAACATACAAAAATGCAATAAATATAACATTTTAATAATTTTAGGTGCAAAAAGCAAATGATTAATTATACAATGTCTGTAATGAAAAAGGAGACATAATACATTTGAAAGACAAGACATGCACATGCAACAAGTTCCAACTTGAACAAATACCATGTGAACATGCATTGGCGATATTTAGAGAGCTAAACCAAGAGCCATAAAGCTACTGCTCACAATACTACAACAAAACAACGATGCTAGCAACATATGAAAAAATAGTATACCCACTGCCAATAAGAAGCACATAGAATGTGCCAAATCAAGTAACAAACATGCTTGTGCTACCTTCGACAACTAGAATTCAACCAGGAAAACTAAAAAAAAGAAGACATAAAGTTGCATGGGAAAATAAAAGTGAACATAAATGCAGAACATGTGGCTACTATGAACACAATAAGAAGACTTGCAAATACAGACCACAAGACAAATGAGATTCAAAATAATTTTATATTTTTTGACATTTATATTCTATTCAGTTTTAATTACATACATCAATTGACATTTTTTAATTACCATTTATTGTTTGTTTTAAATGCAAAATTAAAATAGTTTATTAAAAATAAATAGAAGTATAAAATTGATATATAATATGTTTAGTCTACAAAATAGATATTAAATTGACATATAATTTGTCAAAAATCCAAAAAATGTATACAATTCAGCTTTCAATGATATTAAATTTTGAATAATCTTTGTATCTTTTCTAAATCTTATTAGTATATGTTATCGAAGAAATATCATCAAAAGAAAAATAAGATTCTATAAACTTATTGCCTTAAAATAAAATTAACTCGGTGTCTTTAAAAAAATAAAATTAAAAATAAATTGTAATTATAAAAGTAAAACAATTAAAGTAAAAGCACAACAATTCAAACATATTATAAAAAGAGAATATTATTTGAACATTATGCATTGCTTATACAATAAATAACATAATATACTAATACAAAACTTCAAATGAAATAAGAAGAACCATTTTCCAATAGGTAATAAATTTATTGACATTAGCAAGTTATCAATCTTAATTTTGATCATAACAAACTTAATTTTGAGCAACTAATGTGTTTGCTTCAAGTGAGTATAAGTTAGGAATTATTTAGAAGTCAAAATGGTGACAGTGATCATGGGCACGCTCACGACTAGGATCAACACATGGATTAAATTGCTCAAAAAAAGTATAAATCCTATCATGGTCTTAACCGGGACCAGGATAGTCCCAACCTAGACCAAGGTAGACCAACTTCAGTAAAAAATTTAATTTTTGGCAAAACACATTCGGATATAATGTCCTGACTGAGACCGTGCCCTAGATGAGGTTGTCCCAACCGGGACAAGGTGATCCTGACTGGGACCAATGCAAAAATTCAAATACAATGGCTCGTAACGACTATTCAATGCTTGTCCTAACTAGGATTGATAAAATCTTGACCAGGACTTGAGTAACCACAACTCAAAAGTTCAAATTACATTTAAATGGACTTTGAATGTATTGGAAACAAAATTATTATTTCTAACAGCTATAATTGAATTGCTTAAGTATAAATACAACATCTGAAAATCATTTAGAAGTTAAGAAATTTGTTTATTCATTATATACTTTTAAGCATTCAATTAAACTCTCTAAACTCTTTCAAAATTCATTTTATTTTTGTATAACTCTTGTGAGAGTTAGTGAGTGTTAGAATAGAAATTCTTATTCTTCTATTTTATGGGGTTAATAAAATGGGAAGTGAGATTATATTATGAAGGAATTGGTTTAAGTGTTTAACCATTAAAACACTTAGGAAATTAGTTGAAGTATGAGCCTTGAAAACATTTATGAATTAATTTTTGAGTGAGCCTTGAAAACTTAAGTTGTAAGGTTTGAGATGAGCCGAAAGCTCAAGTTGTAAAAATCAATCTAGGAGAATAGATTATGGTGATTCAAAATCTTAACTTGGGGATAAGTTAGGTAGAGACGTAGGATTATTGAGAATCTAAACTCCTTAAATTATTGCATTCATCATTCTTCCTTCTCTACATTCTTTTAATTCTTGCTCAAATCTTTTCATTTCTTATTATTATTCGATAGCCTTATTCACCCCCCCTCTAGGGCACTTTTAATTGGTATCAGAGTTTGGATTATAGGAACTTAATTATTAAAATACAAAATCATGGAGAGTGAATCTCAAAATTTTTCTACACTTATACCATTCTTTGATGGTAGTGATTATCCTCATTTAAAGTTCAAAATAGAACTATATCTATATTATGATTTCATAAGACTTTGAGAAGTTGTTTTCAAAGGTTGGCAACTACCAAAAACTACCATTGATGGTGTACTAACTACTTTCTAAAAAAGTGATTGGAGTAATAATCAAAAAGAAGAAAACTACAGAGGTAACTTACTATGAATGCAAGAAACTGGGTTATATCCGAAGTGAGTGCTCTAAACTAAAAGTCAATAACAAGAGAGCAAAGGATAGAAAGAAGACTTTCAAAACTACTTGGGATGACTCCTTTGAATATGAAGAGGAAGAGGAACAACAAGAAGTGGCCAATCTTTACTTTATAGCCCTTTAAAATGAAAATGAGGTACCATCTATGTCAAACTCCTCTTATCATAAATATAATGATGATAATATTGAGAGCTCTATTGTGAGTAAACTCTTACTTAAATGCAAAAGTTTACTATTTAAGAATAAGCATTATAAGTATGAGTTAGCTAGCTTGACCAAAGAATTTAAAAGTTTGAAGAATGATTTTGCTAAGCTTGTTAAATCAAATGAAAAACTTATGATATAAAATCTTCAAATTTCTTGGAAGAGCAACTCAAGAAAGCAAGTGATGAAAATCATAAGCATCCTAATTAGTTATTAGAATTGAAGAATTCCATTTCCAAATTCTAAAAAAGAAAGGAGAGTTTGGATAATCTTCTTGACTCTCAAAAAATCTATAAAAACACTTGTGGATTAGGATATAAGAATGGAATGGCTTCTTCCTCATCATCATCATATATTAAATTTGTTAAAGCATTATACAATCCCACTCAATCTACCTCTAAACCGATTAAGACTCAAGCTTTCAAAGCTAATAAGTTTTATATGTCAAATATTAAAGGAAAGTCTCATAAGACTCAATCCTATATGACATAAAGAAGTAAGTTCTATGCTAGAAAAATACAACCTAAATATGCTTACATGTACACTAGACATAATACTCATAAGTATGTTGCACAATACAATGCACCTAAATATGTTACACAAACCTGTCAAAATACACATTGCCATTGTCAATGCATGTCTCATACCATGATTCAAAATAATAGGAGATACACACCACCACAACACAAAAGGCATGTTTAACACATTAAGAAAGCACATCATCCTAGAAGAAATAAATTTGAAAATATTGTATGTTCATATTGCATTATTAAAGGACATACAAATAATGTGTACTTCTATAGAAGACTACACATGAATTTACTTCATTTGGATTATCTTGAGACAAATCAACCTAGATCGAGAAGAGTTTGGGTTCTAAAGAACACTTAAATTACTTTATATAGGTGTGCTTGAAATCCATAAGTATGAAAAGCAAATGGTATGTTGATAGTGGATATTTAAGGCATATGACAGGAGAAAAGGAACAATTCAACAAGCTTGATGCAAATAATGAAAGACATGTCACAGTTGGAGACAATGCCAAAGGAAAGATAGTAGGCATTGGAGAAATAGGTAATCCTTAATCCTTATCTATACATCATGTGTTGCTTATTGATAAATTAATTATATGATATAGGAAATAAGATAACTTTCTATCATGTAAATTACTTTGTTAGTAGTCTTGGTAAAGACAAAGTAATTTTTAGTAGTGAAAGAATAGATAATATTTATGTTATTGATTTAAACAATATTGATAATAAAGATATCAAATATTTAATGTCTATTTCTCATGACACATGGACATGGCATAAAAGGTTATGACATGCAAATTTTGAGCTTTTGAATGATCTTTTTAAACATGAACTTGTGATTAGTTTACCTAAACTTGAATTCATTAAGGATAAACCTTGTGATGCTTGCCAAAAGGGAAAACAATCCAAATCCTCATTTAAGCTAAAAAATATAGTGTCCACTTCTAGACTGCTTGAACTTATACATATGAATTTATTTAGACTAACTAGATTTGCTAATCTCAGTGGAATGCACTATGCATATGTATTGGTTGATGATTACTCTAAATTTACTTAAGTATGTTTTCTTGCTCATAAGAATGATACTTTTAAAGCTTTTGAAAACTTTACTAAAAGTTTTAAAAAAGAAAAAAAATGCATTTCTTCCATAAGAAGTGATCATGGAACCAAATTTAAAAATAATTTTTTCAAAATCTTTTGCAATGAAAATGGTATTTCACATACATTTTCTTTTCCTAGAACTCCTCAACAAAATATAAAACTTTTATAAAAATGGCTAGAATAATGCTTATGAGTATAATTTAGCTCTATACTTTTAGGCAGAAGTCATTAACACATCTAGTTATATTTCAAATATAGTTTTTAAAAGACCAATTTTAAATAAAACTTCTTATAAGCTATATAACAATAGAGAACCCAAAATCTTATATCTACGAGTATTTGGATGCAAGTGCTTTTTATTGAACACTAAGGATAATTTTAGAAAATTTGACTCTAAAGCTGATGAAGGAATTTTCCTATGCTATTCCACCTTTAGCAAAGTATATAAAAGTTTTAATAAAAAGACTCTAGTAGTTGAAGAGTCAATGCATGTTGTTTTTTATGAATCAAACTCACTTGATCCTAAAAAGTATGTTTGTAGTATTGATGATATTACAGGTGACAATGAGATTATGGATACTCAATAAGAAAATTCTAGTAAGCCTTTAGAACTTGAAGGTCCAAGCAAGGAGGACAATGAAGATATATCTCAACCTACCTTAAATGATGAACTTCCAAAGGATTAGAAATTTAAGAAAGCTCATCCTTAAGACCTTATCATAGGTGATACTACAAAAATGGTAACTACTAGATCTAAACTCAAGTCTATTATAAATTTAGCCTTCATTTCTCAAATTGAGCCCAAAAATATTAATGATATATTGAGTGATGAATTTTAGGTCCTTACTATACAAGAAGAGTTAAATCAACTTTAGAGAAATAATGTTTGAACCTTGATTCCTAAACTAAAACATCATCTTATTATATGCACCAAATGAGTGTTTAGAAATAAGATAAATGAACACAATGTCATAACTATGAACAAAGCTAAACTAGTAGCTAAAGGTTATAATCAAGAGGAAGGCATTGATTATGATGAAACCTTTACCCCTATTGCAAGGTTATAAGCTATTAGAATGCTACTTTCATTCATCATTCATGGATTTTAAAATTTATCAAATGGATGTTAAAAGTGCATCTCTAAATGGTTTCATTAAAGAGGAGGTATATGTTAAGCAACTTTCGGGTTTTGAAAATTTTGATTCTCCAAATCATGTTTTTAAATTGTCAAAAGCATTATATGAATTGAAAAAAGCTCTAAAAGCTTGGTATGAAAGATTGAGAAACTTTTAACTAAAGAAAGGTTCTCTAAAGGAAAAGTTGACATAACTTTGTTCATAAAAAAATTCAAGCATGATTTATTAATTGTTCAAATATATGTTGATGATATTATTTTCGGTGCTACTAACCATTGATTGTGTGAGGAATTCTCTAAGTTAATGCAAGGATGAGAATGACAAACCTCTTAATAAAAAATGATTTAGAGGTATGATTAGATCCCTTCTTTATTTAACTACTAGTAGACCCGATATTATGTTTGTTATTTGCTTATGTGCTATATATCAATCTAGTCCTAAAGAGTCTCATTTGAATATTATCTAAAGGATTTTCAAATATCTTTGTGGAATAATGCATTTAGGACTTTAGTATCCTAGGAGTTCCTCTTTTGACTTAATAAGCTATTCAGATGCAAACTTTGTCGATAGCTTACTAGATAGAAAGAGCATTTATGAAACTTGTCAAATTTTAGAACAGTGTTTAGTTTCTTGGTTTAACAAGAAACATGTTTTGGTTGCCTTATCCACTGCTGAAGCTGAATATATTGCAGTAAGTCTTTGTTATTCACAAGTATTATGGCAAAAATAACAATTATTGGACTACGATATAAAATTTGATCACATTCCTATCAAATGTGACAATACAAGTGCTCTAAACTTTAGTAAGAATCCTATTCAATATTCTAGAACTAAGCATACAGACATTCGACCATCATTTTTGGCATGATCATATTCAAATTGGTGATATCTCATTTGATTTTATTGATATATATAATCAACTTGTTGATATCTTCATCAAACCTCTCAATGAAGAGAGATTAAATTTCATTAACATGAACTTGACATGATTGATGGTTCCAGTCTGACTTGATTTTTTTTATCTAAATTGTTACTTTAATGATTGGTTTCATTTAAGTTTTCTTTATTTATTTATGATATATAACACTTATTCACAAGTATATTTTTGGTATTTGTTTTAATACCTTCATTTTTCTTATATTAAATCATGTGGTTTTTATCTGAATTAATTGATTATTTTGATTTTGATCTTCTTTATTTTCAAAATATTTCATAAAATCATTTTTATTTTTCATTCTCCCTATTTTACAAAATTAATAATTAATTAATGAAACTTTTATTCATTCAATTAATTATTTTAATATATACTTCTTTAAATAAGTTTATTTATACTCATTTAATCCTTTTCAAAATCTTCAATTAATTCAAAATATATGTAATTAACTTGCAAGGATTTAATTGTAAAAATTTTAGACTTAATTGTAAAGATTTTGCAAATTTCTTACTGTCAGGGACTTATTCGCTCAAGATCAGATCATGTCCTAATCAGGACATTATTATGTCAATTCTGTGCTTTTACACATAACTGATCCCAAACGATATCCAAATCGAGATATTACTCAGGACATTATGTCCCAATCAGGATGAAAGCATGTCCTGACTAGGATATCAATCCTGATAGGATTAGGATTCCAAATCTTTTCACCTCTTTGACCCCCCAATTATAATCAAGAATGATTTTTAAGGTTCCTATTTAATTCAAATTCAAATTTTGAACTATTTCCAACCTTAATCTCTTGCCTATAAATACCATTTTATTTCTACTTAATTTTCTACTCAATCAATATCTCTTTTCTTTATAATTTATTCTTATGTTTTCTCCTTTCTCAATATGGCTCCTAAGAAACCAAGTAAGGTTCATTCCTCTTCTCAAGATCCTCCTTTAAAGAAGGATAAACCCAAAAGAACAAACTCTCTATTCTCATATTCTTCTCAAGATCTCAAGAAGAGAATGTCATAATTCCAAAAGAGAGTCTTTATTCCTTCAAAATTCATGGATGAACCAATTCTCAAAGCAATTGGTTGCTATGATGAAGTTACGGATCTTGTTCTAAAAAGTGGGATATATAATTTTGTTTTCACACCTTTTCCATCTTAACCTTCTTTCATTATTGAATTTCTTTCATCATATACTCTTCGTTTCGCCAAGTATGATGATTCTAATCCCTACTTCTCCATGAGATTTAAATTAGGAGAAAGAGATTGCTTCATGACACATTAAGAGTTTAATACTCTTTTTGGTTTTTCCCAAAAGGGACACATTCAAGTTAACCCTCATTGGCTTGTTTCTTCTTTTTGGGATGAAATCAAGGCTCCTAATGCTCCTCAATTCTCTATCGAGCATACTAAAGCCTCACACATCAAATCCAAAACACTTTAGTATGTTCATCGCTTCAGTATTAATGGTAGAGCTCTTTCTAATGAAACTCTTTCTCCTGATGATCTTTTCATTCTCTATTGCCTTTGTCATAATGAAAAGATTGCTTTGGGAAGATTTTTTACAATGGAGAATTTGCCTAATTAGTGATAGTAATATTGGTGCAATTTGTATTGGCGAAATTATCCCATAATTAACTAAATTATACAATGTTAATCTTCATACTCTACCCTTTACCAAGCCTATACTTCTTAATGAATCCTTCATAAAAAACATTAAACAATTCACTTGTATTAAGAGAGTTTGGGTTTGGAAACATGACCTTGGAACAAGTAAAAATATTAAGGTTATGTTTAAAGAATTAGAAGAGTAAGAAGATCAAGACATTATGTGTTATGAAGTAGTTAACCCACCAAGTTCAAAGAATTCACCATGATGAAAATAAGGATGGTCAATAAGGCAAGGATCAAGTTCAAGAGGTTTTGAGTCCAATCAGTATGCCTTAAGGACCTATAACAAGGTCTCGATCTAAAAAGCTTCAAGAAGCCTTAATCCATCATTTACAAGGCTTAGTGAACTTAACTAGTGAAAGTTTACAAAGACACCAAAGCTTTGTGCCAAGTGCAGCTCAAGTTCAATACAACTTAATTTAAGTCCAAGTTACTAATGGGTTTAATTAAGTATATAATGGGCCATATTTGTTATGGGTTGGCCGAATATGCATGGGAGAGTTATTTAAGCATTGTTATTTAGGTTTAATTATGTTAAATGAGGTCTTGATGAATTTGTTATTTTAAAAGCTCCTTAGTTTTAGTTAGTTTAATTATTCTTAAAATAGGAAGTATGTCAGAATTCCTATTTGAGGTTTGATTAAATTAGTTTCCTATTTTTGTGATTAGGGTCATTAGTTTTCCTTATTCACTAAGGAAAACCTTGTAAATGCTATATATATGTGCCTTGGACAAATTATTATGATTCAAAATTGAAGTTTTAAAACCTAAAGGCTGTTTTGCTTTTATCTTTGTGTTCTTGTGTAGAATACATACTTTAAGGAATATTCAAGTAAATTGATCATCTTCTTATGGAGTGTTTCAAAATTGGAATTTAGAAATGAGTTTTCTTTATTCTATTTCTTTAATTATCTAAGTAATATGATTTCTAACCATTCTTAGGGGTTGTTGCTAAATTGACTATTGGAGTTTTCGAGTTAATGCTTCGGGGTTTCAAATACATAAAGGGGTTCTTAAGTTTATTCTTGGAGGTTCCATATCATTATGGAAGAAGAACAAGAACTTTAAACTTATGATGCTCCTCCAAGGAAAGGGACAAAAAGTAAAGGTACATCCACTCAAGGTGGTTAAGCTCAAGATGGTGAACCTCTTTAGGTAGGATAAATCTTTAAACGCATGTCTTTGATGGAAACCAACTTCAATTCTTGCTTTGATAAAGTTGAATCCAATTTCAATATGTGTTTCTAAAATTGATATTAACATTACTCATCTTCAATATGATATCCATTACATTTATGAGCAACAAGGCTATACTTGCACCTATCCATCCTTCGTGTCTCTACCTCCATCTCCTCCTCAAGAATAAATGTCATTTGTATTTTTTATTTGGTTTATTTTTTGTATATGAGCCTCTAGTTGTTAGTTTATTTTTAAGTTGTTTTATGCTTGTTTATGTTTAGTTTATTTCGTGTTTATTTTTAGTATTTTATTTATGTACTGTATGACTTTTCTTTATTAATGAAAACTTTATTTTCAAAATGTCAATCTTCTCTATTATTCATTCTTTTTTATTTTTGACAGGAGAAATAATTTGAGTTTGCATGAGTATTTAGTTAATTTCTTTTAAGGAAGAATGTGTTTATGTTAGTAATGTAACTATGTGATAATGTGTCCTTAATATCAATTTATTTTTCAAATCTTATTCTATTTTATTATTTGAAATAAAGGGAGAGAAAATTGTTTGAATATTATTTTTACATAATTTTGTTTATGCATGCATAGTAACATTGTAAGTGTCGCTAGTTTTGTTGTATATCATATGTAGGCCTTGCTTTGCTTACTTTGTTTATATATGTCATGAATTTCATAAAGATTTCGTATATTTTTATTTTTCATTGTTTTGGTTCTTGATATTTTATTTCCTCTAGGATTTTTATTCTTTTAGGTTCATTTCCCTTTATATCCCTATCTTTTCTTTGTGTCTTTGACAATGGGGGAGAAAAAGCTATATGACAATTGTGCTTAGTGTTTGTGTTTGTAATATGTTAAGTGCCACATGATCATGTATTATTAGCTAGCTAAACTCTATATGATCATATTATAGTTAAGTTTGTTAAACTTCAACATAAGTGCTATATGTACTATTTTTATGATGCATTTTAATAGTACTATATACATATATGTTTGAAATTATTTCCTTCAAATTGCTTAAAAATTTATTTAAATGATCATATTATCATGATTTATTGTTTTTAACATATTTATCATGTTAGATCATGTTACTTGTTTTCCCTTATGTTAAATTTTATGTTATGTTTATTTGTTAATGAAAAAGGAACAAAACTATAAATTTATATTTCTTATCATATCCATATTCATAAGGGAAGAAATAAAGAAAAATATCTTATTTCATTTGGTATTTGGTATCATCATTATTATCATACATTTCACTTTGTAATATTTTTATCAAACTCAAAATAAGTTTGTCAAAATTAAAGAGGGGAAGATTGTTGACCTTAGCAAGTTATCAATCTTGATTTTGATATTAACAAACTTAATTTTAACCAACTAATGTGTTTGCTTTAAGTGTGTATAAGTTAGGAATTATTTGGAAGTCAAAATGGTGAAGAATTATCAAAGAAATATCACTATGAACAGTGATCACGAGCATGTTCATGACCAAGATTAACATAAGGACTAAATTTCTAAAAAAAAGTGTAAATCCTATCATGGTCTCGACTGGGACCAAAGTAGACTAACTTCAGCAAAAAATTCAATTTTTGACAGAACATATCCCAATCCAATGTCCCGACTGGGATCGTGCTTGGGACAAGGTATTCTTGACTATAACAAGGTGATCACAACCGAGACCAATGAAGAAATTCAAATACAACAGCTTGTAATGGCTATTCAATGCTCGTCCTGACTGGGACTTTGAATGTGTTGGAAACAAAGTCATTATTTCTAATAGCTATAATTGAATTGCTCAAGTATAAATACAACCTCTAAATATCATTTAGAAGTTAAGAAGTTTATTTATTCATTATATACTTTTAAGCATTCAATTAAGCTCTCTAAACTCTTTCAAAATTTATTTTATTTTTGTATAACTCTTGTGAGAGTTAGTGAGTGTTATAATAGAAATTCTTATTCTTCTATTTCTGGAGTTAAGAAAATAGAAAGTGAGATTGTATTCTAAAGGAAAAACTCAAGTTGTAAGGTTTGAGCTGAACCAAAAACTCAAGTTGTAAGAATTAATCTAGGAGAATAGATTATGGTAATTCAAAATCCTAACTTAGGAATAAGTTAGGTGGAAATGTAGGATTATTGAGAATCTGAACTCTTTAAATTCTTGTGTTCATCATTCTTCCTTCTCGACATTCTTTTAATTCTTACTCAAATCTTTTAATTTCTTATTATTGTTTGATAGCCTATTAACCCCCCCCCCTCTAAGACTGTCACGACCCAAAACAGGGGCCATGACCGGCGCTAGGGAACGGGAATTCTTTCGAATCCGGAACCCGTAGCAAGCCTAAAAATAAAATAAATATGCAATAATAACCATAAAAATATAATATGCAGCGGAAAATAAAATCATAAATATTACAATATCATCCATAACAACTGGATATAATTCAAAACTCATCACATCGCATATATAATCTCATAAATGTATAATCTTATACAAATCCAGTTTTAACATAATACATCTCTTTAAAATAAAGTACATAAAATCCAATGCTGTAATTTACAGCTACTGCAGTGTCTAGATAAAATAAATCAGACTCAAGTAGACAATTTACATAAAGAAGCCGGGGCGGAAGAAATCCGGCGTATCGACCTGCTACTGAGGTCTGAGGAAGTTGACTCTCCTGAAAAATAGTCAACGGAGGGGAGTCAGACCTCACTGAGTGAATTACTATAGTATATATACATACACTCTAAGTGATAATGCAAACAGTCAACAGTATATGAGTAATATGTATATATACAGGCAAGTTCATACAGATGCAGAAAAATCATTTTATATATTTTGTCTGAAAATCAACTTTTATGAAGGATCACATAGAACCCTAGAATATCGCAACCTCAGAAAAATAGTGTTAAACAACACTCTAGCCATACAGGCTCACTAATTCCAAATATATCCACTTAATCCATATGGACAGTAGACTGGCCCCGAGACACTAAGTCAACCGAGCTCCAGCAGTCTGACTGCCAGTGTGATTGGCCCCGAGACACTTGGTCAACCGAGCTCCAGCAATCACACCCACAAACCACATCTCACACATCCAATAATCATAATCAAATCGATATCCACAAATAGTCAGTAATAAAGCCTAAATACTATAGGCGTACCGGTACGTACTCGGTCCTAGTGCTGCCCACTAGGTAGCACGTTCTATTGATATCCTTCAGTAATAAATAATAAAACATTCATTCACAATTACATGATGCATGAATTTAAATAAATCAACAATATAAACCATATATATACCGAAAATATACCAAACATAAACCAGGTATATTTTGAGTATATATACGTCAAATAAATTCAATCAAATCATGAATTAAACTAAAAATATATTTAAAAACATTTTAAATATATTTTATTAACAAAACATGTATATAATTTATTATATACCAAAAATATACTTGAATATAAATCATATTATTTATGCATATTTAGTCAAAATAAAACATGCATTTTCTAAATCATGCATCCTAAGCATATATATATAATATAGTAACTCACCTAATGCGCTCCACGAGACAGGTCCGACGGGCCTGGTCCACTAACCCTCGGTCTCGGCGCAACTAAACAAGAAATAATTACTCGACATCAGAATAACCCTAACAGAAATCCTAGAATTAAATCTAGAGTATTAAAATACAGAATTGGAAATTAGGGTTCGACTGGATATCACGTTTTACGAGAATTCTACCGGAAATCCGGCAGAACCTCCCCTGTAAAACGGACATCTCTCTACTCAAAAGAGTAGAGCCGACCCTGCAAAGAAAATACACTTCGAAAATAACACCATAAACAATCACAACCCCTCGGTCGGACTCCAGACTACAATCTGTCGACCGGGGTTCACAAACACAGAAAATATATTCAAATATACCAAAAATATCCTTAAGTCTTAAAAATACATTTTATAAATAAAAATTACATAATTGACCTTGAAACACTATAAAAATCGATTAAAACTCATTTTATTAGAAAAACCGTATATTATATATATAATTGAAAATAATTCCCGGAAAATAGTTTTAATTAGTTAAAAATACCAAATATTTTGTAGAAATCATTTTATACCTTAAATAAATATTAAAACCAATTAAATTACATTTTTAGACAATTTAGGGTAAAATTACCAAAATACCCCTATATATATATATATACCTAAATTACTTCAAAAATTCACTAAAAATCATACAATTATCCAAAATTAATTTTCTCAACATATTTATCAATAATATCAATAATTAAACTCAATTAACCAATTAAATTCAAATAAAAACACAATTAACTTAATTTTCCAAAATCACCTAAACTTCAATAATTAAAAATAAATACTTAGAAATTCATAAAAATTCCAAATAAATTCCTATAATTCATTTCAACACCTAATTCAACCATAAACTCCAATTTCATAATTTAAATAATTAATTTCCGAAAATTCGAAAATAATATTAAAATATTCAAAAATACCCAAAAATCCAAACAATCTCCAAAAATTCTACAAAAATTCATACATGAAGATTAAACTACCAGGAACAACATTTGTGAAGGAAGTTTCCATGAATCATCCAAATTGAAGCTCAAAAAAATCAAAAACCAAAAGTGGCCGAAATATTCAACTCAAAACCTAAGCAATTCTAGACCATTTTAGCTCAAACAAAAGCTAGAATAACACTCACCGGAGCTCAAGGAGAAGATAGAGACCGGCGGTGTCGAAAACGGTGGCCGGAGGAGGGAGAAACGACGGTGGCAAAATGTAGTGGTCCGGCGGCACCCACGGGAGAAGAAAGAAGAAGAAGAAGAAAAAGAAAAAGAAAGAAAAGGAAAGAGAAAAGAAAAGAAAAAGAAAGAAAAAGGAAAAGAAAAAGAAAAAAAAAAGAAAAAAGAAAAAAAATAAATTTTAATAATTTAATAATAAATAAAATAATCAAATAATAATAAATAAATAATAAAATATTAGGGTAATAATAAACCCTAATTAAATATACACACACAGGCTTTATTTAATAATTTAAAAATATGTATGAGTTCATGCAAACCCGTAAATACATTTAAAATAATTAATAATACATTGTTTACGTGGAAATTTCCCCGAAAATGAAAGTCCCGGGAAAATTTTACGTAAAATACTGAAAATAATAGACAGTAATTAAAATAGGTTTAAAATACATATTAACTCATAAAAATATCATATAAAATACAAAAATCACTGACACTGCATATCCCGGTACAGTGTAAAAATATTTTTAAAATTACGGGATATTACAGTCTTCCCCCCTTACAGGAATTCGTCCCCGAATTCTAAAAACAAGATTACAGAATCAGGAAGGAAAGAGATACGGGTAAGAAGCTCGCATCTCAGCTTCAGTCTCCCACGTATGCTCTTCAACTCTGTCGCTACGCCACAAAACCTTGACCATCGGAATCTGCTTCGATCGCAACTGTCGAACTTGAAAATCAACGATCGCCACAGGTTCTTCTACAAACGTCAAATCTTCACTCACTTCCACACTGTCTGGTTGCAACACATGTGAAGGATCTGAGATATACTTCCTCAACATCGAGATATGAAATACTGGATGCACCTGTGACATACTCGGAGGCAAATCCAACCGATATGCAACAGTGCCAATTCTCTCCAGAATCTCAAACGGTCCAATATATCTCGGTGCTAACTTACCCTTCCTGCCAAATCTCATCACACCCTTCATCGGAGATACTTTCAGAAAAATGAAATCTCCAACCTGAAACTCCACATCTCTGCGCCTAGGATCCGCATAACTCTTCTGTCTGCTAACTGCGGTCTCTAATCTCCGCTTGATCACGACGACTTTCTCTGCAGCATCTTGAATCATCTCTGGTCCAGTCAAAGCTCTCTCACCAATCTCATCCCAACTCAACGGGGATCTACACTTCCTTCCATACAACGCCTCATATGGTGCCATGCCAATACTGCTATGGTAGCTGTTATTATATGCAAACTCAACAAGCGACAAATGATCATCCCAGCTACCTCCCAAATCCAAGACACACATCCTCAACATATCTTCCAGTGTCTGGATCGTCCTCTCAGACTGACCATCTGTCTGAGGATGAAAAGCAGTACTGAAATCCAACCTAGTGCCCATCGCTTCTTGCAACTTCTGCCAGAAACGAGAAGTAAACACTGAACCTCTGTCTGACACAATGGACACAGGTACTCCATGAAGGCATACAATATGCTTCACATACAACTTCGCCAATCTAGCAACTGAATATGTGGCTTTCACAGGCAAGAAATGTGCAGACTTCGTCAATCTGTCTACAATCACCCAGATGGAATCGTATCCATCCTTCGAACGAGGTAAACCGACTACAAAATCCATAGCTATCCTTTCCCACTTCCACTCGGGAATAGGAAGAGGCTGAAGCTTCCCAGAAGGCTTCTGATGTTCGGCTTTCACTTGCTGACAAGTCAAGCACTTAGCAACATAATCAGCGACATCCTTCTTCAATCCATCCCACCAGTATAGATCTCTGATACTGTGGTACATCTTAGTAACACCAGGATGAACGCTGTAGGCTGTAGAATGTGCTTCCTCTAAAATCTCTTCTCTCAAATCATCCACATCAGGAACACACAATCTACCACTGATCCACAACACACCATCATCATCGAGTGTGAAATCAGTGAACTTCCCTGCTCTGACATTCTCTGCAAGCTCTTCCAGAATAGGATCTCGGCTCTGAGCTGCTTTAATCCTATCCCTTAGTACAGATCGTACTTTAAACTGAGCTAACAGTCCACCTGATCTACTAATCTTCATCATTAGACCTTGATCCACCATCAGATGCAATTCCTGGATCAATGGTCTCCTCTCCACACCGATGTGAGCAAGACTACCTGAGGACTTCCTACTCAAGGCATCTGCTACCACATTAGCTTTACCCGGATGGTAAAGAATCTCGCAATCATAATCCTTCAACAGTTCCAACCATCTCCTCTGCCTCAAATTCAGATCTCGCTGCTGGAAAATGTACTTAAGGCTCTTGTGATCAGTAAATATCTCACAAGTCACCCCGTACAAATAATGTCTCCAAATCTTCAAAGCAAAGATCACTGCAGCCATCTCAAGATCATGTGTAGGATAGTTCTGCTCATGCTTCTTCAACTGCCTCGAAGCATAGGCTATCACCCTTCCATTCTGCATCAACACACAACCAAGACCAATTCTAGAGGCATCACAGTAAACTGTGAACTTATCCACACTATTAGGCAAAGCTAATACTGGCGCTGTGGTCAACTTCTCCTTCAATAACTGAAAACTATTCTCACAAGCTTCTGACCACTCAAATCTAACATTCTTCTGAGTCAAGCGAGTCATAGGGGCTGCTATCCTGGAAAAATCCTGCACAAACCGCCTATAATACCCGGCTAAACCCAGAAAACTCTGAATCTCAGTAACTGAAGTAGGTCTAGGCCACTCAGATACTGCTTCAACCTTCTGTGGATCAACCTGAATACCTTCTTTAGACACTACGTGTCCAAGAAAAGAAACACTCTCCATCCAGAAATCACACTTCGAGAATTTAGCATAAAGCTGATGATCTCTCAGTGTCTGTAGTACAATCCTCAAGTGATATACGTGCTCTTCCATACTCCTCGAATATACCAGTATATCATCAATGAAGACTACCACAAACTGATCCACATACGGTCGGAATACTCTGTTCATCAGGTCCATAAAAGTTGCTGGTGCATTAGTCAAACCAAAAGACATCACCAGAAACTCATAATGACCATATCTAGTGCGGAAAGCTGTCTTAGGAATATCAGCTTCACTGATCCGCAGCTGATGATAACCCGACCTCAAGTCGACCTTAGAAAAGAATTGTGCACCCTGGAGCTGATCAAACAAATCATCTATCCTCGGGAGAGGATACTTGTTCTTCACTGTCACCTTATTCAACTCTCTGTAGTCAATGCACAGTCTCAGGGTACCATCCTTCTTCTTCACAAACAGGACTGGTGCACCCCAAGGAGAAACACTAGGTCTGATAAAACCCTTATCCAATAACTCTTGCAATTGCTCCTTCAACTCTCTCAACTCTGCAGGAGCCATACGATAGGGTGTCATAGATATAGGAGTAATACCTGGAACCACATCTATACAGAACTCAATCTCTCTATGAGGTGGTAAACCTGGCAACTCCTCGGGAAAAACATCAGGAAACTCACAAGCAACAGGAACATCTGTGAGTGACAACTTCTCCACTGACATATCCCTAACCAATGCCAAAAACCCCTGACAACCTTTCCTCAACAACTTCCTAGCAGAAATAACAGAAATAAGATTCTGAGGTGCTGAACTCCTATCACCAACAAACTTAAAATCTTCTTCACCAGGAATTCTAAAAATCACCTCCTTATTCCTGCAATCAACCACGGCAAAGTGCTGAGACAACCAATCCATTCCCAAAATAACATCGAACTCCATCACATCCAACAAAATCAAATCAGCGGGTAATTCTCTATCTCCCACGAGAACTGGACAACTAGAAAGAACAATATCGGCGTCCAAAGAATCACTCAGAGGAGTGGCAACAGACAAAGGAAAAGCCATCCTCGAAGCTTGCCAACAAGATTTAGAAGCAAAAATAGGAGAAACAAACGAATGCGTGGCACCCGGATCAAACAAAACCAAAGCATCCAGGTAACAAACAGAAAGAATACCTGCCACGACTGCATTAGATGCCTGAGCATCCTGCTGAGTCAGATGAAAAACTCTGGCCTGGCCTCGACCTCCCTGCTGACTGGTAGAAGCCTGGCCAACGCCTCTGGCACCTCCTCTAGTACCTCTACCACGACTCTGCTGTGGAACAAACTGAGTAGAACTCTGATGCTGAGCTGGTGGTAACTGAAATGGCATAGGTGCAGCACTAGCAATCGATTGCTGTGGGAATCGCGGAATCTGCTGCTGCTGATAACCAGAATAAGGACACGATCTGGCAAAATGTCCTGTCTGCCCGCATCTGAAGCATGTCAACGGTGTCAGATAACACGGTCCCTGATGGACTCTACCACAAGTCTGACAAACACTGGTCGCTGATCCAGAACTACGACCACTGCTGCTGCTCGAAGCACCTGACCCAAATCTGAATGATCTACGCTGACCTCCACGACCATGTCTACTGCTCCGATGCACTCGCTGCTGCTGTCTCTGACTCTGCTGAGTCGAACCTCGCTGCTGACTACTCGAACCAACATGAAAACTCGAATACGGAGTAGCCTGCAATCCACTCGACTGAACTCCCAACTGGTAATAATCAGGCATCGCTCCCTGCCTAACTAACCTCAGCTCGATCTCCTTAGCTAGCTCAATCACAGACTCCAGAGTAAGACCTGCTGTGGGCATACCAGCAAAAGCTGAACCCAAACCAGTAACATAGGTAGTAACAGCAAAATACTGATCTCGCATCAGATCCTCAGCATATCTACCCAGACGAAGGAACTCTCGGGTATACTCCTCTACTGATCGATCTCCACGAGAAATACTGGTCAGACGAAGACGATAGCTCAAACGAAGAGGCTCTGGACAAAATCTCCTCATGAATCGCTCTCGAAACTGAGCCCATATCATCGTCATCATAAAGGGCTGGATCATCTGAATGAACCAATCCAAGACTGGTCCCTCGACAGACAACTCAACGATCATGATCCTCTGGTACTCGGTATGAGCAGTCCGAGTCCTAGTCTCAATCACATGCAGAAAATCTAAAGGATCAGAAGTACCATCAAACGCAATCCTGCCAACTCTGGCATAGAACAAAGCTGCCTCAGGGTCAGACATACCCTGCTGATAGGCAGGCTAAACAGGCTGAACAACTGGAGGAACAGGAACATCAAACTCAGGCTCAACAGGCTCCTCGTCCTGTAACTCTCTCTGCCTACGGCGACCTGCCGCTCCTCGAGGTCTACCCCTGCCACGACCTCTACGTCTAACTGGCGGCTCAGGAGGTAAAACCTCATCCTGAAAAGACTCATCATCCTCGGCCTCAACGACCGGTGGAGCGACACGCGCTCGCCTCCTCATTCTGAAAAGACAAACGGAAAGATTCAGACAAAACAGACAACGGAGGAATAACGCTGAAAACTACAGCAAGGAATACTCATCAAGACATACTCGAACCTAATACACTGCAGTAGTCCAACAGAAAACACAACTTTAAAACTAGGGCCACAACTCACAAAACTAAGCCCTGACACATAACTCCACTCTGAAACGAACTTCGCTCTGATACCAACTTTGTCACGACCCAAAACAGGGGCCATGACCGGCGCTAGGGAACGGGAATTCTTTCGAATCCGGAACCCGTAGCAAGCCTAAAAATAAAATAAATATGCAATAATAAGCATAAAAATATAATATGCAGCGGAAAATAAAATCATAAATATTACAATATCATCCATAACAACTGGATATAATTCAAAACTCATCACATCGCATATATAATCTCATAAATGTATAATCTTATACAAATCCAGTTTTAACATAATACATCTCTTTAAAATAAAGTACATAAAATCCAATGCTGTAATTTACAGCTACTGCAGTGTCTAGATAAAATAAATCAGACTCAAGTAGACAATTTACATAAAGAAGCCGGGGCGGAAGAAATCCGGCGTATCGACCTGCTACTGAGGTCTGAGGAAGTTGACTCTCCTGAAAAATAGTCAACGGAGGGGAGTCAGACCTCACTGAGTGAATTACTATAGTATATATACATACACTCTAAGTGATAATGCAAACAGTCAACAGTATATGAGTAATATGTATATATACAGGCAAGTTCATACAGATGCAGAAAAATCATTTTATATATTTTGTCTGAAAATCAACTTTTATGAAGGATCACATAGAACCCTAGAATATCGCAACCTCAGAAAAATAGTGTTAAACAACACTCTAGCCATACAGGCTCACTAATTCCAAATATATCCACTTAATCCATATGGACAGTAGACTGGCCCCGAGACACTAAGTCAACCGAGCTCCAGCAGTCTGACTGCCAGTGTGATTGGCCCCGAGACACTTGGTCAACCGAGCTCCAGCAATCACACCCACAAACCACATCTCACACATCCAATAATCATAATCAAATCGATATCCACAAATAGTCAGTAATAAAGCCTAAATACTATAGGCGTACCGGTACGTACTCGGTCCTAGTGCTGCCCACTAGGTAGCACGTTCTATTGATATCCTTCAGTAATAAATAATAAAACATTCATTCACAATTACATGATGCATGAATTTAAATAAATCAACAATATAAACCATATATATACCGAAAATATACCAAACATAAACCAGGTATATTTTGAGTATATATACGTCAAATAAATTCAATCAAATCATGAATTAAACTAAAAATATATTTAAAAACATTTTAAATATATTTTATTAACAAAACATGTATATAATTTATTATATACCAAAAATATACTTGAATATAAATCATATTATTTATGCATATTTAGTCAAAATAAAACATGCATTTTCTAAATCATGCATCCTAAGCATATATATATAATATAGTAACTCACCTAATGCGCTCCACGAGACAGGTCCGACGGGCCTGGTCCACTAACCCTCGGTCTCGGCGCAACTAAACAAGAAATAATTACTCGACATCAGAATAACCCTAACAGAAATCCTAGAATTAAATCTAGAGTATTAAAATACAGAATTGGAAATTAGGGTTCGACTGGATATCACGTTTTACGAGAATTCTACCGGAAATCCGGCAGAACCTCCCCTGTAAAACGGACATCTCTCTACTCAAAAGAGTAGAGCCGACCCTGCAAAGAAAATACACTTCGAAAATAACACCATAAACAATCACAACCCCTCGGTCGGACTCCAGACTACAATCTGTCGACCGGGGTTCACAAACACAGAAAATATATTCAAATATACCAAAAATATCCTTAAGTCTTAAAAATACATTTTATAAATAAAAATTACATAATTGACCTTGAAACACTATAAAAATCGATTAAAACTCATTTTATTAGAAAAACCGTATATTATATATATAATTGAAAATAATTCCCGGAAAATAGTTTTAATTAGTTAAAAATACCAAATATTTTGTAGAAATCATTTTATACCTTAAATAAATATTAAAACCAATTAAATTACATTTTTAGACAATTTAGGGTAAAATTACCAAAATACCCCTATATATATATATATACCTAAATTACTTCAAAAATTCACTAAAAATCATACAATTATCCAAAATTAATTTTCTCAACATATTTATCAATAATATCAATAATTAAACTCAATTAACCAATTAAATTCAAATAAAAACACAATTAACTTAATTTTCCAAAATCACCTAAACTTCAATAATTAAAAATAAATACTTAGAAATTCATAAAAATTCCAAATAAATTCCTATAATTCATTTCAACACCTAATTCAACCATAAACTCCAATTTCATAATTTAAATAATTAATTTCCGAAAATTCGAAAATAATATTAAAATATTCAAAAATACCCAAAAATCCAAACAATCTCCAAAAATTCTACAAAAATTCATACATGAAGATTAAACTACCAGGAACAACATTTGTGAAGGAAGTTTCCATGAATCATCCAAATTGAAGCTCAAAAAAATCAAAAACCAAAAGTGGCCGAAATATTCAACTCAAAACCTAAGCAATTCTAGACCATTTTAGCTCAAACAAAAGCTAGAATAACACTCACCGGAGCTCAAGGAGAAGATAGAGACCGGCGGTGTCGAAAACGGTGGCCGGAGGAGGGAGAAACGACGGTGGCAAAATGTAGTGGTCCGGCGGCACCCACGGGAGAAGAAAGAAGAAGAAGAAGAAAAAGAAAAAGAAAGAAAAGGAAAGAGAAAAGAAAAGAAAAAGAAAGAAAAAGGAAAAGAAAAAGAAAAAAAAAAGAAAAAAGAAAAAAAATAAATTTTAATAATTTAATAATAAATAAAATAATCAAATAATAATAAATAAATAATAAAATATTAGGGTAATAATAAACCCTAATTAAATATACACACACAGGCTTTATTTAATAATTTAAAAATATGTATGAGTTCATGCAAACCCGTAAATACATTTAAAATAATTAATAATACATTGTTTACGTGGAAATTTCCCCGAAAATGAAAGTCCCGGGAAAATTTTACGTAAAATACTGAAAATAATAGACAGTAATTAAAATAGGTTTAAAATACATATTAACTCATAAAAATATCATATAAAATACAAAAATCACTGACACTGCATATCCCGGTACAGTGTAAAAATATTTTTAAAATTACGGGATATTACAAAGACACTTTGAAAATTTGTTAAGAATCTAAAACCTAAGTTGCACATGGGTGAACTCGTCACGCAACTTAGGATTTAAACACCTTTCATTTTTTGGGAATTTAAAACCTAAGTTGCACACGGGTGAACTCATTGTGCAAGAATTTACATAAATTTTTGAATATTATTCAAATAATTTCATAATCAAATTAGAATATAATTTGGAACAACATTATCTTATCTTAATATAAAAAGTATCAAAAACTAAAAAGAGAATCTGAAACTCACAAAGAGTATTTTAAACTCATAAAAGTATCTGAAATTAAAAAAAAAATCTCAAACTCATAAATAAAGTACAAAATATATTATAATTATAAGAAACACCCACTATAAACAACAACTAAAATACTTTATCAAACTTAACATAACATAACATCACTATAAACAAAACAAAGTCTTACAAATTAAAAAAACTACACAACTAGCTTGCATAACCTACAAATATTCTTCACAACAACAATAACATAACATCACTATAAAATATAACAAATGAACATAAAAAAAAGATAACATAAATTGCTTCCATTCTAAAAAATATTTCCTTGTCTGCTTATCTCTTGGTTTCAACTTGTCCAGATAGTCATATTCACTGTCAATGCATTCACTTTGCTTCATCTTTTTATATGTGTACAAACGGATTGCATAATGACTCCTCATCTCCTTGATATTTAGATCAACTAGAATATTATTTCCTTAAAGCAAATACTTAGTAAAAGACATTATAAAAGCTCCACAAATCACTGCGAAAAAAAAAGAACTATAAAGAAAAAAACAATTAAAAAAAAAGAAACTTACATGGTCTTTTGTGTAGGCAGTTCATTAACAATAGTAACTTCAAAAGGCTTACCCAAATCATTAACATCAAATCGATGCTCCTAAAAATCGACAACATCAAAAAACAATGGTAAAAGAACACTATAACAGAACATTGTAGCTTCTCACACAATCTAACACTAATCGATTAAACTTTCCACTTCTTAAGAATTATAGACATATATGCGAGATTCCTTAACATTCAACACTCCTAAAACCCAATGCTTCTCTTTGACAATATGGATAGGACAGAAAACATGCTCAATATTGAACCAAGAAGTGTTACACATAATGAAATACCCAAGAATATACTTTGCAATAAAATGACCAACAATCACAAGTGTAAGATCCTCATTTTTTGGTCCAATACCTCGAATAAAGACTTTGAATCCATTGGTCAAATTGATTATCAGTTGTGGTAAAACTAACATAAGAATCTTTAAAAATCTTTCCTTTCTTCCTCAAGTAATAAAACAACACATTAATATGCTGAAAAAACAAAAAAAAAATGAAACATCACTTTAATATAAAAATACAGTATATGCAAAATGAACTACAAAAAAAGATTATTATACAAATCTTATGTGTATCTCTAAGTGAAAACAATATATGATACCAAAAATAGTAAATTATCTGAATATTAATAGTATCTGATAACACAAACAATATTCATATTTTTAAAAAATATAATAAACTAAGAATCATAATAAATTGTCAAAATATAACAAAAAAAGAGAAAAAGAATTACATTAAAAATTAAGAAACTTATAGAAGATGATAATGAACAACCACAATAATTCAAAACATGAAACCAAGTCATTGAGATAGTAGTATCAACTCTAAATTTGAAAGCAGGGATAATATGATCATCTTCATCAGAATAAAAATTTTTTCTATAAAAACAAAAAAAAGGTCAATAAATATTTTTTTAAAGGAAAATCAAAACAAAAACTAGAAAAAACATACTTGTTTTTTTATTTCTTCAACCTAATATCAATCTAACAGTCAAAGTTTGTATGAGTTTGATGATATATTGGATCTTCAATATTTCTACTCAAAGGACATAAATCCTTAACAATAGTTGCAACTTTCTTGTTCGTCTCTCCACAATGAACTAAACTCATTTAAAAAGGGAGGCTTTATAAAAAAATGTAGCTTTAATATCCCTTTTAATTAGAGTAGGGGTTTCAAAATCATAATCATCATCACTGAAAACTTTCTTTTTACCTTAAAATAAAGAAATACAACATCATCAAAACAATAAATAGAGCAAAAATAAAGAATACAAAAAAAAAACATAAAATTAAAAAGATTTTCATTAGCAGAAATACATACAACATCATCACTAATTTCACTAATAACTTTAACAATTGATTCAATAATATCATAAACATTAGTAACAACATTTACATCATCACTGTCAACCTAACATAAATTAAACAATACATAAAATAGAATTAGAAACCAAATAGATTCAAATAATATACACATATCATAATCCCAAAAACAATAAAATCAAAAAAAATTTAAATCACAATCCATTAAATAAATTCTTTTACATATGAATCCTTAGCAACACCATCAACACTTGCTTTCTTCCCATCACCATCATCACTCTTTTGGACATCGTTAACTTTACCATTAGAAGAACTAGAACATCCAACACTATTACCACCTTTACATGCACAAAAAAAATAATAATTAAAAAAACACAAAACTAAAAAAATAAAAAATACCTGAAAAACTTAAGCCTCCACCATCAGTGTCCCTATCACCATCTTTATATTTCTTTAAATCATCAACACCACCATAAATCTTTTCTTCCTTCTTTTCATCTTATTCTTCATTTTTTCACCTTTGATTTATCATGATCTTGCTAAAAAAAAATGCAATACAAATTTATAAAACACAACAACTAAAAAAAAGGTATATGATATGTATCTGAATTGTATATTATGAGAATATAATATCAAATAAAATTCAAACAAACTGTAGACGACGGGGTTTAGCGCACGTCCAAGATTTTAGCAATCGCGACATTGTTTGAGTTCAGGGCTCTAGAGAACACACACTAATCACTGTCACAAAGACATGGCGTGGAGATGAAGAGTTGCCACTTAGCGTAATAACAGGGACAAATCGAAAAGGTGGTACTCGATTCCCTAAAAGAAAGCTAGCACCACGACCAAGAGATTCTAGATACGGAATACCAACTTATTTCAGTCTTGTGTTCATTTAGAATTACTTTATGAATTATTATCTTATTCTCTATTTACATGCAATTTTATATAAACCCAAAACAATCAACTCCAAGGCAGACTAGTCATGAAATATACAAGTAAATAATGCATTTAATAAATCACATAATTCCTAAGTTAGTCTAATCTATATGGATTCTAAATAAATGAGGTAAATCTACATGTTTTAATTTATAAGTGAACCTAAAGACCTAATTCCTTATGATTTTAATTAAATGAACCTAAGTCTACTAATTTTAATTCTAAATATGAGTTTAAATCTACAAATTATGGAATATTTAAATTAGCGGGCTTAATTTTACATGTTTTAATTCTAAAGTGATTTTAAATCTACAAATTATGAATAAAAGGGCTTAAATTAAATGGGCTAAATCTAAATTAATTAAATTAAATTAGGTGGGTCTATGTCTAATTGATTAGATGGGCCTAAGGATATTTCTAATTTAAAATCCAATTAATTATGGACCTAAAAATATATCTTAATTAATTAAACCTAATTAATTATTAGATGACATAGGCTAAAAGAATTACCTAAACTTAAATAAATAAATTAAGACCTAAAATGGGCTTAAGGCCCAAAACACACAAAAATAAAACCCAAAAACAAATAAAAATATAAAAAAAATAATTAAATAGGATCAAACAAATAATTAAATCAATCCTTACTAAAACCCTAATTTTATTAATATGCAATTTAAATTAATCTACTTCCTCCATTGATTTTAAATAATTACCTAATTGAAACCTAATTTTACTAACCAATTCAATCAAAATAAACATGCAACCACACATATAATTTCATTACTCTCACTATCGGGGCTATTACATTAATTCATAAAATAATTAATAAAATAAAAATAAAGATAAAGACAATAAAAATAAAAATAAAACCCTAGAAACTAAGTCTCTACAAGGCTTTATCCATAATCTTCCACGGACTTCTCATGAATTCATCCCCCACATGATCACCATGCGTTTTCCTCTATAATCACCACAAAAATACGATAAAATAAGGATTAATGAATAAATTATGATAATAACTTGAAAGAATAATAATATAAAAAAATAAATAAACAAATAAATAAAGAATAGAAGAAGATGATATGATTATGAGTGATTTAGGGTACTCCTTAGATTTATAAGTCATCGTTCTCAATAAGCCTTTGTATTTCCTTCTTCAAAAATTCTCCACGAATCTTGAATTAATGGTTAAATCAAAAGGAATTTTTTGCAAAAAAAAATAACTCAAGAGAAAAATCACGTTTTCTTCTTCCTCCCCTCCTTCTTTTTCTTTTTTTCCTCTACACTGTTCCTTATATAGTGGAATTAGGAAGCCTATTCCTAATCCTAATGTGATTATAATTCCTAAACTATAAGATTAATACTTAAAATTATATTTAGGAATTTTAAACCAGTTAGGATTAAGTTAATTATGAATTTTAAACCAATTAGAACTGAATTAAAAATAGGAAAACAGAGATGAAAGAATTAAATTCCGACCGGGATTGTGTAATTCCGATCGGAATTATATAATCCCGATCGGAATTGGTGTAATTTCGATCGAAATTGGTGTAATTCCGATAAAAAATATGTAATTTCAATCGGAATTACATAATTTCAATAGGAATTATGGAATTCCGATAAGTTTTTTTTAACATTTAATTACGAAAAGACCCCTAGAAGAATTTAAATTTTATAATTAGGTCCTAAAAAAGCTTGCAATTTAGCCCTTAAAAATATTAAGTCCTTCCTTTAAAAGCTGCATTTAAACCCTTAGAATTTTTAAAGATTAAGTATCGAAGACATTTTCATCACTGGAGTGTTTTACTGCATTCATAACATATCATCCCGAAATTGGGTGTATACAATTGCCCCCCTTTGTCGTTGTTTGCTTAACAAATTGCGGCAAAGCAAAATAGCACCCAATTTCTAAATTGAAAGTTAGGATACTTACCTATTTCTTGAAGTTTCTGCTTATGAATTTGCTATACTCGGACATACAACATTTCAAATGACATATTATACTCGGTTGTATGATATTGATTATACTTAGTTGTATAACCTTGAGTAAATGAAACACATTGTACTCGGACGTACAATGTTTGACCATACTCGGACGTATAGCATTGAATTGAAAAATTACATCATACTCGATCGTATAATCGATTGAGGATACATTATACTCAGTCGTACAATCCCGACTACACTCAGTCGTATAGTCTGATTTGAAAAGGAACATCACACTTGATCGTATAATGTTGATTATACTCGGTCGTATAATCGATTGAAGATACATTGTACTCGGTCGTACAATGCTGACTACACTCGGTCGTATAGTCTGATTTAAAAAGAAATATCACACTCAGTCGTATGATGTTGATTATACTCGATCATATAATTGATTGAAGATACATTACACTCGGTCGTACAATGCTGACTACACTCGGTCGTATGATGCTGAGTATACTCGGTCGTATAATCGATTGAAGATACATTGCACTCGATCGTACAATGTTGACTACACTCGGTTGTATAGTCTGATTTGAAAAGAAACATCATACTCGGTCGTATAATGTTGATTATACTCGGTCGTATAATCGATTGAAGATACATTGCACTCGGTTGTAAAATGCTGACTACACTCGGTCATATAGTCTTGTTTAGAAAGAGGCATCATACTCGGTCGTATGATGCTGATTATACTCGATCGTATAATCAATTGAAGATACATTGTACTCGATCGTATAATGCTAACTACACTCAGTCGTATAGTCTAATTTGAAAAGAGGCATCACACTTGGTCGTGTGATGCTAATTATACTCAGTTGTATAATCAATTGAAGATAATCCCGACAGTTTTAACAATTCCCTAAATTGCTAAACTATAAAGCTTTACAATTTAGGCCTAAATTATAAAGAATCAAATGGACCTAAATGTAAACCAAAGTTGAAGGACCAAAGAGGATATTTTCCCTTTATATATTCCTTTCCTCCTTTTTTCAATTTATTATCTCCTTTTTCTTATTCTTTTTCTCTTTTTTCTTTTCATTTTCTCTTGATTTTCAAATTTTCTTCCTTCAATTATTCTCTCGTCCGACGTCTGATTTTGGACCTGTCTGATCCTATGGCCCATCCATAGTGTAGGCTACACGGGAGCAATTCCAAGTAATCAGATCCTATCACTTTACATTTTCATTTTCCCGATAATGATTTAGGACTTCGTGAAGATGAAAAGATATTTCCTTTGACTCATTTGCACCTCCACAAATGTTCTTAGGCTGGAGATGAAGCAAATTTCCTATCTCTATTTTCAATTATGCAATAAACATATTTATTTTAGTATATAAAATCAATGTTTATATGCATGCAATTTAATGGACAAAGTAGATGTAAATCATGAAAAATTGACAAATTAAAATCAAAATATGTTAAATTTCATGGAATTTTCATCGAAAGTCTGAATTTCTGGATTGAAATCCTAGATTTCTAACTGGATTTCTCAAATTTCTAATTGGAAATTAGGAAATCCGATCGAAATTCTGGATTTTCGATAAAAAATCTAGAATTTCGATCAAAATTCTAGATTTTCAATCGAAAATCTAGACTTCCGATTGGATTTTTTATTTTTTTTTAATGACATAAAAAATTAGAGATTTAGGAAAGAAGAATGATCATGTTGTTTCTGCATTTTTCAGAAACCCCTAAAATTCTCGGGTTATTTTCACTAGGCACGAGAGTTGTTCCATGACTTGTTTGGGGAAGTAGCACAGCATGTCTGGGCATCCGGCTTTTAGCATTTTGTTGCTACTTTACCGACTGCTCGAGGTAGGTCAGATCACTATTCACTCTTCGCACTTATTGAGAGATGGATGGACACTACTCACACCTTCCACACATGAGTGGGTGAGCTGACTATTTCCTCGATAAGTTTTTTTGCCATTACCGGGATTGCATTTGGAGGTACCCCAATTCCTTTTGATATCCATTATTGCACTCTTCCGGAGGATGCTAGGAGTCGTTACGTCCGTGACCTACTCGGGTTTGTTCCAACATGGAAGAATAGGAAGAACGTGCTTCTTTCTTCCCTTCTACAAGGTTTTAGGAGATTGCCTACCACTACACCTCGCTAGATTCTCCAGAAGGCGAGATGTTTCTTATTGATTTTGCTTGGCACTACCCTCTTTTGCGAGACTAGTCATGAGGTTAGCATCGCTCTTCTTGGCCCTCTTCAGGATCTTTCTAAGGTCTCTACTTTGGATTGGGGGTCTACGGTGCTTGCTTACCTTTACTATAGATTGGGCACTATTTGTAGAGGTGTTGCGATAATGTGCGGCTTCTGGCATCTCTTGCATGTATGCTTCTTATCCCTTTTTAACTTTTACTTACTTTCACCTTCCCCTCCTTATTTCCTTCATTTTCCTTTTTTCTAGATTTGGGGCATTGAGACTGGAGTGATTCGTGGTTTTAATGTCATTAGCTCCGACATGAGTCTTCCCCTGATGCAGAGGTGGGGTTCTTCTCATCTTGCTAGCATTAAACACGATTTACAGACTTATCGAGATTAGTTGAACTCCTTAGAGTGGGACCTAGTACGAAAATTTTAACTTTTAGTACTTCATCAATTGTAGAAGTCTAATAAAATTTAAATTTAAATGAATGAGTCTGCAGGTTAGATTAGATTGGTTAGCTGGTGCTAAAGACATTTAGCGATATGATTTTATGACTGTAGTTATGAGACTTGAGACTATAAGAGTTCTGCTTCCTAATTATGGCTGCCAGATATGGTATCTTAGTGAGCGTGTTTATCACTGGCATATGGGACCCTCCAAGAGGCGTGTCCCCTCTTTTATTCCTTCCTCGATGTTACGGAGTAGCAGCATGACTAGCCCTGAGCTTAGAGCTACTTTTGAGGGATATGATGCTTCGACCATGCTTAAGCGTTCTCATTATTATCGGGAGTATATTCGAGAGAACCTCTTAGAGCAGGTTCCTACAGACCCGGTTGAGGTGTGCTTTCTCTTACTACTTTACTTCAATTTTCTCATCATTATTGACATTTGGTTCTCTGTATAGTTTGAAGGAGTCCCTGATGCTGCTATGGAGGAAACTAAGGATGATACTGAGGAGACCAAGCAAGAAGTCGAGCTTATTCATCACAACGAGACTGCTCATGGTGAGGCTTCCTCGAGTACTATTTTGGGTGATGTTCCCCATTTGATAGGTCGATGTATTATTGGGCTCCCATGGTACAGACTCCTGTTCAGCAACACATGTATTTTGATATAGCTCAGATTGCTAGCTTTTCACCCATGATACTTCACATGTAAGTTCAATTTGCTCCCTTGCCAACCCTGCACAAACCTGCACTTATTGTTGAATTAGTAAAATTTATTTTACAAGTCCCTAGGACTCAGGCGGAGTATTTGTATGGAATTATCTCTTCCCAGAGATTATTTACTATGCAGATTACTGACACTTGGAGGTTTAGTATTCACAATAAATATCCAAATGTATGCATGATATACAAGATTCTAACTATTTTCTAATGCAACAAAATTATGCCGGAGATTTAGAGCTTGAGAATGAGAGGCTCCGGCGACAGCTTGCTAGCCTTAGTTTTGATAGACACGATGTTAGGACTTATATACCCCCAAATCAGAGAGATGATCTAGTTAGAGAGTGGAGACCCTGGCCAGACAATGGAGCTCAGGATGACTGACTTTCTTTAGGAATTGTATTAGCGTGACTGTACTTTGAGATATTTCATAACTGTCTTCTTTTATGCATCATGGACTTTTATTCTGGACTAAACCGTAATTTCCCCTTCTTCCTTTTTTTTTTTGGTCAGAAACAATGGAAGTCCGACCGGCAACCTTGATTTTCAATCAGAAATCTAGAATTCTAATCAGAATTATGGATTTTTGATCGAAAATCTTAACTCTGATTCTGCTTCTTTTCCCACTCCGATGTGAATTTGGTCTAAAAATCAATCCTAATCCTTTCTGTGTCTGATTTGCAGCCTATATAAGCATCATAAGACAAATACGTTGCATCAATTCCATTCTTCGCCTCCATCATGACACAAGCCACGCTTACTTTGATCAAGAAATTTCTTAAGACCCTTAATGGAGATTATTGGAATAAAATTCTACCTTTTCATGCCAAACCCTTAAAGTCCTTTCAACATCTGAAGATAGACAATAATTTCTTACACATTACTACCACTTTCTAGGATGCTGAGAATCACATATTTAGATTCAATGGACAAGAGCTGTGTCCCCTGATAGAGGAATTTGCTGTTATTCTAGGATGTTCACTAAGTTTAACTGCTACCATTGCTCTGCCAGACCTTGAGATTAAGTTCCCCAGCAAATTAATAAAATTCTTTGATATGCCCCCAGATGTTATCTACATGCACGCGTATAATGCTGAAACTATCAGTCTTCCTTTTCTGATTTCCTCTTGTGGAACTAGAGACAAAACCAATGCTACTTGGATCAGAACTGTCACTTTCTGCCTATATGCTCAGTTTTTACTAGTGTCTTCTCATGGAGATGCTAATGTAAGGATTATCAGTATCTTAGAACAAGTAGAAATTGGAGCTAATCCTGTGCCTGTCACATACTACGGATCAATGGACTGATTGGATGAAAGGCATTGCTGATATTGAGATTACTTGGATCTATCCTTGGTGGAGATTAAAATTCATGAACATCAACTTGTATGATAATTGTGTCCCTATTCCCGGATTACACTTTTTAACCTTACTTTCTCCCTCATGCCTCTGCCATCAGTATGGTCACTGTAATAACCCGAGTTTCTAAATTATTTTATTTTAGAATAGGATATGCAGTGTTAATAATTTTAAAATAATATTTTATTATTTTATTATCTTGTGAATTATTATTATTAATATTTTTACGTTTAATTAAAATTTTCTATGTAATTGTTTATATTGCGGTTTAATATTTGAATAATATTATTTTAATAATACTTATTGTAGTGCATTAACATTTTAATAAATTACATTATTTAAATGTAATTTAATGAGTTAATATATATATATATATATATATATATATATATATATATATATATATATATATATATATGCATATATTAGGGTTAATATATGTGTGTATATTATTATTCTATTGTGAGTAATATATATATACGTGTGTATATATATATATATATGTATGTGTATTTAGATGTGTGGTGTGTGAATTTTGTAAAATATAATAATGTATATTATATAGTTTATTAATTTTTATTATATAGTATTATGAATATATATATATATATATATATATATATATATATATATATACAAAAATATCAAAACCCTCCCCCTCACTTTCTCTCTCCCCGATCATCACCTTTCCACACCCTCACCATCTATTTCTGCTATTCATTGGCCATCACTGTGCCTCCCCCACTAGCTCACGTCCCCGCCGCCTTCTTCTTCCTTCTCCAACGCCGATGTCGCCTTCTGCAGCTCATTTTTGGCCGAAAGCTTCTCCTTCTCCATTCTCCTCCGTCCGACCACCAAATTGGATGTTTCTGGTGGCATTGAACTTGTGGAGCTTCGAGGTGGAAGATTTCAATTCCTTTTGGCCGGAAAACGTGTGGTGGTGAGGTTTTAAGCTTGTTTTTATTTCGGTTATTCTTGGGTTTTCAATTTTTTTTTTCGATTATTTTGCTTGATTCATGAGAAATTCTTTTACAAAAATTGTTCCCCTTAGCTTAATCTACATCCTTGAATTTTTATGTGATTTTTGGGAATTATTTTGATTTTTGTGAATTTTTTATTATTTTATTATTTTTGTAAATTAATTAAATAAATTATGAAATTATGATTTTTGGTGTTATAGATGGTTAATATTAATTTTAGAATTTAATTTATAATTTTTGTGAATTTTTTGTAATTTTTATAATTATTTTTAGTTTATATTAGTTTTGGAAATATAGGTTAAAAATATATTTTGTTAGTAATTATTGGTTAATTAGGTGCATTTGTTGATTTTAATGAATAATATGTTGAGAAAATAATTTTTATGTATTTATATAATTTTTTTTGAATTTTTTAATATTATTAGTATTTTATATGTATTTTTATATATTAGGGGTAATTTGGTAGTGATTTTAGTTGAATATTAAATTTAATTGGTTTTAAAATTATTTGAGGTATAAAAATGATTTTTACAAATTATTTACTAATTTTAACTAATTAACACTATTTTTCAAAAATTATTTTCAAATTATATATAATATACTATTTTTGTAAATAAATGGATTTTTAGTAATTTTTAATATGTTTTTGGACTAATTAAGTAAATTGGATTTATAAAATGAATTTTTATTAATATTTGTGGAATTATCGAGAAAATGAATTTTTAATAATATTATATTATTAATTAGGGTTTTTGAGTAATTATTAGGAAAATAATTATTTTTGGTGTTTTAATACTTAATTGCTATATTTTGATATTTAAAGGGTATTTTGGTATTTATTGAATTTTAATATATTTTATTGTGTTATTTGAACTTGTGTTGGATTGTGGACCTCAGTTGGGGATTGTTGAAGTTCGAGATCCCAACCAAGGGTTGTGAGAATTTTGTATTCGAAGTGTACTTTTCTTGCAGGACCGACTCTACTTTTTAAGTACAGAGATGTCCGTTTTACAAAGGAGGTTTTGCCAAATTTTTTATAGAATTCTCGTAAAACATGACATCGGGTCTAATTTCGATTCCGTATATGTTTGTGTTTAGGAATTCTAGATCGAGTCTCTAGAAGCTTAAGTTAGATATATTCTAATGTCATGATCGTTTTATTGTTTAATTGCGCCGAGACCGAGGCCTAGCGGAACAGGCCCTTCAGACCAGTCTCGAGGAGTGCATTCCTGTGAGTTGTTATGATATATATACATTGCTTTAAGTTGTATGTTTTAGAATTATATGTTTTAAATGTAAAGTTTTGCATAATTGTTTTATTAAATGCTTAAGTATATTTTAGGTATATTTTTAGTATACTTTTGGTATATTTTAAAATAAATGCATGTTTTCCTTGTGATTTACTTTCAAATCATGTTTAAGTATCTTATTGGTTGATTTTGAGTATATTACATGATTTACTTGAATTTATTTTATGTATATATACCTGAAATATACTTAGTTTATTTTAGGTATATTTCTGGTATATATATGGTTTATTTGATCCTTTTGAATGGCTTTATACATTATTTTGTTACTCGAATGTATGTTTTATTTTTAACAAAGGATATCGATAAAATGTGCTTCCTAGTGGGCATCACTAGGACCGTGTACGTACTAGTGCGATAATTGATAGGTTGAATTACTAACATATTTATAGAAATTATGACTCAATTGATTTGTTTGAGATGTGATGTGATTAATGGTGTTATTGCTGGAGCTCGGTTGACCAAGTGTCTCGGGGTCAATCACACTGACAATCAGACTGCTGGAGATTGGTCAACTTAGTGTCTCGGGGCCAGTCTATTGTCCAGTTGTACTAAATGAATTATTTGAAACTAAGTGGGCCTGTATGGCTAGAGCGAGTTCTATTGATATTTGAGGTTGCGAAAACATATGGTTTTATTTGATCCTTTATAACTGATGATTTTCAATATTAAATATAAAATGATTTTCTTTGCATTTGTGTGTACTTGCCTGTATATATATTTATTATATATACTTCTGAGTATCTGCATTTGACATTTGGTTATGTGTGTATATATATTATAATAATTCACTTAGTAAGGTTTGACTCCCCTCAATTGCTGTTTTTACAGGAGAGTCCTCTTCTTCAGACCTCAGCAGTAAATCTATTCGTCGAATTTCTTCCGCCCCGACCTTATTATGTAAATTACTTACTTAGTTATTTATTATTGTACTCTAGAAAACTACAGTAGTTATATTTTGTATCAATAGTGAGTTTATTTATTTTGACGTATGAGATTTCAATTCAGATATTTAATCTAAATATTGTACTAAATTATTTTATGATACAAAAGAGTTTATTCTATTTATGTTAAATTGAAATTTTATTTATGACATATTTTAATTATTTATTGTTATTTTTATTATTTTAAGGCTTGATACGGGTTCCGAATTCGAAAGAATTCCTGTTCCCTAGTGTCGGTCATGGCCTCCAGTTTGGGTCGTGACAATCACCCTTAATTCATTGTAGTTGTCATAACTAGCTTCAAAGATTTCTTTTTGAGACAAGATTTCTTGGACAAGGTGAAGAACTTATGGCCTCGAAATATGTACCTAGATGTTAATATAACTACTGATGACAACTACAAGACTTAGGTTACTATGCAATCTACAAAATCACCAGAACTTATTAAATGCAAAAGGACTCAAATATTGTTAGATGAGTCAAGAAAGAAACAAAAACAAAAGTAATGGTCTCATAAGTCTGGTTTCTTATGTTTTATTTTTCCTTCAAGTCTTTGTGTCTTATGATAAAGATAGAAAATGCAATATTTAATAAAAATGTCTTTTCAATTCATTTCATTAACTAGGGCAAAAATGAGTACATTTATTACATCACATGACACAACTCCTGTTATCAGCTAGTCCTTTCAGATTTTCTAACTGAACATTTTTCTCCCATTTTCATTTCCCTAATTTTTGCCTTAGCAGCCCTTTACTGGTTTTCTGAACAGCAGGAATATCCTAACTTTTACCTAACCAACCTTTTTAGGTTTTATAGTTAGCGAACCCCCTTTTTTTTTAAAGGTAGTATTTCTTAAGGCGATCGAGGTTGATTGGCTCAATGAATTCATTCCTTTTGAGATCTGATATCTTTGTGGCTCCCTTGGGCAGGATTGTCTTGACTAAATACGGTCCTTCTTAGTTTGGTTTGAATTTTCCTCTCGGGTCAAACACCATTGCCCTTGCATGCTTTAATACTATATCTCCCACTTTTATCTTTCTTGGCTTAACCTTTTTGTTGAACGCTCTTGCTATTCTCCTTTGATAAATCTGAGTGTGGAATAAAGCATTCATCCTTTTCTCATCCATAGATAATTAAACCTCTTTTGCATCCATTCACTCTCGGGGATTTTTGCTTCCATAACCACCCTCAAGGATTTAATTTCTATCTCTATGGGTAGAATTACTTCACAACCATATACTAACGAGAACGGAGTTTGTCCTATAGCAGTACGTGTTGTAGTTTTGTATTCCCACAAAGCAAAAGGGAGGTATTCGGACCAATCCTTATATGTCTTCACCATCTTAGAAAGAATCTTCTTTATATTCTTGTCAGTCGCTTCTACTGCACCATTAGCCTAAGGTCGATAAGGTGAGGACTTATGATGCTCAATCTTATACCTTTGCAACAACTCAGCTGTTTCTACCTGAAATTGAACTCCATTGTCTGTCACAACATGGTGTGGGATCCCATACCTGCAAATGAGGTTCTTCTCAATGAACTTTGCCATTTGTCTAGCTTTTAAGGTGCCAAAGGATTCTGCTTCTATCCATCTTGAAAAGTAGTAAATTGCAACTACTATATATTTATGCCCGTTTGAAGCAGTTGGTTTTACTTCCCTTATTATATCTATTCCCCATGCTACAAAGGGCCATGGAGATGTTAAACTATTTAAAACTGTAGGGGGAAGGTGATTGAGGTTCTCGTGTACTTGACATTGATGGCATTCTCTCACTATTTGGATGCAGTCCTTTTTCATACTTGCCGAGTAATCTTCTTTGCTAGAATTATCCTATTCATATATGATACACAAACTCCTGCATGAATCTCTCTCATTGCCTGTTCTTCTTCATCCTTCTTGAGAAATCTCAGTTGTATTCCATTCGGCATCCTTCTATATAATATCCCATCATGACTTGCATAATGACGCATAAGAACATGAAGAGCATATCTATCTTTGAAAGTTGCTTCCTTTGGATATCTTCTTTCCTTGATAAATCTCTGGATGTCATAAAACCATGGCTTTTCCTCTAGCCCTATCTGAATATTCATGACATGTTCTTTGCCATAGCATGAAGCTTTTGTCTTCATTATTACCAAAGGTTTCATCATCGATCCTGTTGGTTTATCCCACATTAAAGAAAGTGTTGCCAAAGCATCCGCCATTTGATTCTAATCTCTTGGTAAATGCATAAAGAGACATTTGGTGAAATTCCTTATTAGTTTTCTCAAATAATGGATGTAAGGTTTCAGTCTTTCTTCTTTTACATCCCACTCTTCATTAGCCTGGCTAATGACCAATATGGAATCTCCATAAACCAATAGGTCTTTCACTTCAACTACCAATACTGCTTCCATGCCATAGATACATGCCTTATACTCAGCAATATTATTTATAACCCTGAAGTCTAATCTCTGGGCCATTGGGATGGTTTCTCCTTCTGGTGTGACAAGAATTACTCTTAGCCCTGCTCCTCTATTATTCACGGCTCCATCAAAATAAAGTTTCCATTCTCAATGTTCTATTACTACTAGGTTCTCATCTAGAAACTCTAGATTTCACTGCTCATTTCCTTCGACTGCATTCTGGGCTAGAAACTCTGCTACAACTCTACCTTTGATGACCTTTGTTGTGACATATTCTATATCGAACTCAATTAAAAGTACCAACCATCTATACGTCCTTATAGTCAAAGCTGGTGTTATGAACAAGTATTTTAAAGGATCTATCCTTGAAACCACTTGTACTTTGTAAGACTGGAAATAATGCCTTAACTTCTTTGTAGCCCATATCATCATCAAACATGTCTTTTCTACAAGATCATACTTTTCTTCATAAGGTAGGAAATTTTTACTAAGGTAATATATAGCATACTCCACCCTTTTAAGCCCTTCTTGTGCTAGCATTGCTCCCATCGCCTTTTTTTCTAAAGCTAAATATAAGATCAAAGGCTTACCTTGTTTTAGTGGCCTCAATACATGTGGGTTAGTAAGGTATTCTTTAATCTTATCAAAGGCTTTCTAGCATTCTTCATTCCACTCCACGGGCTGATTCTTCCTCAAGAGCTTGAAGATCGAGTCGCAAACCATAGTAAATCTCACAATGAACTTGCTGATGTATTACAGTTTTCCGATAAACCCTCGTACTTCCTTCTCTATTTTTGGTGCTGGCATCTCTTGGATGGCTTTAATCTTATATAGATCGACTTCTATTCCTCTATTGTTGATTATATGCCCCAATAACTATCCTGAAGTTACCCTAAAGATGCATTTCTTCGGATTAAGCCTTAGGTTATATTTTTCTATTCTTGCTAGGAATTTATCCAAAGCCTCAAAGTGTCCCTCTTTTGTTTCAGACTTAAACATCATGTCATCAACATAAACTTCCACTTCCTTATGCATCATATCATGAAATAAGGCAATGGCTGCTCTTTGATAAGTTGCTCCTGCGTTCTTTAATCCAAAGGGCATCACCTTGTAGCTGTACGTTCCCTATTCCGTGATGAAAGCAATTTTGATCCTGTCCATAATTGCCATCATTATCTGATTATAACTTGAGAACCCATCCATAAATGAGTATATCATACTAGATGTTGCACTATCCACAATCAAATCAATATGGGGTAAAGGAAAATCATCCTTTGGACATGCCTTATTCAGGTCCCTGAAGTCTACACACATTTGAACTTTTCTATCTTTTATAGGAACTAGTACTATATTTGCCAACCATTGAGGGTATTCTACAATTTCTAGAAAACCAGCCTAGATTTGCTTAGTGACTTCTTCCCTTATCTTTTCTGTCCACTTGGGCCTTAACCTATGAAGTTTCTACTTAACAGGTTTAGCTTCAGGATATGTTGGAATGTAATGCTCCGCAATTCCCCTATCTAACCCTAGCATATCCTTATAGGACGAAGCAAATACTACCTTTTTTTATTAATATTCTCTTAAATTTTTCTCTCTCTTCAGGAGTTAAGTCATGTGATATAGAAATGTATTTTGGTTGTTCATTTGTGACCATGTTTAATGAATCTAATTAAATAGAATTAATGTCAAACTTGCATGAACGATCATTATTAAAGTGCACAAGACCATCAGAATCAACATCACACAAGTAAGCCAAACTAGAATTTATATCATTGACCATAAAGGAAATAAAGTTTTCATCCTCAAATAGACCGAACATTATTACATTAGTTTCTTTATAAAAAAACATTAGTAAAACTAACATTAATGATACTAGCTAATTCCTGTGGTGGGTTCTTTGTTGGGTGGCAGACAAAACAGTTCTTTAATATTTTCAATTTTCATCTTTTTAGCAACTGTCTTCATCCCCTTGTCCTTATTGTCTTGCACCAGTTTTTCAACTATCTGTTCCTTAAAAATCTCAAATCTAGGGACATCCACACCAGCTACTTGGACAGACTCCTTTTCACCCTGGTAGAACTTCTCCTTCCCTTGCTTGATAAAGTTATCTTTTAGGGGGTCCCAAATTCCCTAGGCCATTCTTATTGAAAAACTTTCTTCATGCCCTTTTGCTACTGAACCCAGCTCCAGTATAGCCCAATCCTCTTATGTCATTTTAGGTTTTGAAATTTGGCAGTTCTTTGCTCATTTTTCTCTAGTCCTTGTCCTGGTTGGTAATTCATCTTCTTGATCATATTTATAACCCTTGGATCCATTTGTGACTCCCTCTAAAATCATGGGCTACCTGGTAACCTGGGGGAGGTGACTACTTATTTCTGACTATCAATAACTACGGACACCATCTTGCCCACACTAGCATCTAAAGTCACCACCTCCCCATTAAGTAAGAATTCACCTTTTGATACATGATTGAAGGCACTCCTCCCAATAAATGATACTGAGGTCTACCCAGAAGAAGGGCATAGGTGACAGGAATATCTAGCACAGTGAATTCCACCATTACTTCTATAGGTCCAGTCTTCACAGAAGCTATAAATGTTCCCTCTACACTCCTCGTGCTATCATCATAAGCCCTTATTATAAGGTCTGATTTTTCCAAATCCTCCACCTTCACTCCTAAATTAGGTTGGATCTGTAGTGGGCAAACATTAATCGCAAACCCATCATCCACCATCATATAATTGGTCCTCTTCCCTTTTACTTCAACAGAGATGAATAGTGCTTTATTATGGTTCCTTCCTTCCACAGGTAAATCTTCATCCGAGAAAGTAATGACCCCATGCTTTTTCTCAGTAACCTTAGCCACCATTGCTTCAGGGGTTACTGTAGTTTCAATATTCATCTTAGTCAGGGCCTTAACCAAAGCTTTTTTATGGCTAATCGAATGCATCAAGAGCTCCCAAATGCTTACGTTGGCCTTTGCTTTCTTGAGTTGTTCAAGAATCAAGTCATCACCATATTCATTTAAGTCTTCTCCTTTAACAACTTCTTCTCTCTCTATAGATTTCTTTACTGGCTTATAACCCTTCTCGCTTCTGGTAACATGGCTGACTTCGAGATTATCTACCCATACATTATACCCTTCAGTGCCTTCCTCATCAGAACTATACCAAATATCAATCATCCCTATAGTTTGATCTTTCTTCCCTTCTTTCTATACCTCGACCATACATTTTTCCTTCCTGACTAGCAACTTTTCATCATCGAACTCCTCACCCCATCCTGTAGCCTCAATTGTATCAATGGATATGTCAAGGTGGTTTGGAGTAAAACACCTTATAATCGAACTTGCCTGAGGGCTGACCCAGTAAGTCTTCTGCCTCTTCCACACCTTTAGGAGCATTAAGAGATTTTTCAGCAGTTTTAAGGCTTAGATCCTTAAAAGAGTTTAGCACTTCTTCTTGGCTTACTCCTGAGTTGATCATCATTGTGGCTAAGGGTGGCACATTTTGGTAATTTAGGAAAGGATTATTTCAGGTGTTTGGGTTCGGGCTTGACTTTTCAGGGTCCGTGATCTTTCCAGAGTCTATTAGGTTTTGGATTTCATGTTTAAGACGCATGCAAGAGTTGATAGAATGGCCAGCAACTTGATGAAACTTGCAATAACTGTTTTGATCAAAACTAGGGAGGTTTGGGTTTGGTGGTTTAGAAGGGGTTAAGGGTCTAAGGAGGCCTTTTTGAATGAGACAGTCTGAGACTTTGGATAAGAGTTAGTTGAAATTTAAGAATCTCCTAGGTTGTTGAATAGCATGAACTCCTATGACTCGGTTGGTATTTCCTTATTGCGTGCCCCTAGTTGGGTAATTTCTTACTCCAGTGTTTCTAATGGCCTTCTTTTTCTCATTTTCGATCTCTTCAGCCTGTAACCCATCATCATAAAGGTCCACGAATGTCTTAGGGTTAATCATTTGTAACCTCTCCACTAGGATAGGTGACAAATTTTGAACTATCATCCTAACCTGATCCTTCTTTGCCAATTTATTCTTCATTATTCCTGCCTTATTCATGAACCTAGTCAAAAAATTTGAAAATGATTCATTGGGCTTCTGTTTGGTTAGTTCTAGATCTTTTATGGACACCTCAAGCCTAGTATTATAGTTATATTACTTTACAAAAGTAGTGCATAACTCCCTCCAATATGCTCGGATAGACTTCTCTAACCCATAATACCAATTAACGGTCATACCCTCCAAGGACAGTTCAAACAACTTAGTAACCATAGCCAAAGGAGCCTTAGTGGTACTCATAGTAGTTATGTATTGACTAAGATGAATCCTCGGGTCCCTAGTACCATCGAACTTTTGCAGCTGTGGCATTTTAAATTTGTCAGGTAACCTGTCTTCCTCAAATTGCATCACATCATCAAAGTCAAACGGGTACCCTAGGCCTTGTCCCCTCATCAACTCCTCCATCTTTGACATTTTTTGAGTTAATGCCTTCATTTTTCTGGATTCCAGCTCTTGAACTTGCTCAAGTGATTCCTTTTTTACTTTTTCAATCATACAACTCTGAACATCATCCAACTTCGTTTCCCCAGTATTATCATTATTAACAGGTAGTAGACCCATAGCAGATGGGTTGGCTGCAGGTGGCACAACAGCAACAGGTGGTGGCATCAATCCTACTAGAGCTTGTCTTAACTCATCTTGCATCATTACTCTCATATCATCCATCAGTGCTCCTTTGACGTCTTCCAAGGTCCAGTTTCCTCTCTCTTGTTGTTCCATTCTTTCGATTTGTTGTGTAGCTTCTAAGTAGAGTGGATTAATGGGGCTCTTCTCCAGTTTGCTAAGGATCTTTTTCACCATCGATTGGGGACTTGAATCAATTATCATCAGTCTGCCACCTTTTCGACTCCAAACACAAGAAGACCCGGACAAATCTATAATGTTGTAAGACAAATTATTAGTATGATGCATGAGGTGCATTTATGCATGTATGCATATATGCATGATGCACGTGCTATGCAACAAGTAGCAAGTAATAAGTTAGGTATACATACATCCTTCCAACCTTATTCCTCCTGCAAACGTATTCAATGGTGAGTCTCTTTTCTTAGGATTTTTGGTCTTGGTCTTAATATTAATAGGGGATATCAGGGACCGGCGTGCATGCCAAATCTCTCAAAACAATAGAAGCACAGAAACAACATTTCTAGGTGTAAAAGATTAGCCCAATCTTTATTAACCTAAATAGGCTTCTAAAGTATAGGCTTGGGCCTTTATAGATAGAAATACCTCATGGCAACATTCACAAGCAATTTGGGTAAATCCTAGGAGAAATAACTAAGCCATTATATGTGCATCCGATAAAAAGGTCAAGGTTCCCTTAGCAAGATGCCCTCCTTTATGGACTTTAAGTTATAGGCCAAGGTCAGAGGGGCCTGGCATCCTTTGTAAACTCGAGAAAAGACTACCCCTTTAAGGACCTGGGTTACAGGCTCTGGTCAGATGAACCTGGTAATCTCTCTTGGACTAAGTTAAGGCTAAGAGTGATGGTTAGCCAATTTACAACCCCATGAAGCTAGTGGAATCATGGAATCATAAACCAACGTCATCGGTTAATAGGGACATGCAGAATGAATACAAGAATAAAATAATAATTAATAAAATAATTCTAAAGAACACAAGTAGAATCAATATCTCTTATCCCCAGTGGAGTCGCCATTGTAGACGACGGGGTTAAGTGCGTGTCCAAGATTTTAGCAACTGCGACACTGTTTGAGCTCAGGGCTCTAGAGAACACACTAACCACTGTCATAAAGACATGACATGGAGATGAGGAGTCACCACCCAGGGTAATAACTAGGACAAATTGAAAAGGTGGTACTTGATTCCTTAAAAGAAAGCTAGCACCACAACTAGGAGATTCTGAATACGGAATACCAACTTTTTTCAGTCTTGTGTTCATTTAGAATTACTTTAAGAATTATTATCTTATTCTCTATTTATATGCAATTTCATATAAACCCAAAACAATCAACTCCAAGGAAGACTAGTTATGAAATATACAAGTAAATAATGCATTCAATAAATCACATAATCCCTAAGTTAGTCTAATCTACATATTTTAATTTATAAGTGAACCTAAAGACCTAATTCCTTTTTATTTTAATTAAATGAACCTAAGTCTACTAAGTTTAATTCTAAACATGAGCTTAAATCTATAAATTATGTAATATTTAAATTAGCGGGCCTAATTCTACATGTTTTAATTCTAAAGTGATCTTAAATCTACAAATTATGAATAAAAAGGCTTAAATTAAATAGGCTAAATCTAAATTAATTAAATTAAATTAAGTGGGCCTATGTCTAATTGACTAAATGGGCCTAAGAATATTTCTAACCTAAAATCCAATTAATTATAGACCTAAAAATATATCTTAATTAATTAAACCTAATTAATTATTAGGTGAGATGAGCTAAAAGAATTACCTAAACTTAAATAAATAAATCAAGATCTAAAATGGGCTTAAGGCCCAAAACACAAAAAAATAATAAATAAAACTCAAAAACAAATAAAAACATAAAAAATAATTAAATAATATCAAATAAATAATTAAATTAATCCTTGCTAAAACCCTAACTTTATTAATATGCAACTTAAATTAATCTACTTCCTCCATTGATTTTAAATAATTACCTAATTGAAACCTAATTTTACTAACCAATTTAATCAAAATAAACATGCAACCACATGCATAATTTCATTACTCCTATTATCAGGGCTATTACATTAATTCAAAAATAATTAAAAAATAAAAATAAAGATAAAGACAATAAAAATAAAAATAAAACCCTAGAAACTAAGTCTCTACAAGGCTTTATCCATAGTCTTTCATGGACTTCTCATGAATTCATCCGCCATATGATCACTATGCATTTTCTTCCATAATCACCACAAAAATACAATAAAATAATGATTAATGAATAAATTATAATAATAACTTGAAAGAATAATAATATAAAAAAATAAAAAAACAAAAAAATAAATAAATAAAGAATAGAAGAAGATGATATGATTATTAGTGATTTAGGGTACTCTTCAGATTTGTAAGTCACTATTCTCGATAAGCCTTCGAATCTCATTCTTCAAAAATTCTCCACGAATCTTTAATTAATTGCTAAATCAAAAAGAATTTTTTAGAGAAAAAAAACAACTCAAGAGAAAAATCACGTTTTCTTCTTCCTCCCCTCCTTCTTTTTTTTTTTTTTTTTTGTCTTTTTTTCCTCTACACCATTCCTTATATAGTGGAATTAGGAAGTCTAGCCTTAATTATAATGTGATTCTAATTCTTAAAGTATAAGATTAATACTTAAAATTATATTTAGGAATTTTAAACCAGTTAGGATTGAGTTAATTAGGAATTTTAAATCAATTAGAACTGAATTAAAAATAGAAAAATAGAGACAGAAGAATTCAATTTTGACCGGAATTGTGTAATTTCGATCGGAATTACACAATCCCAATCGAAATTGGTGTAATTCCGATCGAAATTACAAACAGAGATGGAAGAATTCAATTTTGACCGGAATTGTGTAATTCCGATCGGAATTACACAATCCCAATCAAAATTGGTGTAATTCCGATCGGAATTATGGAATTCTGACAAGTATTTTTTTTACATTTAATTATGAAAATACCCTTGAAAGAATTTAAATTTTACAATTAAGTCCTAAAAAAATATTACAATTTAGCCCCTGAAAACATTAAATCCTTCGTTTAAAAGCTGCATTTAAACCCTTAGAATTTTAGAGATTAAGTATCGAAGACATTTTCATCACTGGAGTCCTTTGTTGTATCTATAACACATCATCTCGAAATTGGGTGTCTACACATACTTCAACATTAACAGGCTGCTTCCTAACAACCTCATAACTACAATCATCAAAATCTTCTTCAGCATCATCAACTTATTTTACTAAACCCTCAAAACTATCATTCCTCCCACCTATGTTCTCAAGCTAAGAAAAAACATCTACCAAAATTAGAATATAATTCGTATATAATACTAAAAAATAAAATAAAAACACAAAAAAAATAACCAGTCCTTATCACCATATACTTCTTCTCTTAATCCCTCATAACTAACATCCATTCCATTTACATTCTTAGCCTAAAAAAAGACATTAATCATAATTAAAATATAATAAATATATCGTCTATATATAACATTGAAAATTTTAAAAAAAATCATAGGAAAATAAAACATACCTCATTAATAGCAGCAACTCCTAATTTATTCATAACTAACTTCAAACAAGAAAAAACTTTATCAAACTTAACAGACTCATCTTTCCTTAAAATAGTAATATCTTTTGCAAAAATATTTTATTTTCAATAACTTCTTTCAAATCGGAATCATAAACTCGAGAACTCTGCCCTATATTTTCAACCGGTGGCCCACCAGGAAAATCATCATTATTAGATTCTTCCACATCATCACTAATGGCAGGAGATTTCCCCTTATAAAAAAAACCACTCAACTTCAGCTTTTCTCTTTCCTTGACAGTTGGAGTTAGATTTTGCAACTTTAACTACAAGAAGAAAAAAAGTTATACGATAAAAAAACAAAAATATAAACATAAAAAAAAGAAAAAGAATCATCTTTTTTGTAAATTCACAGAATATATAACACTGCAACACCTTAAAACTTGGTGTATGTTGCAAGAACAATTCAAAATATGCAAGACATAACCACTAGAAAAAGTTGTTAACTGATCAACAACATTGTGGTAGCACTCGTAGAACCAGACTTGAAATGCATACGAAAATCCATTCAAATGATAAACCACCAGTCATGTAATTTTTTGTCCTTACCAATAAATCTATCCTTAAGAGACTCTATAGTAATATAAAAAAATTCAAACCCCAACAATAAGAGTCAAACAAGCCCATGGCAACAATGTCCAAATTTTTCCTAAAAACTCTTATATTCATACTAGAAGAAAACAAAATAACCTCAATAAAGTACAAAACATAAATTTTTAGACAATTGTCATTATTCTCCCATTTTTTTTGCATTAAAACAATCTTGAATTGACTACTTAGCAATCTTACTCACACCATCAAAATATTTCTCAATAAGAAAATTATGATCATAGTGAACACCAACATTCTTCAAATCAACAACACAACATATACCACTAACCAAGGCAAACTCATCCAAACCAAATTTCATTACAACACTACAAATATCAAACCAAGACTCACTCACATTTGGCTGCCTCAATTCTCTAAGCAATAAAAAGTGAATTAATTGACACCGTACTTTAAATTTTGGAAGATCAAGAGAATACCTAAAACTTGTAGCCTTAAACAAAGCCAACTGTTCATCATCCAAAGTCTTTTTAATGTTATCAATAATATTAAAACTCAAACAACAACTAACTTTAGAACTGAAATAATCTTCATGATCAATCAATGGCTCCCAATCCTACCAAAAAAAAAAATATACATATATTACAAAAAAATAAACAAAGACCCCAAGCATGAAAAATAAGATTAAAATAAAATACAAATAATATGCAAAAAGACAAAATCATTTAAAAAATTTACAAACCTTCAAAACAATAGGTTCAGATGCTTCCTCAATTTTAAGTTAACTCCTCTTTTTCAATATTTCTTAAATATTTTCAACTTTTTTTAATGGGATTTAGGTTTAGAAGTAGATTTCATGTTTTCTTTAGCACCACCTTAAACTTCAACTATTTCTTCCACATTATGACCCACATTTTCAACACCAATATCAGAATTCACTACATGTTTACCTTTACCAGAAGATGTAGTAGAAATATCTACTCCATCCTTTTTTGAACTTTTACAAACACTTTTCCTTCCCATTTTCACTTCATAGCCTTTAACCTCTATAAAATTACTATAAAAAACGTACCTTTTTTTTTTGGATTCATCAATTGATTTAAAAGAATTAACCGAGTATCGACCATTTAATAAATGTAAAAAGCTAAAGGAAAAATCGCGACCTTTACAGTTCCAAAAGAAAATGGAAAAAAGAAAAACCACTCACGATGACACAGTAGAAAAAAAGGGAGAAAAAGGCCAAGAAAACAAGAGAAATAGAAAAGAATGCGAGCAGAATAAAAAAATGGACACTTTAAAAAATAGAAATGAAAGGGCACACATGAAATATAAAAAGGATATGTGTGTAATTTAATAAGTCCAAAAAAGCTTCTAATACTGTAAACTTCTCTTATTTTTATACAAAATTTCCCATGGATTCCAAATTATTTATTTTAATTTTACAAATTGAACTTCATTTTATGAGAGTAAATATAAACGATTTTTTTTATCAATAGTAAATATAAACAATTACTTGTAGAAGAGGAGTTAATATTTATTCATATCAGTTTTGAGTTTAGGCTTTCGGAAGACCCTCCTACTCCTTGTTAATATTATAACAACCCAAAAAAATCAAAATTAAGGAAATTATTTAAATATTGGAAAAAAGGATATTGTTAAAAAAAATAGTAAAAAGAAAAAAGAAAAAAAAAAAAAAAAAGAGGGAGGGATTGAGAACAATTTTTTTAGCGTTAAAGCAATTATTAAAAAAAAAAGGGGGGTATAATATACATAAAAAAAGAAAATATGAGGGTGAGGTGGGAAGGGGAGACTGGGCTGACCTGACTGAAATCTTTGATGGAAAGAAAGGTGCCCTTGTCCTTGTGATATCGTTTGGGGTTGTCAACTATCTATCTTTTTTATTTGTCTTCCTCCTTTCTCTTCTGCTTACGCCTACGCCGTCGCCGTCGCCGTCGCCGCCGCCGCCAGGTAAATCCTTTTTATTTCTTTAATTTTTCCCTCACTATTGTATCACCAGATCCCTACCCTTCCACAATCCAATTTAATAATTTTGTTCAGATCCATCAATTTAATTTATTTTTTTTCTGTAGAAATTGTTATACTGAAAAGATATATCTGAATTATCCTCATCCATTGCTCCTTGTTTCCATCACGCTACGCTTATTCGTTTTTGGGAAATATTAATTAGTTTTCAGGACTAACTAATCTAATTCCTTTGCAAAGACACATTGCTTAGTTCAATAACCCCCCCACCATGCCATCACAATGTGTTTGATGGCTATATTTTCCAGGCTGGATTGCTTCCCAACAAGTGTTCCTCTCTGCCATGGTTTCTTCGTCTGCTCTTGTTCCCAAATATCATAGCTCTTCATTCTCTAAGAAGAGGTTCAAAGTTTCACATTCTGAGCTTCCACAGCTGCATTCTAATTTCTCCATTGGCTGCTGTGATGATTATGCTACTGCTTTTCCATCTATTCACTCAGACACCAAAAATTTCTCATCTCATCGGTAATCTCTTTCACCAATATGGTTTTTTTATATTTTTTTCTTAGCTTCTTCATCTTATTTTGGCGATGCTGTCTCAGGTGCTTAAATGACTGCCGTACTTCTTCATCTTGCTGCTGCTGCTCGGATGAGAAGACTTGTTCTAGTTCTGTGCTGGCAACAAATTGCCAGCTGAATGGCAATACTGATGATACTCCAGAGTCCAGTAATGCCGGAGGCTCATTGACACCCTACCAGGAAAAGAACTATTTTGGCTACATGCAACCTGCTTTTGCCACCGGATGGATGTATATTAATGAAAATGGACAAATGTGTGGTCCTTATATTCAGCAACAGCTTTGTGAGGGTTTATCCACCGGTTTCCTGCCTCAAGATCTTCCTGTCTATCCAATTTTGAATGGGACTCTAGTCAATCCTGTACCTTTGAAGTACTTCAACCAGTTTCCTGACCATGTTGCTACTGGTTTTGCATATCTTGGCATTGGCATTGGCATCTCAGGTGCATCCATGCCTACAGATCTTTTTAAGTCTGTTAGTATGGATTCAGCTGTACACAGGCAACAAGGCCTTGTTCCACATGTTGCCCAAGTTTCAGCTTATCCAGATGCACAGTTGGCATCTCATTCACAATTGCATTACAATGCCTGTGCCTCTAATCAGCCAGTTCCAAATTCTGATGCTGCTAGCCAAGATATACCATTCTCATTAATGGTATCAACTCATCATTTTATTGCAATACTTGTTGATCCAATCAACAAAATCTTCTGTATGCATGGCACATTTTTAGATTACACTTCCGAAGGTTTTTTTTTAACCCCTATCATTCTGTGTTTAGTCAGGGGAAGATGCTTGTTGGATGTTTGAGGATGATGGAGGAAGGAAACATGGACCTCATACTCTTTCAGAACTTTATGCTTGGCATCGTTATGGCTATCTCCATGATTCATTAACAGTAAGCTATGAGTCATAGTGTTGTTATGATAGTGGTATATTTTTTCTAACAAATAGCCTTTGACTTCAAGTACATTTTAAATCCCCTCCCAATGCTAAGCTTTTTGGCAGTGTCACATGTATTTTGAAATTTTAAATGGAATTCTGATCATCATCAGGAATTGAGGAATTATGGGAACTAATGAAGTTTTCTGTTGATATGGATATCTTTTATGAGGTTTGATGGGCATCAGGTGATGAAAGCTTTTGCTGTTGATAATAAAATTTATATGTTCACTTTGAATCAAAGCTGGATTTATGGCTTTTTTTTGTCTGCGTATCTGTTGAATGCAGATTGCCTTTCAAATACTGCATGTTATCTGAGATTGTTCCTTTCTGTTTCAAATTGTTTTTGGATATGTTATATTGCTTCTTGTCATATTTGGGAAAGATCAGTCCAGGAGCAATTATGTTTTAAAGAGATAAAATTCTTGCATCATCTGGTATTTGAAATTGGGCAAAAAGAAATGGCATTGCATTCTTCTTAACCATAAATTATTTTGTTTATATTGTTGCTAAAGTTAGTTGGTGTGGCTCAAACTTGTTGAACCCTTGCAGTATGTTTCGTATATCAGCAACTCTTTTTTATGTCTAAAGTTTTGTTTGGGATTTTAACCGTTGCTACCAATTTAGTGGTCCTAACTATTTTACTGTTCCTCACTTGGTTATTGCTACATGTTTTTTTGGCAGATATACCATATTCAAAATAAGTGTGGACCCCTCTCTTTGCTATCGTGTATGAATGCATGGAGAACAGATAAATCTGAATCTGTTTTGGTGTCTGATACTAAAGATGAGATGGGCTCACCCTGCAGCCTCATGTCAGAAATTTCTGAAGAAGTTTCTTGTCAACTGCATGCTGGAATTATGAAATCAGCTCGTAGAGTTGCTTTGGATGAGATAATTAGTGATGTAATCTCAGAGTTTCTTGATGAAAAAAAAGCTAAAGGAAATCTTAAGCTCAATTATCAAGCTGCCAAAGCATGCTCTCAAGATAAAAGAATGGTAATGTTATACAAATGCATGGTTATTCACTGAAGCTGTAATTCTTTAGGCCTGATGACTTCATTATGTTTTATTTTATCAGGCTGAAGTAACTGGTGAAAGGAGAAATAATGTTGCCGTTGAGTGCAAACCTGCAGCTTGTAACTATAATTCTGAGCAAGCATGTGCTGATGGGATGTCAATGCAGTTGGTGAGAAGCACGAAATCTGTTGGAACCATTGATAACTTCTGGGGGTCGTGTGCAGTTGTATGCAGAATCCTTTTCAATCATTGCATGGAAGTGATGTGGAATGCTGTCTTTTATGATGCGATAGAAAATTATTCTAATTCCTGGAGAAGAAGAGAACTTTGGCTTGCACATCCAAAAATTAGACTCCCTGCTAATGTCAGGGATTATGGCAAGGAGACTGACAACTTAGCCAGTGAACCTGTATGTCATGATTTTTTGTAGAGGCCTTTTATTACTACTATCAGTGTTGATTCTATTGTTGCTGCTGCTTTGATATTAATATTTGTTTAATTAAAATTGCTGAAGCGATATTTTAATGATTTTGTTGTTACTTTTTGTGCAGGAGTCTGATTGTGATATTGATTGTCCTCCTGGTTTTGATCTTGTGATGGTCAAAGACGATAATCAGTCAGAATCAGAAGCATCTTCATTTGTGCATTTGGGAGAAAATTCAGCTAAATTGAACGTTTTCTCTCACAAAGTTTACAACGATATAAAATGCATCTTAGAATGTGTACAAAATGAGTTGCATATATCCACAAAGACATCTTTCTCTGAATATGTTGAAGTTCTTGTTTCTTGTTGAAGAAGAAGTGAGGAAAGTTGTTATAGTCTCAGAGCATGACAAATTGAATGAGGTAAAACTAAGTAGTTTACGCTCTCTCTCTCTATTGCCTGCACTTTCTTAGTGTTCTAAATAATAAAAACAGAACTATGTTGTGACTATTATTCTAAGTTTTTTTTTTTTTTTTATTCTGCAGCTATGTTTGTGCTTATATTTTCTTTGTTGATGCAGGAGACTACTGGATCTTTCTCTCAATGTTGTCGGACAACTGGATATATTTCTTCAGAATTACATGATGAACTAAAGAGTGATTCCAAAAAACTGGAAGTTGAGATGTCTAATGATTCTCAAAGTTCAGTACAAACTGCAAAAGCATTTGATTCATTTGTATCTGAGGATCTTTTTTCCAATTTTCTGGAAACAGCTTTTGAAAAATCACGGGAATTTGTTGATTGTTTGATGGATGATCAAAATGTTGATGAGCCACAACTACCTGGATTTGAAGATAATTCCAGCACTCTTGTCCTGTCTTCTACATGTAAATTCCAACCTACACCATCAGATGAGTCTACTCCTAAGATCAGACAATATGTTGTCATGGCAATGTGCAGGCAGAAGTTGCATGATGATGTACTTAAAGAGTGGAAATCATTGTTCATTGATGGTATTGTTAATAGATTTCTTGGATCACGTTACACTTCAAGACGGCACTCTCATCCTGACACTAACATGGTATGAATGTGTTACTTTAAACTCTTTGCCTTTTTTTTTTTTTTTCAAAGATCTATAAACTTTTTCTGTTTACATCAAATGCAGTTTTTTTTCCCTATTTTTTCATATGATATACTGGACAATTGAGGTATAATCCTTCCAGTTAATATGTAATTTTTTTCTTTTTTAATTTAGGGAGGGACAACTATTGCAAATAAGGATAACAATGGTGCTATTTATACTTCTAGAAGCAAAGTTAGAGAAGGAACAATGAATTTCAGCAGTTCAGACTCTGCGGTGGTGTCTTTGATTAGTGATAAATACACATATTACAGGAAGAAAAAATTGGCACCAAAGAAGTCGGATTCAATTTCTCAGTCCATGACTCCAGTTGAGATAGGACTGCAAAGTCATCCTGTGGAGAAATCAACAAAGCAGAATGTTGCCAGAGATGTAGAAATTGAACATATTGTTGGCACTCCCAAGAAGAAGAAACTAACCAAAGGCCAAGCTGAATTATCAGTTAAGAACAAGAATTTGAAATCAATTGTTAAACGCAGTTTAGCAAGTGATCAATCATCAGCTAAAAATGCTCCTCCTCAAAAAGTAATTAAGATTAAACATGCAGTTCCTAGACCTAGTAAGCAATTTTATCTGAACTATTTCTGTGGGTGAAAATTATAAATGATTGTCTTATAATTATTGTTTCCTCTATTGGCTTTATTGTACAGATAATAAAATCACTGAAGATGCTGTAAAGCCTAACCGGAAGAATTCTTCAGCTGGAAGTAAAGATCAGACTAATGTCAAGAAAGTTATTGATAGCAGTGGCCATGATGATGGAATTAAGGAAGTACAGACTCATGATTATTCTAAAAAGAATCTAAATGGTGAGTAGTTTTCCATTGTTATACCTACGTCAATGTTTTGATGCATTACATGAGTTTGCACTGAATTCTTTCTTCTTCCTTTTGTATTCTTGTGAATAGCTCTTAAGATACCACAGTTAAAAAGAAAGCATTCAGCAGATGGTGGGTCAGTCTCACATCCTATGAAAATGCTGAAAGTGACCGGTAGTGGTTCCAAACAAGCTGCATCTAGACAGGTTACAAAGCAGGAGGTGAAATCTCGTAAATCTAGGAGATCAAATTCTTGCCCCAGATCTGATGGGTGTGCACGATCTTCAATTAATGGTTGGGAATGGCGCAAATGGTCACATAGTGCAAGTCCTGCTGAAAGAGCACGTGCCAGGGGAATCAACTGTTTTCATGCCAAATATTCAGTTTCTGAGGCTTATACTTCTCAGTTGTCAAATGGTAAGATTCTTTCTGCAAGAACAAACAGGGTGAAGATGCGCAATCTTCTTGCTGCAGCTGAAGGTGCTGACCTTTTGAAAGCTACACAATTGAAGGTGATTGAAAATGGAATTTATCTTGGAGTTTATTCTGTTACTTCAATTGTTAGAAGCTTGTAATTATTTTCATGTTTCTTATTAGGCAAGAAAAAAGCGTTTACGTTTCCAACGAAGCAAAATTCATGACTGGGGTCTTGTTGCCTTAGAGCCAATCGAGGCCGAAGATTTTGTAATAGAATACGTTGGTGAATTAATTCGTCCACGAGTAAGTTGAGCTTGAATTTTCAGTTGCTAGTCCATTTTATTTGCAATTGCTTCAGCTCTTTTATTATAGTTTTTGATGATTTATTGTTTCTCCTTCATTTTCAGTTTAATTAGGTCCTTTCTATTTCTTATCTTTGCCTTTTGATCTGATCAATTTGCTTTTATTGGGTTTCTACTGCAGATATCTGATATACGTGAGCGCCTTTATGAAAAGATGGGAATTGGCAGCAGCTATCTTTTTAGACTTGATGATGGTTATGTGGTAAGTAATCCAATGTTATGCTATGTTGGTTTCTGTAGAATGTTTGAGGTAATAAAAAAGCATGCAGTTGTCTTTTCCTTCTTTGGTTCTCAACATGAATTGAGGGTTTTATTGTTTGTTGACCATAATACTGTATTTTCTCAGAGTATCAGATTCTAAACTCTGTTATGAAGCCTGAATTCCGACAGCCTAATGCATGTTTTCTGGCAATAGTTGCTGAATATATTGGATGATTTTTTAGACATGTGCCACACACGACCTCTATTTTTTATTTTTAGTTGTTAATAAAATGTGTAAATGGGCTGGCAACAACAGTCGTTTGTGGGCTTGAGTTGCCTTAGTTACATAAAGTATGAATGTGTAGCCAGTAGTTAGGCTCTTGTTGTCTCTGTTATTGATTTTTTATTTTGAAATACTGACTGGAGATGGAGCATTTACTAGGCTTGTTGTTTGTGTCATACATTGTTCAAAGCAAGTTCAGATTTATTTGGTGTGTATCTTGTGGTATGCAATTCTATGTGGCAAATGCATGGCGTATTGTTGCCATGAAATGTGTCCTTCAAATTTTTTTTTTTTTTGCTCCCCATGTGCTTGCTATGTTCTTGTGATGGTAAGAATCTTATTACTGTGTTTTCTGCATATTATAGGTTGATGCTACGAAGCGTGGGGGAATTGCTAGATTCATAAATCATTCCTGTGAGGTACCTATACAGGATTACTTCTCAAATTACAATATCAATTGAAAGTATAATTGTTTATTTGTTCTCATATGATTTAAATTGTTTTCTACAGCCCAACTGCTATACCAAGGTCATAAGTGTTGAAGGTCAGAAAAAAATTTTCATTTATGCAAAACGGCATATAGCTGAAGGGGAAGAAATTACTTATAACTATAAATTTCCATTGGAGGAGAAAAAGATACCTTGCAACTGCGGTTCAAGGAAGTAAGATGGCTCTGCATGCATTTAATTCTGTGATAGCATTTGTATCATTATTATTCTTTTGTTTTTTTTTTACACTAATATGTTCTTAACAACTCTTTTCAGGTGCCGTGGATCATTGAATTAGGAAGTACAGTGGTTGCCTTTTTTGGTTGGTATGTAGTTAATTATTTTGGACTGAACTTTTTCATGAAGAATATTTGTGATGGTTTCTTATCCTTAATATTTTTGTAGGTTATTATTTTTACAGTTTTGATATTCAATCTGTACAGTTGACAAACGAATGTCAGAGGTATGTGATTGTTTATCTTTAATATTATCCATCTTAGAACTAGTATAAAGTGTACATGTTGTCTTCAAGCTATTCTCTTGTACTTCTGAATTATTAGCTTTAGTTTTGGTCATGGCTCTTTTAGTGTTGTCAACATTTAATTGGATACAAATTTTACATATGGCTACAAATGCTCTCTTCTAGATGCGGAAATTTCTAATTGTACATAATTGCAAACTTTTGGTGTTACAAGTTCTGGTAAATCCAGAATTCCTAGGTCCTATCCGATGGCCCACTTTACCTGATACTTTGGTATGTTTGCCAAGGGGAATTCCGGCTTAAGTAAATTGCTTTTTCTCTTTCTTTTCTGCACTTGTTCGGATTCATGCTTTTTGAAATGGCAGATTCAGCCTTGGAGAAAATGAGATTCTGTGCAATTGAACTTCTACCTGATAATGAGCTTGGTGTACCATACCTCCATGGTATATGTAAAATGCATTTTCTGCAAATGGAATCCACACTTGTTCATGCACATTGAGCCAGCAGTTAGATATATATTTAATCTTATATTGTATATTATAATGGTATATTGGTGGAACCATGGAAGATAATGAAATGTTACATGCTTTGGTGTGCTGCAAAATGTTAAGGTGTATAGCTAGGCTGGTTTTGCTTGCTGTGTTTTATTTCTTAGTTTTGTAGTCATTAACTTCCAGTCTAGCAAATGAGCTTCATGTTGACCAGCCCTTTTTTTTTTTTTAATTGTAGTCCAACATTTCTGGAGGAGATGGATTCATTCTTTCATCTTTAGAATGTTCCCTGCTGCTTGAAAGTTTTCTGGGGAGAGGGGTTGGATGGATGAGCTTAAGGCTGGCAGCAGGGTCGACTGGCAGGGTTTACCATTAATTGTATGTTTCTAATCACCTAACTGTTTGAATAAATTGAAATTTTTATTATCACTTACTGTTGAATTTAAGCTTTCCCCATAGTTGTCTATTGAATCAACTAATTATGGGGTTCCTTTGTTTTGTTGAATGTATTTGTGCAGAAGACATTAAGTTTATAAATAAATTTCCTTTCAATTTTCCAAAATATTGAAACGGATTTGAATATTCTTATGCTTGTTTTTAATAATAATAATAATAAACAAGATCAAAATTATGTTACATTGCCTATTGCCAAGACTCAAGTACAGGAGATACTTTAATTGAGGGCTTACTCTATTCTATTCAAATATGAGAAAAGTATGTTGTAAATATCTTTCTGTGCTCTACTTGCAATTTTTATGGCAACTGTCATACCCACCAACATATGATTGTAGAACTTAGGTAAATTCTTCAATTTAGTGGGAGCAGAGATTGGTTGTTAATTTTGGTGATGCAATGGAGACTGGTGCATTCCAGTAGTAAAAGGAATGAAACAAGAGTGGAAGTTAATGTGGGTGAGTGTATTAGTTTTTGGGCAGTTATTTTGATGCAACAACTATTGTTGTGTGCGGTGTACAAAAGGCAAACAAGGGAGAAAAGCAAGTACTTAAATTTTCAGTTAGCTGCTTGAATTGGAATTTTCATTGGTGCATGAATGAACTTAGTTGGATCTTTTGGTATAATATATGTCCTAGGAATCTCATGTCCATGTGGTATTTGCTGGTGATGGGTTTTAGTGCTACAAATGAGCCATATTGGTTGTGAGCTACTTACTGGTAGTTTGATGAATGTAAACGCTTTGAACTCACTTACTAATATTTACAAGATGCTCAACCTTTAATGTTCATCCAATAATAAGCAAAATTTGAGCTAGTTGAATGTCCACTCATTTGAAATCGTGGGCTAACTCATCTGTAGAATCTTGAGCAAAAAGGTTTGGTTTTTGTTTTTCTATAAAGTACAGAAAGACATTAGTTTAGTTTTACTTCCTATGAGATCTATGGAAATTGTGACCCTCCAGTAATGTGTGTGTATATATATATATATATATATATATATATATCTTGGTTCCTAAAATTTACTCGTATATGTTATCAAAAAGTATTAATAGCAAAGAAAAATCTAAAATCTTGAGTCAGCTGCTTTGTCTTGATTTGAAGTACGTTGAGAAGTCCCTATCTGGATATCAACTGGTTTCATGAGCAAGCAACCATGGACAATGTTTTGCAATGCATTGCCTTTTTTAGTTGATTTGGAGCTTAATTTAAAGTCATTTGACAAAAATGAGTCGAGTTTAAGAATATGAAGTTTGGAACTGGGCCCTACAACATTCTTTTCATGATGGAAGTACATTGTCTTTCAATTACATGGACCACTGTTCTTCTCATTAATAATCATCCTTGTTAGCTAGAAATCTGGCTACTGATTATTTGAGTCACCTTGCTTTCTTTTGTTGATACTGAGTTTGGTCATAGTTTCTTTTGTTTTTGCCAAGTTGATCAAATGTTAATAATGATATTAATGAGCCACGATGTCTTACGTTGGGTATTGATGGTATTTTGCTTTAGGCTGTGAATCATGGGCATCAATAAAGTCCGGGTTATGAGATTGTGGTGGTTTTTGCAATGAGTTTGTCGCCTGCTTGTTGAAGATGAAGTGCTGACTCATTCATTCTTGTAGATCTCTCTCAACTGCAGATGGGTTTCTCCTCTTAGAAACTCCAAGTCAGTTTGTTGTTTCTTGCTTACATGACGTTTTTTTTTTTTTTTTTTTTGGAATCAATATATTGTACAAACATGCATTACTTCATTTATTCAATACAAAAGAAAAGTTATATCTACAAATGAATCTTAGGAGTGATACTAGTGTTTTTGTTGGTATTTTTTTGTTTGTTTTGTTTAGTGACGAAGTGCTTTGCCCTGCAACTTAACATGTTCTTGTATCTTGGAACTTCTTATGTAAACTCAAGAGGAATTGAAGAAATCTGGAGTATGTTGCCCTTATCTCAATAACTAACATTTCAGAATGGAGAGTCGTTTGTTTTGGCACTGTCAACAATGTGGTAAAATTTTTGGAGGCCCGGTGGATGTCAATTCTCAACCTATGTATTGTCATTTCTAAGTGTGTGTTGAAGGGCAGCCATATAATGCTGACATCTGAAATGAATGTTGCATGATGAATCTCCTTTAGAGTTGATGCATTTTGGATGTACCCAGCATAATGAAGCCCAATAATCGTCTTAAATAGCAAAAATATTGTTGGAAGAAAAACTGATGATGATATATTATTTAGATTATAATTGCGAGCGAGACTGTCCAAGAGGGTTCTTTCTATTATTTGACGGGCAAAATTCTACCATGGAAAACGGCTGCAATCTGAGGATGGAATTTATTGTTAATTTTTGTTTATGTTAGATGATGGGCATTCATTGCCACGCTTTCAAGGGAAAAGATGATGGGCAAAACTGGGAAGAGCCGATAGAAAAAAAAATTTAGTGAATGCTGATATTTCAGGGTGCTCACGAAGCTCTTCTTGGTTGGATGGGGTGGGATGGGATATTGTAGGAGCAGTTTAATAGGGTAGTTTATCATGAATTAATACTATGGTTATTGTTTTGTTTTGGCAAAATCATCATATTTATATAGGCTGCCTGCATTTACATTTCTTTTTAATTAGTTCCTTTTTTCCGTCAATTTTGTTTTGGCTGCAGGGTTTCAAGTAGAATCAATCCACTATAGCTGTCAGGCTGAAGATTTCTTAATGCCCCTGGTATGTTTCCGCCCCCTCTCCTCTCCTCTCTCCTCTCTTCTTTCTCTCCTTGTAGGAACGCCAAGTGCCAAACAGACATTTTTGTTTTTTAATAAAATAACGGAAGGTCTCAATTCATTCACTCAATTGACATAATACTACTACATTAATTAATTAATTAATTAATTAAAATGTTGTAACTAACAAATATATATATATATATATATATATATATAAAGACATGTGAGAATCTTAAATCATTAGAGTGCTCGTACCATGGCGCTGCAAGAATCAAACTAAAAATCCTTTCCGGCGTTTGCTTGCATGAGTGGCACTTAAAGCTGAGCTTGCATGCAATGCAAGTGTGTGTGATTTTGAGGGCTGAGTTGGGGCTTCTTCAGTGCACGAAGCGACCTTTTTCTTACAATTGGGATGCCGCCCATTCATGTTGTAGAAAATGTCTTCATGACTTTAAATCGCTGAGCTTCGGTGGGAGATTGAAAGTATTTTGATTTTTTACAACATTTTACCTACTGGTAGAGATGAAGATGTTTTGTCCTGCACTAAGATACAACAGAAGGCGTTGCATTGATAATGAAGTAGACACGGTTGCTTTAAATTGAGTAGGTTTTTTTTTTTTTTAATCTCTCGTTCATCATCATATTCTTGGCGAAGCTTAAGAAGTAACTCCGCCTGTGCCTTGTGATTACACAGCCGGTCCCAAGCCCGGATAAAGGAGGAGGGTTGTAATTGGTAAAATTGTAAACATTTATCTAGGTTGGTGTTCAAAGTATTAAAACTTGAAGAGTAGGTAAATTATCCAAAATATTTATGAGGATAACTACTTAATAATTAGTGATTTTTTGGAATATACTATATGTTTTATAAGTGGAAAGCTTTATTTTGTGCAATCTTATACCAAATACTGAGCAACGGCAGCAATTTAGATAATAACATCAATAATAATAATGTATGAACCATGTGGTGAGAGGAGGATTGGTGATAGTCAAAGAAAAAAAAAAGACAGAATTAAATTGAATTGTTGGTGTGGTGAGTCTAAAATTGAGATGCACATGTCAGAGGCTGTTTAGTTTAGTATAGTATCAAAGGGGTGATAAGCGTTAAGAAAGAATGATTAATTTTATGAACCAGAGAGGGACGGTAAGGGTGAAAAAAAACAAGAAGGAAAAACAGCAGCAGTTACGGTGAGTGGCTAAGGACGTAGGAAAAGATTTACATGGATCCAAAAGGTTCGTTCACACAAATGATACTGCCCTCCCGTTAATAGGGCAATATCTTCTTTTAATAAAAATTTCACAAAAGGATGCGGTCTGTTACGTGCACTGTGTACGTACTGGGTCGCTGCGTATATCCATGCTCCTGAAAAAATTAGGATAAAAAAGCGGTAATAAAATTTAATTGAGCGAGTCAAATAGATGGACTGTGTGATGCTGCTTGTTTTGAGTTTTGGGGTTGGGAAACCCTTCCTACACGAATGATTTCTCAATAAGTAAAAGAATTTTATTTCTAATATATTTAAAAAAAAAAAAGAAGAAGAAGAAGATGAAGAAGAAAGACAAGGTGAAGGTATGAATAGGGAGAATTATTAATATATAGGTAAAATTTATTTTTAAACACATGAACTATAGTAATTTTTTTCTATTGAACCTCTATTTTTTTATTGCATTTCATTAAATCTTTATACTATTATTTATGCAATTATTGAGCCTCAATTTAAAAAATTTAATAGATATATTTTTCATATTACAGGGGTTTAATGCATTACCTAAATAATAATATAAGGATTCAATACATATATAAATAATAGTATACACACTTAATGTAAGGGTTCAATAAAAAAAATTACTATAATTTAAGGGTTTAAAAATAATTTTTTCCTAATATATATAGTCTATGTAGAACTTACAAATAGAAATGGAAGGGCCAGACGATTTGTTGTGGGAATAGAAAGTGCAAAATAGATGTCCTGAATTGCGATAAAAATGAAAAAGAGAATGGCAATTGAGTCCCTTATATTTATCATAGCCATCCTTTCTTATATTTTTATTTATTTTTTTCATTTTAAATTAACTAGTCGCGAGTATGTACTTTTATATAACATGTAAATAATATATATATTTTAAAATAACTAATTAAATAATTTTAATAAATTAAAGCTAAAATTTTAATTTTAATTAAATATAAAATGAGAACTTAAAAAATTATTGTACATGTATATATTTTTAATATGTATCGTAATAATAATAATTAAATAAATAAAAGAAAAGAAAATAAGATATGGTGAAAAAGAATATTTTGATTAAAATAAAAATATAATTTTTACTGATAAAAAAATAATATTTTTAATTTAATAGAATTATATATTTTTATAGAATAGAATATATATTTTAAAATAAAAATTTTTATAAAAAAATTGTGAATTTGTTTTTTGGAACAAAGTTAATAGTACACCACTTTTGTGTCAAATGTATTCTTTTAAAAAAAAAAAAAAAAAAAGAAAAGAGGAAAAGAGAAAAAAGAAAAAGAGAAGGGAGAGAAGTTATATATTATAATAATATAGTGACATGTGAGAGTGAGAGTGTGTTTCTCTCTCTATCAGTGTCACTTAAATCTTTTTCATTTTATGTTTGTCTCTGCCTTGTCTTTTCTTTTCTTTCTTTCTTATGGGTATCCTACTACTATAACTATACTATTAGATTTGGAATTGATTGATTAATAGATATATATATATATATATATATATAGTTATTATAATTATGGATGTTTCTTTATTTGTTTGGCCCTTTCTTTGTTTGTTTGTTTTTGTTAGTGAAGAAAGGGGAAGAGAAAGGAGTGGTGTGTGAGCTGAGACTGAGGCTGAGGAGAGCATTCATAATTTTGTTGATGGTGTTGTCTGTTGGATGTATTAAAGAGTGTGGTGTGAGCTGAGCTGGTTGTTGTTTTTGCAGAGCCTAAGAAACAGAAACTGAAAAAGAAAGGGCTACCCTGTTATGTTATGTTGTTATGAGAGCACACAGTCTCATCTCACCCCTATCATCATCTCATCTAAATCTTAAATCTGATTGTAATTGGGGGGTGTTCCTCCCGCCTCTGCCTGGGCATAGCAGCACGCCTATTTATATCACTCTCTTTCTTATTTCTTATTTCTATTTTGATGTTGGAATTATTAGAATCTGAATTATAATTACAAGATTTTTAAGTAAGAAATGTGAGCTCGCTTTTGCTTCAACTGTTTTCTTTTTTTTCTACCAAATTCCGGAGAACACACAGACTATCTGCCGCTGCTGCTTCTACTGCACCGCGTCTGCGTGCTGCTCCACTTCCTTCACTTATCAACCAAACCAAACAAAAACAAAATAAGGATCATCAGTCTCAGGCGCTGCTTCTCATGGGTTCTGAGCAGAATAGGTTCCCCCAGCAGCAGGAACGGGTATCTTTCTTTTCTTTTCTTTTCCACTTTTCAATTTTCTTTTATAACAAATCAAAATGTCAGATCTGGATCTATATTTCTCATTCTTTCTTTCTCAGATCTGTGCCTCATTCTTTCTTCACCTGCTGCATGTCTCTCCCACTTTTTCCATTTTTAATCTTTTATTTTGCTTGAATCATATTATTATTATTATTATAAGCTTCTCAGATCTGATGACTATTGGATCACATTCAACTTTAACTTTGACTTTTTCTACTTAATTCTCCCATAAACAACTTCACTTCTGCTCTTACATCTTTACTTCAGTTTAGGTTGTTGGTATAGTTAAGACACTATTCTTTGCTTCCTTTGGCTTTGTCTTGTCAAAATGCTATTCCAACACCACAGACTGAGCTTCACATTGTCATCATATCCCATACTCTTATTGTTTTGTCTTCTCCCATCAGCAATTTGGGGCTAAGTTATATATATAATGCTTTGCTTTAATGTTTTGGCAGCGAAAGAGATGGGGAGGGTGCTGGGGGGCATTTTCTTGTTTCAGCTCCCAGAAAGGTGGAAAGCGTATTGTTCCCGCTTCTCGCATTCCTGAGGGCAATGCCACCGCAGCACAGCCCAATGGACCTCAAGCTGCTGGACTCACCAATCAAGCTACCACATTAGCTCCATCACTCCTAGCTCCGCCTTCTTCACCAGCATCTTTTACAAACTCAGCTCTCCCTTCCACTGCTCAGTCACCTAGTTGCTTCTTGTCATTATCTGCCAATTCACCTGGTGGTCCTTCTTCAACAATGTTTGCTACTGGCCCATATGCCCATGAAACGCAACTAGTTTCTCCTCCCGTTTTCTCAACCTTCACAACTGAACCATCTACCGCTCCGCTTACTCCCCCGCCAGAGTTGGCTCACTTAACTACGCCCTCTTCCCCTGATGTGCCTTTTGCTCGATTCCTCTCCTCTTCTGTGGATTTGAAAAGCACGGAAAAGGCCAATTTTATTGCTGCTAATGATCTTCATGCAACTTATTCTCTTTATCCTGGAAGTCCTGCTAGCAGTCTCATTTCACCAATTTCTAGAAATTCTGGTGACGTTTTATCTTCATCCTTTACCGAAAGAGAATTTCCCCCGCAATGGGATCCTTCAGTCTCTCCTCAAAATGGAAAGTATTCAAGGAGTGGTTCTGGCAAGCTTTTCGGGCACGACACAACTGGTGGAACAATGGGATCTCAAGATACAAATTTCTTCTGCCCTGCTACATTCGCACGATTCTATCTGGACCACAATCCACCTTTTCCTCATACTGGTGGGAGGTTAAGTGTTTCCAAGGACTCAGATGCTTATTCTGCTGGTGGAAATGGGCATCAGAACAGACCTAATAGAAGTCCCAAGCAAGATGCGGAAGAATTGGAAGCGTACAGAGCATCCTTTGGTTTCAGTGCTGATGAAATTATCACTACTCAACAGTATGTAGAGATTTCTGATGTAATGGATGACTCATTTACGATGACTCCTTTCACTTCAAATAAACCAACTGTGGAAGAAAGTGTTGGAGCTGCATCTATGAGTGATAGCCAAAAGGCACAGACAATACAGCCAAACTTACCAAGTCTTAAACTGAAACCAGATCTTGCATCTTGTGAAGTGCCAGTCTCATGTGATAGATATGAAGGTTAACCTCCTTGCTTTTTCCAATTTAAGCTATACTTTGTTTCTTGCTCAGTATTGAGGGAAGAGATAAAAAATTTGACTCTTTTAATAGCCATGTGAATTGTGACCTTGTGTGAGGTTTTCTCATATATATATATATATATATATATATATATTCTATGGTCTTTTGCAGGCAAGACAATCTATGCTGATTTTGTTTTCCACTTTTTTCCTTTCCACTTCTTAACTTCAAATGTAGTGGGATGGGAAAGTGCTCCAAATGTTTTGAAAGATTATATGCGTCTGTTAGGGAGAAGGGAAAGGAAAGAAAAGAGGGGCTAGTTGGGGCGTGGAATCTGTTTTTGAGGTGTTATGTGGTTTTAAAAGGTTTAAGTGTAACCATCTGCATTTCATGAAAAATCGTGTGCATGCACTTGTTGTCTTGTCTTTTATCATCTGGATATATCTCATGGTTTAACTAATGTGATCCTCCTGCTGTCCATTTTATTTTGTATCTCATCATGTGTAAGGCAATGTTGAATTTGTTTCTCCATGCATGAAATATCATGGCATTCCAGGACAATTTCTTAGTGCTCAGGGCCTAATTATAGTCCTGTCTCGTGTTAAACTCAGATCCTAAATTGAGAAGACAAGCTGGAGATGTCTCTGGATCAAGTACTCCTGGTATTCATGTTGTGACCGATGATGATGACATATTCTCAAAGATGACATCATCAAAGATCAGCAGGAAGTATAATCTGGGATCATCGTGCTCAGATGCAGAAGTTGAGTATAGGAGGGGAAGAAGCTTAAGAGAAGGAAAAGGAGATTTTGCATGGCACTGACTAAAATTTGGAAAATAAAGAAGTTGCCAGCAGAGCTGAATCCAATGTACTGAGTTGCGGGTTTGTGTCATATTCATCTTGTTCTTCTGTTATGGAGTCATCTATGATGGGTGGATGATCTAACATATGATCTAACCTATTCTCCTCCTGTCTTTACTCCTTTGGTGCTGTTTCAGGTGTGTGGCCTGACATCTCTGATTGATGAGTGTATTCTCTATGTTCCTAACTTCCCACGTTTTTATAATTTATAAATATATGTTACATATGTATAAAATATGACATGTGGCAAAATGAAATTATCATTGGAAGGATGTATTTAGCCATATATCATTCAGCAATCCTACAGTTTTCATGAGAGAGCTGCGCGCATTTGTTTGCGTATTTTCTTTTGCGAATTTTATTTGTTTGGATGGGCGGAGGGAAGTAGTGGGCTGGTGGGCATATATATATATATGTTGATTGTTTTCTGCACGATGTGTCGTAGAGATGTAAATGATATGCAAGAAAAGCTTCAGTTGCTATGAATGCTAGAAACAGATAGATATGTCAGAAGAAGGGGGGGGGTTGCGCAATGATATTTATCGCGGTGTTGCTGAAGGTTTTGGCGCTCTGCACCGGACAATAATGAATCACATGTTAGCAACAGCAGCAGCATAAATCGATCGTTTTTATTTAGAAATTCATTCAATTGTCAATGTTGCCTATCACATTACCTCCATAAAAAAAAGGAAAATCCTCTAAACGCAACTGAAGTCGGTTCTGAAGCTTATTGAAAAACGTCACGACACCGGTGGCCGACAGCCGAAAAAGGAGGGGAAGAGGCTTATATCTGGGACTGGGAATGAGGATGAGGTGGAGCCGCTCATAATCGGAGGCATCTAAGTAATTGCTGAGGAGAGAACAATTAAAAAAAAAAAAATGGTACAGGTCAAAGGAAAGAAAGAAATGGAGAGAAAACTGCCGCCACGCGCTGCCGCCTATCTGTAACTGACAAAAAGGCTACCCCTTGTTTTAAAAAATGTGAACATCAAGCTGCGCAGGAACTGGAAAACCGTGTTCTCGATCATTATCTTCTTTCAACCGCTCAAACATCCACATCATTTACACCTGACCTATATATATACGTATAGAGAGAGAGATTTCACCAAACCAATTTCATCAATATTCGTATCTTTTGTTCAGCTACATATATCTCACCAATCAACAAACAATCTCCTTCTGCAATTCTATATTTCTACTCATACCCAACACTTTTTCCATCATGCAAAAGTCCCATGTACTTCTATCTTCTCCCAGTAGCAACAGCAATAGTATTAGTGACAACGCCATTTCATCTCCTAAATCACCCTTAACAAGATTACGTCGTAAACTTTCTCCAAAGAGATCACACCCTTCTCCCATAATCATTATCAACTCTACTGCCGACTGCTCCAGCTCCAGCGAACTTCGAAGGGTGTTCAATTACTTCGATGAAAATGGAGATGGAAAAATATCTGCTGCTGAGTTGCAGAGCTGTGTAAGGACAGCTGGTGGGCAGCTCTCTTCTGAGGATGCAGAGGCTGCTGTCATGTCTTCTGACACGGATGGAGACGGCCTCCTCGGATTTGAGGATTTCCAAAGCCTGATGGAGGGAACCACCTCAGAGGAGAAGAAGGAAGACCTCAAACAAGCTTTTGGGATGTACGAGACTGAGCCTGGCTCTGGTTTCATTTCCCCAGCCAGTTTAAAGAGAATGCTCGCTCGTCTCGGCGACGACAAGTCCCTCGACGATTGCAAGAAAATGATTCGCACTTTCGACCTTAACGGAGATGGCCTCCTTAACTTCCACGAGTTTTCTGTCATGATGCACTAGCTTGGCTTGGCTTAGTTCATTCTTTACTTCTCTCCCTCTCACCTTCTTTCATTATTTGTATTCCTGTCCCATCTTTATTCCTTTATTTGTCTCTTGTTTGTTCTGTACAGTTTACATAATTATATATTTTACTTGCAAGTTTGAACAATTTAGAGTATATATTTTTTTTCTGTTTATCCCCTCCTTGCTAGAGGTGGAGAGGATAGAATTTGTAGCGCTTATGGCTGGCTTCTCTACCCGACGCTAAATCAGATAAAACATTACAAATGATTTATAATAATGCACTTGACTTTGATTTTGCGCAAGGAAGGCCGTCTATTTCGTGTCTTGCATGTAACCCACATAAAACCAACAGTTTTCTCACTCCACGTAATCCAGCGAGTCTCATTCCTCTGAAGATGCACACTGAATACATATACCAAGTAACCAAGGTCCAGCTAACATGTCAACAAACATAAATCCATTAAAACGGTCTTTAATTTAAAGACATTTTCTAATGAGAATAGGAGGCCTCATATTCCATTAAGGGTGACCACAACTTTGCGTGCAGTAGGATGATCACGGTGTTCACAAAGCCATATTCCCTGAACCACATGTAAGAAATAGATGTATTAATCGCTAGAATAGGCATGAACTCTTGATTTTACTTGATAATTTTACGAGTGAAGTGGGAGAAGGGCTTTATGAAGTGTGGTTTTGTTCAGTCAGATGAAGGTGCGAGATCCTTGTTTATTGTTTGACATGTGCAAGGAAAGGACGGCAACAGATTAAAATTAGCTGGACACTAGATTTTGGCGGGCTCAAATTCATGGTGGCGTTCAATGTGCATAATCACAATATATATACAGTACATCTGCATAGACGCATGTGTAAAGGGATGAAAAAAAGCATATCAACAACTACGTGTAGTTGGAACTTACATTAATTACGTTCTTGTGGTCTTAAATAAAACCTGTTTTCCATAGTTTTATGGAATAATATCATTTTACGGTTTTAATTTAGATGAGAGAGAGAGAGTATTCACCATTATAGAAGGGGTCTGGTAAGGAAAACATGAGGATAAGATCAATAAGCAATCACAGAAAAAACAAACATACTGGATCCACATATATACCTGCCAAGTGCCCATATTAAGCTTTCCGTTTGTGATGGGAATCCTGCAAAACAGAAACTAGATAAATCAGACGAAAGTGAACAACTAACTTTGACTGGTAAAAGAATAAAGAAGCATTCTCACGTGAGTTGACATCCAAACATTGAGGATTTGATGTGGGCTGGCATGTCATCTGAGCCTGCAAAAGTTTTCTGAATACTTATCTTCACCGCGTAATAAAAATGTAGACTTCTCATTGTCCCAAAAAACCAAAAGAAAGGTAATCAATCTGCTACAAGAGACGAGATATGAAATATTTATGCCGAAGAGACTAACCTTCCAGAGTATGCTTCCAAGGTGCAGATATCCCCTAAAAACATAACCAATCGGTAAACAAGGGATCAGTTAGCAACAAAAATAGCAAAATATTTGTTGTGGGGGGTGGAGACAAGAAAAGAAAAAGAAACCTCAGGAACTATCTTGTTGAGAAAAGTCTCGGTGTCATCGCGAACATCAGAGTCATAATTTTCGTTGATAGTAAGAGAGGCACTTGTGTGCTGTACTGAAGTATTGAATTGGAACACAAAAAGGAAAAAGCCAATCATTCATTCATCCAGTGAGGGTATAAATGTAAAGGCTGAAGGTGAAGAAGGGGAAAGATGAGGTGACTTACTGAAGAGATGAGCAAGGCCACACTTAAATTCTGATAAATCTGGACCAATTTCATTCAGAATCTGCATTCAATGTCAAAATGAGAAACAAGCAAAGCGGACATCACATCCAAATCAATAACTTCATTTTTCATTTGTTGGTTTATAAAACTAATGGGGCATGCATTTCGCTCAACCATAAAAACAATAATCTGTTCAGAGCAGGTCAGGAGGTGGGAAAATTGGTTGAGCTGAGAAAGAATCAATTCAATTTTGGCAGTAACTAAATTGATCAAAGAACCAAAAAAAAAAAAAGAAAAAAACCTTGGAAGTAATAAGATGGCAGCCTCGGCGGTGAGGGGAAAGGGTAACAGTCTTCTGAGCCCACTTAGGAGCGGAAGTGGCCATGGAGCTGGAATCGGTAGATGGTTTAGCTGTGTAGACGCAATTCACACGAAGCACCGGAGAAGTAGGAGACGCCGACCGCCGAAGGGGCTTTGGAGCTGACAGACGCACAGTGGATGAGGTGGAGATGCCTTGTAGCATCTGCATCCTTGTAGACTCGTGGCGATGTCAAGCCCAGATGAAATGCGATATTATAAGGCAAACGGGGAAAGCCCAATTGAAAAATTTGTGACTGAAAGAATAAACGCTTCAAATTGGGCTTTTGTTTTTTTTCTTTGAGGTCACCCGTCGCTGGGCCATGTTCTCTCTACACTAGTGGACTGGTTCCATTGCTCTTTCTTCATCCATGTCAGCACTTTTCGACCAAACCAAATTCAGACATCACCATCACCAGCACCAGCACCATGCATAAAAAGAAAAGTTTATATCCTAAGATGAAATCACAAAACAAAAAAATCTTAAATTTCGTCTTTTCTTTCTTCACTTTTGTAGTTTTCTTTCTTTTTTTTTTTTTTTTTTTTGTGTTAAACTTGTTCATCGGTAATTTATTAGATTTAGAAACAAGGAACGATTGATTTTGAGCATAACTATTCGTTAGTGCCAAGAGTGTGAATAAAGAAAGTTGTGGTTCTGGGGAGTTGAGACTGAGAGTGAAGGGTTGAGGGTTTTTGAAAACAATCCTCAAAAAAAAAGAGCAAGTTTGATTTTGAGGTGATTTTATTGATATGTCTTAATCTATGGTTTTTTGATTTCGCTCTTTCGCTTCTTTATTTCTTTGTTTTCAATTCATTTTCATTCTTATCCTTTTATATATGACAAAGTAAAATGGGCGACCTTTGGCGGTGGCTAGTAGTCCTCATCCTAATTAGCAGCAGCAAAGCGCAAGAGCCACTCGTCACTCGAATTGCTTTCGGATCATGCGCCAACCAGAGCGCCCCTCAGGTTTCCTTTTTTTTTTTTTTTTGAGTGATTCCAATTTGGCCCGTTTACAACTGATTTTTCTTTGCCTCCTGTTCTATCTCAAATTTGTAATTTGTAGAATTAATAGGCCCATGGCTTTGTTGGATTCTTGATTTTAATAGCTTTCTTGAAGAAGAATTAATCTGGCCTGCTTGCTTTGTGATTCATTTCATGGATTGTACTTTTCTCATAAAAATAAAAATACCTGCACTCTTTTTCTATACAGCCCATCTGGAATGCAATAATTGATTTTGATCCCCAAGTTTTTATTTGGCTCGGTGACAACATTTATGGAGACATTAGGCGCCCTTTTAAATTCTTTGGAAAAGAAAGGACAATTGGTCCATGGAAGAATGCTCCCAGGTTTATTCCTTCCTCTCACCATGAAATGGAATCCAGATACCAGGATGCTAAGGCTAATCCTGGCTATTCTCGTCTTCGACAGACTGCAAAGGTGTTTTTCTCACAACTTTTCTACATTAATCCTTATCTACACCTCTTTCGTTGTTAGCAATTGGAATCGCTCTATTCTTTGCTACTGCATGTGGTACTGCAGTTTTTTTGTTTGTACTTGCTTCCATTTCCCAGTGCTAACGCCTGAATGCTGCAGGTAATTGGCACCTGGGATGACCATGATTATGGATTAAATGATGCTGGAAAAGAATTTGGTGGAAAAGTCACTAACCAGAGGCTTCTTCTCAATTTCTTAGATGAACCTCAAGACAGTCCTCGGTGAGGGAAGAAAACAATTTCTTGCAATTCTTCATTTTTGTTTCCCATCAGATTAGCATCTATAAAACATGTTCTTTCCCATTAATATACAGGTTAAGATATTGTTTTGTTTCATTAGGGGTAGTATATTGCCTGTCTGCCCAGTTGATCATTCATTATGGCTTCAATATTGTAGGCGCAAACAGGAAGGTGTATATGCATCTTATACTTTTGGCCCTCAGACCAGACAAGTTAAGGTATAAAAGAGTTCAATACTATACTGGTTTGGTGGGGTTGTTGCTGCAGGGGCCTTCTCCTGTATGATTTTTTTTTTTTCCTAGGTTATTCTTCTAGACACAAGATACCACAGGGATCCTTTACGTAGTGATGGAAATATCCTGGGGAGTTCTCAATGGACATGGCTAGAAAAAGAGTTGAACGGACCAAAAACAGCCGTTACCATAATTGGATCTTCTGTTCAGGTATTGATAGATTTGTTATTCTATCTCTAAACAGGTTTATGAGTAAATGGTTGTATCACATGCATATGCAAACATTGATGCAGAAAAGTACATAATAATACTTTAAGAGGAAAGGGCTAAAACTAATTTAATTAATTGATCATACAGTTTGATACATAAAGTTTGTAATTAGGCAAACTTTAGTTTGTTATTTAATATTAAACCTGCAAGCTGTTTTCCCTGACTATTCAGGTTCTATCAAATCTTTCAGCAACCACTGGTCCACTATTTTATATGGAGTCTTGGGGTCGTTTCCCAAAGGAAAGGAATCGCCTATTTAAATTGATAGCTGATAGTAAGGTGAGAATCTTGAACTCTTATTCATCAAATGCTGCTGTAATCCGAAGTTTTCCTATATTAGTAAGTATGCTTATTGAATTGCCCTTATTTTTTGTTCATATTTTCTTGTGTAGAGAGAGGGAATCTTTTTCATTAGTGGAGATGTTCATTTTGGAGAATTATCAAGATTTGACTGTGCTACGGGATATCCACTGTACGACATCACCTCAAGTGGACTCACCCAAGCTGTTGAGAAGGCAGTCCCATCACCATTAAATTTTATAGTGAGATTTGTTGCTTGGTTGACACCAAATACGATGAGAGTAATGAGCCAAAACTGCAGATTCAAGTCATGTACTTACGGTATGTAAGAATTAACATTTTCATTACGATTTTGTATTTTTTCGTATACCTCTAATGCTAATTTTCTGTAGGGCAACCAAATTTTGGAGCAATTGAAATAAACTGGAGTGCAGCTCCTGTGACTTTGAAGCTTGAAGTGAGGGACATGAATGGGTATCCTGTCACTGGTGTAAAGTTTCCATTATCAGAGTTGCAATTTCGTGGTGTTGACTCTGTGGCATCTGTTAAAGAAAGAAAGAATAGCAGGCACTGCTCACTTGAAGTAGATTTGCCGTGGATCGTGAGATATCGCTTGGCTATATTTGTCTATTTGTCTGTTTTTGGTATGTGTTTTGATACTTGCAGCATCCTCATCTAGTGCATCCTGCATGAATTTTGCTAATTGGCTGAGGTGCCTTCCATTTTCTGCCACATGGAAATGACATGACGGTAAAAGAAAGGTAGAATGGGTATTATGTACATAACACTATGTTTGGAAATGGAGCTACCAGTTTCATGCCAACATATCCAATCATCTGGGCTGTAAAAAATCAACATAAAGATAGGGCTGGCTTAGGGTTTCTTTTTACTGAAAAGAAGTTGTTGCCATTGGTAATATTAGTTTAGTTTGATTATACTAATTGTAACGTTCCAAATTGCATGTGGCAGTGTTGCTTCTTGCTGTGATAGGACTGACATATGCAGCGGTATCAGCCTGCAGGAAATGGGTGCGCAAGTGCAAGCTGGAGTGATTTATGCATGATTGATAGGGAGATCAAATTTTAGAATACACAGTTTTGCCTAACATGGACATGGAGCTCATTTCACAGTCACAAATTGACATACTATTTGAACCTCAAGGGCTTCAGCTTCTTTTCTCTGATAGATACAAACAAATGTAGTATTGTATTATCAATTATACCTAGTTGCAATGTGCCATTATGAGAGTGAAGGAGAGGGGTTGCGAAATTTCTACCTCTTTCTTCTCGGGAGTTTCCGTTTTGATTATGTAACAATTGTCAGAACAATTTGCACTGAAACCTTTTACAATTAATATAAGAACAAGAAACCAACTCTTAACTCAAGTGGGAATGAATGAATTCCATGTTGTGTGTAAAACGAAACAATAGCAGCGGCAGACAGCAGTGCTAGTGGTCAACGGTCAACCATCGAATGCAAATATCTACGCGTTCGCGTTTGCGTTTGCGTTTGCGTTTGCGTTTTTGTTATTAGAAATGGAAAAAAATCCATCTTTCTTCTCCAATTATCTGTTTCATAGTTTTACTTTTCAGAACTTGGAGATTAAAAAAGTCTTTTTTTTTTTTCTTAAGTCAAAGTCCAGACCAGACCGGACCAATTGGAAGGACCGACCCGACGTGACATCTCTTATTCTTATTTGTTTTTGTTTGCCTATTAAACAATAAGATATTTTCTTATTATCAGAAGGAAAAGGAATTCACACAGATTGTTAAAAAAAAAAAAAAGAAAGGAATTCACACAGAATTAACCGTAGCTATGGCCATGGAGGAGATGCTGTTAATGACATTGGCATTGGTGTTGTTAATCCATTTCGGAGCAGCCCAACAGCCGTATGTTAATAACAAGCAGCTAGCCTGCTACGACACCTCTTCCAATTTAACCACCAAAGGATTTCACTGTAATGGCCTCCGCTCCTCTTGTCAGTCATATCTTACCTTCCGATCCGCCCCTCCCTTCTACTCCACTCCTGTCTCTATCTCCTACCTCTTGGCTGCCCAAGATTCGGCCACTCGTATCGCTTCTCTCAACAACATCTCCTCCGATGTCGCCTCTATCCCGCAAAACACTCAGGTCATCGTCCCCGTCAACTGCTCCTGTTTTGCCGGTCAGTACTACCAGCACAACGCCACCTACACCCTGAAGTTCTCCTCCGAGACCTACTTCACCGTAGCCAACGACACCTACCAAGGGCTCTCCACTTGCCAGGCCATGATGTCTCAAAACCCTTACCGGGATATAAATCTCACGGTGGGCCTGCCTCTGCAAGTTCCCCTGAGATGCGCCTGCCCTACTTCCAATCAGACTGCTTTGCGCTTCAAATATTTGCTCACTTACCTGGTCACCTGGAAGGATTCCATCTCTTCCATCGCCCAATTGTTCGGCGTCGACCAGCAGGCTATCTTGGACGCAAACGAGCTCTCCTCCACCAGCATCATTTTTCCCTTCACCCCAATTCTTGTTCCCTTGACCACCGAACCCACCATGATTGCCGTACCTCCGCCCGCCGCCCCACAGCCCCAAACCCCCATCGTCCCTGTTGGGGAATCCACATCTTCTTCTTCTTCCAACAAATGGGTATATGTGGGTGTTGGCTTAGGAGCTGCTTTGCTCCTTGTGATTGGAGCTGGACTCCTTTTTTGGTACCGTAAGTCCAAGTCTCATAAGCCAAAACTTATACCCACTTCAGTTCCTACTAAAACAACAGTGCCACAATCAGAGTCCGCTGATTACTCTGTGCTGCCAGACAGCAAATCTTGGTCCCCATCTTCTCACGGCAATAAACATGCTGTCGAGTCCTTAACCGTCTACAAATTTGACGACTTGCAGGTGGCCACTGGCCATTTCAGTGAAGATAATAGAATTAGAGGATTTGTTTATAAGGGGTCATTTAAGGGAGACGCTGCTGCCATCAAGGTCATGAAGGGGGATGTATCCAGCGAGATCAGCATCTTAAAGAAGATCAATCATTCTAACATTATCAGGCTCTCTGGTTTCTGCCTGCATGATGGCAACACCTACCTAGTGTACGAGTTCGCTGAGAATGGCACTCTCAGCGATTGGCTTCGATCCAATGACGATTTGTACAAACTTCAAACACTGACGTGGAAGCAGAGAGTTCAGATTGCCAACGATGTGGCTGATGCCCTCAATTACCTCCACAACTACACCAACCCTCCATACATCCACAAGAACTTGAAGACGAGCAACATTCTCTTGGACGCCAACTTGAGAGCCAAGATTGCTAACTTTAGCCTAGCAAGAACTCTGGGTAATGAAGCTGAAGGAGGACTGCACCTCACTCGACATGTTGTCGGAACTCAAGGCTACATGGCCCCGGAGTACTTGGAAAATGGAGTCGTTACCCCAAAACTAGATGTGTTTGCATTTGGGGTTGTGATATTGGAGCTGTTGTCTGGGAAGGAAGCTGCTACTGCTGCAAGTGACAAGAACGCAAGGGAGGAGATGCTGTCTGCATCAATTTGCGGGGTGCTGGGGGGGGACAACGTGAGACAGCAATTCAATGCCTTCATGGATCCTTCCCTAGGAAACGAGTACCCCTTGGATCTGGCCTTCTCTCTTGCCCAAATAGCTCAAAGCTGCGTTTCTCATGATCTCAATGCTCGCCCTTCCATATCCCAAGTTTTCATTTCTCTATCAAAGATTCTTTCCTCTTCGCTCGATTGGGATCCTTCCCTTTAACTCCAAGCCTAATGAAAGCTTAAATTCACTGTTCCAATTCTCCCAGCCCCAACCACAGCATTGTTGGTGCTTGCAGGAGGTCACATTATCAATAAGCCTGCTCGTTGCATAGATTCTCTTCTAGTAACGTCCCACGCAATAGCTAATCAATGTAACATGATACCTGTGTTCCAAGATGAATGAAAGAGTTCTGATGATATAAGCTCAGAATTTTCTTGACATCTAGGATTGAGTGCCTTAAAACTCTTACATAAAATAAATAAGCCAGAAACAATTTTGTTCACATAACAAAACTGCCTCATGAGATACTGTAGTAGCATTTGATCGGAAGATTCAAGTGCGTTCAAATCCTAATTCAATTATCCCTGTTTCGGTGTCTCGGCATGAGTTGCTCGTGACTAAATGCTACTTTGATGCTACAATTAAATTACAATCATTTAATTTCATTTACACAAAGCTGGCCGATGGCACAGCATTCAATTGAGGTTCGCTTGATGCATTGCCTGGGACTCCTTTATCTACAGAGATATACTTGGCGGAGTTCTTGCAGCTGCATTATCATAGCCATTAATATGCATGGCCGTAACATGGATCCTTCAGGAGCTTGGACAGCTGTGTCCCAACCTTTTCAATCACAACTGACAACACGCATGACTACACCCACCCTGTGCATTTGTCCACCATGTAATTCAGGAGCTTTGAAATGTTGCACGCCATCCACAACTGCAAAATTTAGCAGTGCACCGTTTCATTCCGTAACTGTGAACTTAAGTAGTAGTATGCCGCTCATTCCATAAGCTTCTGTAAAACCTTCCAATATCTTAGACAGGATGGATTTGTATGTATCGCTCGAAGAACCCATTTCTGAGGGCTTTGGCAGAATTCAATGTTGGAGTCTCTGTCAAATCCGTATTCTGATTGTCTTGCAAGTAAATGCATTTGAAAGAAGAGTTCTGCAGGTCTCATTTCTGAGGAAAATATGAAACACATGAGAACATGAAATATATGTAAAGTTCATACATATGTATTGAAATACACACAAGTTCATGTATATGTATTAACCATCTTTAGAAGCTGCTTAATTAGTAGTCACTAGTCCCGTAAGTTCCAAACCTACCAGTGTCCAGCAGTCAATTCAAGCAAATTGCATAACAATTAGAAAGATCACCCTTGAATATGCACTAAAAATCATTAACAGTTGCTTAATCAGCCAGTAGTCATATTCAAGGGTAAGGACCTTTCAAAATTCCAAAGGATGAGCGCGAACTGGCTAAAGTTGACACAATGAATGGCAGTTAAACTAGCCCAGCAAGCAATTTTATGTCCCATTACCACACATACACGCACATGCATACATCCATCATAAACATACCTGGTGCCCAAGAATACCATTCAAGCCGAAGGTTCTGCTGCCATTTCTGCTTAGAACCAAGACTCCCTTCTGCTTGTGCCAGCAATAAGTATATGATAGGCAAAGGGATTACAGAATTCACATGAGCTCTGGTGAGACTCCTTATAGCAAGTGACAAGAGATCAGAATTGCACAACTCTCTGGCAAGCTCCATGCATGTAGCACCTGGAGCCATCAAACAATACATTAAAATATGTGAAAGATAGGACATCAATCGATGTTACACACAGATGTACATATACATATAAGTGCGAATCCACCTACCAGATAATAACTTTTACCATACAGCAGGAAGACAACAAATAAATCCAATGTTTACTAGGCTTAAAACCATTTTAATAATTGGAACATACCATGGCAGAGGAAAAGACAGCTGTCAGCACCAGCCAATGAACAAGCTTGGGAAAAAGATTCTTCGGCGGATAAAATATCCTGATTCCATGAAGATACCAAGCCAAAAACCAAATTAAATACAGCCATCCACATATTCCATGAACATTTTCGTTCTTTACAGCATTCCCTGAAACCCAGCTCTGAGATATTCGAGTCAGTTTGAATTTCATATTGGGATTCTATGATTTTAAGGCATACCCATCCGATATGATGATCTGTCCCAAGCTTCAGGCATCTTCCATACTCTTCCTGAAGATTCACATAGTTGCTTTCAGCAGCATAGACTCGACAAAGCAGCAAGTGTCCAAAAAATAGGTAGTTGTTAGGGAGCAAAAGTGACACAGCACTTTTAGCAAGCTTGATACAGCCTATTTGATTTCCACCTTGCAAACTAATTTCAGAATGACAAAGCAAAAGCTGAAACTTTTGATATCTATATGACAAGCTTTCTACAGAGTATAGCTCATTGGAAAGTGCCACATTAATCAGTCGCCCAAGTATTACACAAAGCTGATGAGGAAATTTCTCTTCACGTGCCCTCTGAAAAATACTCAGTATAAGCAAATATCTTGCATTATGATTCCACGGCTCTTGATGCAAGTATCTGCAAGACCAATGTAAGAACAAAAAATATCACCAAAACTGTTGCGCCTAATACTGCAAAATGGATCTTTTTAGGGTTTTATCACTGGAGTCAAATGGCAAGCTTGGAGACAGGAGAAATTGTAAAACCATTTTTCTAAATTATTATATTATAGAAATAGCATTAAGAACAGCAATTTATGATTTCAACAAAGAAACCCAACCAATGAACTGATCTTGAAAAGCCTAAAAGCATATAGGGGTTTCAGAATTTGCAAGCAAGGACAATGAATTAGAAATTTCACATTTATTAGAGAAAAGACAAAAGTTACCGTACTTCTGCAATTCTTGAATGACTCCAGGCCCATTCTGGCACTGATAACCACATGTAGGGAAAGAAAACCTTGGATCTTTATTGCCAATTGCATAGCAAGCAACTGATGCAGCACCAAGGATCTCGCGGCTTGACTTGACACTGACTGTATTGGTATTGCAAGGACTGTCTATCAAGCAGCACCTACTTGCTACATGAGTTTCTTTCCATTCTTCACTGGATAGCAATAGATGACCAAGTAGATTCCTATTTCCATAATGTTTGGATCAGGGAGCAGCAGATATAAAACAGATAGAAGTATACATTGGCTTACAATAAGCTTTGGCTCAACAACCATAATACAAAATTATTTGTAGCCAATGGTCAGATTCAATGCAACACAAATGCCTTTGTATAAATACTTACAAGGTCATCAAAATAGGCATTTACCTTAAAAAGAAATATGATGAAGAGAAATGCATGTGTGCAATATACCCTAGCATTATGAGCCCAGGGATGTACAGCACAACAATCAGAATGCAAGATTAATGCAAAATTGGGATTAACTGTGCACAAAACAGTAAATAATGGAGCCATCAGCATCACCGCATATAATGCAACTTGGCAAATTATGTTGTACCTCATCAATTTACTGTTAGGGAACTTATGAAGTGCTTTTTTCAGGTGGTTAATTCCACTCTGAAGTCCAAGGCAAGATTCTGATCCATGTTTGACCTGCATTCCCAAAGAACGGAAATTTTGAATGTTAATTTTCAAAAAATAATAAATAGGAGCTGCCTGAAGCTTAGCATACAATCTTCAACTGCCAACATGCAAGAAACTTACCAATTTACCAAGTGCAATTAAATAGTGCATTCCACTGATCTCTTCATGAGAAACAACAGAATAACGACTGCTTGAAACAGCTGACTCAAGCCGATTACTCTGATCAAGAGCATGTATAGCAGACAATATAAAGCTGGCTTTTGAGCTCTGGAACAGTTCTTTTGGGAATTTTGAAATTATAGCAATTGCTGAATCTAGTCCAGAAATGTAATAGAGCAATCTGCAGAAAAAACCAACTGAAGCAGCTGCAGATGTTTGCTCCATTGTAGGAACACTGGCAACCAGATTTTTTGCCACAGAGAGGGCATGATCACTCTTACCAAGTTGCCATAGAGAAAAAGCATATATCTGCAGCAATGCCGCATCAAGCATACCTTCAACGAATAAAAATCAATAATCACTTTGCAAGAAATAATTGTGCACATGTTTGTGCCCTACTAACAATGTGTTGGTTTGAAAAAAAAAAAAAAGGACTGAAAAACAAAATATAGAAGTAGTCTCCACGGTTCATCAGAGTTTATAGCTTCTTAATGTAGCTGCCATTTTAATCTTAATTTTACCTATTGTTCAGTAGTTTTAGGAATTCATATAACATACACATGTGCTAAACCTAAAAAATGAAGTAATAACCCTGAATAAGACCCCAAACTGAAATTGTATATATGAAGGCTACAGTATGCAAGTAAATATATACTGAAAGCAAACCTTCTTTCTCCAAATTCTCACATTCTTTGACAGCATCTGCAGCATACCCAGCCTGCACCAAATGAAAGTACTTGCTAAAGACAAGGTATTCAAGAAACGTATAGCAATTTTACAGGTAGCAAAAGCTTAAAAGAAGTGAAAAAATAGGTCAATAAGATTACCATACAAAGAGATCGGGCCAAGTTAACTGCTATATCTTGAAAATGAGATTTTGAAAAAATTTCTGATGAAATGCTGATTGCACAGCGTGCTAGCTTATACGATGTAACTGCTGCTTGATAATCAGATCGTGCCTCACAAACTAGCCCTTTCAAATTATGAGATTCAGGATAGTGAGGAGCACGCAGAACTGCCTGTTGGATGGCTCCATATACCTGAAGTATAACCAGTTACCAGATGAATATCTTTATAAGCAAGTCCCCAGTAAGCTCTTGGATCAGAAATACATGAAAACATGTTTTCTTCCAAAGACCAATTCTCATTTATTCATGCAAATGATCATACCTGTGCAGATGCAAGGTTCCCTGAAAGCAAAGCAAGCTTAGCAAGACCAATTTGGAACTCTGCAAGCTGCCACAAATGGGAACAGCACGTACAGCCATGCAAGATGTTAGCAAAAGTAAACAATCACCGAATTATATCTTTTTCTCTTACACATTAGAGAACTAAGGCTGATATTTTTGCTGAAGGAAGAAAATGTTATTCCTTCCTCCAAACCCGAGAGCAAGAGACAAGGAGATGAAACTAGTTACATTGAAAAGATGAGCTCCCCCCTACTACCCATATCAAGATTAAGCAATCTAAAGCTGGGCCAAAGAGCATATTCAAAGAGAAGAAAAAAACAAGAACAGATATTTACAGGCAATATCTGCACAGCTCGCAAACAGCTCTCAAAAGACTCATCTGTTGAAGGCTCCCTGAAGACCAAATTAATAATTTGACATCAAAGATCTGTCAAGCAACCAAATTAAGACAAAACATATGTTTTATCAGTGAAATAAAGTTAACGAGATACCTAGCATGAGCATCAGCTGCCATCCCTGCCCATGGCAACGCAAGTGAAGGATCTACACTTCTGGCACAATCAAATGCCTGTCTTGCCAATTTCTTTTCACCTTCTTCCCTATAAAGCTGCAGAAACAAGAAATTAGATATGTAGTCAAATCAAACCTAAGTGAGCAACCCTGAAAATACATCCAGAAGGATCATGACTGTTCATACTAGAGAATGCATCAGCACAGTTGACTTTCTAGCAATTAGAGGAAACACTGGGTTTTGCTAGCTAGTTTAAAAACTTTATAATTTCACAAAGTTTTGTGATGCTGTGATATGTTCACAACCATATTATGGTTGTTTTTAGAAAATGCAATTCTATAGTTGATAGTGGAGAATGCAAGGCCATTTAAGGATAAAGTCCTGCCTTTGCAATTGTCATGGATAAAATTGTACTTTCTTTAAGGTCTCTGCTGCCAAAGCTTTCAAAGGGTGGCTCTGGTAATCAGTAAAAATCTATTGTGATTATAAGGCTCACTTAAGTTTGGCAGGTAAACTATCCTAAAATGATTCCTTCAACAGGGACCCCCCAACCCTAAAATGACTCCTTCAACAAATCTTGATTTCCAGATCCAATTTGCACACTTTTCTGCCACCTAAATAATACCCACTTTTCTGCCACCTAAATAATACGAAGATAATTTCTTGAAGGCATTGCAATATCATGGAGGCAACGTCAACAGCATTAAAAGAAAAATTCCTATTATACATGCATAAAAATATAAGAAAAGTTACATAAATAATGTACATGTACAAGTAAAAGAAGCCCAAACACAACAAAATGAAGGAATTACATTTCATCTGAAAAATTTACACTTCCATTAAGAAAATAGCCAACTTTAAGAAGTCAAACAGAAATCCACATTGCAAACTCTGGAACCATTTGAGGAAGAGAACAGGACTTGACAGTACCTTCCCAAGATAAGCCCAGGCAACAGCCGAGGATATATCCAATTGCAACCCCCTGATCAAGGCATGCTGTTTCATCACATTATGGCCAGATAAACAGCCTAGCGCCACCCAGAACTCATAGTTGTCACCCTCAAGTAACAAGGCCCCCAGAGCCATTTTCTCCGATAGCTGCCTGATGGAGAAGCTAGTAAATTAAGCGAGCAAATGTAAGGTAACATAATATTAGATAGAAATAATATAAACACATATCATACCAAGCATAAAAATCATGCCCATAATTCTCAGTTGTAGAAGATCCAAGATCCAAAGCTATTGCAACGTCAATGTAAAGATTAGCTTGCCACGGGGCCAAATGCAAAGCCCGTTGATAAGACCTTCTGGCAGACATTGCAGCCAGACGGCAGGCTTGCTTCCAGGAAAAGATGGAAATGTCAAAAGATTCCACATCGAGCTCTGCACTGCAGTCCCCCTCCATCATGGGAAAACATTTTGCATGGGTGAGCTAGCAAGGAAAGATACAAAACCTCAATTACTTATTAGTGCAATGAATCTAATGCACAAAAGTTTGTTTGGCGCTGTTAAAAAAAAAAAAAATATCTCCAGTTGGATATTGCAAAACACATTAAAGACTAGAAAAATTCTTCATTTTGTGAGGTCATCTAGAGTAATTAAGCAACTTCTAGATAGGCTTACTTGAATGTCGCCTAGCAACTTCCAGATACATGAAACATTTCCAGCCAACTGAGCAGTTGCATCAGCAACTTTTGCAGCATGCTGAAACCATTTAGGAACCAACCATTACTTTTGCTTTGATAGCAAAGAGAAAGTAATAAAAATGGGAAAAAAAAGATAATTATTTGAGAGGTGAAGTTGGTAAACCTCTAACAATGATGCCCCCCATCTGAATGCCCCCAAATTCATACAGTCTTTTGACAAACTGAGGAGTCCAGAAGCCAGGCCATAGTTTGCAGACAAATTTTGAGGTGAGATCTCTAGAGCTCTCTGAAATTGCTCAATTCCCTAATTGTAGAAAAAAATGCATTTCAAAATTTTCAGGAACCATGACTGAAAAAAGCAAGAATGGAGAAGGAGAAAGAAGATACACTAATGATTATGCAATAAAAACATCATCATATTCTTCAAAGTTCATAAATATGACTTGAAAAAGGAACAAATTCTTTAATAATGATGTTTAAACCCAAACAATTTCAGAGGGTATATTATTAAGTTGGATACAGATGTGTTTATTGAGGATCAGAAAACAGGGGAAAGCAAAGGGGTAAAGAAAGGTCTAAAATGAAATGGTATGGAAAAGTAAATGAAAGAAGTAGTACCTTTCTGAAGGAACCAAGAGTCAAGAAGATGTTTCCACTTTCAACCAATGCAAAAAGTCTTGTATCTTCCAATTGAATGGCCCTGGCATAGGACTGATGCAAATTTTGTGAGGAGTTAGGAGAGGTTTGTGTCCAAATACTGATTGCTAGGACAAAATAGAAAGCAAGTAAAGCTCAAATCGGCAATAAAGTGATTTCAGTTATTTATAGAAAGAAACATAATAAATCGGAAAAGGGAAAAGATGAGATTAAAAGCATAAAAAATACCTTAGTAGCAGCAGTAAACATGCCAAGTCGCTGGTAGGCAAGACCCAAAGCCTATAGAGAAAAGCCAGTAAAGCATTGCATACATGGAGGTTGTTGAGAATAAAGAAAAAATTACAATTAGAATACAATAACTTACTTCCCATAAATCAGGAGAGGTAGGATAAGCTCGAATGGCATGTTGAAGACAGTGAACAGCATCGGACCATCTGGAGTGATGAAGGTGAAGATAACCTAATCTCCTGAAAGCCCAAAACGCCCTCGGGGATTTATCAGAGGCTTCCCTGCAGACAGCCACCTCCAAAGAGTCCTTTCCTAAAAGGTCCAGCAGATCGCAGAGGGATTCGCCACACTCGGAATCGTCCGGGTCCAGAGAGATGGACCTCTGGTAACACTTGAGAGCCCTCTGAGAATCACCTGAGCAGTAGTAACGATAATAATGACCCAGATATCTGAAAGCAGCTGCATTTTGCGGGTTCAATTTGGCAGATATAACAAAATGCTCAGCTGCCTTGTCTTTGCCTAGGCTGGATTCACCTCCTTTCTCCCACAGAAGCACTCCCTGAATTTCATTGCATTGCGTTATTGTTATTAATATTCTTCTTATTATTATCAAAATAAAAAATAAAGGATAGATAGAAGAAGATATAAATTACGAGTTGAAACCGAAGAGAAGGGTCATGAGGATGTGCTTCTACGGACTCCTCCAGCTCTGTGAACCGTTTTTGTTCTTGTTGGTCCTGAAAAGAACCCGCCATTGAGATTTCTCAAAACCCTAAAAACCACCCCAAAACACACAAAGACCGGAGCATGGATCGCGAATGATGCAGTCTTTTTCCGTTTTATTGGTCTCTCCTCTCTGCTAACTTTACTGAACGGTTCAATTTCACAGGTTCTTTTTTCTTTTTAAATTCCAAAATGACCCTAATATTTACCTTAATTCTCAACTTTGGCATTTTATATATTTTAAAATTCTATTTTGACCTTGAAGTTTCCAAATATGGTACATTTAAATACACCTTATACTGTGTCTGTATGTTGTTAGAATCAAAAGATAATGTTTAAATTTCAACAATAAATTATTTGAGCTTCAGGTTTTAATTATTTTTTAAATTTTAATTCAATTTTTAATTAAATATGAATTTATAACTCTTAAATTATTTTCTACTGCAAATTGCTTGAATATTTTCATTTATTATTTTATTTTATTATCTTTAATGTGGTATTAGACACATGTTATACTTTAATCACAAATTAATTAATCATATGATTTTATTTTAATATGTAGATTTTTTGCACTACTACAATAATAAAAATATAAAAAATGGCAATTAAAATCAAAAATACATATTAAAATATTTTTTTAAGAATATGATGGAATATATATAAATATTAAAATCAAAATAATTATTTTAAATTATATTTTAATTTATATGTAGGATTAAAAAAATTAATTAAATTTTATAAAGTAATTAAAATTTGAAAATTGAATAATTTATTCTTAACATTTAAAAATAAATTATCAAAAAGGTAAATTTAATTTTTTTGAAATAAAAAATATAAAGTGTCAAAATGAGAATTAAGATCAATCAACATAATGACCATTTTCGAACATTCTCTTAATATTTATCACTTGAACCACTAAATTATAAATGAAAGATTTAAAATTTAAATTTATTAAATAATAAATAAATATATAAATCAAAATTATAAAATTTATTTATATGGGATAAACATTTGAAAATTTTAATAATTATAAATTTATTTTTATGAGTCAAATCTTTTTTTTTTTTTTTTGAATTACCACAATTCATTAAAACCAAAGAGAAAAACAGCCAGCAAAATAGTTATATACTTTACTCCTACATGGATCATCATATAGTAAAAGTAAATAATTTGACTATTGAGATACATCCAAATGATCAAAAACAAAAAGGCCAATAAGGCAAAAATTAAGCTGAGATGGACGGAGAAGGGTTGGATGTTACATCATCATCACAACTAGAAGTTAATGCAAAGGACCTAGCAAGGTGTTTAAGGCGGAATTTTCTAAATTTCCGAGGAGAGCTGGATTTCACTTTATCAGTTAGCGATGGGGTTAGCCCAAATAAAGCCTCCATTCAAAGCATATCATATTCAAATTTGTCTGCCAAAGAGAGAGCAAACACTGTGACTAGCTTGTTAGAGTCTGTTGGGTTAGTATTACTAGACACTAGCCTTCGTCAAGCTTGATCATTTTAACCTTTGGAGAAAGGTCCATCAACTAATGAGCTTCATTAGTAGATTGGGAAATGGGCTCCTTTCATTTAGTAGCCAAAGAATCTAAGTCGGCAAGAGCCATATTGCTAAGAGGTGCCAAACTGTTATGAGCATTTCCTAAAGTGATTTGCTTTATGTTATCATTACAAACCTGCTCTCGCAGACTTGAGAAGACAAGTTTTCCATAATTTCTTTTTCTTGTTGAGTACTCTTGGTAGGTTAGTGTGACTCAGCAGGGTGAGATGTCAGCAGGGGTAAGGCAAGTGGGACTTGATTCGAGGCATAGACCACAAGCCTCAAAGCATACACAATAAGACCTTGTAAGGAGAGTTTCTCAATGTTGGAGGATAAATCATAAAAGGCACCTCTGCAAGATTAAAAGGGGGATGAAGAATTACTTGGTTCAGCATATGTTCATGGCCCATAATCATTTTGGTTGTAAACCTACTTGGAGATAGCCTTTTCAGTAATAAAATTGGGACAGTTCCTAGTCCTATAGTTGAAAAAACCACTTGGTTGATAGATGTATGTGAGCTGCTTATACTGAAAAAAGACCCATTTGGATTTGCCATTAGTTTTGTTCTAAAAACCCTTAGGCAATGGTTTCAAAAGATTATCTCGAACATGAATCCTCATAAAAGGAGCACATTAACAATTAGAATACAGTTGGCTATCAGTTGAAACCAAATAAAAAAAAGGGCTTGTGATATTTTAGTAACATTTTCAAAAGTGATATGGTTAAAAGGCAATCTAAGGACATGAATCCAGAAACATTCTGAGTTAAAATTCAGGCCTTCAAAAGATAAAGAAGGATGTCATTCTATGATAACCAGAAGGGCACATAGATAAACTAAGGCACCCCTTTCTTGACCTTTTCCAATTCATCAGAGTTTTCAAAGATGAAATAAAAAGTGTTTTTAGGACCTAGCTCTTGCACTTAGAGTTCAAAAAATGAAACTCCATGCCTGAGATAAGATTCTAAGCAAAGCATTTGTAGTATAAGGTTTTGGACTCATAACTTTACTTGTAAGCCTATGGTGCAGTTGCTTAAGAGGAGGGTTATCAGATGCTTTTAATTCCAGCACACAAGCATTAAAGGTTAGAGTGTTTGGTTGAGTCTGTGTGTTTATAGAGCTTAAGGAAGAGCTTGATGAGGCCATTGGGAAAAGGGTGGGTAAAAGAGATTCATGATATGTGTTGACCTCAACAAGTTATCAATCTTGATTTTAATCTTAACAAACTTAATTTTTGAGCAACTAATATGTTTACTTTAAGTTTTTATAAGTTAAAAGTAATTTTGAAGTCAAAATAACAATGAACTATCAAAGAAAAATCATTATAGAAAGCCATCATTAGTACTATTTCAACCGGACTCATCACAAGGACTAAATTGAATAAAAAAAGTGCAATTCTTGACATAGTCCCGATCAAAACCAAAGGAGATCAATTTCTACATAAAACTCATAAAATGGCAGAAGCCATCTTGATTTAATGTCTCGATCGGGACACTGCTCATGACATGGCAGTCCCCATCGAGACATTGATATCCCGACCGAGACCAAAGTAGAATTTCAAATACAACGACTCGTAATGGCTATTCAATGCTCATCCCGACTAGGATTGATGATATCTCGACCGAGACCTGACAAAATGCAGCTCAAAAGTCCAAATTTTATTCAAATGGACTTTATTTTTGTTGAAAATGAAATTATTATTTCCAACAGTTAAATTAAATTGGTCAAGTATAAATATGACCTCTGAAGATTATTTTAAGGTTAAGAAACTTGTTTATTCATTCTATACTTTCAAGTATTCAATTAGGCTCTCTAAACTCTTTCAAAATTCATTTTATTGTTGTATACTCTTAAGAGAGTTTATGTCACAACCTAAATCGGGGGCCATGACCGGCGCTAGGGAACGAGAATTCTTTTGAATCTGGAACCCATAGCAAGCCTTAAAAGAATAAAAACATACAATAAATATAATAAAATAAATATACCATAATTAAAATTTCAATTTAATATGATAAAATAAACTTCTTCATATCATGAAATGAATTAATACAATATTCATATTAAACATCTAAACTAAAATCTCATACAACAAAATAAAATAAAACTCACTATTGATACATATTATAACTACTACAGTTTTCTAGAGTACAATAATAAATATTTAAATAGATAATTTACATAATAGAGCCAAAGCAGAAGAAATCCGACAAATAGGCCTACTGCTGAGATCTGAAGAAGAAGACTCTCCTGTAAAAATATCAACTGAGAGGAGTTAGACCTCACTGAGTGAATTGTTAAAATATATATACACGCATTACTAAATGACAAATCCAAACAATCATATGTATATAATAAACATATATACAGGCATATACACACAAATGCTGAAAATCACTTTGTTTCATAACACTGAAAAATATAAGTTTTGAATTATCAAATAGAACCCTAAATGATCGTAACCTCAAATAACAGTAGAAAACACTCTGGCCATATTGGCTCACTTAATTCCAAGTAAATTCACTTAATCCAATTGGACAGTAGACTGGCCCCGAAACATTAAGTCGACCGAGCTCCAGTAGTCTAACTATCAGTGTGATTGGCCCCAAAACACTTGGTTAACCGAGCTCCAGCAATCACACCATGAATCACAACACACATCAATCAAATCAAATCAAATCCTAATCCCACAAATAAGTTAGTAATTTAACTTACAATCTATCACACCGGTATGTACTTGATCCTAGTGCTGTCCACTAGAAAGCACGTTTTATCGATATCATTCATTTAAAAATCAAACATACATTCAAATAATCAAATAATGCATAAAGTCATTCATAATAATCAAATAAACCATATACCAGAAATATACCTAAAATAAACTAAGTATATTTCAAGTATATATATGAAAAATAAATTTAAATAAGTCATGAAATATACTCAAATAAATCAATAATATACTTAAAAATAATTTAAATATAAATCAAAGGTAAAACATGCATATATTTCAAAATATACCAAGAATATACTAAAAATATACCTAAAATATACTTTAAGCATTTAATAAAATAATTATGCAAAATTATACATTTAAAACATATAATTCTAAAACATGCAACCTAAACGCAATGTATATATAAAATAACAACTCACATGAATGCGCTCCTTGAGACTAGTCCGACGGGCTTAGTCCGCTAGGCCTCGGCCTCGGCGCAACTAAACAATAAAAATAATCATGTGTCACGACCCAAAACAGGGGCCATGACCGGCGCTAGGGAACGGGAATTCTTTCAAATCCGGAACCCGTAGCAAGCCTAAAAATAAAATAAATCATGCAATAATAACAATAACCATATAATATGCAGCGGAAATAAAAATCATAAATATAATAATAACATTTTCATCACTGGATTTAAATCAAATCTCATCTCATCACATATATATAATCTCTTTAATACAAATCCAGTTTCAATATAATACATCTCTTTAAATAAAATACATGAAATCCAATACTTTAATTCACAACCACTGCAGTGTCTAGATTATAAAAAAATAAGACTCAAGTAAATAGTTTACACAAAGAAGCCGGGGCGGAAGAAATCCGGCGTATCGACCTGCTACTGAGATCTGAAGATGTTGACTCTCCTGAAAAATAGTCAACGGAGGGGAGTCAGACCTCACTGAGTGAATTACTATAATATATATACATACACACTAAATGATAATGCATACAATCACAGTATATATATATAATATGTATATATACATGCAAATACACATAGATGCAATAAAATCATTTTTATATATTTGTATTGAAAATCACAGTTTATGAAGGATCACATAGAACCCTAGAATCTCGCAACCTCAAAAACAGTGTTAGACAACACTCTAGCCATACAGGCTCACTTAATCCAAATATATCCACTTAATCCATTTATACAGTAGACTGGCCCCGAGACACTAAGTCAACCGAGCTCCAGCAGTCTGACTGCCAGTGTGATTGGCCCCGAGACACTTGGTCAACCGAGCTCCAGCAATCACACCCAAACCATATCTCACACATATCAATAATCACATCAAATCAATATCCACAAATAAGTTAGTAATATAGCCTAAATACTATAGGCGTACCGGTACGTACTCAGTCCTAGTGCTGCCCACTAGGTAGCACGTTCTATCGATATCCTTCATCATTAATAATATAAAACATTCATTCACAAAAATAAATGATGCATGAATGTAAATGAAATAACAATATAACCCATATATATACCAGAAATATACCAAAAGTAAACCAGGTATATTTCGAGTATATATACGTCAAATAAATCCAATCAAATCATAAATTAAACTAAAAATATATTTAAAAACATTTTAAATATATTTTATTAACAAAACATGTATATAATTTATTATATACCAAAAATATACTTAATATAAACTTAAGAAATAATCAAATTATTTATGCATATTTAATCAACATAAAACATGCATTTCTAAATCATGCATCATAAGCATATATATATAGTATAGTAACTCACCTAGTGCGCTCCACGAGACGGGTCCGACGGGCCTGGTCCACTAGCCCTCAGTCCCGACGCAACTAAACCAACAAATAACGACAGACATTATAATAAACCTAACAGAAATCCTAGAATTCGATCTAGAGTATTAAATACAGGAACAGAATTAGCGATTAGATATCACGTTTTACGAAAATTCTATCGAAAATTCGGCAGAACCTCCCCTGTAAAATGGACATCTTTCTACTCAAAAGAGTAGAGCCGCCCCTACAAGGAAATACACTTCGAAAAACTACACAAAGCGCAATCAAAATCCCATGGTCGGACTCCAAACTACAATCTACCGACCGGGGTCCACAAACACAGAATAATTCTAAAAATACCAAAAATATCCTTATAACATAGAAATACATTTTTTAGGTAGAAATTACATAATTAACCTTAAAACACTATAAAAATCGATAAAAACTCATTTTATTAGAAAAACCGTATATTATATATATAATTGAAAATAATTCACGAAAAATAGTTTTAATTAGTTAAAAATACTAAATAATTTGTAGAAATCATTTTTATACTTTAAATAACTATTAAAACCAATTAAATTACATTTTTAGCCAATTTAGGGTAAAATTACCAAAATACCCATATATATATAAATATACTATAATTACTTCAAAAATTCACCAAAAATTATACAATTATCCAAAATTAATTTTCTCAACATATTTATCAATAATATTAATAATTAAACTCAATTAACCAATTAAATTCAATTAAAAACATAATTAACCCTAATTTCTCAAAATCACATAAACTTCAATAACTCAAAATAAATACTTAGAAATTCATAAAAATTCCAAATAAATTCCTATAATTCATTTCAACACCTAATTTAACCATAAACCCCAATTTCATAATTTAAATAATTAATTTCCGAAAATTAGAAAATAATATTAAAATATTCAAAAATACCCAAAAATCCAAAAAATCTCCAAAAATTCCACAAAAATTCATAAATGTAGATTAAGCTACTAGGAACAATATTTTTAAAGGGAGTTTTCATGAATCAATCAATTCGAAGCTCAAAAAAATCAAAAACCCTAATATGGCCGAATTCGAAAAATCAAAACCTAAGCAAATCTAAACCATTTTAGCTCAAACAAAAGCTAGAATCACACTCACCGGAGCTCAAGGAGAAGAAAGAGACCGGCGGTGTCAAAAATGGTGGCTGAAAACGTAAGGTGTGAAGAAATGGAGCTTCGGCCGGAAATGGAAGAGAAGGGGCTTGCCGACGCCGAGGAAGGGAGGTGGGGGTGACGGAGCAGCTGGCTAAGGAAGGTGGAACTCCTGGCGGCACGCCGACGGCCGGGAAACGAAAGTTGCAGGCGGTGGTGAGGGGTGGTGGTCGGGCGCGCACGGGAAGAAGAAAAAGAAAGAAAAGAAAAAGAAAGAAAAGAAAAATAAAAGAAGAAAAAAAAAGAAAAATAAAAATAAAAATAATTTTAATAAAATATTTAGAAAAATTTACATCCACACACATAAAATTTAATATTTTAATAATTAAATAACAATAAATTAATAAATAAATAATAAAATATTAGGGTAAAATACTAAACCCTAATTAAATAAATAATTATATGTATACACGGTGTTTAATATTTTAAAAATATGCATGAGTTCATGAAAGTCCGAAAATATATTTAAAATAATTAATAATAAATTATTTATGTGAAAATTTCCCCGAAAATGCAAGTCTTGGGAAATTTTTATGTAAAGCACTGTAAATAAGACACAATAATTAAAATAGGTTTTAAATACTTATCAACCCGTGAAAATATCGTAATATATATACAAAATTTATTAACACTGCATATCCCGGTAAAATATAAAAATGTTTAAAAAATACGGGATATTACAGTCTTCCCCCCTTACAAGAATTCGTCCCCGAATTCCAAAAAAAAACAGGATCAAGAAGGAAAGAGATACGGGTAAGAAGCTCGCATCTCAGCTTCAGTCTCCCACGTATGCTCCTCGACTCTGTCGCTACGCCACAGAACCTTTACCATCGGAATCTGCTTCGATCGCAACTGTCGAACTTGAAAATCAACGATCGTCATAGGTTCTTCCACAAACGTCAAATCTTCACTCACTTCTATACTGTCAGGTTGCAACACGTGTGAAGGGTCTGAGATATACTTCCTCAACATCGAGATATGAAATACTGTATGCACTTGTGACATACTCGGAGGTAAATCCAACCGATATGCAACAGTGCCAACTCTCTCCAGAATCTCAAACAGTCCGATATATCTCGGTGCTAACTTACCCTTCCTGCCAAATCTCATCACACCCTTCATCGGAGATACTTTCAGAAAAATGAAATCTCCAACCTGAAACTCCACATCTCTGCGCCTAGGATCCGCATAACTCTTCTGTCTGCTAACTGCGGTCTCTAATCTGCGCTTGAACACGGCGACCTTCTCTGCAGCATCCTGAACCTTCTCAGGTCCAATCAAAGCTCTCTCATTAATATTTTAATAATTAAATAACAATAAATTAATAAATAAATAATAAAATATTAGGGTAAAATACTAAACCCTAATTAAATAAATAATTATATGTATACACGGTGTTTAATATTTTAAAAATATGTATGAGTTCATGCAAGTGTGAAAATATATTTAAAATAATTAATAATAAATTATTTACGTGAAAATTTCCCCGAAAATGCAAGTCCCGAAAAAATTTTACGTAAAGCACTGTAAATAAGACACAATAATTAAAATAGGTTTTAAATACTTATCAACCCCTGAAAATATCGTAATATATATACAAAATTTATTAACACTGCATATCCCGGTAAAATATAAAAATGTTTAAAAAATACGGGATATTACATCATGAAAATCAGAATAAATCTAATTTAAACTTCTAGAAACTCGATCTAGAATTATAAAATACAAACAAACACAGAATTGGAATTAGACTCGATGTCACATTTTATGAGAATTCTACCGGAAATTCGGCAGAACCTCCTCTGTAAAATGGACATCTTTCTACTAAAAAGTAGAGTCGGTCCTATAAGAAAAATACACTTCGAATATAGAAATCCACACAACCCTTGATTGAGATCTCAAACTACAAAATTCCCCAACCGATGTCCACAAGTCACCAAAATTCAAATAATATACTAAAATATATTAAAAATCTATAATTCTATAAATACCCTTAAAATATCAAAATATAGTATATTTAACATTAAAACACCAAAATAATTATTTTTCCAATAATTACTTAAAAACCCTAAATAATAATATAATATTATTAAAATCAAATTTTCTTGATAATTCAATATAATTTAATAAAAACTCACTTTACTAATCCAAATAACTTAATTAGTCTAAATACATATTAAAAATTACTAAAAATCCATTTTTTTACAAAAATAGTATATAATATATTATTTGAAAATAATTTTCAAAAATTAGTAAATAATTTGTAAAAATCATTTTTATACCTCAAATAATATTAAAACCAATTAAACATAATATTTTACTAAAATTATCGCAAAATTACACAATTAACCTTAATATTCAAAAATACACATAATATACTAATATTACTCAAAAATTCAATAAAAATTATATAAATACACAAAAAATTATTTTCTTAACATATATTTTATTATTATCAACAAAACACACAATTAACCAATAATTTCTATCAAAATATATTTTTAACCTAATTTTCCAAAATTAACATAAACTTAAAATAATTATAAAAATTACATAAAAATCACCAAAATTATAAACTAAATTCTAAAATTAATAATAACTAATAATAACACCAAAAATCACAAATTTATAATTTATATAATTAATTTACAAAAATTAATAAAATAATAATAAAATATTCAAAAATTCACAAAAATCAAAATAAATTCTAAAAATCACAGAAAAAATTTTAAAAGTAGATTAAGCTAGAATAATCAACATTTGTAAAGGAGGATTAACTGAATTGAACGAAATCAACCTAAAAAAATTGTGAAACCCTAATGCTCAAAACTAAAAATTCAAGAAAAAGTAAAAATGGGTGGTTTAGAGCTCAAACCAAAGCTAGGATAGAGTTCACCAAAGCTTGAGGAGCTAAAGGACACCGAAAAAGCTTGGAAAGGTGGTCGATCGAAGGAGGAACGCTAGAAGATCAACTTTTCGACTTCTCTTGTTGCACGAGCTGCTGCCGGCGCCAGGGAAGGAGGAGGAGGAGGACGGCGGAGCTAGCAAAGGGAGGGGGTGGTCAACGACGAAGGATGGGGAGGCACTCTGACGATAGAGGAACGACGGTAATAGGCAGAGGGCTTAGTGGCTTATGGGAAGAAGGATATGTGAATGTGTATATGTGTTTATGTTTTGGTTATGTAAATGTATTACATGAATATAATATAATATTATATAGTTTAATAAAACTTTATTCAATAATATAATATATAACTTAAATATAGACCACATATAACACACACACACACACACACACACACACACACACACACATATATATATATATATATATATATATATATATATATATATTCACACACATAAAATAACCCTAATCATTATAATATATAACACATAAAATAACCATGTAAATAATGTAATTTAATAAAAATAATAATAACATTAAAATAATAATGCACTAAATATAATATTATTAAAATAATATCATTCAAAGTAGTAAATTTAAATAGCATATATTAATTGTCCAAAATAATAAGTTTCGAGATAATATTTATGTAGAAATTATAATTAAACATAAAATAATAAATATTAACCACAAAATAATCAAATAAAATTTTAAATTTTATTAACACTGCATATCCCGTTTTAAAATAAAATTATTTAAAATATAGGTCGTTACAGTTTGTGAGTGTTAGAATATAAATTCTTATTCTTCTATTTTATGGGATTGATGAAATAGGAAGTGAGATTCTATTTTAAAGGAATTGGTTTAAGTGTTTAGCTATTAAAACACTTAAGAATTCAATTTTAGTGTGAGCCTTGAAAATTTTTTCTTATGTAATCTCAATCTTATGAATAAGATTATAGGTGATTGAAAATCCTAACTTGAGGATAAATTAGGTGGAGACATAGGATTATTGTAGAATCTGAACTCCTTAAATCATTGTGTTCTTCATTCTTCATTCTCAAAATTCATTCAATTCTTATTAATTCTATAAAATTGTTTTTATTTTACTAAAACCATTGATAGTCCTATTCACCCCCCTCCCCCCTCTAGGACTCTTTCAATTGGTATTAGAGCTTGAATTCTAGGAACTTTATTACTGAAATACAAGATGATAGGGAGTAAATTACACAACATTTATTCACTTAGACCATTTTTTTTATGGTAGTGACTATCCTCATTGGAAGTTCAAAATAGAGTTATACCTTGATTATGATTCTATCACACTTTGGAATATTATCCTAAAAGGTTGGAAACCACTTATAACTACCATTGCTGATATGGTAACTACTATTGCAAGAAGCTAATGGAATAATGAATAAAAAAAGGAAAATCTTAAAAATAAAAAGGCTATAATCACTCTAGTCTCTTCCATGACAAAAAAAGAATGAGGCAAGCTTCAATATTACATGTCGGCTAAGGAAATGTAGGAGACTTTGGATTATCATTATGAAGGCAACATACAAGTTAGAAGCAAAAAAGTTCAACTTCACATTTATGAATATGAACTCTTTAAGATGAAGTCTCAAGATTTAATCACAGAGATGACAAATTGACTTAATGTTCTTCTCACAACCCTCAAGAAACTTAGTAAACATTTCACTAAGGAAGAGGTAAACAACAAGATTTTAAGAATCCTATCTAAAAAGGATTGAGAATCTGTAATTACTTCAATTGAAGAAGCTCAAAACCTTTATACTCTCTCAACTGATGTGCTTATTGGAAAGCTCCTAACATATGAGCTTACAAGCAAATAAAAAGGTGAAGAGCAAAAAGAAAATGAAGAGAAGAAAAAGAGCATAGTACTAAAAGCTTTTCAAAAAGATAGTAAAGAGGAAAGCATTAAAGATTCTAGTGACAAAGATGGTCATATGACCATGCTCATTAGGAAATTCAAGAAGTTTTTAAAAAAGAAAAATTTCTCAAGAGCAAAGGAATCCAATAAAAAGTTTGAAAAAGATGGTAAGAAGAGAACCAAAAAAGTTACTTGTTATGAATACAAGAAATTGGGACACATCTGAAGTGAGTGTTTCAAACTCAAATTCAAAAATAAGGGAGCAAAAGATAGTAATAAGGCCTTCAAAGCTACTTGGGATGACTCCTCTGAATCCAATGAGGAAGAGGAACAATAAGAAGTGGTCAATCTTTACTTCCTGGCTCTTGAAGATGAAAAAGAGGTATCATCTACTTCTAACTCCTCTTGTGATGATTATTGCGATTATAATAAATATGATAATAATGTTGAGAGCTATATTATAAGTAAACTCTTACTTAAATGCAAAAGCTTATCGTCTAAAAAGAAGCATTATAAGTATAAGTTAAATAGCTTAACCAAAGAATTTGAGAAGTTAAAAATTGAATTTTCTAGTCTTATTAAATCAAATGATAAACTTGCTAGTGATTTAAAATCTTCTAATTCTTTGGGAGAGCAACACAAGAAAGTTAGTGATGAAAATCATAAACTTTCTAATGAGGTATTTGAGCTAAAAAATTCCATATAAAATTTCAAAGAGGAAAAGAAAGTTTAAATACTTTACTTGACTCTCAAAAATTTCATGGAAATACTCATGGAATTAGATATACTAATGGAATGACCTAATCTTCATTATCATCACATATTAAATTTATTAAAGCACCATGTAATTTTATTCCATCACTTCATAACCAATTGAGACTCAAGCTTTCAAAACTAATAAGTCTCTTATGTCAAATATGATTTTTCTAATAAAATGAGTTTTTATCGGTTTTTATTGTGTTTAAAGGTTAATTATGTAATTTTTATCTATAAAATGTATTTCTATGTTATAAGGGTATTTTTGGTATTTCTGGAATTATTCTGTGATTGTGGACCCCGGTCGGTAAATTGTAGTCTGAAGTCCGACCGAGGGGTTGTGGTTGAGTGTTGAGCTTGTTTTTCGAAGTGTGTTTCTTTGTAGGGTCGGCTCTACTCTTTGAGTAGAGAGATGTCCGTTTTACAGGGGAGGTTCTGTCGAATTTTTGGTAGAATTCTAGTAAAACGTGATGTCCGGTCGAATCCTAATCTCAATTATGTGTTTAATATTCTAGATCGAATTCTAGGATTTCTGTTAGGTTTATTCTAATGTCGGTTATTTATTATTTGTTTAGTTGCACCAAGACCGAGGCCTAGTGGACCAGGCTCGTCGGACCCATCTCGTGGAGCGCACTAGGGTGAGTTACTATTTTATATATATATACTTAGGATGCATGGTTTAGAAATATACGTTTTATTTTGATTAAAATGCATAAATAATGTGATTTGTATTTAAGTATATTTTTTATTTATTTTTGGTATATAACAAATTGTATACATGTTTTGTTAATAAATTATATTTAAAATATTTTTAAATATATTTCTAATTTAAATTGTAATTTAATTGGATTTATTTGGCGTATATATATTCGAAATATACCTAGTTTACTTTTGGTATATTTCCGGTATATATATGGTTTATATTTTTATTTTATTTAATTATATGCATCATTTATTATGAATGAATGTTTTATAATTATTAATGAAGGATATCGATAGAACGTGCTACCTAGTGGGCAGCACTAGGACCGAGTACATACCGGTGGGCTTATAGCAAATAGGCTATACTACTAACTATTTGAGGATATTGAATGAATATGATTATCTGATGTGAGATGTGGTTTGGAGGTGTGATTGCTGGAGCTCGGTTGACCAAGTGTCTCGGGACCAATCACACTGGCAGTCAGACTGCTGGAGCTCGATTGACTTCGCGTCTCGGGGCCAGTCTACTGTCTAAATGGATTAAGTGGATGTATTTGGATTAAGTGAGCCTGTATGGCTAGAGTGTTTTCAAACACTAATTGAGGTCTCGATATCATAGGGTTCTATTTGATCCTTCATAAAAGATGATTTTCAATGAAATATATATAAAATGATTTTATTGCATCTGTGTGCAATTGCCTATATATATATACATATTATATATATGTTGTTGATTGTATGCATTATCATTTAGTGTGTATGTATATATATTATAGTAATTCACTCAGTGAGGTCTGACTCCCCTCTGGTGAAAATTTTTTAGGAGAGACAACATCTTCATACCTCAGTAGCAGGCCTGTACGCCGGATTTCTTCCGCCCCGGTTTCCTTATGTAAACTGCTTACTTGAGTCTTATTTTTATAATCTAGACACTGCAGTAGTTGTAAATTGATTTATGGGATCTTATGTATTTTATTTATGTGAGATATTGTATTATGTCAATTGGATTTGTATCAAAAGATTTATATATATATAAGATGAGATGAGATTTAACTTAAATCCAGTTGGCGCATATGTTAATATTATATTTATGGTCTTTATTTCTGCTGCATTTGATATTATTATTATTATTATTGCATGTTTTATTTTATTTTTAGGCTTGCTACGGGTTCCGGATTCGAAAGAATTCCCGTTCCCTAGCGCCGATCATGGCCCCTGTTTTGGGTCGTGACATAACCATTACTTGTGTGAGCAATTTTCTAAGCTAATACAAGGAGAATTTTACATGAGAATAATGGAAGAACTAAAATTCTTTATCGGATTACAAATCAAACAATGCAAAGATAGGATTTTCATTAATCAAAACCAAATATACAAGAGATATTCTCAGTAAGTTTGGCATGGATGAGGCTAAGATAAGCAAAACTCCAATAAGCACCATAACCAAACTCAATAAGGATGAGAATGACAAACCGGTTGATGAAAAATGATTTAGAGATATGATTATATTCCTTTTTTATTTAACTGCTAGTAGAATCGATATTATATTTGCTACTTGTTAATGTGCTAGATTTCAATATAGTCTTAAAGAGTCTCATTTGAATGCTATCAAAAGAATTTTCAAACATCTTTGTGGTATAATGCATTTAGGACTTTAGTATCCTAGGAGTCCTTCCTTTGACTTGATTAGTTATTCTAATGCGAACTTTGCCGGTAGCTTACTAGATAGAAAAAGCAGTTTTGGAACTTGTCAATTTTTAGGATAGTGTTTAGTTTCTTGCTTGGTATAGCAAGAAATAAGTTTTAGTTGCCTTGTCCACTGCTGAAGTTGAATATATTACAACAAGTCTTTGTTGTTCACAAGTCTTATGGCAAAAACAACAATTATTGGACTATAGTATAAAACTTTATCACATTCCAATCAAATGTAATTATACAAGTGTTATTAACCTTAGCAAGAATCTCATTCAATATTCTAGAACTAAGCATATAGACATTCGACATCATTTTTTACGAGATCATGTTCAAATTGGTAATATCTTATTTGTTTTTATTGATACAAATAATCAACTTGTAGATATCTTCACCATACCTCTCAATGAAGAGAGATTGAATTTCATTAAGCATGAACTTAGTATGATTGATGGTTCTAGTATGTCTTAATTTCTATGGTCCTTTGAATTTCCTTTATGTTTATTTTTGGTATATGATACATGTTCACTAGATATTTTTTAAATTTAGTTTCTTTTAATTCTTCCTATTTTGCAAAACTAATAATTAATTAATGAAACACTTATTAAATTAATTATTTTAATTTTATCAAAATATATCCTTCCTTAAATGAGTTTATTTCATATACTCATTTATTTCTTCCAAAAATCCTTAATTAATTCAAATAAATGCAAATTAAATTCTCAAAGACTTAATTATAAGACATTTTGGACTTAATTGCAAATTCTTTTTTAGACTTTTATAGCCAAGACCTCGGTCCCGCCCTAGACGAAGACATGATATGTCAATTCTGTATTTTAACCCAAAACTAATCCTGAACAGATATCCCAATCGAGATATCACTCAAGACTTAATGTCCCAATCGGGACAGGAGCATGTCCTAACAAGGACATAGTAGGACATGCTCCTAACAGCATTAGGATTTCAAATCCTTTCAACCTTTTGACTATCCAATCAAAATCAGGAATGATTTTTTAGGCTCCTATTTAGTTTAAATTTAAATTTTACACTATTTCCAACCCCAATTTCTTGCTTATAAATACCGCTCTATTCCTCATAGATTTCTCATCTCATTCAAGTCTTTTCTTTTCTCTACAAATTATTCAACTACTCTTCTTTTCTCTCCTAATGGCTCCTAAGAAACCAAGTAAGGTTCCTTCATCTTCTCAAGCTCCTCCCTCTAAAAAGGATAAACCTAAAAGAACACATTATCCATTCTCTTACTCTTCTCAATAAATCAAGAAAAGAATGTGTACTAACCCTAGATTTTTAAATTTATTATTTTAAAATAGGATATGCAGTGTTAATAAATTTTAAAATCCTATTTGAACATTTTACTATTTTTTGAATAATTCTCATTATTTTATGTTTAAATATAATTTTCTACATAATTGTTTATATTGCAGTTTATTATTTTGGACAATATTGTTTTAATAATACTTAATTTAGGTCATCAATATTTTAATATTATCATTTTAATAAATTACATTATTTAATTGTATTTTATAAGTTAATATATATATATATATATATATATATAGATATAGATATAGATATATTTTAGGGTTTATAATTAATATTATGTGTGTATATTAATTATTATTGTGTGTAGTATAAACTTATATGTGTGTATGAATAATATATATGTGTGGTGTGTGAATTTAGTGTAATATTATAATATGTTATAATATAAGGTTATTAAATTATAATATATATAGTATTATGTATATTATATACATACAAAAATAAAAAGAGAAAGCTTACTCTCCTTCTTCTTTCTCTCGCGACCCTACCCTTACTGCGCCTCTCGGAGTAGCTTGCCAGACCGCCTTCGTTGCCACCAGTCGTCGCCAAGCTCCTCCCCCTTCTTCCCTCTTCCTCCCCAACGTGCTCCGACCGTCTGAAGCTCGTCCGAACGCTGGAAAACACAGCGGCAGCATATGGAGGTTTTTGGCCGTCGATCACGTTTTCGACCACCAAATCAAACGTTTCTGGTGGCGTTGAACTCCTGGAGCTTCAAGGAGGTTGATTTTGAGTTCCTTCCAACCTGAAAATGCATTGTGGTGAGGTTTCTAGCACATTTTTTATTTTGGCCATTTTTGGTTTTTTGATTTTTTTTTCGATAATTCTTCCTTGATTCATGAAAAATCCTTTTACAAAAGTTGTTCCCCTTAGCTCAATCTACATCCCAGAATTTTTGTTTAATTTTTTTGAATTTTTGAATATTTTATTATTATTTAATTAATTTTCATAAATTAATTTATTTAATTATAAAAATTGGTTGATTTGGTGTTATTATGAGTTGATATTAATTTTAGTATTGAGAAATTAATTTTTGGTATTTTTATATAATTTTTAATAATATTTTTCGTTTATGTAAATATTGGATTATTGGGTTATATTTGAGTTTTTGTTGAAATTATTTATTAATTAAGTGTATTTGTTTATTTTAATACATAATATGTTGAGAAAATAAATTTTGTGTAATTATATAATTTTTATTGAATTTGTGAGTATTTTAAGTATATTATGTGTATTTTTATATATTAGGGGCATTTTGGTAATTTGGTAGTAATTATAGTAAATATTAGGTTTTAATTGGTTTTATAATTATTTAAGGTATTAAAATGATTTTTACAAATTAATTACTATTTTTTAACTAATTAATACTATTTTTTTCAAAAATTATTTTCAAATAATATAATAAATATTATTTTGGAAATAAAATGAGTTTAAACTAATTTTGTTATATAATTAAACTATTTAGGCAATTAATTGTGAACTTTACTATGTTATGTTGAAAAATTATAAAAATTGAATTTTTATTAATATTATATAATATTTGAGATCCTATTAGTTAAATTGTGATAATTTTGGGAATATTATGTAAATAATAAGTGTATTTGTTATTTTGAGATTAAATGTCTGTTTTACTATTTTTATGATGATAAATTGTGATTTTAAATGTTATTTGCAATTTATGTTAATTTAATTGTAAAATGGGAATTTTATTCCATTTATGAATTTTTATTATCAAATATTTTTTTAAATTAGAATTTTATGTTCTAATTGGAAAATAAAGGTTTTTAAATATTTTATTTGATTTTTGATAATTTTATTATTTTACTGTTAATATTGTTGGTTTGTGTTTTGTGAACCTCGGTTGGGGATTTGTGGGGATTTGTGGAGTTTGGAGTCTCAACCCGAGGTGTTGAGTATTTGGTGATTTTAGAAGTGTGTTTTCTGTGTAGGATCGGTCCTACTTTTGAAGGAGTTGTCCATTTTACAGAGGAAACTCTGTCGAAATTTCAATAGATTTCTTGTAAAACGTTACAATTGGTCCGTGTCTAGTTTTGAATTTTTGATGAATCTTTTTATAGTAATCCTAGAAGCTTAGAATTAGAAGTTTATTCTAATTGTTGATGTTATTTTATTTTTTTAGCTGCACTGAGACCGAAGCCTAACGGACCAGGCTCGCCGAGTTTGTCTTGAGGAACGCACACCTGTGAGTTATTATACTATATATATTTGCATTACATATAGGATGCATGACTTAGGATTTTTCATTTCTATTGTATGTTTTTAAAAGTGATTTAATTTATTATATGATTTGGTATATTTTTGGTTTATTATTAGTATATCTTGATATATATATTTGCATATTTTCTATATACATTTACTATATCATTGGTATATTTAGGGTTTATTTTTTATATATGCACGTTAGATAATTAGGTTTATTTTTAGTATATTTTTGGATATATGTCAAACCTAAATGCATGTTTTAGTATATATACATGTTTTAAATGAATATTTATTCATAATTTTTTTTATTAAATGATTTGTGTACTTAGGGTATATCTTTAGTATATTTAGGTATATTTTTAAGTAAATGCATATTATATTATTGAAATACACTTAAATTGTTTTAAAATATATCAATGGTTTATCTTTAGTATATTTTATGTTTTATTTGACATATATATACTCGAAATATATGTGGTTTATTTTAGATATATTTCTGGTATATATATGGTTTATTTTACTATTATGAATGTCATTCTACACTATTCACTTTTTGAATGTACGATTTATTTTAAATGAAGGATATCAATAGAACGTACCAGTGCGATAAATTTAGGTATGAGTGAGGAATTAATTGTGGTGATTATGATTTGATTGATTATAATTTGATTGATTTGATTGAGATGTGATGTGATTAAGAGTGTGATTATTGGAGCTCGATTGACCAAGTATCTCGAGGCCAATCACACTGACAGTCAGACTGCTGGAGCTCGGTTGACTTAGTGTCTCGGGGCCAGTCTACTGTTCAGAATGGAATAAGTGATCTATTTGGATTTAAGTGAGCCTATATGGCTAGAGTGATGATATGGTTGATTGAGGTTGCGATTAATAGGGTTCTATTTGATCCTTCATGTATTAAAATAAATGACTTTTGCATTTATTATATTTATAAAAGTAGAGTTTGACACTTATGTGAAATGCATGTATATATATAAATGCTTGACTGAGTATGATTTAAATTACATGTATATATAATATAATAATTCACTCAGTGAGGTCTGACCCCCCTCAATTATTTTTTTTCAGGAGATCCTATATTGTCAGACCTTAGTAGTAGAGTTATTCGCTGGCGTTCTTCCATCCTAGCTATTTTATGTAAATGTATAATTTGAACTCTGATTTGTATTCTAGAAACTGCAATAGTAGTATTATTGTATCAAAAGAGTATTATTTTATTTTGATATTAAATACTCAAAGAGTTGTATTTGAACATTGTATGAATATATTTATTTATGAAAGGATTTAGAGTATTTATTTTATATATTGATTCAAAAAATTTTAATTCTGTCATACTTTTATTTATTTATTGCATGTCTTTAATTTCTAAGGCTTGATACGAGTTCCGAATTAGAAAGAATTCTCATTCCCTAGCACCGGTCATGACTCCAAGTTTGGGTCGTGATAAAGTTGGTATCAGAGCCTAGGTTTAGTGATGTGGATCTAGGTTATCGAGCCGTGTTTTATTTGAAACTACTACAATTAAATTAGGTTTGATCATGTCTTTGAAAAGTTTTCCTTGCATTAGGAATTTCGCGTAACTGTTAGTATGTCGGTTGATGTTTGTGATTGGTTGAATTATTTATTTTGTTTTGCTCTTTTCTATTTGTCGTGAGTGTGAGTCGCTCTATTGATCGATGAGATCGATGATTGATAGTCTTTTGAGCATAAGGTTCTACCCCCTGTGTAGCCTATTAGGCGTAGGGGTAGAGGTGGACTTAGAAGACCAGATGATCGCCATAAATAGTGGGAATAATAGAATGAGGAGCTTATGGCTTAGCATTGCGATAATGTTGCTTATGCAACAGGAGATTCACAGGGTGTAGTGTCGATACCTTCTATCGTACAGCAAATGTAATTTCTTTTTCAGCAGTGAACTCGAGATATGTCAATTTTGCGTATATTCTATATTTTGAATCCTGTTGATTTTCCATATATTTTCAGTATGGTGAATGTGAATTGTTTCTTCTGTAGAGACAATATTGGTAATCAATCCTTTCAAGTTCAAGTTATGGTTATAATTTCAGCCCTACTACACTTATCTAGTATAGGGGTAGGTCAGAGGTAATTGTAACTCAAAGGTCAAAGAGGTACAAGCATCCCTTTAAACTCGAACAAGTAATAATTGTGGCTAGGATAGTCAAGATTAATGAGAGTTTGATAGCATTTAGCCAAGCTTGACAGTTGTTTGAGTATGCTTTAACAAAGAATTGGAAGATGTCTAGTGAATACGAAACACTCTAATACTCTTGATGGTGAAGCTACCAGTTTTGACTGCAGCATATGATTAGAGTTTAAAGAGTGATTTCTAAGATACTTCCACCCACCTTCAAGGAGGGATAATTACCTATGGCTGTTATTGCACAGAGTAAGAAAAGAGCAATCAGTTGAGAAGAATACCTGTAAACTCTTTAATTTGTTATGTCATGCTGAAGACGTGATACAATATAAGAGAAGACTGGTAGAATTGTATGATGCATGATTAAGTTCGGCATGCATTGGTATCCGAACTAAGAACTAGAATCTTGAGGGTTATTAGTTAATTCAGTCTTTTGGGTGTAATTGATCTTGATGAGATGTGAAAGGGTTGTTTCAGCACTAGGTTGGTTATTGGAGTAAAGAGGTGATTTTCAGAATTCCTGATGAAGAAGAATTTAAGTTTGCTAGTGGAAAGAGTTATACACCTCAGAATCTTATCTCCACTATCATTGCTAAGAAGATGCTGAGGAAGGGTTGTCAGGAATACTTGGCGCTAGTCAGGGATACTTCATGAGAGAAGTTGTCTCTCACAAATGTTCCAATTGCCTGTGAGTTTCCTGATATTTTTCCTGATGAGTTACCAGGTTTACTACCTCACAGAGATTGAATTCTGTATCGATGTGGTTCCTGATATAACTCCCATTTTGACGTAGCCCTACAGAATGGCTCTTGCAAAATAATAGGAGCAATTACAAGATCTATTAGACAAGGGTTTTATCAGACCCAGTGTTTCTCCCTGGGGTGCACTAGTCCTGTTGGTGAAGAAGAAGGACGATACATTAATTACATAGAATTGAACGAGTATCCTCTCCCAAGGATAAATAATCTATCCAATCAACTTCAAGGTGCACAGTTCTTTTCTAAGAGTGATTTGCAGTCAGGTTATTATTAGTTGTGGATTAGTTTGTAGTAGTCTTCATTGATGATATACTAGTGTATTCGAAGAGAATGGAAGGGCACGTATATCACTTGAGGACTATACTACAAACACTAAGAGAATGTCAGCTTTATGCTAAATTTATGAAGTGTGATCTCTGGTTGGAGAGTGTTGTTTTCATGGACATGTGGCATCCAAAGATAGTATTCAAGTTGATCCATAAAAGGTAAAAGCAGTATATGAGTGGCCCAGACTGGCTACAGCTATTGAGACTATAATTTTCTGGGTTTAGTTGGGTATTATAGGAGATCTGAGCAGAATTCTTTAGAATTACAGCTCCTATGATGCACCTAACTTAGAAGAATGTGAAGTTATATGGTTAGATGTTGTTAGAAAAGTTGCCAGTTGCTGAAGAGGACTGTTGATCCAAGGGTTACATGAGTTTTAGAGGATAAAATTTGACATCATTATAGCATTTCATCATATCATCATAGCATATCATTACAGCATTTCATCACGACATTTCATTCCAGCATTTCATTATAACATTCATCATAGCATGTCATCATGGCATTTCATTATAGAATGATCTTCGGGTAAAAGATGCATAAGTTAATTAAATAGGGTTGATGTTGAGAATTTGAGAAAAGAGATTCTAAATAAGCTGTAGAATGAGCTTACAGTGTAGTGTACTGATCCTTATTACCACAGTAATAAGGATCAATACTAGTGGGATAGATTGAAGAAGGATATGGCTGATTATATTTTTAAGTGTTTAATTTGCCAGCAGTTGAAAACTGAGCATCAGAAACCTTTTTGGAAGCTTCAATCTCTTCTAAAACCTGATGTCACGACCCAAAATAGGGGTCATGACCAGCGCTAAGGAACGAGAATTCTTTCTAATCCGGAACCCGTAGCAAGCCTAAAAATAAAATAAACATGCAATAATAATAATAATATCACAGTTAAATAAAATACTATGCAGCGGAATAAAATCATAAATATCAAAATAACATTTCCACCAACTGGATTTAAATTAAATACTCATCTCATATATATATAAACTCTTTTAATACAAATCCAGTTCAAATATAATACAACATCTCTTTAATAATTTAATGACTACTGCAGTGTCTAGATAAAATAAAACTCAAGACTCAGAGAAGCAGTTTACATAAAGAAGCCGGGGCGGAAGAAATTCGGCGTACAGGCCTGCTACTGAGGTCTAAAGAAGATGACTCTCCTGAAAAATAGTCAACGAAGGGGAGTCAGACAACGAAGGGGAGTCAGACCTCACTGAGTGAATTACTATAATATATATACATGCATACTAAATGACAATGCATACAATCAACAATATATATCTAATATGTATATATACAGGCAAATACACACAGATGCAATAAAATCATTTTACATATTTTTACTGAAATTCACAGTTTATGAAGGATCAAATAGAACCCTAGAATATCGCAACCTCAAAACAGTGTTAGACAACACTCTAGCCATACAGACTCACTTAATCCAAATATATTCACTTGTTCCATTTGGATAGTAGACTGGCCCCGAGACACTAAGTCAACCGAGCTCCAGCAGTCTGACTGTCAGTGTGATTGGCCCCGAGACACTTGGTCAACCGAGCTCCAGCAATCACACCCAAATCACACCACACATCAAACAATCATATCCAATCAATGTCCACAAATGGTTAGTAATATAGCCTAAATGCTATAAGCGTACCGGTACGTACTTGGTCCTAGTGCTGCCCACTAGGTAGCATGTTCTATTGATATCCTTCATTAATAAATATAAAACATTCATTCACAATTAAAAGATGCATGAATTTAAATAACATAACAATATAAACCATATATATACTGGAAATATACCAAAAGTAAACCAGGTATATTTCGAGTATATATACATCAGATAAATCCAATCAAATTACAAATTAAGCTAGAAATATATATATAAAAACATTTTAAATATAATTTATTAATAAAACATGCATATAATTTAGTATATACCAAAAATAAACTAAAAATATACTTAAATACAAATCACATTATTTATGCATATTTAATTAAAATAAAACATATATTTCTAAATCATGCACCCTAAACACATATATATAAAATAGTAACTCACACTTAGTGCGCTCCACGAGATAGATCCGATGGGCCTGGTCCACTAGCCCTCGATCTCGGCGCAACTAAACAAATAATAAATAACAGACATCAGAAACAACCTAACCGAAAATCCTAGAAACTCGATCTAGAATATTAGACACAGAATTAAAAATCAGAATTCGACCGGACATCACGTTTTACGAGAATTCTATCAAAAATTCGACAGAACCTCGCCTATAAAATGGACATCTCTCTACTCAAAGAGTAGAGCCGATCCTGCAAAGAAATACACTTCAAAAAATAGGCACAACAACTCATCCACAACCCCTCGGTCGGACTCCAAACTACAGTCTATCGACCGGGGTCCATAATCACAGAACAATTATGAAAATACGAAAAATACCCTTATATCATAGAAATACATTTAATAAGTAAAAATTACATAATTAACCTTAAAACACATTAAAAACTGATAAAACTCATTTTATTTAGAAAAATCGTATATTATATATATAATTAAAAATAATTCAAAAAAAATAATTTTAATTAATTAAAAACACTAAATAATTTTAAAAAATTATTTTTATACCTTAAATAATTATTAAAACCAATTAAATTACATTTTTAGTCAATTTAGGGTAAAATTACCAAAATACCACTATATATATAAATATACTAAAATTCATTCAAAAATTCACCAAAAATAGTATAACCATCCAAAATTAATTTTCTCAACATATTTATCAATAATTAAACTCAATTAACTAATTAATTTCAATTAAAAACATAATTAACCTAATTTTCCCAAAATTACATAAACCTAAATAATTCAAAATAAATACATAGAAATTCATAAAAATTAAAAATAAATTTCTATAATTCATTTCAACATCTATATTTATCATAAAACACAATTTCATAATTTATTTAATTAATTTCCGAAAATTAGAAAATAATATTAAAATATTCAAAAATACCCAAAAATCAAAATAATCTCCAAAAATTCCACAAAAATTCACACATGTAGATTAAGCTACTAGGATCAACATTTGTCAAGGGAATTTTCATGAATCAACAAGAAAAATTCAAAAAAATTCAAAAACTTAATTCGGCTAAAATGAGAAAAATTAAAAAATAAGGAAATCCAGGGAATTTGAGCTCAAACCAAAGCTAGAATCAAGATTACTGTTGCTATAGGAGTCCAAAGACACTGGAAATGTGAAGTTTGGTGGCCGGAGGAGGAAGAAACGTTGAAGCTTGGATTTGGGCCAAAAATGGCAGAAAACGATCGAGTCGTCGTCGGGGAAGAAGACTAGGGGCGGCGGAGTAGCTGGAAGTGGAGGTGGCACGATGGGAGGCACAGTGATGGTAGGTGGTCGGGAGTTGCAGCGGTGAGGGGAAGATGGGGACGTCGGGGAAGAAGAAACCGAAGGAAAAGAAAAGAAAAAGAAAAAAAGAAAAAAATAATATAAAAATAATATGGTATGTTAATAAAATATTTGGAAAAATCACACACCACTCATAATATTTTAATAATTTATATACTACACGAAAATAATTAAATAACAATAAACCAAAATAATAAATAATAAAATAATAAAATATTAGGGTAATAAATTAAACCCTAATTAAATAAATAAATACACATATACACGTTATCTAGTATTTTAAAAATATGTATGAGTTCATTCAAGTCCGAAAATCTATTCAAAATAATTAATAATAAATTATTTACGTGAAAATTTCCCCAAAAATACAAGTCCCGGGAAAATTTTACGTAAAACACATAAATAATAATAAATAATTAAAAATTCAATTTTAATTAAATAAAAGCTCATAAAATATCAATATCATATTTAAGAATTATTAACACAGCATATCCTGATACAGTGTAAAAATGTTTAAAAACACGGGATATTACACCTGAGTGGAAATGAGAGAGAATTGCTATGAATTTTGTGGTTGGTTACCTCATTCGAAGGATGGATACGATTGCATCTAGGTAACTGTAGACAAATTGACAAAGTCAGCTAATTTTTGACCAGTGAAAGCCACTTATTTAGTAGCTAAGTTGGCTAAGTTGTATATGAAGCATGTTGTATGCTTGCGTAGAATACCTGTGTCCATTATATATGGTAGAGGTACAACATTTACCTCTCAATTTTGATAAGTTGCTAGAAGTGATAGGCACCTGGTTAGATTTCAGTACTGCTTTTCATCCTCAGACAGATGTCAATCTAAGAGAACGATCCAGACACTAGATGATATGTTAAAGATGTGTGTTTTGGATCTGGGAGGTAGCTGGGTTAATTATTTGCTACTTATAGAATTCGCTTATAATAACAGCTACTATGACAGTATTGGAATAACACCATATGAGGCTTGTATGGAAGAAAGTCTTATTTAGACCTGAGATTGTCCAGAATGCAGTGGAGAAAGTTGTTGTGATCAAAAGAAGATTAGAGACCATAGTTAGCAGGCAGAAGAGCTATGGGGATCCAAGACGCAGAGATATGGAGTTTCAGATTGGGAACTGAGTTTCTGAAGGTGTCTCCGAAGAATGGTATAAAGAGACTTTGTAAGGTTGCATATTGGTTGGCTTTGCCTCTAAATCTATTTCAAGTGCATCAAGTGTTCCATATCTCAATGCTAAGAAAGTGTATTTCGGACCCTTTGTACGTGTTGCAATTGGAAAATGTAGAACTGAGTGGAGATCTGAAGTTTGAGAAGGAATCAGTTGAGATTATAGGCTATCAAATTCGACAGTTATGTTTAAAACAGTTTTCGATGGTCACGGTATATTGACAAAGAAACAACGTGGAAGAGCTTATTTGGGAGACTAAAGTTAAGATATGAGCTTCTTACCCATATCTCTTTCCTCCTTAATTCATATAATAATTCTTTTCTTGAATTTGAGGACGAATTCTTATAAGGAGGGGAGACTGTAATAACCCTAGATTTTTAAATTTATTTTATTTTAAAATAGGATATGCAGTCTTAATAAATTTTAAAATCCTATTTGGTTATTTTACTATTTTGTGAATAATTCTCATTATTTTATGTTTACATATAATTGTCTACGTAATTGTTTATATTGCAGTTTATTATTTTGGACAATATTGTGTACTTAATTTGGGTAATTCATATTTTAAGATTATCATTTTAATAAATTACATTATTTAATTGTATTTTATAAGTTAATATATATATATATATATATATGCACATATATATTAGGGTTTATTATTAATATTATATATGTATATTAATTATTATTGTGTGTAGTATAAACATATATGTGTGTGTGAATAATATATATGTGTGTTGTGTGAATTTAGTGTAATATTATAATATGTTATAATATAAGGTTATTAAATTATAATATATAGTATTATGTATATTATATACACACAAAAATAAAAAGAGAAAGCTTACTCTCCTTCTTCTTCCTCCTGCGACCCTACCCTCACTGCGCCTCTCAGAGTAGCTCGTCGGACCGCCTTCGTTGCCACCAGTCACCGCCATGCTCCTCCCCCTTCTTCCCTCTTCCTCCCCGACGTGCTTCGACCGTCTGAAGCCCGCCAGAATGCCAGAAAACACAACGCTAGCATGTAGAGGTTTTTGGCCGTCGATCACGTTTCTGGCCACCAAATCAGACGTTTCCAGTGGCTTTGAACTCCTGTAGCTTCAAGGTGGTTGATTCCAAGCTCCTTCCAGCCTGAAAATGTGTTGTGGTGAGGTTTCTAACTCATTTTCGATTTTGGCCTTTTTTGGTTTTTTGATTTTTTTCGATAATTCTTCCTTGATTCATGAAAAATCCTTTTACAAAAGTTGTTTCCCTTAGCTCAATCTACATCCCAGAATTTTTATTTAATTTTTGTGAATTTTTGAATATTTTATTATTATTTAATTAATTTTCGTAAATTAATTTATTTAATTATAAAAATTGGTTGATTTGGTGTTATTATGAGTTGATATTAATTTTAGTGTTGAGAAATTAATTTTTGGGATTTTTATATAATTTTTAATAATATTTTTAGTTTATGTAAATATTGGATTATTGGGTTATATTTGAGTTTTTGTTGAAATTATTTATTAATTAAGTGTATTTGTTTATTTTAATGCATAATATGTTGAGAAAATAATTTTTATTGAATTTATGAGTATTTTTAGTATATTATGTGTATTTTCATATATTAGGGGCATTTTGGTAATTTGGTAGTAATTATAGTAAATATTAGGTTTTAATTGGTTTTATAATTATTTAAGGTATTAAAATGATTTTTACAAATTAATTACTATTTTTTAACTAATTAATACTATTTTTTTCAAAAATTGTTTTCAAATAATATAATAAATATTATTTTGGAAATAAAATGAGTTTATACTAATTTTGTTATATAATTAAACTATTTAGGCAATTAATTGTGAACTTTACTATGTTATTTTGAATGATTGTAAAAATTGAATTTTTATTAATATTATATAATATTTGAGATCCTATTAGTTAAATTGTGATAATTTTGGGAATATTATGTAAATAATAAGTGTATTTGTTATTTTGAGATTAAATGTGTGTTTTACTATTTTTATGATGATAAATTGTGATTTTAAATGTTTTTTGCAATTTATGTTAGTTTAATTGTAAAATGGGAATTTTATTCCATTTATGAATTTTTATTATCAAATATTTTTTTAAATTCGAATTTTATGTTCTAATTGGAAAATAAAGGTTTTTAAATATTTTATTTGATTTTTGATAATTTTATTATTTTACTGTTAATATTGTTGGTTTGTGTTTTGTGAACCTCGGTTGGGGATTTGTGGAGTTTGGAGTCCCAACCTGAGGTGTTGAGTATTTGGTGATTTTAAAAGTATGTTTTATGTGTAGGATCGACTCTATTTTTGTAGGGAGATGTCCGTTTTACAGAAGAGACTCTGTCAAAATTTCGATAGATTTCTCATAAAACGTGACAGTCGGTCCGTATCTAGTTTTTAATTTTTGATGAGTCTTTCTATAGTAATCTTAGAAGTGTAAAATTAGAAGTTTATTCTAATTGTTGATGTTATTTTATTTTTCTAACTGCGCTGAGACCAAGGCCTAACGGACCAGGCCCGTCGAGTTTGTCTCGAGGAGCGCACACCTGTGAGTTTTTATACTGTATATATATGCATTGCATATAGGATGCATGACTTAGGATTTTTCATTTCTATTGTATGTTTTAAAAAGTGATTTAATTTATTATATGATTTGGTATATTTTTGGTTTATTATTAGTATATCTTGATATTATGTTTGCATATTTTCTATATACATTTACAATATCATTGGTATATTTAAGGTTTATTTTTGATATACGCATGCTACATAATTAGGTTTATTTTTAGTATATTTTTGGATATATGTCAAACCTAAATGCATATTTTAGTACATATACATGTTTTAAATGAATATTTATTCATAATTTTTTTTATTAAATGATTTGTGTACTTAGGGTATATCTTTAGTATATTTAGGTATATTTTTAAGTAAATGCATATTATATTATTGAAATACACTTAAATTGTTTTAAAATATATCAATGGTTTATCTTTAGTATATTTTATGTTTTATTTGACATATATATACCCGAAATATACGTGGTTTATTTTAGATATATTTCTGATATATATATGGTTAATTTTACTATTATGAATGTCATTCTACACTGTTCACTTTTTGAATGTATGATTTATTTTAAATGAAAATATATTAATAGAACGTGCTACCTAGTGGGCAGCATTAGGACCGTGTACGTACCGATGCGATAGATTTAGGTATGAGTGAGGAATTAATTATGGTGATTATGATTTGATTGATTATATTTTGATTGAGATGTGATGTGATTACGAGTGTGATTGTTGGAGCTCGGTTGACCAAGTGTCTCGGGGCCAATCACATGGACAGTCAGACTGCTGGAGCTCGGTTGACTTAGTGTCTCGGGGCCAGTCTACTGTTCAGAATGGAATAAATGATCTATTTGGATTTAAGTGAGCCTATATGGCTAGAGTGATGATACGGTTGATTGAGGTTGCGCTTAATAGGGTTTTATTTGACCCTTCATGTATTAAAATAAATGACTTGCATTTATTATATTTATAAAAGTAGAGTTTGGCACTTGTGTGAAATGCGTGTATATACATATATATATATATATATATATATATATATGAATGACTGACTGAGTATGGTTTAAATTGCATGTATATATAGTATAATAATTCACTCAGTGAGGTCTGACTCCCCTCAATTATTTTTTTTCAGGAGATCCTATATCGTCAGACCTTAGTAGTAGAGTTCTTCGCCAGTGTTCTTCCGTCCCGGCTATTTTATGTAAATGTATAATTTGAACTCTTATTTGTATTCTAGAAACTGTAGTAGTAGTGTTATTATATCAGAAGTGTATTATTTTGTTTTGATATTAAATACTCAGAGAGATGTATTTGAACATTGTATGAATATATTTATTTATGAAAGGATTTGAAATATTTATTTTATATATTAATTTTGAAAAATTTTAATTCCGTCATACTTTTATTTATTTATTGCATGTCTTTAATTTTTAAGGCTTGCTACAGGTTTCGGATTCAAAAGAATTCCCGTTCCCTAGCACTAGTCATGACTCCTAGTTTGGGTCGTGATAGAATGTCTCAATTTCAAAAATGTGCTTTCATTCCTTCAAAATTTATAGATAAGCCTACTCTCAAGGCAATTATTGTTATGAAGAAGTACAAGATCTTTTTTCTCAAAAGTGGGATTTATGATTTTGCTTTTTCTCCTTTTCCATCATATCCTTCTCTTATTATTGAGTTTCTTTCTTCATATACTCTTTGATCCATCAAATTTGACGATGATAATTCCTACGTCTCCATGAGATTAAAATTGGGAGGGAGAGATCATTTTATGATTTATCAAGAGTTTGATACTCTTTTTAGCGTTTCTCAAGAGGGACATATTCAAGTTAACCCTCACTAGCTTGCCTCTTCCTATTAGGAAGATTTTTACAATGGAGAATTTGGCTAATTAGTAATAGTCACACCAGTGCAATTTATATTAGTGGAATTGTCATAAAGTTAGCTAAATTCTACAATATTAATCTTGACTCTCTACCCTCTACCAAACCCATGCTTCTTAATGTATCTTTCATTCAAAATTACAAACAATTCACCTCTCTTAATGGAGTTTGAGTTTGGAAACATGACCTTGGATCTAGTGAAAACATTGAAGCTATGTTTCAAGAATTGGAAAAGCAAGAAGGTCAAGACCTTGGGGAAGAAGAACAAGAAGCTCAACCTCATGTTGCCCCTCCAACAAAAAAAATAAAAAGTATAGGTACATCAACTCAAGGTACTCAAGCTCAAGATGATGAACCTTTTTGGGTAGGACAAATCTTTGAACGCATGTCCTTAATGGAATCCAACTTCAATTCTCGCTTTGATGAAGTTGAATCCAATTTCAATATGCGTTTCAATCAAATCAATGGCAACATTGCTCACCTTCAACATGATGTTCATCATATTAATGAGCAATAAGACTACACTTACACCTTTCCTCCTCCTTCTTTATCCCCTCTTCAAGAATAAATCTTATATGTACTTTTTATTTATTTTATTTTCAGTATATATTTGGTTTATTTTTTGTACATGAGTCTCTAACTGCTAATTTGCTTTTAGGCTCATTTTATGCTTGTTTATGTTTGGTTTACTTTTAGTTTATTTTTCGTATTTTCTCTTTCTATTGAATGCATTTTTCTTATTAATGAAAATTTCCTTTCTTTAAAAATAAATTTCTTTAGTATTCATTCTTTTTAATTTTTTACAAAGAAAGAGAAATATTTGAGTTTGTTCAATTTTTTATTTATTGTCTTTATGCATAAATTCACATATAAATTCTTCTTATAAATTGTTTTGATTTTTTTTTCTTTGCTTTTGATTAAGGGGAAGCAATATTTGAGTTTGCATGAGTATTTAGTTAATTTCTTTTATAAAAAAGTTAATTTTTTTTACAAAGATGTGTTTATGTTAGTGCTATAACTATGTGATAGTGTGTCATAAATATATTTTTTAATCCATTGAAATAGGGGGAGAAAATTATTTGAATATTATTTTTAAATATGCCATATTATTTCATAAAGATTTTGTGCATCTTTATTTTTTCATTGTTTTGGTTAATGGTCTTTTGTTTCCTCTATTTTTTAACAAAGGGAAAGAAAAAGTAATATGATATTTGTGCTTAGTATTTATGATTGTAATATGCTAAGTATCACATAATTAATTAACTAACTAAACTCTATATGATCATGTGAGATCTTCCTATATGTACTATTTTTGTGATGCATTATATGCATATATGTTTGAAATTATTTTCTTCATATTATCAAACATTCTTTTTATGTTTTAACAAATTTGATATGGAAGGCCATAATTTTCTCATGATATATTTTATATTTCTGTCATTTAGAATAAATTAAAATGTCCACATTCATAGGGGGAGAAATAAAGAAATATATTTAATATTATTTAATATCATTATTATTATCATAATTGTTATTAATCACACACTTTACCTTATATTATTTTTATCAAACTTAAAATAAGTTTGTCAAAATAAAAAAAGGGGAGATTGTTGACCTTAGAAAGTTATTAATCTTGATTTTAATCTTAACAAACTTAATTTTTGAACAACTAATGTGTTTGCTTCAAGTGTGTATAATTTAGGAGCAATTTGAAAGTCAAAAAAATGATGAACTATCAAAGAAAAATCATTCTGAAAAGTCATCATTAGTACTATTTCGACCGGACTCATCACAAGGACTAAATTGTACAAAAAAGTACAATTCTTGTCATAGTCCCGACTGGGACCAAGGTAGACCAATTTCTACATAAAACTCATAAAATGGCAGAACCCATCCTGATCTAATGTCTCAATCGGGACACTGCTCGGGACATAGTAGTTTCGATCGGGACATAGCAGTCCCGATTAGGACATTGATATCCCGATCGGGACTAGAGTAGAATTTCAAACACAACAGCTTATAACGGCTATTCAATGCTTAGCCCAATCGGAACTGATGATATTCCAACCGGGACTTGACAAAATATAGCTTAAAAGTCCAAATTTCATCTAAATGGACTTTGTTTTTATTGGGAACAAAATTATTATTTCCAACAACTATAATTGAATTGCTCAAGTATAAATATGACCTTTGAAGATTATTTTGAGGTTAAAAAACTTGTTTATTCATTCTATACTTTCAAGAACTTAATTAAACTCTCTAAACTCTTTCAAAATTCATTTTTATTTTAGTATACTCTTGTGAGAGTTGGTGAGTGTTATAATAGAGATTATTATTCTTTTATTTTTTGGAGTTAAGGAAATGGGAAGTGATATTCTATTATAAAAGAATTGGTTTTAGTGTTTAGCCATTAAAATACTTGAGAATTCAGTTTTAGTGTGAGCCTTGAAAATACTTATAAATTGGTTTTTGAGCAAGCCTTGAAAACTCAAGTTGTAAGAGTGAGCCATAAAACTCTTGTGTAATCTCAATCTTGTGAATAAGATTGTGGATGATTGAAAATCCTGATTTAGGGATAAATTAGGTGGAGATGTAGAATTATTATTGAATTCAAACTTCTTATTATGTTCTTCATTCTTCTTTCTCAAATCATTTAATTCTTGTTTAATTCCTTAAAATTGCTTTTATTTTACTAAAACCCTCAATAGTCCTGTTTTCCCGCTCCCCCTCTAGGACTCTTTCAATATGTTAGGAGGACTTACAGAGCATACCATAACATATCGAACCTATCTCAATAACAATTAAGTTTAAATAAAGAAACTCATGAGTACAAAAATGTATGAACTTTTAGGTAATACCAATATTAAAAGTGAATCTCACACACTTAATGTGAAGGTTTAATCCAAAATATCTCTAAAAACCAAAAACTTTTATCATTTTATTTAGGCTTAAGTATCAGTTTTTACATCCATCACACTATAATTTTAGTGTTGAATTGAAATTTTATTTAGTAATTTAAATTACTCTGAAATGCTTTTTTGTGTGTGAAATGAGAGTAATGTGTGGTGTTCACTTATTAACATTAATGATAAAGGCTCATTTTCTCATGCTCCAAACAATAGCACTTCAAGATGCATAAATTATCGCTCATATCAGCATTCTAAGTAAAGTTTAACCATGGCTAGTGTTTTAGTGATAGTGCAGCTCTTGTTGCTCTGTTTCAGTGTTTTTAGTTATGATACTCTTTTACAAGTCCCTTTTCCCCCCAGCCTACACCACCACCACCAATAATATGCTCACCCATCCAACTTTGCATCTATACCTGAACTTAAATATCAAAATCACCAGTTTCATCACTCACATTTACCAGATCTTACTTTTACAGACTTTCTTCAACCAACATACTAGCCTCTCAATGCTCACTCTTCATACAAAGCTGGTGAGTTACAAGTTGTTCTTTAATGGACATCTTACCCTTATTCAGTGAAAGCTTCACTTCTACCTCATGTCCATCCCAAAAATCGCTTAGTCGAGAGAATTCTAAGTCTTAGGTTGTATACGGCAAATGTTTTGCCAAAAATGCTGGCACAAGTTTGGCACTTAATCTCTAACCCCCAAATTCAAGACCTAAGAACGAGGAACACCTTCTTGTTCATTTTTTGTAACCATGAATAAAAAGGACAAGGTTAGGAAAGCTAAAAGAAAAGCAGTATATGGCTTTTGGATTGATGCTGAGATACTTAGAAAAGAAGTATTGCATCGCCCACTGTAAGCTAATGCCAAAACCACCATAGTTATTCCCTCAAATTGCACCAAAAAAGCTTTCCTTAGAAGCCGCCCCTCCCTTGAAGGCGTATACACTTCAGTTATCTCCAAGAGCGAATGAAATGAATCTCCCTAAAGCAGTGTCTAGTTTGCATGGTGTGGCAGACTTCGAACAATTCACAGCTCCTGGAATTGCAATTTTAATGGTCACAAAAGGGAAAGGAAAATAGAAACTTGGGAAAGATTAAGCAATTCTCTCGGCCTTAAAGAGTTCAAAAATCCTAAAAGCACTGATTTAGACCCAAACACTGTATTTCGAAAGGAGGGAAAGAGAGAGAAGAAAATGGAGTGGAAAATATAAAGGAAAATAATGTTATTTTCCTTTCTCCTTTTTCCTCTATTGTGTTTGGATTTGAAGAAAAATGATATATGGAGGAAGTAAAGTTGTTTTTTTTTTTTAATTGGGAAGATAAAATATTAAAAAAACAAGAACATATGTATATGCTAAATTTACTTTTATACCCCCACTTATAGTAAATAGTAGTATCTAAAAACCTTTTATTTTTTTATAAACCCTTTTTTTCATCAATTTTTTATTGATGAACTTTGTACAAATATAAAACTCTAAATTTTTTTATTAAGAACTTTGTAAAAATATAAAAATTATTAAATTAGTCAATCCAAATTTCTTTGTTTTTAAAAATCCAAATTATTAATTTAACAAAAATTACTTGTATATTGAAGGCATATTTATTGATTAAAATTGTATTAGATTTTACAATAAAAAAATTGACAACAATAAAATAACTCATCAAGCAACCTATCAGCTACACAAAATACACATATCAACAACCATAATTACATAACATGAACTATCATTCTACAAATTCCTTATTACTTACTAATTTATCCAATGATCTCATAGACCATATACAGTTTTAATAAAATAAAATACAAGGATACATGATAATGTTCTAATTGTCCACATAATATATATATATATATATATATATATATATATATATATATATATATATGTATATATATATATATATATATATATATATATATATTGATGTAATTTTTTTAATTAAAAAACAACTCCGCGAATTAAAATATTTTAATATAATATTATTTTAATTATGATATTATTTTTAATATTAATATAATAATCATTATTACTATTAAAATGAAACAAAGAATAAAAAATAAAAAAGTTGTTAATGAATTTTTTATTTGAATGGGCTCAATGTAATTAAATGAAATAGGAAAAATAATAATAAAATATGTAAAAATACGTAAATACAACTAAAATTTACATAAATATTTGACTAATATATTAAATTTTAATCAACAAAATATACATAAATATTTTCATCATCCTTGTGATGATGTAGCTAAAAAATAAATAAATTTGGAGAAAAAAAATCTTATTATATAAATAGTAATTTGGCAATAGTAAAAATAACATGCATGAATGTAATTATGTAAAATTTTGAGTAATACACTAAATGGAAGCAAACAAAATATATAAATATATTCGTGTTACTCTTATGATGAAATGACTGAAAGGAAAAAAATTTTTGAGCACAATTTTTTTTATTATGAACAGTGATATTGGTAATAGTAAAATATAGAAAGCACAGTGGGCCAACTTTTTTTAATTTTTTGTTTGTTTATTTTTTATTTTTATAATATAATAATTTGTTTACTTATAATAATATTAAAAATAATACCATAATTATAATTATATTATGATTTTTTCTAATTTTAACACTATTATAATTACTTTAACAGTGAAGTGATGAAAAAAAAAAGAATTGATACGATACATTAACAGTAAAATTTTACCCCATATTTTTATGCGTTTTCTCTCAAATTTAGAGAGACAAAAATGGAAGGAAAATAAACTTTACTTTCCTTCATTTACAACTTTCCTCACCCAAAACAAACAAAGAAAAGTTATTTTTCGCTCATATTTTCCTCATCAATTTTCTTCCCTCTCCAATTTTCGTCCTTTCCAAACACAGGCAAAGAGTTATGAAGACTTACAAATGCCGTTAGGAGGAGGGCCAACAGATTTGGAACTAACCTATATGGGCTGCTTTGATAGGGCCTTGGGCCTATGTTATTTCTTAATATTCTGAACAATTATTCCTTAATTTCTTAGCAAGAGATTGGAGATGGTCACCCATGGATTTTGCCTGTTAATTTCTTGCCAAACAATGCTATTGCAAGAGATTGGAGATGGTCACCCATGGATTTTGCCTGTGGTGCTTGGGGTCTATCCCCTTCTTGGTTTGCAAGCTTGCCTTGTTTAATGAAATTTTTTTTTCGAACAAAACATTGTTTAATGAATTTGATGTTTAAAAAAAAAAAACAGTAACACTTCAAGTGAGCTACGACGTGAAGTGGAATTCCGAATCCTCATTTTTTCTTGCGATTCATTTCCTTTCATTTAATGTCAGTCAGGTCTTCTTCAACTAAAATAACAATCAAATTCATATTCTAAGTACACAATTTGCCATATACGCACTTATATTATTACTAATTTATTAATTATCCTACGTACAAAACCAAAACCAACACCGAAACCAAATTAAGACGATAACTATCACCATAACATACAGATATACTTTACAATTGCTCCTTAATTATTAGTTCATCTTTCAAAAAAAAAATACCGTATTTGCAACCTATATATCAATAAAGAAATGACGCAGATCTCACACAATGATATATATGTTAATTTGTCTTTTGCCTGCTAATATCTCCATGGATCACATACCGAAACGATGAATTCTGTGGTACCCAATGGATGCACTTGTCCAGCTTTCTCCTCGTGCATTTTCTCATTGCTTTCTGCTGCGCTTCTGTCAGGCATCCGCTTATTGCCTCCAACAGATCAAACATATCCATCGACATATCCTTTGCAAAGTAACCAAGTCTTTTTGGTAGAAATATCTTTGCCTCTTTGTGGATGTACACACTAGCTTTAATGAACTCTTCTTTAGCAGCCTTCAGTTCTTGAAATACATTCTTCGCCGTGTAAACTCGAATCTAAACTTGCAACATATATATTCCATCTCCACTTCAGACCAGGAATTTATTTTAATATAATATAATATAATACGCCTAATTTCATGACAAACATCAATTCTCCATCACTTACCGCAGGGTCAGAGTATGCCCCTGTGCAAAGTGCAAAATGAACAAGTGGTTCCGGGTATTCTAAGGCATACGCATGTCTGTTGCTCCCTGTCTTAGATTTCCTTCCTGGAGAAAATAGTGTTTGTAGCCACTGCATTCGCATTGGATAAAAAAAACGCACAATAAGAACATTGAAACTATTTGAGAAAATTCATATATATATATATATATACGATTCATTTTCTGTCTATTTTTAATGATCTATCTGTGTAATGAAATAATGGAAATAGAAACATAAAACTAAATCCACAACAAAGCTGTGCATGTTTTCCTTATGTTGCATGAGCATTCATGGATAACGATGAATGCATAACAGATATTTGAATTCCAGATGATGAGGCATACCGGTTCTGAATAGTGTGACCTTATTCCAAAAATGGAGTTTTGTATAATAGATGCATTTATGCAGTGTCCGCCAATATTGTATGCCGCCTGAAAGATGCCAAACAGAGTGGCCAAAACAATTAACAAGATTTCATGAAAACCAAATAGATATACAGGATACGATTTTCACCTTCAGAATCCAGGCACCTTTTACACGATTGCGTGCTCCATATGCTAAATATGCCTGCCAAGAAAATCTGATAAGCACACTAAACGCTCATTTAGCATGACACCAATTTAATTTCAATATGGAACAGCATCAGTTGTCCTATGACACATGTGCTTAACCAACATATTGTGCAAAGGATTTAAGACCATGCAGAAGTATTCACAATGAAATTAATTATCTAAAAGAAATTTCCCTCAGTATTAGTTAGTTGCTGTTGTTTGAGCAATTTCTCAGGTTCAAATTTTGTTTCTCTAATTTGGTTCTGCTTCAGATTGCAGACTGTTATGGCGAGCAAAAGTTTACAGAAGCTGCAAATAGCTAAAGCCATACATGCATGACCAAAGCATTGTGAATGTTAGTCCAGAATGTAAGCTTCTCTTCACGCTTCATCTTCCTTGGATCGACATTCTCAAGACTTCGAACCAATGACCTGCACAATGATAAAATAAATGAGAAAATTTTGAATTCTACACAGAAAATTTTGAATTCTATCCCAGGACATGTGAACCACCTGAAATGTTTTAGCGTTACAGCTGCATAATTGAAACTATCATCATCCAGACATATCTTCTTGACTTCCACCGTTGCAGCATAAGGCCCACCCCCTTGATTATGCACTATGGTGTCCTCACTGTATTGCGGACTCCAATTATCAGAAGGATTGTAGGAAGAAAATATACTTGATGATGACAAGGATGAAGGAGGAGAAGATGGCAATCCCCCTTGCATATGAACAGGGCTGGCAAGTTTGCAGTAAATAGAAGATATGCATCTCAAAATGTCTTCAGACAGTCTATCTGGAGTATTAAGGCTGTTAATTAAGCAAGAAGTGCCAAGGTGATCTGCAAGGCTACGACGACCAGAATTGGCATTCTTCTGACCCTGCAAATGCTCATCACAAAGGTTGCAACCTGATTACAACTTCAGTTGTGAACATTCAGAAGCTGACAGCACATTGCAAAGAGCAGCAATTACATTTTTAATTTTTTTTTAAAAAAAAAAAGGTTAAGCATGTGCTAATAACGGAATTGCATAAGCTCAGTAACTATGCATTTTTACCCTTGTTGATGTTGAACGCAAGCTAGCATTGCAACTCTGATCATCTGAAGTGGCCCAACCAGGTGCAAGGGAGGTTTGATCATGATAAATGAACCTGTCCCTCTCTATATGTGGTTTTAAATTGCCATGTGATTGATTTACTACAATTTGTGATGGCGACCCTTTCTTGTGTTGCCAAGGACTTTGAGGGGCATTTGACAAGGGAGACGTGCGCTCTTCAAAAGCTGTCCGGTAGAGCGACAGAAGATATCTCTCCAAATGTAATATTTCAGACTCAAGTGTGGCAATCTCCTTTCTCAATGCATCACAAGACTACATTAGATAGTCAAGAGGTCAAAAATCAGACTCGGTAAAACTGGACGAAAAGGGCAAAACACAAAAAAGAAAACATGGGGTGGAAAAATACAACGCTTATTTGTAAAATGGAACAACAGTTAGGCATTTCCTATTTGTAATACGGCTCATCAAAATGGCACTGAATCATTTCAACTTTTTATTTTTGTTCTATATCCTTCAACAGTGATTTGCCAAACCGTCTGATTACAGTTTCTGAACATGGAGCACTCCACAAATTTACCACATGCCACAGATGTATTTCAAATTACATCAATCATCAGTTAGTATTATTAAAGTTGCAACACACTAATGTATGGTAACAAACCATTGGAGTTGGAGTGCCATTACAGATTCTTGCCGATACTAGGGAGGTGAAAGCTGCAGTATTTTGGGAGTTCCAATTCAGGGAAGCCTCACCAAATGCTGAATTCTCTGACCTCGGAATCTGTATCAAAGCACACAGAACACTGGATCAATAATGCTTTTCAAATCTGGATCATAAATTGTCAAGTGTCAGATGCTGGGGAAAAGAAATTGCTACATCACTCAAAAGTCAAAATAATAAGCATGTTCAGTTTTCGAGGCAAAGACCAAACTGGTAGTAGATGAATCCCTCTCAGTGGGTGTGTGAGAAAGAGGAAAGGCCATTGCTATCTAAGGAAAAATGTGCTTGTATAATATGGTAAACCATTAACTGGTTTGTGAAGCTGTAAATAGAAAATTCAGTTTCCTTGCCCTTAAAGAACCACTCTATGTTTGAGTAAAGTTTTGTGTGCAGAAGAACACGTAGTTTCAGGAGCTCCCTAACAATATCTGCCGTAATAAACATATTTAAGAAGCTAGATTATACTAAAGAAATATAACGAGGCGAGGTCTTGCACAGGCAAAATGTTGCCTTGAGAAAAAGAGAACTCCAAGAGAAAGCGTTTTTAAGCCTCATTTGGGATTTTTCTGTGGAGAGAAATTGCATCAGCTAGAAGAATTATCATTAATTTGACAACTAAAGGCAGGCAATTTACTTGCTTATATATACAAGAAGCAAGCAACAGCTTCAGAGACTTACAGAATATGAATGAGCAGGTAGCTTAGGTGAAATATGGAGGACATCATTCAGCATTTGAGTGTCTGGAACACTGCGAGTGAAGCAAGGGAAAATCAAGAAAAAAAAAATGTAAGAGTCTGTTGCATCTGGAACAAAATGCATTGACAGGGAATTAGAATAGTAGCTTACCTTGGGCAACTCATGGTCATGTAGGGAAAAGGAGGAGAAGTAGAACAGGGAGATGGGGAATTAGCAGCTGGCATCTTCTGTTTCTGTTCATTCACAAAAATTCTCCTAATTTTTAGCATATAGGAATAGGCAGAAAAGAAAGAGGAGTAAAAAAGAAGAGGACGACACTAAGCAGAAGCATGCATCTTAAACTGTTAACTAAAAAGTTAGTGAAAAATGTTAAATCAAACAAAAAGGTATATTACCCTGGTCAAAAGGGTATCAACTTCAACCTTTCCAACTTAATTTATTTAATACAGAACAAACCTAAGTTAAAGCAAGGAAAGAGATGAAAGCTTCGAAGTTGCATATATCAACGTCATCATAAATCTGTTAGGAAAAGGAATTATGATTTTTTCCTTTTTATTTATATATATATAAAACAAAGGATGAACAGCGAGTCAAGAAACTGACATTTGCCAGTAAAAAAAAAAGAAGCTTTTCTAGTTCTACTAGTAAGTAGCAACCAACAAATCCTCTAAAGCTGGAAACAAAACAAACGAACGAACGAACAAATGCTCCACCAACGACAGAGAAGGGATAGTCCCTTCTCCAGAATTGTAAATATAAATAAATGAACAAAAGAAACAATGGTTAGCTTAATAGAAGAAACAGAGAAAGAAGAAATGACCCACTACCACAGGCACAGCACCACAAGTGAAAGAGTGGAATAGATGTAAAATAATATGCAAGAGCTAGAGCTGCTGTAAACAATGTCCATGAGATTAGAGCGTACGTGGGGACAACCCACCTACCAGAAAGGGTAGAATTGGACATTAAACACGTAGCAATTATGAGAGTCAGTGAGCTTATGACTGAATGTGACCGACGAGCAAGGCATGACATAAAATGCTAATGCTCTCTCCGATAATTAAGAAATGTTAAAGAAGAAGAAGAAAAAAAAGAATCATATAAATCATTAGATTGGGTGGAGGAAAGTAAACTAAACAGTGATGTGTATATATATAAGCAAAGCAAAGCAGAGCAGAGCAGGTATTCTAATCTATTCAATTGTATTGTAGTTGTAGTTCTGCCCACTCCAACACGAAATTATACCTTAGACATACACTATCAGCATCATCGTCATCAACTTTCTGATAAGACTTAAGAAGAAGAATACTTTTGCAAAAGCAATAATGAAATGGAGACAGCAGATAAATCATTTTCCAAATCCTCTAAATTAACAAAATAATAATAACAATAAAGTAATGCATATATGGATCTCTGCTTTAATTAATGTCATGATTACGAACAAAAAGGAAAAGCAGGTGGGGAAGGCAATTAAAAATAATGGTGGGACGTGGGCACACCCACCATTAAAAGTAAAACAATGCGTACCGTATAAAAATTCAGAAGAAAATGATAACCAAAAAGGGCAATTTCAAAAGAAGAAGAAGAATTAAATAATTAATAGATGGATTTATTTTTTGTTTTTGAACAACAAAATCATTAAGGAGCAACACAATGCATACTGCATTGACATGCAAGTTCATCAGGTATGTTACAGAACAGGGTACAAGAGAATGAGCTCAAATCAGAAATGCACTACGTTTGATACAGAGGAGTACATAACTGAGGTATAACAAACTGATAGAGTTGTAAGTAAAATAGAATTGCTGAATTATAATCCTATCAATCCATGGGAGCCCTTACATTTTACATCATTAAGACATGATTAAGTGAGTGGATATGTCAATATAAAATAAAGAGTAATGCTACTCGTATTTATGTAAGAGCAAAGAGCAAATTACATTAATTTTCCTCTTTATGTTAAAATTTTCATTAATTGATTTTATAGGGCTCAATCTAATAATCTAAGTCAAGAGTCGGTACTAGCCTAAATGAGTCCATTCAACCCATACAGATGAACGACCAAATAATATGCGACGCCCCCCTTAATGATTTATCATACTCTTGCAGTTTTCTTCCTTTCCTACCATCACTATGCGAAACAATCAACTGTTACCATTTATATTTCACTCCCTTTTGTTTTTAAAAGCTAACACTTTAACCTTTTCTTCTAATTAGATAAAATAAAAGCATAATTTCAACTAATTTTTAACAATTACAAATATCTCTTTCATCACTTTTAAATAAAAAATAAAATTATAATTTTATTTCAGATGTATTTTGCATTTTATTTTTTATTTTTTAAAAAGTTATATATGCTATATATTACTTCATTTTTAGTTATACTAATTTTACATGAAATAAAATAAATTGATGAAAATTCTTGAGTTAATATATTTATAGAAAATTTAATTAGTATTAAAATTTTAGATTTAAAATAATAATTAAAAATTTGAAGAAAAAATTTATTTTATTTTATTAAAATTTAGAAATTAATTGTTTTATTTTTATGAAATAGAAAGAGGTAAATTTTATTTAACATAAAAAAATTTAATGAAAAGAAAATATTAGAATTACCGTTAAATATTCAATTTTTTTTTAAGGTGTGAATTATGTCAAATTTGTGAAAGAAAAATATAATTTAATATCAAGAGAGCATAGCACAGCAAAGCAGACGTTGGGACTTGGGTTTGCTTCCCTCTCATAATTATTTAATTGGAGGGTGGTTCTGCTCTTCAATTCATCAAGGTCGTCTGGAGAAGAGTTGACCTATACCTATATTTAAAAAAAAAAAAACTAAATAATTATTAAAAAATTAAACAAAAGCGATTTAAAAAAGAAAAAAAAAACACAACAGATATAGTGGAGTTGGATGCAAAAGTCGGTCCAGATGGGCCTGGCGCATTGGGCCAGGGCCGGTTTCCTTCGTTTAGGATCCAGAAAGCACCTTAAATTTCCCTCAGCGAAGTCGTTTGGTAGTTTTTTTTATAAGAAATAATTACTCTTTATCTATTTTATTTATAATATTTAAAAAATTTATTAATTTTTTATTTTTATAATATTTAGCACTTATTCGAAATAAAATAGTACATAATTTTATAAATATTAAAAATAAATACATATTTTTTAAAATAAAATAATAAAATAAAATAAAATACATAAATACACAATAATTATCCTTTTTATAATGCCAACTAAGTCGTCTGATCTGATATGAATTATTTGGTACAAAGAGGAGTGCCAGTGCCCGCTTTGTTTCTACTCTTCTCACCAACTCTTCTTTGCCATTGTACTATTATTATTATTTCTCCTTTTTCGTTTTTCTACCAACCAATGCAATAGATTATAGTGTTCAGCACAGAATGAGTACGATTTTTTCTCAAAGCCCATTAACTCCACTTTCATCACCATGTTTACTTTAAGTATGTCTTTTAATTAGGAAAAAAATTTAATGCATTCCGCATGTACATATATTATATATATGTCTGCTAACTTCAATTATTGCACTTTATTCTCACTGCTATATATTTTTTTTCCCGGACAATTAAGGAAAAGATATATTAGATAAGCAACATTACATAAGAGGATTAAGAAATTTAGAGAGGTCACAACATACTAAAAGCTTTACAATTTGAAGGACTAAATTTAGATAAAATCCAATCAAAACTTCTTGGTCTTGGTGGTAAGCACCTATCAAAGTGGTGCAATTGGTATAGATTTAAACTCCATTAACTTCCCTTCCCCTCTAACATACTAACATATGATTGTTCAAAAAAAAATTTAGATAAAATCCAAAACTAAAGTTGCTCAATTTTAAGATTGAAACCCTAGAATATTGAGAATGAAAAAAAGCCAAACGACGGTTTTGAGAAAGCTAAACAATTGTTGTGGTGACAGCGGCATCAAACCAAAGAAGCTTGGTCATGGACTAAACAAGATGACTATGTCCTAACATTGAAGAAGCAACTACAAGCAAGACAAAGAGATTGAGATCAACTTCTCGATTAAGCTAGTCGGTCTCTGGCAAATCATGGTTGAAAAAATTAATCTCCTTCGATTTATGAAGAGACTAAGTTGTTGATCTCCTTCCGCCACTACAATCTTGTAAAGCCTTTTAAGAATAGAAACTCTTTGATGTTGTGGAGAACTAAAAGGGCAGAAACCCTTTTGATCTCCTGTCCAGCCAAGAAGAAACTTCTGTGACATTTATGGCAGCGGCACCTCGATCCATTTGAACAAGCCAAATAAAATAGAAAGCGGTAGATATGCCAAACCATTTGCACCAAAAAGATATCTATATAAAGCTATCAACACATATATATAAACATCATATTATTTGATAACTCCCTATCTCCCTTTATGACATTGAGAATTAAGTATTTCTAATAGTTGTTTAAAAAATAATAGTTTAATAATTATTATTCTTTGAAGACACAGTAAACATTTCTATTATATACTTTCATCAATATTATAAAATTATTTATATAATTTAAAAAAAAAAAAAGAATTATCTAAATGAAAAATTATTAGATAGATATATTAACGTAAAGAAAAATAATATCATGGGAAATTGGTTGCAGGTAGATGTTGAGTTTGGATGGTAATGTACGTAATGGGGGTGAAATTATGCATTGATTTGATAGGGAAGGGGGGGGATGAATAATAAAATTAAGGTTGAGAGAGAGAGTGAATAATAAGAGGACAAAAGGATAAAAATAATGTTGTTGGGTTGTTAAACTACATCAATGACAGGGGGGATATCCCAAACTCAAAGCATGGCACATGCCCAGTTGCCCATGTCATGTAATGTGAATGTGACATGAATGAAATGAGAAAGAGCCCAACCCAACCCAACCCACTGCTTTTATATATATATATATATATAAAAACTTTTTTTAAGGTAAAATTGAAGGCAGCCGTGACCCTGTCCCTGAGGATGATGAGGAAACAATAGGCGTGGGACTGGGATGGATGGGAGGGGACCCTTGTGTCGGGGAAGGTGTCTGGGACGCTCACCACTCCCTTCCAGCACTCCACTCCACTCCACTCGTGTGCATGTCCATCTTATAATCTTATCCACCTTTTTATTTTATTTTATGTCAATTGGAGGTTTGCTTAGGGCCCGTAAACAAAACAAATCGGACCTTGCTCGCCGTATCTCATCTTCATAATAATATCAACAAATATGAAGAACCTTAGCTAATGAATTCATGAACAGTCAATGGTCAATTGGGCAATTTGCATTTTCGGATCATAGATGGATTCAATTAAGGAAGAATCCACAGTAGAAGAGGTCAAAATTAATGAGCACTTTTCTTCGAGACAACTCAGCTTCTTTCTTTTTCATACATACATATATATATATACGCCAATGCCATGGACTTATTATAATTAAATTAATTGATTCAATGGTAGCCTACAAACATGACGGCAACAGCAGAAGCATTGTTTGGTCTATTTTTACTTGTGTTGTTTCTCCTCTTTATTGCTTTATTCTATCGCTGTGTGCCTGTGGGCCAACCGACCAATTATCATCGCTACACAGCAAAACAACAGTCAACTAAAACCCAACCCTCCCACTCCCACCATCTATCGTTTAACAAGCTCCACCATCAACCATGCACATGCATCTAACTCATTTTCATTAATCAAACCTTGCCAATTTTCTGTATACATATTTTCTACCACTGGACCAACTTTTGTGCTTAATTGCAGCGTCATCAGTTTCTTGTTTAATTTGCTAATGAATCCATCCCATATTTTTAGGTATATGAATATATATCAGAATTTCCAGTAATTAATACAACTAAAAAAAATGCAGTCTGTTTTTGCAATAATGGCAAACCTGAATGAGAATATTTCACCAATTGCGATGGGACATTAAAAACTGAATTATGCATTCAAAACATTCCTCCTTAATTTCTTGGGCCTGCTCGCCTTAAATTTGCAAACATATCTTGAACGCAACATATGCATGCCTGTCTCAATTTTGCAAGCTACCATAGACATAAATAGTACTAAGTAGGTTTCAAAAGGTTGGGTTGGGTACTTAGCTAGCTTAGTACGCATAAATATAAAATTCTATCATTACTACATTATGTATATATATCTGTTGCGAAATGAACTAATATACAATATTATTGTTATGTTTGAAGAAGATGTCTGAAAATTAAATAAATAACAAAAGAAAAAAGTGCTAGAGATGGATTACAGATATTAGATCTCATCCTAAACTGTAAAAAAAGGAATATATATTATATTATACAAGGTTGAGGTTTCCATCAAGAAGAAGCTGGATTAATTCATATTATATATCCATATAATAAATACTAACACCTAGACTAGATCCATGGCTTTACTTTTACTAGTGGGCAGGATATATTAAACATGAAACTGTGTCACGATCTCAAAAGAAATATACTCAGTTCTTGGCCTGAACTCCCAACAGGATTAATCATATGAAACGACTCCGAGTCTGCAGAACCTATAACTCGTTCGAAGCTAGCTCGTAGATACATCAGGTCTCCATCCTCTGACTTGGGCGCCACAGGCAAAACCCCAGCACCTACAGACACCGACTGCATCATCTTCAGTACTCCAGCATCGCTCGCTGTCATCTGCCTCCTTATTGCGAACCCAACCTTCCTGCCATTGCAGTACATAGACCACACCGGCACGTTGAAGAGGGAGCATGAGCTGGACCGCTCTTTTTGTCTGTCGCACTCGAGCGCTATGCGAAGCAACCCGTACTGCATCTCGCGGGCTAAGTATGCGGTGGGGACTGCGAATTCAAGAAGTAGAAGAGGGGAGGTGCGGGTGTCGTCTTGGAGACAGAAACTAACGCGACCCTTCCTGTAGCCGAAGAAAGTGCCGGTTACGGTGGAGGCGTGAGTGGACTCGGTGTCGCTGGCGAAGGAATCAGAAGGTTGGAAGCCACAGCAGGGGACCACGCATTCCACAAGGGATCTAAAGGATCTGCGGAGTCGAACTTCTCTTCCGCAGTCAACTGAGGTTGGTGTGTCGATTATGGAGAAAGAACCTCTTCGGCTGCCCAAGTCTATCATCATCCTCATGCTACCTTGGATCACTACTGTGAGTCTGCTACGTAGTACGACTAGTCTACTACTACTGATTAGCTGACTAAATATTAATATGTGGGTGTACAATGGGAATTCAGTCAGAAATTAATATTAAAAAGGGACTATGGACTATAGTATATGCGTATGAGTAAATGATGAGTAGTATGGGAATGGGAGGGGGCTGAAACAAAGGAAGAAAGAAGAGAAATACTTTATAAGGAGAGGAATGAGGAGTAAAGCCAATAAATAAGCGAAAGCAAGTAGAAAAGAAAAGAAATTGCGAATGCGACGGACGTGGGCCTGGGAATTGTGGGCAGGCAATAATTCTGCCCACGAGGGACGGTGGGGTCTATTCTTGGAAGCACTCGCAGAAGATTCGACCCTCCATCGGCTTCCGATTATGAAAGAATATTGATATAATATGACATAACCGAAGCCTAAAATTAAAAAGAATAAATATTGAAATTTTTTTAGTATGTGAATGTGCTGAAAAATAATTTTCTATTAATTTTTTAATAAAAAAATATTTAGAATAATAAATATTAAAATTCGTTAAATTTTCAAAAAAAATGTCAAAAATTAGAGAAAATAGAAATCCTATTAAAATTAATCAAAAACTATTATTCATTACAACCTTTTATATATATATATACCCACCCTAATTTTAATTAAAGTAAGAAATAAAATCCCTAATAATATAGGAAAGTTAAATTCTAATGAATACTAAATTAGAAATGACAATTAAACCCTAATAATAATAATAATAATAATAAATTATATTTATTATCCATTAATATACAAACTCATTATAATGTTTTTTGCTCAACATCAAATATTTAGAACAATAGGTATCAATAATCATTGATTCTCAAAAAAATACCAAAAATTTGAAAAAATAGAAATCTCTATTAAAATTGATAAAAAAAACTACTAACCATTATAAAGGCTATATATATATATATATATATATATATAGTGGTACAAACCTATTAATCCTAATTTTAATTAGGAAATAAAAATAAAGACAAATATAGTTGAAGTAGGTAATCAAATCTCAATATTAAGTAAAATTCTAATCAATTCTAAATTACAAATAAAAATTAAATCCTAATAATAATAATAATAAAATTATATTTATTATTTATGATTCTGCAAATTTATTTTAAATTTTATTATTTTACATCATTAAATGTATATGTAGCATATATATATATATATATATATATATATATATATATATATATATATTTTGATGTAATCTTTGTCTATTCATCATTTATAGATTTTTTGGTCATAAAAATTTTAAAAAGAAATATATATAAAAGGAATCTCTCCATCTTACATTAATTTATATGAGTGCTGTGCGAGTGAGGAAGAAATTAAAAGCGAATTGGAAAAGTGTATTTGAGTGAAGCACGTAGACACCGTGAGTGGGTTACAGTAAGTGAAGGGAAGAGACATTAGAAGGGCAATTGGCATGCACGAGCATGAGCATGCACGAGGCAATGATTAGACCCAATCACTCTCCCCTGTCCTCTTAATGCCTTTTACCTATTCAAAGATATCATTCCACCTTCAATGAAACTTTATCCTTTCTTCCTTCCCCTAATTAATTAATTAATCACATGTACCTCTTCCATGCTACGGCTACGGCTACGGTAATGGGTATATATTAGAGTCATAATATCATTACTATCTTTTTATGAAAAATATTTTCAAAATATGTACAACAAAACTTTAAAATTTAAATTGCAAAATCTCTAAAAAAATTTCAAAAACCTTTCAACAAAATCTATAATAAATGCAATAAACCAACTTGTAGACTCTATCGCCGATCATAGTATGTAGAGCTTTATGGATGTAACACAGGGGTATCACCAGATACCAATGAAGGAAGAAGATCAAAAGAAAATATCCTTCATTACGCACAAATATCTCTACTGTTACAAAATAATTTCATAAGCTAAAGAACGTTGGAGCAACGTATCAAAGGATGATGAATCATGTACTATTGGATCAAATTTGAAAGAATATGGAAGTATACGTAGATGACATCATCATCAAAAGTAAGAATGCGGAGCAGTATCTTGCTAACCTTGATCAAATCCTCCAATTACGGAGCCAGTACCGAACTAAGCTAAACCTAGAAAAGTGTGTCTTCAAGGTAAAGGCAAGTAAGTTCATGGGATTTATGATATCACACGAGGGGAATCGAGGCTAACCCATAAAAGATAGAGGTCATTCTCAATATGAAAACTCCAACAATGATTAACGAATTGTAAAAGCTTGTCATGACCCAAAACAGGGGCCATGACCAGCGCTAGGGAACAAGAATTCTTTCGAATCCGGAACCCGTAACAAGCCTTTAAAGTAAAATAAAAGCATGTAATAATAATAACATAAATAAAATATTTTGCAGCGAAAATTAAAATCTCATATGCAATAAATATAATCCACCAACTCATTTGATAAAACAAACTCAACTCATATAAATATAATCTTTTAATACAAATTTTCGTTCAATTCTTTAAAATACAAATCTCCAACATATATAAAACATACTGCTCATTAAAATAACTACTGCTGTGTCTAGAATACAAAATAAAATTAAGTAAGCAGTTTACATAGTAAAGTCGGGACAGAAGAAATCCAGCGTAAGGGTCTGCTACTAAGGTTTGAAGACGAAGACTCTCCTGAAAAATAGTCAACGGAGGGGAGTCAGACCTCACTGAGTGAATTGTTATAATATATATACATGCATAGCTAAATGACAATGCACACAATCAATAGTATATATAATAAATATATATACAGGCAAAAACACACAGATGCAGCAAAATCATTTTATATAAATACTGAAAATAATATCTATTTATGAAGGATCAAATAGAACCCTAAATGATCGAAACCTTAAATAGTGTTAGACAACACTCTAGCCATACAGGCTCACTTATTCCAAATAAATTCACTTGTTTCATTTGGACAGTAGACTGGCCCCAAGACACTAAGTCAATTAAGCTCTAGAAGTCTAACTGTAAGTGTGATTGGCCCCGAGACACTTGGTCAATCGAGCTCCAACAATCACACTCTCAAATCACATCACACATCAAATAAATTAATCCGATTAATATCCACAAATAGGTTAGTAATTTAACCTAAATTCTATCGTTGTACCGGTACGTACTCGATCCTAGTGCTGCCCACTAGGTAGCACGTTCTATTGATATCCTTCATTTAAAGTAAATCCATACATTCATAAAATAAATGATGCATGACATTAATTAAAATAACAATATAAACCATATATATACTAGAAATATACCAAAAATAAATCAAGTGTATTTCGAGTATATATACGTCGAATAAATTCAATTTAATTATAAAATAAACTATAAATATACTTAAAAACATTTTAAATATAATTCAGTGATAAAACATGCATTTATTTTAAAATATACCAAAACTATACCAAAATATACCTAAAATATACCTAAGCAATTATTCAACCATTTACGCATATTTTATAAAATTAGAACATACATTTCTAAAAAGATGCATCCTAGAACACGTATATATAAAATAACAACTCACAGTTATGCGTTCCACGAGACAGGTCTGACAGGCCTGGTCCACTAGGTCTCGGTCTTAGCACAACTAAACAAACAAACGACAATACAAAATTAGAATAAGTCTAATGAAATTCTAGAGACTCGATCTAGAAATACCGAACACAAAATCAGAATAGGAATTCGACCAGATATCACATTTTACGAGAATTCTACTGAAAATTCGGCAGAACCTCCCTTGTAAAACGAACATCTCTCTACTTAAAGAGTAGAGCCAATCCTGCAAAAAACACACTTCGAGTAAAAATAGTCTCATAACCCCTCGGTCAGACTCCCAAACTACAATTTCACCAACCGAGGTTTACAATTCACGAGGTAAACACAAAACATATGAAAATTCTAGAAATATTGAAAATGCCTTTTATATATCAAAGTATAGCAAACTAGGTATTTAAAACACTGATAATAATTATTTAACCGATAATTACAATAAATCCCTAATTTAAATAAAATATTATTAAAAATCAACAATTCTCGATAAATTCATAAATTCTGACCAAAATACATTTTAAAACTCCAAATTACACAATTAACCCTAAAACATATTAAAAATCAATAAAAACTCATTTTTTTAGAAAAATAGTATATTATATATAATTTGAAAATAATTTATGAAAAATAGTTTTAATTAGTTAAAAATACTAAATCATTTATAAAAATCATTTTTATACCTCAAATAACTATTAAAACCAATTAAACTAAATTTTTAACCAATTTATTACCAAATTACCAAAATACCCCTAGTTATATATAATTTCACATAATATACAAAAATTATACAAAAATTCACTAAAAATAATATAATTACAAAAAAATTAATTTCTCAACATATAATTCAATAAAATCAATAATTATACTCAATTAACCAATTAATTTTAACAAAATACTTAATTAACCTAATTTTCTAAAAATCACCTAAACTAAATAACTTCATAATAATTATACAAAAATAATAAAAATTACAAATAAATTTCTAAAATTCATTTTAACACCTATAAACACCATAAATCACAATTTCATAATTTAATTAATTAATTTACAAAAATTAGAAAATATTAATAAAATAATAAAAAATTCACAAAAATCAAAATAATTTCCAAAAATTCCATAAAAATTACAGCATGTAGATTGAGCTACTAGGATCAATCTTTGTGAAGGAAGTAAGCTTGAATCATTATAATTGAAGCTCAAAAAAATCAAGAACTCATATAGGCCGAAAATGAAAATTGGAAACCTAGGAAAATCAAGACCAAATCAAGTGAAACCAATCTTGGAAATGAACTCACCGGAGCTCAAGGAGAAGATAGAGACTAGTGGCTCTCAAAATGGTGGCCAAAATCACGGTGATCGGAGCTAGCTTTAAGTCTTAGGTTCTTTGGCTTTTCACGGCCAAACGAAGCCGAAAAAGGGAAGAGAGGGTGGCGGATGAAGCTTGGGAAGGTGGTGGTTGGCTGGGAGGCACACCGACGATAAGAAAACGGGAGTTACAACAGCCGAAAATGGTAGGAGGGCGTCGAGCGCGTTGAGAGGAATACGATGACACAATCGTAAATATATCAATTTTTTTTTTTTTGTATATATATATATATAGGTAACTTTAATTATTATAATAAATTATTATTATATTCAAAATATTTATACACCACATGTTAAAATAATAATATCTATATACATATACATATATATAACACACATTAATTTATTAAAACTATATAATATAGGTTTAATTAAAAATAAACCCCAATTTATTAAATGTGTATATATATGCATGTATATATACATATATTAATACGATAATTAAAATCGTGCATGGAATCATGCAAATTCACAAAACCGACCAATATAATTAATAATTATTTGTTTAGGTTTTAATTTTTCCAAAAATAAAATTCTCGGGAAAATTTTATGTAAAAAACTTAAAAAAATTAAAATAACTTTAATAAATAATTAAATAACCAGAAATATATTTATTAGAATTATTAACACTGCATATCCCGATGCAGTTTAAAATTATTTAAAAACTCGAAATATTACAAAGCTAAATAGTAGGATAACAGCCTTAGGGCATTTTATCTCTTGCTCAGCTAAATAATGCCTACCACTATTCTGAGCTCTAAAAATTCCAAGAAATTTATTTGGACTGAAGACTGTCAGGCAGCCTTTGAACATATCAAAAAATTCATATTCTCACCACCTTTAATCAGCAGACCAATCCCTGAGGAAACACTATACTTATACCTTTCTATTGGCTAAAAGTCAATAGCTTTAGTACTATTAAAGGAGGAAGGAAGCCAGCAAAGCTCGGTATACCACGTCAATAAGGTACTCCGAGGATTAGAGACTCGGTATCCAACATTAGATAAGTTAGCCATGGCTATCGTCCACACATCCCAAAAGCTCAGACACTATTTTCAAGCTCATCCCATCATTGTAAGATCCAACTTCCCCTCTAGGAAAATCTTACAAAGGCTTGAAACATCTGGTAGATTAGTTCAATGGTCAATATTGCTTAAAGAATTTGACATCGAGTACAAACCAAGGCAGCAAGTGAAAGCTTAGGCCTTGGCAGACTTCATGCAGGAAATGACACCAAATGACCTTACTTCATCTGATATACTAGAATGTCAGCTCTATGTAGATGGTGCGTCATCCACCCATGGTTCCAGTGCAGGGATTAATCTTAAAAGGCCATACAAAGTCTTCATCAAATATGCTATTTGGATAGAATATGATGCCACTAATAATGTAGCAGAATATGAACCACTCATTACAAGGGTGAAGTTAATTGCAGAAGTCAAAGTCGAGCACCTCATAATACACTCGGACTCCCAAATAGTGGTAAACCAAGTCAAAGGGACATTCCAAACAAAAGATCTAAGCATCGGCAGATATATTGGAAAAGTAAGGTAGCTTCTAAAGAAGCTTAAGCAAGAAGGAGGAAATCACCCAAATCCTAAGAAGCAAAAAAATGGAGGTGGACTTATTAGCCAAATTAGCAGTTAAGGATACCCAGACACTCAGGGAACTCGAGCTTACTAAAGCTCTGACAAAACATAGCACTAAAGATCTAGAGATCATGGACATATGGGAAGCCCCAGAATGGATAAAATCGATCATTCAATATCTGAAGAATGGGACACTTTCAGAAGATAAACTAAAAGCTCAGAAGTTGAAGATAAAAGCTGCACACTACTCCATTTACCATGGAGAACTTTACAGAAAGTCTCTCTTGCATCCATGGTCTAAGTGCGTATCTCCAGAAGAAGGGAAGTATATACTTAGGAAAATTCATGAAGGAATTTATGGAGCACATGAATCTCATCATTTGTTAACCAGAAGAGAATTACTATAAGGATACTACTAGCCCACCATATTCTGAGACACTCAGAAACTGATTCGAGAATGCCACAAATGTTAGCAGTTTACCCGCCTCAGCTATAAGTTCTCCTACCCTTAACATCCAATAGGGAGCCCTTGGCCTTTTGCCGTATAGAGGATGGACATTCTGGGTCCCTTCCCCACCTTAACATCCTAGAAGAAATTTCTGATTATGGCCATAGAACATTTCACCAAATGGATAGAAGTGGAAGTCGTACCAACCATCACAAAAGCCCAGATTCAACACTTCTTTTAGAAAGAAATCATCTGTAGGTTTGGAATACTATATACCCTGATCACAAACAATATAAAGTAGTTCAATAACAAGGAATTTAGAAAGTTCTATTTTGACCTCAAAATAAAGCTCAAATTTACATCAGTAGCTCACTTGTAGACAAACGAACAGATAGAGGTCACCAACAAAACCATTATACAAAGGTTAAAGAAAAAGCTCGATGAAAAGAAGGGAAATTGGGTTGATAAATTCAACAACATTGTCTAGGCTTACATAACTATGCCCAGAACCTCCATAAGGGAGACACCATTCAGATTGATCTACAGGATGAATGTAGTGATACTTGTTAAAATTAAGTCACCAAGTTGTAGGGTTAGCAAGGAATTAAACCAGGAGGCCAAATATGCCTGGATCTACTGAAAGAAAGAAGAGGACATGCATCCATTGTAGCAAAGGCACATAGGTGGAAGATTGTTCAATATCATCACCGGCGTATCCAACCAAGATAGTATAAAATAGGAGACTGGGTGCTTAGAAGGGCAGACATTGGTAAAGGCAATTCTAGTACAGGCAAACTCAGACTTAACTGGGAAGGCCCTTATCAGATCATAAAATAAACATCTAAAGGGACATACAAAATAAGAAATAGGCAAGGGAAGGAATTATAACGATATTAGAACTCAGATTGTCTTTGAAAATATTATCAGTAGATGTACTCGAAATATTATCAAATAAAGTATTTCCATTCATTTATGAGAAAGATTATATTACAAAGTCCACACTATAAAAAAAATTAAAAATTTTCTAATCTAATAACTGAGCATCGAAAGGCTCAGATAACAGGACACTCGGTAAGAGAGACTTATACACAGAGAGCGGAGTGACACTAGCAGTATTGCGCAGAAGATGATTTCCCAACTGATTTTGTAGCTTTCTTCGCATGAAGGGAAGAGGTCTTGCTCTGGGCATCCTCTTTAAAAGCAATCTTAGCCAAGTCAGCCGATGTTAATTTGTCTAGGTTTGTCAAGTCCAGATTAAGATTCTGTGAAAGTAGGACCCTTCAACACTCGGACTTATAAGCCTTGAGAAACCCTTCTACCATGTTATGGTAGGTCCTATTATTGTCTTCTCGAGATTTCTTGGCCTCACCCAGCTTCCTCTCGAGGTTGGCGATCCAGGAGTCTTCTTCTTCGATCTTCGTAATTAATTGAGCTTAACTATGCTCCAGGTTAGCCACTTTCTTCTAGCTCACCTTAGCCTCAAACCTCACCTCTGCATATTTAATTTAGCAGAGTTTTAGCACCACCTGCGCCTTATCTAACTTCTTTTTAAAGTTGATCGCTATGGTCCCCACCTCCATCTCTTTCAGGCTATAATGGCTCTTCAGAAAGAAGTAATTGCCCTTCACCAATAGTAAAGCCTGAGTCATCTGAGAAAAAGAGCTAATGTCATTTCCTTGAAACCCAAAACATAAAAGATCAAATAAAAGTAAACACTTACCTCTAGCGAATGTCCAATCATGGAATTATACAGCTCCTCACGGTGCTCCTTTATCCAACGTTGCATGTCAGTTGGCAGCCTCAAGGACTTTGCATATTAATCTCTAACTTGGGCGTTCGAGACACTTAGAGGTTTCATCTTGTTTAGAATCCAAGCCCTCATTTCGGACACACAGAGAGCTTTGGACACTGGACAAATATTTCCTTGTTAAGTTCCTCAGCATCTAAGTCTCTATCTAGGATTCACCTTTTTCGCCCCCTTCCTTATCAATTTGAGAGGACTCTGCTACAGATTTCCCCTTCAAATTGACAACAGCTTCATCCGGGACTGTTGGGGCTACAAGCTTAGGCAATTGAGAGGATATATGAGCATCATCTTACTCCTTTAGCTCATCAAATACAAGTTGAATCCTGTCCATAAATGTAAAAAAGTCAGCCATCCACAAACAAAAATGAAAATATAAAAGTCAGAGAGATACCTTTTGAAGGTTAAAACATACCAGTGGGTTAAACACAATCAGGGGAGACTCTCCATAAGTATCTTCAGGATACATCTTCCACAGACCGGGCATCAGTTAGGCCTTGAAGATGAAGTTTCAAGACCATTTTTGTATCTTGATCAAACAACCTTAGAGAACGTTTCACCCTGTGGCACTCGTCCGACCACATTCGTCAGACATCTACAAAGTTTGATGGATGCTCGACAATAAAGAATTTATGTCTCCACTTCTTATGTAAGTCAGGGAGTTTCATAAAAAGACTATGGTTAGGGATAGCCGACAGAGAGAATATTAACTCCACTTTTTTTTATTCAAGCTATAAAGGTATCGCAGGACATCCAAGTTCGGCTCTCTACCTATAATATCCCGTGTTTTTAAATATTTTAATACTGCATCGGGATATGCAGTGTTAATAATTTTTGTATATATATTATGATATTTTTACGAGTTGATGTGTATTTAAAACCTATTTTTATTATTGTGTATTATTTAAAGTCCTTTACGTAAAATTTTCCCGGGATTTATATTTTCGGGAAAATTTTCACGTAAATATTTTCCTATTAATTATTTTAAATAGATTTACGGATTTGCATGAACTCATACATATTTTTAAATTACTAAATAAAGCCTAAGTGTGTATATATTTATTTAATTAGGGTTTAATATATTACCCTAATATTTTATTATTTGTTTATTAATTTTATTGTTATTTAATTATTTTTACTTATTATTAAATTTTAAAATATTAAATATTAAGTGTGTGGTGTATATTTAATGTGTGTAATTTAATATTATTTTATTATATAGTATAAAGTATATATATATACATATATACATTTAATATAAACAAAAAAATAAAGTTTGAAATAATTACAAAATTGCCCCTCCCATTCCTCCTTCTTCCCCGACCGTTTCCCTCACCGTCCGCCGCCTGTCACGCCGATTTCTTACCATTGGTGTGCTGTACAGCGTGCCACCACCTTCCCCAGCCTTCCTCGCCGCCTGTAGCAGCCGTTTCCGGCGTCTAGATATCGATTTTGGTCGGAGAAGCCGAATTCCTCTTCACCGTCGATCACGACGTTTCCGGCCACCATTTTCAACACCGCCAGTCTCTTTCTTCTCCTTGAGCTCCGATGAGTGTGATTCTAGCTTTGGTTTGAGCTTAAATGGTCTTGATTTGCTTAAGTTTTAAATTTTCGATTTCGGCCATATTAGGGTTCTTGAATTTTTTGGGCCTCAATTTGATTGATTCATGAAAAATCCCTTCACAAATTTTTTTCCCCTTAGCTTAATCTACATGTATGAATTTTTTTGGAATTTTTGGAGATTATTTTGATTTTTGGGTATTTTTGAATATTTTAATATTATTTTCTAATTTTCGGAAATTAATTAAATAAATTATAAAATTGTGTTTTATGATAAATATAGGTGTTGAAATGAATTATATGAATTTATTTGGAATCTTTATGAATTTCTAAGTATTTATTTTGAATTATTTAAGTTTATGTAATTTTGGAAAATTAGGTTAATTATGTTTTTAAATTGAAATTAATTGGTTAATTGAGTTTAATTATTGATATTATTGATAAATATGTTGAGAAAATTAATTTTGGATAATTATACAATTTTTGGTGAATTTTTGAAGTAATTTTAGTATATTTACATATATAGGGGTATTTTGGTAATTTTACAAAAAATTGGCTAAAAATGTAATTTAATTGGTTTTAATAGTTATTTAAGGTATAAAAATGATTTCTACAAATTATTTAGTATTTTTAACTAATTAAAACTAATTTTCGTGAATTATTTTCAATTATATATATAATACACGATTTTACTAATAAAATGAGTTTTTATCGATTTTTACTGTGTTTTAAGGTTAATTATGTAATTTATATTTATAAAATGTATTTCTATGTTATAAGGGCATTTTTGGTAATTCTGAAATTATTCTGTGATTGTAGACCCCGGTTGGTAGACTGTAGTTTGGAGTCCGATCGAGGGGTTGTGGATTTATTTTGAACTTATTTTTTGAAGTGTGTTTCTTTGCAGGGTCGGCTCTACTCTTTGAGTAGAGAGATGTCTATTTTACAGGGGAGGTTCTGTTAAATTTTTGGTAAAATTCTCGTAAAACGTGATGTCCGGTCGAACCCTAATTTTGATTCTGTGTTTAATATTCTAGATCGAGTTCTAGGATTTTATGTTAGGTTTATTCTGATTCCGTCGTTATTTATTGTTTGTTTAGTTGCGCCGAGACCGAGGCCTAGTGGACCAGTCCCGTCGGACCCATCTCGAGGAGCGCACTAAGTGTGAGTTACTATTTTATATATATGTGCTTTAGGATGCATGATTTAGAAATATATGTTTGATTTGATTAAATATGCATAAATAATTCAATTAGTATTTAAGTTTATTTTAGTTTATATTCGGTATATTTTAGTATATTTTCAAATTATATGCATGTTTTATTAATAAATTATTCTTAAAATGTTTTTATGTATATTCTTGGTATATTCTTAGTTTATTTTGTAATTAAATTGGATTTATTTGACGTATATATATTTGAAATATACCTGCTTTACTTTTGGTATATTTCTAGTATATATATGATTGATGTTGCTATTTTATTTAAATTCATGCATCATTGATTTGTGAATGAATGTTTTATATTTATTAATGAAGGATATCAATAGAACGTGCTACCTAGTGGGCAGCACTAGGACCGAATACGTACCGGTGCGCTTATAGCATTTAGGCTATATTACTAACCTACTTGAGGATATTGATTGAATCTGATTATTTGATGTGTGATATGGTTTGGAGGTGTGATTGCTGGAGCTCGGTTGACCAAGTGTCTCGGGGCCAATCACACTGACAGTCAGACTGCTGGAGCTCGGTTGACTTAGTGTCTCGGGGCCAGTCTACTGTCCAAATGGAATAAGTGAATATTTTGGAATAAGTGAGCCTATATGGCTAGAGAGTTGTCTAACACTGTTTTAAGGTTGCGATATTCTAGGTTTCTATTTGATCCTTCATAAACGATGATTTTCAGTAAAATATATATAAAATGATTTTACAGCATCTGTATGTATTTGTCTATATATATACATATTAGATATATATTGTTGATTGTATGCATTATCATTTAGTGTGCATGTATATATATTATAGTAATTCACTCAGTGAGGTCTGACTCCCCTCCGTTGACTAATTTTTCAGGAGAGTCATCATCTTCAGACCTCAGTAGCAGGCCTGTACGCCGGATTTCTTCCGCCTCGGCTTCTTTGTGTAAACTACTTTTCTGAGTTTTGAGTTTTATTTTATCTAGACACTGTAGTAGTCATTAAATATTTAAAGAGATGTTGTATTATATTTGAACTGGATTTGTATTAAAGGAGTTTATATATATATATGTGATGATGAGGATTTGATTTAAATCCAGTTGGTGCATATGTTAATATTATATTTATGATTTTTATTTTCGCTGCATTATATATTGTTATTACTATTGCATATTTATTTTATTTTATTTTTAGGCTTGCTACGGGTTCCGGATTCGAAAGAATTCCCGTTCCCTAGCGTCGGTCATGGCCCCTGTTTTGGGTTGTGACACTACCCTTTTCATGCATCAACTGTATAAACCCAATAAGAATCTGGTAGTTGTTTGGGTGGAGTTACTTAGGAGCTATGCTATACCTATTCAAGAACTCCTTCATAAAAGGGTCTAGAGGGAACTTTAAGCCTCCCTCAAATTGGTCAAAATACACAACTAGCCTATCAAAATCTAGCATAACGGTGTGAGCTCTAAATCTTCAATCTACAGTGTACAAAATGAAATCAGTAGGAATACTAAAACACCTCTGATACCATCCTAGCAAGTCCTCATCTATCCTATAGATAAAAAGATCGAAGCTAACTTGTTCCCTCGATGCCATAGATTTTATATAAAAAATGAAAAGAAGGGTATAAAAGAAGAAAACTTCACCTGAATGCAGAACTCAAGCTTTGTTGCAGAAAAGAGTGATTACAGGATGCGCAAAGAGTAACAAGCAAGAAAGATAGTAAAAAGCAAAAAATGCAACAAGATAAGAAATCTAGTGTACTTATAGGGCACTGGAAGGGCCTGAAATCACCATCAATACCCTCATTAATGTTCTAATCACTCCCACATGATCTAGGGTAGTCTGAGAAGTAGAATGGATCCATTAATTAAGCAGTCATCATTATGGCAGCTGAAATGTCTCCTCTTCTAACACATGAACAAATGTGATAGTTACGTGATTCAAAATTTAAAAAAGCTATCAAAATGACGTGACGGTTATTAACTCCATGCACATCACTACCAGTCATCCTTCCATTTTGAGTATCTAAAGCTCAAGCATCAATTTCTAGTATCTGGAAATTGACACCCTCAGGTCGCTTCTATAATACTGAGGTTTTAAGCATATAAGCCTCACGTCCTTGCACCAAACATTTAAGCCTCAAAAATCTAAGACCGGTATCTGAAACCTGGCACCCTCAGGTAGCTTCTATAGTACTAAGGTTCAGTACTCGGGCCATGCTTTTAATGCACTGAGACTATACGGCACTTGGGTTGTGCTTCTAATGCACTAAGAATAAGTCCAATATCTGGAAACTGGCACCCTGAGGTAGCTTCCATAGTATTAAGGTTTGGTACTCGGGCCATGCTTTTAATGCACCGAGAATATACAGCACTTGGGTCATGCTTCTAATGCACCAATAATAAGTCTAGTATCTGGAAACTGGCACCCTCAAGTCACTTCTATAGTATTGAGGTTTCGAGCATATAAGTCTCGCATCCTTGCACCAAGCATCTAAGCCTCAAAAATTTAAGACCGGTATCTAGAAACTGGCACCCTCAAGTCACTTCTATAGTACTGAGGTTCGGCACTCGAGCTGCACTTTTAATGCATCGAGAATCAAAACTCTAGTAATGACTAGTTCCGCCACCTTATCTCAATACTAGCAGGTTAACCCTTTACATACCCCTTTTTTTATTGTAGGTTTTATATGTACGTGACTAACTAGCACTTCTATTATGTTTCGATCTCAAGACTTAGTACCGAGCATTAAATCCTCTTGTGGCTGAGGCTGGCCACCTCAGCTCACCCTTTTTTTTATTATATGACATAGTTTACGTAAGTTTCTGTCCAATTAGAATAACGTCCAAGTCCACTTTACGGATCCGAGAGCATCGGACATAAATATTCAGATATATTTTTTAGGGGAGGACTCTTGATACGCCACATATATATTCTTGTTTAAACAAGGTCTTTATTTTATTGTATAGAGTCACTTGACTAAAAAGGACATCAAATCTAAATAGGAAAAGAATTCCAATCAGGAGATTCTCGGATAAGAAGAAATACTCTCCTAGTTGGCATATGATTTCCATCAAAGAGGAATCTTATTTCTCTCAGATTTGAGCATCATTATCCCTATAAATAGGACCTCATATTCCTCATTCTCATTCATTCTATTCTCTTATATTCTCGTTGTTCTCCTTTTTTCTCTAGATTCTCTCTCTATATATTCTGACTTAAGCATCAAAAGGTTTGTGGGGACTCTCCCCACTTCTCACCTTATCCTCTATTGATTACTTGTAGGGTATCAGCTCAAGAGTTTTGAAAAATAAGTTATCAAGTATGTTTATACATTTTCAACACACTATAACACACCATGTTCCTACCTATGTCTATCTCTGAAAGCACGAAACCCATTGAACACGATTTGAAACACACTCGTGCTTCAAACCATATCGACTTCTAGATGAACTACTCGTTCAACATAGACTAAACCACGTCCATACTTCCAATTGTATCGGTCATTGACAAATAACCCATTTTACATCGAATACACTAAAAAAAAAACTATACTTATACATACATTGTTCTCCATCATAATTTTTACTTATTTTATATAAAAACAAAATTAGATTCTCATTCCCCTTATATTTATAAACTTTATACGTCAAACTCCATTCAATTATTCCAACAAACTTATTTATGAGTTTCAGATTTGGAAAATAACTCCAACTACTGACCAAAGACAAGATGACATATATCACGGACTAATCAATTATGCATGCCATGGTTAATTACTTAATTAATCAACCTTTGCGTATCTATATACCTTTTGTAGTTGTAACTTTGTCCTCTCAAAGTATATAAAGTTTTTACAGCCAACAATATTAGAACAAGTTATAATGATGAAGCAGCCTTTTTTGATTCTGCAAACTTTGTCGGCAAGTTTTGTAGCATTGATTTAAGATGATGAAAACTTTTCCATAATGAAAAACCATAAATTTCTTTCTTTCTTTTTCAATTAACTTACAAGGAATCTCTTCTTTTGTATTAATTTATATATATGATATTAGTGTGAGGTATCATAGGCTATGTATATGAATTGCCCTTATGGATCACCTTGACCTAGCTAATTATATTATAATTAGGACTTAGCTAGGCATTCAAGTCTGCATTTTGCTGAAGGCCAATTAGTGATCTACCCTTGCTGTACATAATAATTGAAGGCCTATCCAGACCATCATGGAATATTATTAATTAGATCCTCCTCCTGTCCTTGATCTATATATATTGCATTAATTATAGTTTCTCAGTGCTTATAGCTAATGAATTGTATGTGATATTAATGTTATGCATAGACACTCTTTTAATTACATGATGATCTATTAATTATTGCAATGCATAGGGTTATTTTCTAAAAAAAGAAAAAGGGAAAGGGACAAAAGAGAAATCAAAGGAGGTGTTAAAGAAAGGTCGGTATAGAAGGTGGGTGGAGAGCGGAATATAAATATATAAAAGAACAAGAGAGGCATCCATTGTTGAAATCATATGAAAAGCTTTATTTGGGACATACTATATACGGGAGTAGCGATGGATGGATGAGTAAATAGAAGAACTAGGTTTTCGCACGCTTCATTGCTCTTTTCCTTTGCTATATTATATATACCTCTGAAAGCAAAAATGATTTCTTCAAGCCTCGCCTACCTCCACTTATTCATAATATAAATATAAAAATGATGGGACGGGATGGAATGGAAAGACATTCCAATTCCATCCGACCAACAAAAGTGGACTCCGTAAAAGACCGTCTGCACCTTTGTGTGTCGACCCCGTCCAGCAACAAAACAAAACAAAATATTATTAGCATCTCTTCTCTTCTTTCTTCTTAATTCCTCCTTTATTATTTAAAGCAATTTGCCCTTGGGTCAGACAATTATCTTCTTCTAAGTGACATTGAAAAAGTTTGCATCATCAACTCCTGGTAAGATAGATTAATATTAATTGACAGGTGTGTGTCATCATCCTGCTTTAATTTCTTGTTCACAGGATCCATCCTTCACGTACGCATAAGAAAGAAAATAACAAATTAAGAATTATCAGCTTTCTTCATTAATAGCTCATACGATCAACTAATTGTTATTTGGTGAGGGAGGTAGGAGCCACTCGGAGCACAAGCTTGTCTGTCCGGAAAAGATATATTATATACAGTCCTTCACTATCCTCTTTTTGTACAGCATATATTTTGAGTCATTATACATGCATATGGGATTTTCTTATATACCTTTTTCATTAATTATTCATATCAATTGAATAATATATGTATATAGGAGGTAATCAATTAACTAATTTGGGTGATTATTATGTATGTATATATATATACACATAATAATTAATTCAGAAAGAAACTCCTGCATATATAATGAAATGAAAGGGAAAATGACAAGTAATAATAAAGAAAATAAAAGTGATTGTGGAAGCCGGCATATAGCAATGCGAATGCCAGTTGTAAATTAAAAAGGTGGAAATAAGAAGGCGTTAAAATGTCACACAAACACCTAACACAAACAAATGAGAGAATCAATGAAGGGGGACAAGCATAGTTTTTGATGGTAAAAGTAGAGATTTCTTTCACAACACATCACCTATCTGTACTGTATCAGCCAACTACCATTCTTTATACATCACCAGTGGCAAACTTGTGGGGGCTGCTCGTCTCTTTCACATTTCTATTCTATCACTTAGCTACGTACTCCTCCACTGCACATCTTCTACACTGGACTGCAACCAGGACGGCCACGCCTCGATATGGGCCTTTTACACTATTCTGAGCCCTCAAAACCAGTCGAAATTGTCAGCTCAACGAACAGCCTTCGGGCCACAACTACCCCGAGAGGCCTCATGCATGCGCTTGGAAGGTTCAACAAATACAAGTCACTATTGCATTAATATCTATAAATATATATATATGTCTCAATATTTAATACAATTCTCCACAATATTCAATAGCAACAATAGGACTATAGACTACCTATAAATTTAGATTAAGAAAAAGAAGCAAAAAGGCTAGAGCAAGTGTTCATGTATGTATGGGGTTAATTACAATTCTAAAGTTATCAAATTTTTGCTTTATTTTTAATTGGATTACTAAATTTTAATTTGTATTTTATGGTATTAAACTTTTGTTTAATTTCACAACTGTCACTTATGAAAAATTTTTATCTTTAAACAATTCAGTGTTTCTATTTTAACCTAAAATTCAGCGAAATTGATAATATGTTCATATTTTCTTCATCAAGTATAGGTATTAGAACCTTGAAAAAAAAAATACCACTGCATTTAATCAACTATAGCCCATGTTCAGATTAAAAAAAAAAAGGAGAAAGATGAAATGCTTGTTTCCCAATTAAAACATGTGGGAGTGGGAGATATATTGATTAGAATTAGATAAATGTGATGCTTTTTAATATATCATATCTTTATTTGGTCACAAAAAAAAAAAAAAAAAAGGGGGAGAGAGAAAGCACGCATTAATTTCAACAATTGAAAGATGGACGAATTGTACAACATCTACATGCCTACTATTGACCGCCAACTAAGTGTGTCGAGCAATATATTCTATAGGAGACATATATCTAATCGAGAGTATATGATATACACAAACAAAGGTAGTTGTTTTTACTCCCAAGACTTTCTGTATTAATTTGTCTTTTAATTATGTTTTCGCGACCATTTGTGAACAGGACATACAGCTTGACTTTTGTAGATTTTTAAGCCTATTTAGTTGCTAGCTACGCAAATGTAGCTGGTCAAACATTTCGTAAAGAAATCGACTAAAAGCGCCTTACTCCCTCTTTCCTCCTCCTCATTTTCACGATAATTAAGAGTTAATTTGTGAATTACATAGTGCAATTATGCAAGATGTTCCGTTTACAGTAATCATGGATGATTAACCTTTATAAAAGAAAAAAAAAAAAAAAAAACGAAAGTAAAAGAAATGGTATAATTTTCTTTTATAAACCAAGGATGGGAGAATTTGAATGCTTCTATTATATTATCTTATAGCTGATTATAGGATAGGATATATAGGCCACTAACACACTGTTGTCAAGATTAATTGATGTTTCCCTCCCAAACTAACATATAAATTAGGGCAAAGAAAAACTTCATTATATATGCAACTAAAAATAGGATAATGATACAAGGAGTAGCTACGCTTCAATGCGTCGCTATATACCAAGGTAATAATTAATTTTTTTTATTTTTTTCTTAAAAAAAATTATAAAATATGAGTGTTTAAATTTTTACACAATAAATTTACTCGTGTGCAATTTAAATTTTAATTTTTTAAAATATATATATATATATATTTATTTACTAAAAAATTGAAATTTTCAATAAATCTATTGCTAAATTTGTTGATTTTAACAAGCATGTTCATTTAAATTTGTAAACAAAGGTCAATGAACTTACAGCAAACTTATTGATTTGACCTGAAAATTCATTAATTCTCATGAATATACAACTAAAAATCAATAAACTTCATTATTTTGATCACTTAACCTATTAATTACTACAAGTATAAAGAGAAATTAATTAATTAAAATCAAATTTAACACAAAGTTTAACCCCGGGTCTAATGCACTCTCTTTATATTTTTTTTTTCTTCACATAATTAAAATCATCACCATAGTTCTTCTTTTGATAGAAGATCATAGTGATGGGTAAAGAAAATCATGGGTTGGATTTTTGTTTTTCTTTCTTTTTCATTTTGAATTGTATAGTCAAGTTGATTTGAATAACATTTTTAGCTTTTATATGTCCATTATTGTCTTTGTAAATGGATAGTGATGATGAAGTGAGTTAGAAATGGTGTAATTAATTTTTTATTTTTGATATTTTGGATTTTAGCTTTGTAAATGGACATGAATTTATAAAAGAAGATCAATAAATTTTCAAATGAAAATCAATAAATATATAAGTAAAAGTAAATTAATATATTGCAAACTTATTAATCTTCACCTATAAATTCATTGATTACAGGTAAAGGTCAATAAATTTATGTGACCAAAAAAATATTAACGGAAAAAATAAAAAATACGTATATTTTTAATTTCATACATATAATTACTATTGAATTATATTGCAATATGAACAGGAGTTTTGGTATAACAGTACCACATATTCGTTGATTTTTTATTCATTTACAGTCATCTAATTGCTCCATAAGAAACATTGGCCCGGCATTATCCAATACATAAATATATTCAATACATAAATATTGGGTTTTATAAGTCTAAAATTTGACTATATATATGTTGTGAAATTATGAATTAATGTCATGCTCATGCTCAGTCACACGCGATTCATTGATTTTTTGTTCATTCATAATCGTATAATTGTTTTCCATAAGAAACATCGGCCCGGCACTGTCCAAACCCAATACATAAATATTTCATTTCACATTAATTTCCTTAAATAATAATAATAAATAAAAGAAAAAGAAAACGCACACACGGGAAAGGAAAGGAAAGGAAAGGAAGGATCATGTGATTGTGGCAAAGTTTCGTGGATTTTGAAGAAGCGTAATTTAAATAATGTGTAGAGGTGAGTTTTCAAATGTGTCATGCTCATGCCCGTCGTCTATCATTCCAAAGATCGACTCAGGGCTCAGCCTCAGCCTTATTCAATCTTGTTAATTTCTCCCTTTCACACATCCACATCCACATGCGAATCTCTCCTTCTTCCTTCCTACACCTCTTCACATTTCTCTTTAATTCAACAATGGTCTCTCTGAATCCAATTAATATATCTACACACTACAATCAATTAACATGATCATATATATAATTCAATACACATATATAATCAGAAAGAAATAATATTTAATTAATTGAGGACGACGACGACGACAATGAGGAGGAAGAGAAGAGAGAAGAAAAGAGATTCATTCCCAAAAAACCATATTCTGATCTGCATTTTCAATTTACAGAAACAGTTTACATATGTTACATTAAACAGCAATTTCATTTAATCCTGGCATACCAACATATGATATCCATGCATGCATATGTATATATATATACATATACACCTCTCTTTCTTTAATTTTCTGCTTAAAATAGGATTGTCCTGTCCATCTGCAAAAGTCAACAATTAATTAATTATATTTGGAGCACTGTCCCTTCATGGATGGTACTTAATCTGAGTCTAAACGAACGAACGGCCAGTTTTGCTCTTCTGGATGTATATCTCTGCAATTTTCTAACCGACTTAGATTTAGAAAACCCCACCATATCCACAGGCTGCTGCTGCGGCTTTCCCTTGTAAATATTAGGTTTCTCAAAAGTCTTCATTACGTCATGGGCGTTGATGGATGGTTGAGCCACTGATAAAACCGGAGAAATCCTGGCCTTCTTACGGCGACGCCCATCCTTCTTAGAGGCGTTTTGGAGGGCTAGGCTAGCTTTGACAGCTAAAGCGGCCATATCAGAAGCGGTGAGCCTGGCTTGCAGCTTGGATTTTGGAAGAACAAAATATAGCTGATCGGCATAAAGCTGAGCCTCGGAGCCCAAGGCGGGAATGTATTCATCGTAGGATAACATATCAGAATTGCAGAGAAAGAAAATAGAAGCGGAAGATGAAGAGGAGGAAGATGCAGCAGCTTCAGCCTGAAGAACTTGAGAGGCAAAGATAGGAACGCTGTACTGGCGGAGAGTACCATTGATAGAAACAACGTTGGCCATAGGAGGAGGTGGAACAAGTTGGGATTCAGTCAAGAGCGAACAAGAGAAACAGCTGCCCATGATCTCTTCCTATAATTGTATGTATGTTGAAGAAATTAGAGGCTGCAGGAGTATATTGTAATGGAAATGATGGAGAGAAAGAAGAAGCCAGATGATAAAAATGATTGAATGTGAAATTAATGACAGGAAATTATTATATATATATTATTTTACTAATATAATATAAAAATAAGAGGAGGAGGAGCATCTACGTACGGAGGGTTTGGTTTTATTTTCATTGGATGATGGCAGCGCGGTCGTCATAAGTGAAATTTCCGTTGTTTTTAAAATTAAAATATAATAAATTAGAAGAGGCTGCTGCTCTGGCTGTTGACCGTCTTACCGGTTACCACCACTTTTGAGCACTCAGCACTGACGTGGCACGCGGCTCTTTCACCGCACCCGTCGTTATCCACAACACAATCGACAACACCGAAACTTATAACTTCGCCCACAAGAAAATATAAGGGTAAAATGGAAAGAAATCTTTAATTTGTATTTGGATGATACTTCTCAGAAATTAGCTACTATTTTAACTCAAAATTTAATCCCATTAATCTACACTGCCACTTTTAACCCTAAATTATTTGCCCCATTTATATATATACACAAAACAGGAAATATATGAAATTACTAAAAATAAAATAAAATAAAAATTCAATCATTTTTATATAAAAATTAAATATTTGATCAATTACTAATAAATTATAATTCTAATTTAATTGGAAGTATGTTTTTTAATTAATTAGGTCAACTTTTATTTTATTTTTAATAAAAATTAAATTAATTATATTTTAATAATAATTTTTTAAATATATATATATTTTTCTATTTTAAAACTAGATTTATTTATATTTTATCTAATATAAGTCAAATTAGATAATATAATTTTATCAGTTTTGCTAAATGAAATTTTATAAGTAAATAATTAAAATCATAAAATGTTTTATAATTTTTTATATATAAAATTTATTAAAATTGTAACTAGTTACTATTTTATTATATAATTGAAAAATTACATTTCCATATAAATAAAAGAATATTTTTATTATTTTTTAAAAATTATTAAATTAAAATTTATTAAGTTTATAATTAAACATTAATTAATTAAAAACTGTTATTCATATTATATCTATAATCTTTTTTTTAAAAAATAATATAATTATATCTAAAATTTTTGGCCAAAAATCACCAAATCTAACCAAAAGTGGTATTTCGTTATTATATGTGATTGAACCGTCCGTCAACTTCAATTGACATACAACAACCACATTATGTTAGTTTTTTTTTTAAACGAAAAACATTAAATTCTATTAAAGGAAACATCATAACACAAAAAAAACATGGATTATGGCAATATTTAATATTTCTTTTATTTTATTTCAATTATTTTTAAAAAAATTAAATTTATTTAACTTTAATTAATGTTTTTAAATTATTAATAAAAAATAAATTATTATTTTCAATTTTATCTATATTTTAATTTTAAATTAAAATAATTATAATTTACATTAATTTTTATTTTTTAAAAAAAATTATATATTATTCACATTTATAATTATATTTATTAAATATAATTTTCAATCTTTATAACAATATTTTAAAACGATTTAACGAAGGAAATAATGGGTAATAAACCAACAATTTAATGCTGCAAAAAGAAACCCAATCTGACAGCTTTCTTAACTTGTCCTTACCACTTAACAAGGGCAAAGTAAGTATGAAAAGTAGTTAACACTTTTTTTTTATGTCACACATAAAGCTTCAATGACTATTAAAGCTTTGACTGTTTTATATTTGAATGATCAATTTATAAGAGGATAAAATTTTGTTAATATTCTTCGACCAAAAAAACATTTTTGTTAATATTTATTTTATTTTGTATAGAATTTGTATTTTAATTTTTTTTTTTTACAAAAGTTAAACTTGTTACCATTTAAAAAAATAAATATTAGTTAAATATAACTTTTTAAAGTTTGATATTTGAATATAAAACCTATATAAATGTCAAGCTGACTTTAGCTAACTGATTTATTACTACTTCCCACTTGCAATGTTGTGTAATTGACTCGTGAACACTCTCACTTTAACGATATGAAATTTTTTTTTTTAGTTAAAATTATTTTTTTGGTTGAAATTATATATACAATTTATGTAGCAACTAGTTATTATATAAATTATTATCCAATTTTTTTTTATATCCATCTAATCATTAATGAATGTATTATTATCTATCTAAACAAAAAAATAATTAAGACAACTTTTTGTTGCTGCAAAACATTAATTATATACATGCAATGCAAGTGGCGAATGATAAGTTTGTTTACTATTTTGCGTAGATTTTTGGGTATAGACTAAAATGACGTAGCTAACATCACTGGTAACGTAACTACCGTATTGTTCTAACTGTACCATTGTCAACGTCCGGACTGCTATATATATATGCAATAATGCAAAATCTTGTCCAAAAAATAATAATAATAATGCATATGCTACGGCTTAATTAAGTGAGAATTAGATAATAGTCAACAGTGCGCACCAACCAGACGTGCTGCATCACTTGGAGAAGCCAAACAACCACTTAAGCCGTTCAGTCTTCCTGGATACCCTTTGACTTTTGGCTGGCGATATTTTAATTGTAGATATATTATTGGGTTGACAATTCATGTGATATCTTTTCCAACTAATGGCGGCATACCCTTTACATGAATAAGTAAAATATATAAATTTTGAATGTAATATTTCTCAAATAATAAAAAAAAAAATTTATATAAAGAGATTGAAATTCATTAATAAAAAAATAATAAAAAATAGATTATTTTTTAAATTCTTTCAATATTATAATTCTTTAAACTCTTTTTAAATTTTCTTAAATTATTTTACTATAAAATATTTTTTTTCTAATTAAATACTACTAAATTCAAGTTTAGTTCTATAACAAACTAAACAATTCAATCTTAATTTTACAACACATTATCAGTACGAAAAGCTCTCGATCAAAATAATAAGATACATATTTCTTAATATTTAATATTTATAAATATATTATTTGATTATATATTTCATGAATGGTATGTCTCCTACTAATTTATATTTATTAGTATTTATATTTATTTCCTTCAATCTAACTTTATATTAATTGTTATTTTTATTTTGTTTTACTAACTACACCCATTAATGTAAAAATTATTAGAAATTGTTCTAACCTTATGGATAACTATGTCTCATACCAATTTATATTTATGTATATTTATATTTATGTTAATGGAAGGCTATACCCAATTTATATTAATGGACGATTTTGCCCATATTTATACATATCGTTATATTAACTCACTTACTATAAATAATCATATCAACATTATTTATTAATTTTACTTTATATAATTTATTTCTCAATATATTATATTAAAAAAATTCTAAATGTTATATTTTTATTACCAACGTTAACAGATGACTATATTTTTCATTATAAATAGATAAATTATAAATTTTATTTATTCACACAAATTCATACATTTTCTCTTTCTCTCTTTACCTCTTTACTTTAAATTGTAAACATGATTTCGTATATTTATATTTGTGTTTTGATCATGATTTTAATAAAAGAGATTTATTATAATAGTTTTAGGAATAATTCATATAAAAGATGATTTTATATTTGATATTAATTTAAGTATTATTGTATTATTTTTTGTACCACTATTATTTCTTGCAATATTTATTTATGATATAATTAATTAGTAATGAGTTATAAAACCCAAAGAAATTTATTCAATCAAGCTCTAGAGATAATTATATGGGTTAAAACAGTATGGACGCATGTGGTATATCGTTTAAGCGATTATTTGATTGATAAAGGATATGTAAGTAATATTATCTGCCCCTGCATTTTTATTAAGAAAACAATATCCAAATTTGTGATTATAGTTGCATATGTTGATGATTTAAATATCATTGGAACAAAAAATTAGATCCATGAAGCAACATATACTTATAGGAAGAATTTGAAATGAAAGATCTTGAAAAAACCAAGTATTGCCTTGATTACAATTGAGCAAATGCACAATGGGATATTCGTGCATCAATCAAATTACACAAAAAAGATCTTGAAACGCTTTAATATGGATAAAACAATCCTTTAAGTACTCCAATGGTCATCATATCACTCAATATTGAGACTGATCCATTTTGACCCTATAAAGAAAATGAAGAAATTCTTGATTCTGAATTTCCATATCTCAGTGTCATTGGAGCTCTAACGTATCTTGCTAATTGTACTAGACCTGACATTTCTTTTGTCAATTTATTAGTAAGGTTTAGTTCAGCTCCAACAAAAAAGCATTGGAGAGAGATCAAACATATACTTCGATGCCTTCAAGGAAATGTTGATTTTGGTTTATTTTATTCTAATAATTCAAAACAAGAATTGATTGGTTATGCAGATGCAGGACATTTATCTGATCCTCATAAAGCGAAATTGTCACGACCCAAAACAGGGGCCATGACCGGCGCTAGGGAACGAGAATTCTTTCGAATCCGGAACCCGTAGCAAGCCTAAAAATAAAATAAAGCTTGCCATAATAACAATAAAAAATATAATATGCAGCGGAAATAAAAAAATCATAATATTATAATATCATTTTTCCATATCAACTGGATTTAACTAAATCTCATCTCATCACATAGATGTATATAATCTTTAATACAAATCCAGTTTCAATATAATACATCTCTTTAAAATAAAGTACATAAAATCCAATACTTTAATTTACAACTACTGCAGTGTCTAGATAAAATAAATAAGACTCAAGTAGACAATTTACATAAAGAAGCCGGGCGGAAGAAATCCGACGTATCGACCTGCTACTGAGGTTTGAGGAAGTTGACTCTCCTGAAAAATAGTCAACGGAGGGGAGTCAGACCTCACAGAGTGAATTACTATAATATATATACATACACACTAAGTGCTAATGCATACAGTCAACAGTATATATATAAATATGTATATATACAGCAAATTCATACAGATGCAAAAAAATCATTTTTTATATTTTTACTGAAAAATCCCAGTTTATGAAGGATCACATTGAACCCTAGATATCGCAACCTCAGAAAATAGTGTTAAACAACACTCTGGCCATACAGGCTCACTTATACCAAATATATCCACTTAATCCATATGGACAGTAGACTGGCCCCGAGACACTAAGTCAACCGAGCTCCAGCAGTCTGACTGCCAGTGTGATTGGCCCCGAGACACTTGGTCAACCGAGCTCCAGCAATCACACCCACAAACCACATCTCACATATCAATAATCATATCAAACCAATATCCACAAATAGTTAGTAACATAGCCTAAAGCTATAGGCGTACCGGTACGTACTCGGTCCTAGTGCTGCCCACTAGGTAGCACGTTCTATTGATATCCTTCATTCTTAAATATAAAACATTCATTCACAAAAAATAAATGATGCATGAATATAAATGAAATAACAATATAAACCATATATATACCGGAAATATACCAAACATAAACCAGGTATATTTTGAGTATATATATGTCAAATAAATCCAATCAAATCATGAATTAAACTAAAAATATATTTAAAAACATTTTAAATATATTTTATTAACAAAACATGTATATAATTTATTATATACCAAAAATATACTTGAATATAAATCACATTATTTATGCATATTCAGTCAAAATAAAACATGCATTTTCTAAATCATGCATCCTAAGAATATATATATAATATAGTAACTCACCTAATGCGCTCCACGAGACAGGTCCGACGGGCCTGGGTCCACTAGCCCTCGGTCTCGGCGCAACTAAACAAGCAATAAATAACCGACATTAGAATAAACCTAACAGAAATCCTATAATTCAATCTAGAGTATTTAACACAGAATCGAAAATTAGGGTTCGACTGGATATCACGTTTTACGAGAATTCTACCGAAAATCCGGCAGAACCTCCCCTGTAAAACGGACATCTCTCTACTCAAAAGAGTAGAGCCGACCCTGTAAAGAAACACACTTCGAAAAACGAGCTCAACACAATCAAAATCCCACGGTCGGACTCCAAACTACAGTCCACCGACCGGGGTCCACAAACCACAGAACAATATTCCAGATACAACAAAAATATCCTTAAATCACAAAATACATTTCATACGTAGAAATTACATAATTAACCTTGAAACACTGTAAAAGTCGATTAAAACTCATTTTATTAGAAAAAACCGTATATTATATATATAATTGAAAATAATTCCCGAAAAATAGTTTTAATTAGTTAAAAATACTAAATAATTTGTAGAAATCATTTTTATACCTTAAATAAATATTAAACCAATTAAATTACATTTTAGACAATTTAGGGTAAAATTACCAAAATACCCCTATATATATAAATATATTTAAATTACTTCAAAATTCATCAAAATTATACAATTATCCAAAATTAACTTCTCAACATATTTATCAATAATATCAATATTTAAACTCAATTAACCAATTAAATTCAATTTAAAACACAATTAACCTAATTTTCCAAAATCACCTAAACTTCAATAATTAAAAATAAATACTTAGAAATTCATAAAAAATTCCAAATAAATTCCTATAATTCATTTCAACACCTAATTTAACCATAAACTCCAATTTCATAATTTAAATAATTAATTTCCGAAAATTAGAAAATAATATTAAAATATTCAAAAATACCCAAAAATCCAAAAAATCTCCAAAAATTCTACAAAAATTCATACATGAAGATTAAGCTACTAGGAACAACATTTGTGAAGGAAGTTTCCATGAATCAATCAATTAGAAGCTCAAAAAAATCGAAAACCCTAATAGGCCGAAATTCACAAATCGAAAACTAAGCAATTCTAGACCATTTTAGCTCAAACCAAAGCTAGAATCACACTCACCGGAGCTCAGGAGAAGAAAGAGACCAGTGGTGTCGAAAACGGTGGCCGGAATCGGCGTGATCGACGGTGGGTTGATTTTCGGCTTCTCCAGCCAAAATCGTTCTCCCGACGCCGGAAACGGCCTCCTCAGGCGGCGAAACTGGTCGGGGAAGATGGTGGCACACCGGACGGCACACCCACGGTGAAGGAACGGCGTGACAGACGCCCGGACGGTGAAGGAACGGTCGGAGAAGAAGAAGGAGACTCGGGGGCTAAAATGTAATTTTCCAATTCTTGTGTAATTTTGACAAATATATGTATATATATATACTTTATACTATATATTAAAATAATATTAAATTACACACATCAAATATACACCACACACATAAAAATATTAATATTTTAATAATTTATACCAAATAAAATTAATTAAATAACAATTAAAACAATTAAATACTAATAAAATATTAGGGTATAATAAACCCCTAATTAAATACATATACGCACACAGGCTTTATTTAATAATTTAAAAATATGTATGAGTTCATGCAAGTCCGTAAATACATCTAAAATAATTAATAATAAATTGTTTACGTGAAAATTTCCCCGAAAATGCAAGTCCCCGGGAAAATTTTACGTAAAACACTGAAAATAATATACAATAATTAAAATAGGTTTTAAATACATATTAACTCGTAAAAATATCATATAAAATACAGAAATTATTGACACTCGCATATCCCGGTACAGTGTAAAAATATTTTAAAAACACGGGATATTACAGTCTCCCCCCTTACAAGAATTCGTCCCCGAATTCTAAAAGATAAGATCAAGGAGGAAAGAGATACGGTAGGAAGCTCGCATCTCAGCTTCAGTCTCCCATGTATGCTCTTCAACTCTGTCGCTACGCCATAGAACCTTGACCATCGGAATCTGCTTCGATCTCAACTGTCGAACTTGAAAATCAACGATCGCCACAGGTTCTTCCACAAAAGTCAAATTTTCACTCACTTCTACACTGTCGGGCTGCAACACGTGTGAAGGATCCGAGATATACTTCCTCAACATCGAGATATGAAATACTGGATGCACTTGTGACATACTCGGAGGCAATCCAATCGATATGCAACAGTGCCAACTCTCTCCAGAATCTCAACAGTCCAATATATCTCGGTGCTAACTTACCCTTCCTGTCAAATCTCATCACACCCTTCATCGGAGATACTTTCAGAAAAACGAAATCTCCAACCTGAAACTCCACATCTTTGCGCCTAGGATCCGCATAACTCTTCTGTCTGCTTACTGCGGTCTCTAATCTGCACTTGATCCCGACGACTTTCTCTGCAGCATCCTGAACCATCTCTGGTCCAGTCAAAACTCTCTCACCGATCTCATCCCAACTCAACGGGGATCTACACTTCCTTCCATACAACGCCTCATATGGTGCCATACCAATACTGCTATGGTAGCTGTTATTATATGCAAACTCAACAAGCGACAAATGATCATCCCAGCTACCTCCCAAATCCAAGACACACATCCTCAACATATCTTCTAGTGTCTGGATCGTCCTCTCAGACTGACCGTCTGTCTGAGGATGAAAAGCAGTACTGAAATCCAACCTAGTGCCCATCGCTTCCTGCAACTTCTGCCCAAAAACGAGAATAAACACCGAACCTCTGTCTGACACAATGGACACAGGTACTCCATGTAGGCACACAATATGCTTCACATACAACTTCGCCAATCTAGCAACTGAATATGTGGCTTTCACAGGTAAGAAAGTGCAGACTTCGTCAACCTATCTACAATCACCCAGATGGAATCGTATCCATCCTTCGAACGAGGTAAACCGACTACAAAATCCATAGCTATCCTTTCCCACTTCACTCGGGAATAGGAGAGGCTGAAGCTTCCCAGAAGGCTTCTGATGTTCGGCTTTCACTTGCTGACACGTCAAGCACTTAGCAACATAATCAGCGACATCCTTCCTCAATCCATCCCACAGTATAGATCTCTGATACTGTGGTACATCTTAGTAACACCTGGATGAACGCTGTAGGCTGTAGAATGTGCTTCCTCTAAAATCTCCTCTCTCAAATCATCCACATCAGGAACACACAATCTACCACTGATCCACAACACACCATCATCATCGAGTGTGAAATCAGTGAACTTCCCTGCTCTGACATTCTCTGCAAGCTCTTCTAGAATAGGATCTCGGCTCTGAGCTGCTTTAATCCTATCCCTTAGCACAGATCGCACTTTAAACTGAGCTAACAGTCCACCTGATCTACTGATTTTCATCATCAGACCTTGATCCACCATCAGATGCAATTCCTGGATCAATGGTCTCCTCTCAACACTGATGTGAGCAAGACTACCTGAGGACTTCCTACTCAAGGCATCTGCTACCACATTAGCTTTACCCGGATGGTAAAGAATCTCGTAATCATAATCCTTCAACAGTTCCAACCATCTTCTCCGCCTCAAATTCAGATCTCGCTGCTGAAAAATGTACTTAAGGCTCTTGTGATCAGTAAATATCTCACAAGTCACCCAGTACAAATAATGTCTCCAAATCTTCAAAGCAAAGATCACTGCAGCCATCTCAAGATCATGTGTAGGATAGTTCTGCTCATGCTTCTTCAACTGCCTCGAAGCATAGGCTATCACCCTTCCATTCTGCATCAACACACAACCAAGACCAATTCTAGAGGCATCACAATAAACTGTGAACTTATCCACACTATTAGGCAAAGCTAATACTGGCGCTCGTGGTCAACTTCTCCTTCAACAACTGAAAACTATTCTCACAAGCTTCTGACCACTCGAATCTAACATTCTTCTGAGTCAAGCGAGTCATAGGGGCTGCTATCCTGGAAAAATCCTGCACAAACCGCCTATAATACCCGGCTAACCCAGAAAACCTCCGAATCTCCGTAACAGAAGTAGGTCTAGGCCACTCAGATACTGCCTCAACCTTCTGTGGATCAACCTGAATACCTTCTTTAGACACTACGTGTCCAAGAAAAGAAACACTCTCCATCCAGAAATCACACTTCGAGAATTTAGCATAAAGCTGATGATCTCTCAGTGTCTGTAGTACAATCACAAGTGATATACATGCTCTTCCATACTCCTCGAATATACCAGTATATCATCAATGAGACTACCACAAACTGATCCACATACGGTCTGAATACTCTGTTCATCAGGTCCATAAAAGCTGCTGGTGCATTAGTCAAACCAAAAGACATCACCAGAAACTCATAATGACCATATCTAGTGCGGAACGCTGTCTTAGGAATATCGGATTCACTGATCCGCAGCTGATGATAACCCGACCTCAAGTCGACCTTAGAAAAGAACTGTGCACCTGTCACTGATCAAATAAATCATCAATCCTCGGGAGAGGATACTTGTTCTTCACTGTCACCTTGTTCAACTCTCTGTAGTCAATGCACAGTCTCAGGGTACCATCCTTCTTCTTCACAAACAGGACTGGTGCACCCCAAGGAGAAACACTAGGTCTGATAAAACCCTTCTCCAACAACTCTTGCAACTGCTCCTTCAGCTCTCTCAACTCTGCAGGAGCCATACGATAGGGTGGCATAGATATAGGAGTAGTACCTGGTACCACATCAATACAGAACTCAATCTCTCTATGAGGTGGTAAACCTGGCAACTCCTCGGGAAAAACATCAGGAAACTCACAAGCAACCGGAACATCTGTGAGTGACAACTTCTCCACTGACGTATCCCTAACCAATGCCAAAAACCCCTGACAACCTTTCCTCAACAACTTCCTAGCTGCAATAGCCGAAATAAGATTCTGAGGTGCTGAACTCCTATCACCAACAAACTTAAATTCTACTTCACCAGGAATTCTGAAAATCACCTCCTTATTCCTGCAATCAACCACGGCAAAGTGCTGAGATAACCAATCCATTCCCAAAATAACATCAAACTCCATCACATCCAACAAAATCAAATCGACGGATAATTCTCTATCTCCCACGAGAACTGGACAACCAGAAAGAACAATATCGGCGTCCAAGGAATCGCTCAGAGAAGTGGCAACAGACAAAGGAAAAGCCATCCTCGAAGCTTGCCAACAAGATTTAGAAGTAAAAACAGGAGAAACAAACGAATGCGTGGCACCCGGATCAAACAAAACCAAAGCATCCAGGTAACAAACAGAAAGAATACCTGCCACGACTGCATTAGATGCCTGAGCATCCTGCTGAGTCAGATGGAAGACTCTGCCTGACCTCGACCTCCCTGCTGACTGGTAGAAGCCTGGCCAACACCTCTAGCACCTCCTCTAGTACCTCTACCACGACTCTGCTGTGGACCAAACTGAGTAGAAACTCTGATGCTGGGCTGGTGGCAACTGAAATGGCACGGGTGCTGCACTAGCAATCGACTGCTGTGGGAATCGCGGAATCTGCTACTGCTGATATCCGGAATAAGGACACGATCTGGCAAAATGTCCTGTCTGTCCGCATCTGAAACATGTCAGTGGTGTCAGATAACACGGTCCCTGATGGACTCTACCACAAGTCTGACAAACACTGGCCGCTGATCCAGAACTACGACCACTGCTGCCTGCTCGAAGCACCTGACCCAAATATGAACGATCTACGCTGACCTCCACGGCCATGTCTACTGCTCCGATGCACTCGCTGCTGGCTGTCTCTGACTCTGCTGAGTCGAACCTCGCTGCTGACTACTCGATCCAACATGAAAACTCGAATATGGAGTAGCCTGCAATCCACTCGACTGAACTCCCAACTGGTAATAATCAGGCATCGCTCCCTGCCTAACTAATCTCAACTCAATCTCCTTAGCTAGCTCAATCACAGACTCCAGAGTAAGACCTGCTGTGGGCATACCAGCAAAAGCTGAACCCAAAACCAGTAACATAGGTAGTAACCGCGAAATACTGATCTCGCATCAGATCCTCAGCATATCTACCCAGACGAAGAAACTCTCGGGTATACTCCTCTACAGATCGATCTCCACGAGAAATACTGGTCAGACGAAGACGATAGCTCAAACGAAGAGGCTCTGGATAAAATCTCCTCATGAATCGCTCTCGGAAACTGAGCCCATGTCATCGTCATCATATAGGGCTGGATCATCTGAATGAACCAATCTAGAGCTGGTCCCTCAACAGACAACTCAACGATCATGATCCGCTGGTACTCGGTATGAGCAGTCCGAGTCCTAGTCTCAATCGTATGCAGAAAATCTAAAGGATCAGAAGTACCATCAAAAGCAATCCTGCCAACTCTGGCATAGAACAAAGCTGCCTCAGGGTCAGACATACCCTGCTGATAGGCAGGCTGAACAAGCTGAACAACTGGAGGAACAGGAACATCAAACTCAGGCTCAACAGGCTCCCCATCCTGTAACTCTCTCTGCCTACGCGACCTGCCACTCCTCGAGGTCTACCTCTGCCACGACCTCTACGTCTAACTGGGCTGCTCAGGAGGTAAAACCTCATCCTGAAAAGACTCATCATCCTCGGCCTCAACGACCGGTGGAGCGACACGCGCTCGCCTCCTCATTCTGAAAAGACAAACGGAAAGATTCAGACAAAACAGACAACGGAGGAATAACGCTGAAAACTACAGCAAGGAATACTCATCAAGACATACTCGAACCTAATACACTGCAGTAGTCCAACAAAAAACACAACTTTAAAACTAGGCCACAACTCACATAACTAAGCCCTGACACAGAACTCCACTCTGATACGAACTTCGCTCTGATACCAACTTTGTCACGACCCAAAACAGGGGCCATGACCGGCGCTAGGGAACGGGAATTCTTTCGAATCCGGAACCCGTAGCAAGCCTAAAATAAAATAAAGCATTGCCATAATACAATAAAATTAATATGCAGCAGAAATAAAAAAAATCATAATATCATAATATCATTTTTCCATATCAAACTGGATTTAAACCAAATCTCATCTCATCACATAGATGTATATAATCTTTAATACAAATCCAGTTTCAATATAATACATCTCTTTAAAATAAAGTACATAAAATCCAATACTTTAATTTACAACTACTGCAGTGTCTAGATAAAATAAATAAGACTCAAGTAGACAATTTACATAAAGAAGCCGGGCGGAAGAAATCGGCGTATCGACCTGCTACTGAGGTCTGAGGAAGTTGACTCTCCTGAAAAATAGTCAACGGAGGGGAGTCAGACCTCACTGAGTGAATTACTATAATATATATACATACACACTAAGTGCTAATGCATACAGTCAACAGTATATATATAATATGTATATATACAGGCAAATTCATACAGATGCAGAAAATCATTTTTTTATATATTTACTGAAAAATCCCAGTTTATGAAGGATCACATAGAACCCTAGAATATCGCAACCTCAGAAAATAGTGTAAACAACACTCTGGCCATACAGGCTCACTTATACCAAATATATCCACTTAATCCATATGGACAGTAGACTGGCCCCGAGACACTAAGTCAACCGAGCTCCAGCAGTCTGACTGCCAGTGTGATTGGCCCCGAGACACTTGGTCAACCGAGCTCCAGCAATCACACCCACAAACCACATCTCACATATCAATATCATATCAACCAATATCCACAAATAGTTAGTAACATAGCCTAAAGCTATAGGGCGTACCGGTACGTACTCGGTCCTAGTGACTGCCCACTAGGTAGCACGTTCTATTGATATCCTTCATTCTTAAATATAAAACATTCATTCACAAAAATAAATGATGCATGAATATAAATGAAATAACAATATAAACCATATATATACCGGAAATATACCAAACATAAACCAGGTATATTTTGAGTATATAATATGTCAAATAATCCAATCAAATCATGAATTAAACTAAAAATATATTTAAAAACATTTTAAATATATTTTATTAACAAAACATGTATATAATTTTTATATACCAAAAATATACTTGAATATAAATCACATTATTTAAGCATATTCAGTCAAATAAAACATGCATTTTCTAAATCATGCATCCTAAGTATATATATATAATATAGTAACTCACCTAATGCGCTCCACGAGACAGGTCCGACGGGCCTGGTCCACTAGCCCTCGGTCTCGGCGCAACTAAACAAGCAATAAATAACCGACATTAGAATAAACCTACAGAAATCCTATAATTCAATCTAGAGTATTTAACACAGAATCGAAAATTAGGGTTCGACTGGATATCACGTTTTACGAGAATTCTACCGAAAATCCGGCAGAACCTCCCCTGTAAAACGGACATCTCTCTACTCAAAAGAGTAGAGCCGACCCTGTAAAGAAACACACTTCGAAAAAAACGAGCTCAACACAATCAAAATCCCACGGTCAGACTCCAAACTACAGTCCACCGACCGGGGTCCACAAACACAGAACAATATTCCAGATACAACAAAAAATCCTTAAATCACAAAAATACATTTCATACGTAGAAATTACATAATTAACCTTGAAACACTGTAAAAGTCGATTAAAACTCATTTTATTAGAAAAACCGTATATTATATATATAATTGACAATAATTCCCGAAAAATAGTTTTAATTAGTTAAAAATACTAAATAATTTGTAGAAATCATTTTAATACCTTAAATAAATATTAAAACAATTAAATTACTTTTTAGACAATTTAGGGTAAAATTACCAAAAATACCCCTATATATATAAATATACTTAAATTACTTCAAAAATCATCAAAAATTATACAATTATCCAAAATTAAATTTCTCAACAGATTTATCAATAATATCAATATTTAAACTCAATTAACCAATTAAATTCAATTTAAAACACAATTAACCTAATTTTCCAAATCACCTAAACTTCAATAATTAAAAATAAATACTTAGAAATTCATAAAAATTCCAAATAAATTCCTATAATTCATTTCAACATCTAATTAACCATAAACTCCAATTTCATAATTTAAATAATTAATTTCCGAAAATTAGAAAATAATATTAAAATATTCAAAAATACCCAAAAATCCAAAAAATCTCCAAAAATTCTAAAAAAAATCATACATGAAGATTAAGCTACTAGGAACAACATTTGTGAAGGAAGTTTCCATGAATCAATCAATTTTAAGCTCAAAAAAATCGAAAACCCTATAGGCCGAAATTTACAAAACGAAAACTAAGCAATTCTAGACCTTTTTAGCTCAAACCAAAGCTAGCTCACTCCAC